>CM038147.1:487831338-489046338 GCA_021437245.1 Aegilops speltoides | reverse complement strand
AATGTGACCCAACCGCGCCTCACAAATCCGACCCAAACGGCCGAACTGATCGGCAGTCCTCATATCCGACCCATATCTGGGGTGGATATGGGAAGCCCGGACACGGCTAGACACCACCGCCACGTCAGACCAACGGGCTATGGCCCACGCGGCCCCCACCACCGTCCCCACAAAAACCACATCCGGACGAAGAACCCTAGTCAAACCCCACTCCGCTTCAGTCCTCTCACCCTCTATGCTCCCCTCCGTCTCCTCCCTTTCCACCCCATCTCTCCTCGGTCCCCTCTGCCATGGCTGCCTCCGGCTCCGACGAGATCGACTGGGTGGGACTAGCCAACGCCAACTTGCCGAGGCCCTCTGACCCGGACGAGGAGAAGCTCACGCGCCACATTGCGCTCCGGCACTCGTGGATGGACCAGGAGGGAGCTCCTCCTCGACAGCGTCCCCGACGTCCTGGGTGGTCAGCTCGTATGCTGCAGCATCCCGACGCCGTACTGTGCACTCTCTACCATCCACGGTGAGGCGGCAGCGCGAGCAGCGATGCCCGATACCGCCAGCACCCGCTCCTGCTGGGAGCCGTTGGGTGATGGTGCCCGCACCCCAAGCCCGTAGGCGTGGTAGCGGTAGCCGAAGACAGTGAGTCGCGCCTACCGCGAGGCGATGAAGGCGGCAGCACAGGGCGGAGCCGGGCACGGATGAGGGTCGTTCAGATCTGTGTTGAAGCCGCTGCAGCCTGCCGACGATGACGATGAGGCACTCCGCCTCGCAATCCGGCAGTCATACACCTCGGCGGACTGACGCCTGCCTTAAAACTTCGCAAGAACGCATCGGCGCTCCGCCAGGCGCTCGAGTAATCGTCTAAGGTAACGCGGCAGAAGGAGGTGGCGACAGGGAGAACTACCCTGCTCGTGGCGGAGAAGAACCGCACTGCCCACCACATGGTGGGGTTCCTCATCTCGCCGTACCCCTTTGACGACAACAACAACAATAGCACGGCGGACCACGACTCACTGCCCGCCGTGGATGCGTACGCCGAGGACAACCGTCGAGACCCCAAGGGAAGCGGCCGGTGATGAAGTGGTGAAATCCCCCCTTTATGCTCCATCTGGATCGTAAGTTAATGGTCCTTCCTATTGGATCTTACGCCCAGTAACACACAAGAAGAACACAGAAGAATTTTGTGCCGCTGCCACACAGCCGGCTTTTCTCTCTTCTATTCTCTTGACTCAAACAAACAACACAACAGTGAAAGGGTGGAGTCCGTCCCAGGTGGTGACGGTTAGCGTATGGTCCGGACATCGCGGGAGCGATTGGGAGGCGATCGTGATCTGGCGCCCGATGCCCTAGGGTTCTTCGATCTCGCCGGCCTGGTCTTGTGATCCCGTGTCTCTGTTCCAGCGATCGCGCTTCTTTCTTCTTCCTTCCCATCCACCATAAGCCTTCCCCGTGCTCCCTAGGGCTCGGGGTCGTACACCACCATAAACCCTAGGAGGTGTCGGGGGCGGTAGGGTGTGAGGGGACGTGAGGATGAAGGGAGTTGCAGGCATGTTGAGGGGGCTGAAGCTGTCGGATGAGGAGAGGAAAGGAGTAAAGGTTAGATGCACACTCAAGGAGAAGGGGAAGGATTGGATGCAGCAGGCGGTTGGCAAGGTCATGTCCGAGAAGCTAGTTCATCCTGACGCCATCTGCCTAACCTTAGGGAAGATCTGGTGTCCGATCAAGGGCGTCGACTGCAAGGAGATTGGGGTGAATCAGTTTGTTCACGTTCCATCAGGAGTCGGGGAAGAGGAAGGCTATCGAGGATGGGCCGTGGATGTTTGATAAAGACCTAATAGTGATGGAGGAGTATGTTCCAAAAAGAGGCCCGAGGACTATGAATTTAACAATATCCCGATTTGGGTGGGAGTGTACAATCTGCCCTGGGTATGATGGACGTGGTCTTAGTGGAGGACATCGGCAACATTATTGGTAGGTTTGTGGAAGCAGATACAGGGGCCGATGGGAGTGCCATAGGGAGATTCTTGCGTGTAAAAATCGCATGAGGATTGATAAACCACTTATGCGTGGCTTCACGTTGGAGGATGAGGAGGAATAGGGGAAGGAAAACCAGAAGGAGAAAGGGGCTGCCATAGGGGAGGAGGAGGAGAATGGTAGGGATTGGTACAGGTTTGAGTATGAATATCTTTCGGATTTCTGCTATACGTGTGGGATTATAGGTCACGGGACAAGGACTGCTCAATCAAAGTGAAGGAGGAGAGAAGCAACAATTTGGAAGTTGGCTCAAGGCTGATCTGGGGCAAAGGAGAGGTGCAGTGGATGGAGTGGCGTGGAGGACCAGGGCTAGAAGTGGAGGAGGAGCTAGGACCTTTGGATTTAACCGCTCAGGAGGGCGATCGGGGAGCGGAAGTGACAGTCTGAGTTGGAGGAAGAGCGATTCCAGGTCTAGTGATGGTGGTAGGGGTAAAAATGAGGGAGGAGAGGAGGTTACGAGCCCTAATAAACAGCATCTTGCTCCAAAAAAGACTGGTAACCCAAGGAGGCTCGCACTAGAGGAAGGTAGGGTGCAGAATTCTCATGAGGAGATAGGGAAGGGAGGGAGTGTTGATGCGAGATGGGAGACGGGGAGAAAAGACGCGGCTATTGTGACGCCCCCGATTTAATCGTACACTAATCATGCACGCAAACGTGTACGATCAAGATCAGGGACTCACGGGAAGATATCACAACACAACTCTAAAAACATAAATAAGTCATACAAGCATCATAATACAAGCCAGGGGCCTCGAGGGCTCGAATACAAGTGCTCGATCATAGACGAGTCGTGGAAACAACAATATCTGAGTACGTACATAAGTTAAACAAGTTTGCCTTAAGAAGGCTAGCACAAACTAGGATACAGATCGAAGAGGCGCAGGCCTCCTGCAGGATCCTCCTAAACTACTCCCGGTCGCCGCCGAGCTCGCACGTAGTAGTAGGCACCTCCAGTAGTAGTAGTCGTCATCGACGGTGGCGTCGCCCTGGGCTCCAACATCTGGTTGCGACAACCAGAAAGAAGGAAAAGGGGAAAAAGGGGGGAGAAAGCAACCGTGAGTACTCATCCAAAGTACTCGCAAGCAAGGAACTACACTACATATGCATGGGTATATGTGTAAGGAGGTCATATCGGTGGACCGAATCTGCAGAATGCCGTAATAAGAGGGGATAGCTAATCCCGTCAAGACTACGCTCGCAGCCTCCGTCCCCGCAAAGATGTAGAAGAGAGTAGACTGAAGTCCTCCAAGTAGCATCGCCAAGTAGCATCTCCAAGTAGCATCGCATAGCATAATCCTACCCGGCGATCCTCTCCTCGGCGCCCTGTTAGAGAGCGATCACCGGGTTGTATGTGGAACTTGGAAGGGTGTGTTTTATTAAGTATCCAGTTCTAGTTGTCATAAGGTCGAGGTACAACTCCGGGTCGTCCTTTTACCGAGGGACACGGCTATTCGAATAGATTAATCTTCCCTGCAGGGGTGCACCACATAACCCAACACGCTTGATCCCATTTGGCGGACACACTTTCTGGGTCATGCCCGCCTCGGAAGATCAACACGCCGCAGCCCCACCTAGGCACAACAGAGAGGTCAAGACGCCGGTCTAAACCTAAGCGCCGCAGGGTGCAGGCCCATCGCCTCGAGCACACACTCAAGTTCGCTCTGTGGCCGGAAGCGTAACTAGCCCCTAATACAAGCGCAGCTTACGTTCCAATCCGGTAGCGCCGCCCGCCATTCTTGACGTCAAGAAGGCTTCGCCGATACCACGATGTCGGGATACCCATAACTACTCCCACGTAGATGGTTAGTGCGTATAGACCAAATGGCGGACTCGGATCAAATACCAAGATCTCGTTAAGCGTGTTATTATGAAGCAATCGCGGACACCGATCGAGGCCAGGCCACCTCTCTCTAGGTGGTCTCAACTCGCCTGTCGCTCCGCCACAAAGATCCACACAGAGGGCCGTCGGGACAAAGGTCCTTTCAGCCCCCAATCCGTGAATCACTCATGGGTACTCTTGAGCGCACCCGACTTTAGTCACCATCTCGTAGTATGTATGTATGTATAGTATATACCGTGATCACCTCCCGAGTGATCACGGCCCAATAGTATAGCAAGGCGGTCGACAAGAATGTAGGGCCAATGATGATAAACTAGCACCCTATACTATGTATTTAGGATTGCGGTAAGGTATCAACAGATGTAGCAACAATGTCAGGCTATGCATCAGAATAGGATTATCGAAAAGCACTAACATGCTACACTACTCTAATGCAAGCGGTATAGAGGAGAATAGGCGATATCTGGTGATCAAGGGGGCTTGCTGGTTGCTCACGGCAAGAGAGAGGGTCGTCAACTCCGTAGTCGTCTTCAAGCAGCAGCGTCGGTCTCGTAGTCTATCGGAGATAAGAGGGGGAAGAAACAATGAATACCATGCAAACAGATGCATATCGATGCATGACAAGACAAGTAACGATGCTAGGTGTGCCCAATCGCGGTAGTAGGTGATACCGACGAAGGGGGAAAACATCCGGGAAAGTATTCCCGGTGTTCCGCGTTTTCGAACCGGTGAACCAGAGGGGGAAAGTTGCGTGTTCGGTATGTTAGGGGTGTGTGGTGGATGAACGGGCTGCGTATCCGGGTTCGTCTCGTCGTTCTGAGCAACTTTCATGTTGAAAATATTTTAATCCGAGTTACGGATTAAAAGATATGATTTTCTAAAGATTTTATTAATTTCTGGGATTTAATTAATTATTTAAATCCAACATTATCGAACGATGTATGTGACATCATCATGACGTCGGATGACGTCGGCGATCAACAGGGCGTTGGTCGGGTCAATCGACGTGTGGGTCCAGGGGACCCACTGTCATTCTCTCGTTAGGTTAAGTAGGTTTAGTTAAACTAATTATTGTTTAATTAACTTAACATGTTAATTAGATTAATTAACTAGGATTAATTATCTTAATTAATTTAGTTAATTAATTAATTAATTAAATTTATTTTTATTTTTATTATTAAATCTTTTTTTATAAAACCCTTTTTTTTCATTACAATGGAGGCCCCACTTGTCGATGGCCCGTAGGGCCATAGCGGTTCAGCAGATGGCAGTGCAGGCGCACCCAAGTGGCCTTCCTTCGCGAGGTGTGACGAGGCTGTGGAGGCCGGGCGATCACCGAGGGGACGCCAAGTGAAAGCAGCAGGCGGCGCCGAGTGGGCCGCAGGGTCGGGCGACGAGGTCGGCGGGGGCCGCAGTGAGGCGGGCACGTGAGCGAAGGCCGTGGGCGCGCAGCAGCAAGCCAATGTCGCAGCGTGGCGATGGCGGTGCGTCGCGGTCAGAGGGCGAGGCGGAGCTCAAGCGCGCGCAGCTGCAGACGGAGCGGAGCAGGCGCAGCGAGCCCAAGCCAGCGTGGCGTGGGGAATCTGGCGAGGCAAGGCAATGGCCGGCGGAGGGCGACGCCGTCCGGGGCAGACGAGGCAGGCAGCGGGGCGTGTCTATGGGCGGCGAGCCATGCGGCACAGGCGAGGCGGGCGCGCGTTAGGCGGCCGGCGCGTTGCGCGCGCCGGTGGCGAGCCATGGCGAAGTGGCGGGCGAGCAGGAGGAGGAGGAGTTGCGGGGGCTCACCACGGGCCGTGGGGTCTAGGCAGCGGTGCTCGGGAGGAAGACGGGACGCGTCGGCGCGTAGGGGCCTTGCAGCCGGCGATGGAGCGCGGGCAGCCGGCCGGGGGAGCTCGGCGACGCGGTCAGGTCGAAGGCGAGGCGGCATCGGGCGTGGCGGCAGCCTCGGTCGGGATGGTGCGAGGTCCAACGGCGTCGCTGGGGACCGAGGGAACGGGCGGCGATCGGTCGATGGGGTCGATCCCCCCGATCCAATCGGGGGGAGGGAGGAGCGGGGTGTGGGGAGGGGAAGTGAGGCGAGTGGGGTGGTTAGGGTTTGACCGGGGTGGGGTTAGTAGGCGCGGGGTGGGCCGGCCTGGCGGCCTGGTGGGTTGAGGCCCCAAAAAAAGGCGGTGGCTCTTTGGGCCGTGGCCCGATGGGGGGTTCTTCCTTTTTTTTTGTTTTCTGTTTTGCATTTTCTTTTATTAATTCTCTTTTCTGTTTTAATTCATTTTAAAATATTTAGGCACTTTTTAAAAATATGTTTTCTTTATTATAATTACCCTTATAATATTCGGCACCCACCGAACATTTTTGTTTCAACTTTTGAAAACGTTTGTTGTTTGACATATTTAGAGTTTAAATTTCAAAACGATTTCAAATCATTGCGAGGTTAGCAACAGTAACCGAGGTGACGTGGCATGATTAGCGTGGGATTACTGTAGCATGATTATCCGGGCGTCACAATTCTCCTCCACTACAAGAAATCTCGTCCCGAGATTTAAGAGGGGAGTAAGGGGGAAAGTTCGGGTGACGATATTCTAGCGAATCTTCTCGAAGAAGTTAATCCCTTTCGTTCATGTCTCCAATTCTTTATTCCAATGCATCATGATGAAGTTGTCTTCCTTCGGGAACTCCATCGTATTTATGAACGAATAAGAGGGTATTACGGAAGAACGGACCGGTACAATGTTTGCTTATCTAGCAGATAACATCAGGGAAGGTGGCGAAAAGTAACTCTCGAATTGAAACTTTAGACATTATCGAGAGCAAAGTGAGGGGTACCATGAGAGGTTTCGGCGGATAGACAATCGTTCGTTGCACAAAGCAGAGTGTGAAAGGGGTTCAAGGCAACGGAACAAGTATTGTGTCTAATACCGAATTGATGATTACAGGAAAGGTGGCTCGTGAATTACATACGAAGCCAAGCATGGGGAATAACCCGGAAGCAGGGGTGTATAGGAGAGTCAGGTTTCGATCCTGGGACCTGTGGGTTATGGGCCCACCATGTGGTTGAAGGTAGGAAGGGGGCCGACATCTTGCACGGTTATGATAGCAAGGCATGCCAGAGAATAACCTGTCAGTTATCTCGGTAACCACGTCGGTACCAAGGGCGAGGGACGAAGAGAACCATTTTCTCGCTCGTTGAACGAGGCGGACCAATAGGCAAGGTTCCCGTTCATCGGTGTATTTCGGAAATGTCATCAACAATAGTAACAGGGTTTTGCTGACGAAATGGCGCACCGAGGTGTTTACATAAGCAGTGAATCATTACTGCTTAGATTATATAGATCACAAGAGAGGTCAAACAAACCAATGGAAAGGAAAAGTGATTATCAGGTTTAAACAGAACAATGGAAAGGAAAATGTGTTTAAACACATATTCCAGGGGTATTTCCTTCCCAAGGTCAAACAGAGCATGATATCCATGACAGGATAGAAAGTAGAAAACCATTTATGTAAGGGGAGAGGAATTTCATGATATTACCCATACAGCGGTGTTTGGATAATTGAGCAGGAAACATTTAACATTGGGCTTCAAATGTTCTTGTTGAAAATCGGAGTACCACCGACCTGCTTCGAGATAGTATTGATATGGTCTTCAAGTAAAGGTCAGACTTTGGATACAAGAAGGATTCATCAGGAACAACTTGCAGAATAAGTCTTACCGTTTTCCCATGGAAGAATGGGTAACCTTGCTGAAAGGGGAACTATAACAATAGGGCCTCCGGCCAGGTGTGCTAGGCACGACATCACCTTACCGGGTCACATAAAGACCGTTGCTATAACTCTTGGAAATATGTTCCAACCATCATATCTGACCGAGATTCAGATCTGATTGGTGTCAGGATACCTCAGACTCAGGATGCCTGAGAGGAAAGGTGCAACACAAATTGTCGAGATGACATTGTAAGATTCTCGAGAAATAACGTACGGAAGCAAGGCTTCAAAACAAGAGTTCATCAGTAATCCAAAGAGAGGATGAGGAGGTGGCTGATGGACTCAGCGACAATTCAACTAGGTATCCCAAAAGATGGATCTCCACAATTATGTGGATAAGGAGATAGCATTTGTCAGATCAAATGATGTAATGAAGTATGCTCAAGTAAAACATACACAATTAAAATTGGTTGAAAGGTGCACCCGAAATATGGGCTTAGGTAGCAGGATCAATGTTAGAATGGTGATTCGATAACCAATGGTCTAAGAATGAAATGTCGACCATTAACTTCAAAGCAATAGGGTTGCTAGAAGTTTAGAATTTACACATCACAGACCATTTGTCGGTATTCCGGTTAGAAACAACTCAAGGACCAAGAAAAGAATGGTGATGTTAATAAGTATCACTTGTATCAAGAATTCTTAAGGGTGGTGAATTTCCCATGACATTCTTGACATAGAAGATAGCAATACTACAAGGTAGAACATAACAAAAGTTGGGTAGCAAGGATCTCAAGGTACAACACAAAACACGAACAAGTTTGTGTTGGAGGGAAGGCTTTAAAGTGGTCGATGACAACACAAATCATCGAGGGCAAGGATGGTATTTCTCATCATGAATTCAATTGATATCCAGGAAGGAGTCAAGATGTTGATGATGATCACGACAAATTTTGTCGAGAGGCTCCACGAAGATGTAATCCATCGGCGATGACATCAAGTTAAAGGAATTATGAAGCAAAAGGTTATTGGAACCATGGGTACGACACAAACTTGAAATCAAGCTTGTTGTTCAAGGTGAAATGATATGACGAGGAAAATCGACGTAAGCTTAGCTCATCGTCGAAAATTGTGCTCCGAGAAGAAAGGACCAGATAGCATAGTTAAAATTTAGCACAAAATGATATAGCTGATCAGGCTAGGAATGACGTGATGGAGTATTACACTTCTCATCCACAATGTACTAGGAGTACTGAATCACATGGGCGATTCGATTCGCTAATCGGTGTTCTCGGTTGACAACAACCCAGAACCCGTGGAGTGACTATGACGGGGAAAGGCACTACTTCATCAGAAATGCATAAAATGTAGTGCAATCGGTTGATATCCTCGAGATACTAGGGGGTTAGTACTCAAAGGTAGATCAAAATAGAGGTTGGATGGGTGTATTGATCTGTAGAGGACAAGTGATTTAACTTGTCCGAGAAATGGAATCAAGTAGAAAATATGGTCGGATCCATGATTGCAAAGGATCAATTCACAGATTCCAAAGGATATTATAAAAAGGAAATAGTTATTATTACAAGAAGCTTCCATGATAGGATCTACATCGTGTCCATGGGCATGAACACAAAGTTCAAGGTCGACTCCCACTTCTTCAATGTATAACCTTCCATTCACTTCTCGCTTTGATAAAGGCATTAGTGTTGAAAGTTTTTACCTGGTGAAATACCAGATGAGTATGACTCGTGAAAACTTCCGAGTTCACACATAGTAAGGAAGGCACAGGTTCAACCCATCAGGGCATCTTAGGAACATATACCACAAGCTTCAAGAGTAAATACCACCAGCTCGAAAGCAGAGCATGGTTGGCAAAAGGAGAGGATACAATTTTCCAAAGGCATTATGTATCGAAGAAAGAACTCACAAGGTGATTAATTATGAAGGACACCGCTGGATAATAATCCAACAAAGGATATGGCGATCAAAATGGAGTTGATGTGAGTATCGATACCCAATCAAAGGAAGAAAGAATGCAAATGCATCGGTTTATAGAACATCCGAATAATTCAACATTTAAATAACAAAGGAATTATGATTTTCAAATAAAGGATCAGGAGCTAACACTCTGACCAAGGATGGATAAGTTGAATAGACTTAGGGGGTACAATCGATGGCAATCTGATTGGCCGAGAACCAGCTCATGTTCGAAAGACGTCTGAGCCGGAGATACTTTACAAGGATCAACTGATGATTGCGTGCATTCGCAACATATGGAATCAACGGACTTATAATGATAAATTAAAGGGATGCCAATAGGATTACGAGACTTATGGGATTAACCATAAAAGAAAGCAAGAATTTCAAGAGCAATAGGCTGCTCAGGAATTTCGGAAGATCGAATGGTATTTCGAAGTCTTTTGCAAAACACTTGATCAGTGGGGTTGAGCGGATACTCGGTAAGTGCGAGGAATTATCCGTAGGGGGTACTCATGTGGCAAGGAACTGCAAGGCAGTAGACACAAGGTATTCTCATATCAATAGAGAGCAAGATCAACGCGGGATAAAAGTAAGAACGACAGGTGTAAGTATTTATCCATAGGGATATTTCGGTGGTAAGGAATTGCAAAAGCAACAGGCACAAAGTCTTGAGAGAAATCGAAGAGTATCTTCTTCTTTTGGTGCAGCAGGCGGTCATCGGTAACAAGGGGCTCTCCGGGAGAAAATACTTGCGAGAACCTAAAGTTAATTTTGTTTTTAGCAAAATCATTTAACCTGAATAGAAGAGAGCTCAGAGTCCCAGAGTAAAGATCAAGGAATAAAAGATCCTACTACCACCCAATGGCGACGTGGGCCCATGGGCCGCACAGCCATGTTAGTAAAAGTTTTGTAAAGTCTAGCTCGACTTCGGCCAAGGAGTTGGGAAGGGAATCCTTACAGCAATGGCTCGATACCAACTTGGCGCCCCGATTTAATCGTACACTAATCATGCACGCAAACGTGTGCGATCAAGATCAGGGACTCACGGGAAGATATCACAACACAACTCTAAAACATAAATAAGTCATACAAGCATCATAATACAAGCCAGGGGCCTCGAGGGCTCGAATACAAGTGCTCGATCATAGACGAGTCAGCGGAAACAACAATATCTGAGTACGCACATAAGTTAAACAAGTTTGCCTTAAGAAGGCTAGCACAAACTAGGATACAGATCGAAGAGGCGCAGGCCTCCCGCCTGGATCCTCCTAAACTACTCCAGTGCGTCGTCGTCGGCCACACTTGCGTAGTAGTAGGCACCTCCAAAGTAGTAGTCGTCATCGACGGTGGCGTCGCTCTGGGCTCCAACATCTGGTTGCGACAACCGAAAAGAAGGGAAAGGGGGAAAAAGGGGAGAAAGCAACCGTGAGTACTCATCCAAAGTACTACAAGCAAGGAACTACACTACATATGCATGGGTATATGTGTAAGGAGGTCATATCGGTGGACCGAACTGCAGAATGCCGTAATAAGAGGGGATAGCTAATCCCGTCAAGACTACGCTCGCAGCCTCCGCCCCGCAAAGATGTAGAAGAGAGTAGATGAAGTCCTCCAAGTAGCATCGCCAAGTAGCATCTCAAGTAGCATCGCATAGCATAATCCTACCCGCGATCCTCTCCTCGGCGCCTGTTAGAGAGCGATCACCGGGTTGTATGTGGAACTTGGAAGGGTGTGTTTTATTAAGTATCCAGTTCTAGTTGTCATAAGGTCGAGGTACAACTCCGGTCGTCCTTTACCGAGGGACACGGCTATTCAATAGATTAATCTTCCCTGCAGGGTGCACCACATAACCCAACACGCTGATCCCATTTGGCGGACACACTTTCTGGGTCATGCCCGCCTCGGAAGATCAACACGCCGCAGCCCCACCTAGGCACAACAGAGAGGTCAAGACGCCGGTGTAAACCTAAGCGCCGCAGGGTGCAGGCCCATCGCCTCGAGCACACACTCGCACGTATGCGTCGTGGCCGAAGCGTAACTAGCCCCTAATACAAGCGCAGCTTACGTTCCAATCCGCGCCGCCCGCCGCTTCTTGACGTCAAGAAGGCTTCGGCTGATACCACGACGTCGGGATACCCATAACTACTCCCACGTAGATGGTTAGTGCGTATAGACCAAATGGCCAGACTCAGATCAAATACCAAGATCTCGTTAAGCGTGTTATTATGAAGCAATCGCGGACACCGATCAGGGCCAGGCCCACCTCTCTCCTAGGTGGTCTCAACCTGCCCTGTCGCTCCGCCACAAAGATCCACACAGAGGGCCGTCGGGACAAAGGTCCTTTCAGCCCCCAATCCGTGAATCACTCGCGGGTACTCTTCGAGCAGACCCGACTTTAGTCACCATCTGTAGTATGTATGTATGTATAGTATATACCCGTGATCACCTCCCGAGTGATCACGGCCCAATAGTATAGCAAGGCAGACTGACAAGAATGTAGGGCCAATGATGATAAACTAGCACCCTATACTATGTATTTAGGATTGCAGGTAAGGTATCAACAGATGTAGCAACAATGTCAGGCTATGCATCAGAATAGGATTATCGAAAAGCAGTAACATGCTACACTACTCTAATGCAAGCAGTATAGAGGAGAATAGGCGATATCTGGTGATCAAGGGGGCTTGCTGGTTGCTCGCAAGAGAGAGGGTCGTCAACTCCGTAGTCGTCTTGGCGGCAGCAGCGTCGGTCTCGTAGTCTATCGGAGATAAGAGGGGAAGAAACAATGAATACCATGCAAACAGATGCATATCGATGCATGACAAGACAAGTAACGATGCTAGGTGTGCCCAATCGCGGTAGTAGGTGATACCGACGCGAAGGGGAAAAACATCCGGAAAGTATTCCCGGTGTTCCGCGTTTTCGGACCGGTGAACCGGAGGGGGAAAGTTGCGTGTTCGGTATGTTAGGGGTGTGTGGTGGATGAACGGGCTGCGTATCCGGGTTCGTCTCGTCGTTCTGAGCAACTTTCATGTTGAAAATATTTTAATCCGAGTTACGGTTAAAAGATATGATTTTCTAAAGATTTTATTAATTTACGGGATTTAATTAATTATTTAAATCCAACATTATCGAATAATTGTATGTCGACGTCATCATGACGTCAGCATGACGTCAGCAGTCAACAGGACGTTGACTGGGTCAAACTGACGTGTGGGTCCAGTGGGACCCACCTGTCATTCTCTGTTAGGTTAAGTAGGTTTAGTTAAACTAATTATTGTTTAATTAACTTAACATGTTAATTAGATTAATTAACTAGATTAATTAACTTAATTAATTTAGTTAATTAATTAATTAATTAAATTTATTTTTATTATTATTATTAAATCTTTTTTTTTATAAAACCCTTTTTTTTCATTCTGGGGCTGGAGGCCCCACTTGTCAGTGGCCCAGAGGGGCCATAGCGGTTCGGCGGTAGCGGGTGCGGGCGCACCCAAGTGGCCTTCCTTGTGACGTGTGTGAGGAGGGCAGGCGATCACCGGAGGGGACGCCGGGAAAAGCAGCAGGCGGCGCGGAGTGGGCAGCGGGTCGGGCGACGAGGTCGAGCGGGGGCAGATGAGGCGGCACGTGAGCGAAGGCCGGTGGCGCAGAAGAAGCAGCGGCCGCTGGCGTGGCGATGGCGGTGCGTCGGTGGGGCTGAGGCGAGCGGAGCTCAGCGCCAGCGGCGCCGCAGACGGAGCGGAGCAGGGCAAGCGAGCCAAGCCAAGCATGCGTGGGCGTGGGGAATCTGGCGAGGCAAGGCAATGGCCGAGGCGGGGCGGCGCCGTCCGGGGCAGACGAGGCAGCAGCGGGCGTGTCTATGGGCGGCGAGCCATGCGGCACAGCTGGCGGGCGGCGTTGGCGCGGCGCCGGCGCAGCGCAGCGTTGCGGCGCCGGTGGCGAGGCCATGGCCGGGTGGCGGAGCGAGGAGGAGGAGGAGTTGCCGGGGCTCACCACGGGTCGTGGGGTCTAGGCAGCGGTGCTCGGGAGGAAGACGGGACGCGTCGGCGGCGTGGGGGCGCAGGCCGGCGGCGGAGCGCGGCGATCCGGCGGGGGAGCTCCGGGCGACGCGGTCGTGCGGCGAAGGCGAGGCGGCATCGGGCAGCGAGCGGCAGCCTCCGGGGTCGGGGATGGTGCGTAGGTCCAACGGCGGCGTCGGGGACCGAGGGGAACGGGCGGCGATCGGTCGATGGGGTCGATCCCCCCGATCCAATCGGGGGCAGAGGGAGGAGCGGGGTGTGGGGAGGGGAAGTGAGGCGAGTGGGGTGGTTAGGGTTTGACCGGGGTGGGGTTAGTAGGCGCGGGGTGGGCCGGCCTGGCGGCCTGGTGGGTTGAGGCCCCCAAAAAAAAGGGGGGGTGGTGGCCTGCTGGGCCGTGGCCCAGTGGGGGGGGGTTCTTCCTTTTTTTTATTTTGTTTTCTGTTTTGCATTTTCTTTTATTAATTCTCTTTTCTGTTTTAATTCATTTTAAAATATTTAGGCACTTTTTAAAAATATGTTTTCTTTATTATAATTACCCTTATAATATTCGGCACCCACCGAACATTTTTGTTTCAACTTTTGAAAACATTTGTTGTTTGACATATTTAGAGTTTAAATTTCAAAACGATTTCAAATCATTGCGAGGTTAGCAACAGTAACCGAGGTGACGTGGCATGATTAGCACGGGATTACTGTAGCATGATTATCCGGGCGTCACAGCTATGATGGTCGCTGAGCCGGAGAACCCACTCGATAATAACAGAGACAGGAGTCTCAAGAAGCAGCCGAGTGAGCAAAAGGGACGGGATGGCCCGAGTAAGAGCCCAACAGGGAAGTGTTACAGAAAGAAGGGGAGGGAGCGGCCGGTGGTGGAGAATAACAAGGAGAGGGAAGCGCTGCTTGGGTTGAAGAGAGGAAGAACAGATGATGAGGAAGGAAAGGATGGTAAGAAGGGGAGGATGATCGAGGAGGTTCATGAAATGGGAGAGGAGTCCAACTGTTGGGGAACGTAGTAATTTCAAAAAAATTCCTACGCACACGCAAGATCATGGTGATGGCATAGCAACGAGAGGGGAGAGTGTTCGTCCGTACCCTCGTGAGACCGTGAAGCGAAGCGTTAGCTGCAACGCGTTGATGTAGTCGTACGTCTTCATGATCCGACCAATCCAAGCACCGAACGTACGGCACCTCCGAGTTCAGCACACGTTTAGCTCGATGACGATCTCCGGCCTCCGATCCAGCAAAGCTCCGGAGATGAGTTCCTTCAGTACGACGGTGTGGTGACGATGATGATGTTCTACGGCGTGAGGGCTTCGCCTAAACTCATGACGATATGACCGAGGTGGAATATGGTGGAGGGGGCACCGCTGCACGGCTAAGGAATGATCCGTAGATCAACTTGTGTCTATGGGTGCCTCCCCGCCCAGTATATAAAGGAGCCGGGGGGAGGAGGCGGCCGCCAAGGAGGGCGCGCCAAGGGGGGGGTCCTACTCCCACCGAAGTAGGACTCCTTCTTTCCAAGTAGGAGTAGGAGAAGGGGAAAGAGGAGGAAGAGAGAAGGAAAGTGGGGCGCCGCCCCCTTCCCTTGTCCTATTCGGACTAGGAAGGGGAGGGGCGCACGGCCCCCTCCTGGTTCCTTCCCTCTTCTCCCTCGAGGCCCATGTAGGCCCAATAACCCCCCGGGGGGTTCCGGTAACCTCCCGGTACTCCGGTAAAATGCCGATTTCACCCGGAACGATTCCGATGTCCAAATATAGGCTTCCAATATATCGATCTTTATGTCTCGACCATTTCGAGACTCCTCGTCATGTCCGTGATCACATCCGGAACTCCGAACAAACTTCGGTACATCAAAACTTATAAACTCATAATAAAACTGTCATCGTAACGTTAAGCGTGCGGACCCTACGGGTTCGAGAACTATGTAGACATGACCTAGAACCATTCTCGGTCAATAACCAATAGCGGGACCTGGATGCCCATATTGGTTCCTACATATTCTACGAAGATCTTTATCAGTCAAACCGCATAACAACATACGTTGTTCCCTTTGTCATCGGTTGGTTACTTGCCCGAGATTTGATCGTCGGTATCCAATACCTAGTTCAATCTCGTTACCGGCAAGTCTCTTTACTCATTCTGTAATGCATCATCCCGTAACCAAGTCATTGGTCACATTGCTTGCAAGGCTTATAATGATGTGCATTACCGAGAGGGCCCAGAGATACCTCTCCGACGATCGGAGTGACAAAACCTAATCTCGAAATACGCCAACTCAACATGTACCTTCGGAGACACCTGTAGTACTCCTTTATAATCACCCAGTTACGTTGTGACGTTTGGTAGTACCAAAGTGTTCCTCCGTAAAACGGAGTTGCATAATTCTCATAGTTACGAGAACATGTATAAGTCATGAAGAAAGCAATAGCAGATACTAAGCGATCAAGTGCTAGGCTAACGGAATGGGTCATGTCAATCACATCATTCTTCTAATGATGTGATCCCACTAATCAAATGACAACACATGTCTATGGTTAGGAAACATAACCATCTTTGATTAATGAGCTAGTCAAGTAGAGGTATACTAGTGACTATAGTTTTGTCTATGTATTCACACATGTATCATGTTTCCGGTTAATACAATTCTAGCATGAATAATAAACATTTATCATGATATGAGGAAATAAATAATAACTTTATTATTGCCTCTAGGGCTTATTTCCTTCAGTCTCCCACTTGCACTAGAGTCAATAATCTAGATTACATAGTGATGATTCTAACACCCATGGAGTCTTGGTGCTGATCATGTTTTGCTCGTGAGAGAGGTTTAGTCAATGGGTCTGCAACATTCAGATCCGTATGTATCTTGCAAATCTCTATGTCTCCCACTTGGACTTGGTCCCGAATGGAATTGAAGCGTCTCTTGATGTGCTTGGTCCTCTTGTGAAATCTGGATTCCTTTGCCAAGGCAATTGCACCAGTATTGTCATAGAAGATCTTCATTGGTCCCGATGCACTAGGTATGACACCTAGATCGAAATGAACTCCTTCATCCGACTCCTTCATTTGCTGCTTAAGCAGCTATGTACTCCGCTTCACATGTAGATCCCGCCACGGCGCTTTCTTTAGAACTGCACCAACTTACAGCTCCACCGTTTAATAAAAACATGTATCCGGTTTGCGATTTAGAATCGTCCGGATCAGTGTCAAAGCTTGCATCGATGTAACCATTTACGACTAGCTCTTTGTCACCTCCATATCTGAGAAACATATCCTTAGTCCTTTTCGGTATTTCAGGATGTTCTTGACCGCTGTCCGATGATCCACTCTGGATTACTTTGGTACCTTCCTGCCAAGCTTATTGCTAAGCATCGTCAGTCTGGTACACAGCATTGCATACATGATAGAGCCTATGGTTGAAGCATAGGAACATCTTTCATTTTCTCTCTATCTTCTGCTGTGGTCGGGCATTGAGTTTGACTCAACTTCACACCTTGTAGCGCAGCAAGAATCATTTCTTTGCTCGATCCATTTTGAACTTTTTCAAAATTTTGTCAAGGTATGTGCTTTGTGAAAGTCCTATTAAGCGTCTTGATCTATCTCTATAGATCTTTATGCCCAATATGTAAGCAGCTTCACGAGGTCTTTCATTGAAAAACTTTTATTCAAGTATCCCTTTATGCTATCCAGAAATTCTATATCATTTCCAATTAATAATATGTCATCTACATATAATATCGAAATGCTCTGAGCTCCCACTCACTTTCTTGTAAATACAGGCTTCTCCAAAAGTCTCAGATAAAACCATATGCTTTGATCACACTATCAAAACGTTTATTCCAACTCCGAGATGCTTGCACCAGTCCATAAATGGAACGCTGGAGCTTGCACACTTTGTTAGCACCTTTTGGATCAACAAAACCTTCTGGCTGCATCATATACAACTCTTCTTCCAGAAATCCATTCAAAAATGCAGTTTTGACATCCATTTGCCAAATTTCATAATCATGAAATGCAGCAATAGCTAACATGATTCGGACAGACTTAAGCATCACTACGGGTGAGAAAGTCTCATCATAGTCAACTCCTTGAACTTGTCGAAAACCTTTCGCAACAAGTCGAGCTTTATAGACGCTTACATTACCATCGCGTCGGTCTTCTTCTTAAAGATCCATTTATTCTCAATGGCTTGCCGATCATTGGGCAAGTCAACCAAAGTCCATACTTTGTTTTCATACATGGATCCCATCTCAGATTTCATGGCCTCTAGCCATTTTGCGGAATCTGGGCTCATCATCGCTTCCTCATAGTTCGTAGGTTCATCATGGTCAAGTAACATGACTTCCAGAATTGGATTACCATACCACTCTGGTGCGGATCTTACTCTGGTAGACCTACGAGGTTCAGTAGAAATTTGATCTGAAGTTTCATGATCAATATCATTAGCTTCCTCACTAGTTGGTGTAGTTTTTTTTTGATAGAAAGACTGTAAGGGAACCCCTACAGTATAATTGGTGCAACAAACCCAAATTGCAAGTACCATGCCTTGAACCTGGGTGGGCGGGAAGGCATCAGCCCCTTCCCACCACTAGGCTATGCCTTAGTCTGCACTAGTTGGTGTAGTTGTCACAGGAACTGGTTCTTGTGATGAACTACTTTCCAATAAGGGAGTAGATACAGTTATCTCATCAAGTTCTACTTTCCTCCCACTCACTTCTTTCGAGAGAAACTCCTTCTCTAGAAAGGATCTGACTTTAGTAACGAAAATCTTGCCCTCAGATCTGTGATAGAAGGTGTACCCAATAGTCTCTTTTGGGTATCCTATGAAGACATATTTCTCCGATTTGGGTTCGAGCTTATCTGGTTGAAGTTTCTTCACATAAGCATCGCAGCCCCAAACTTTAAGAAACGACAACTTTGGTTTCTTGCCAAACCACAGTTCATAAGGCGTCGTCTCAACGGATTTTGATGGTGCCCTATTTAACATGAATGCGGCCGTCTCTAAAGCATAACCCCAAAATGATAGCGGTAAATCAGTAAGAGACATCATAGATCGCACCATATCTAGTAATGTACGATTACGACATTCGGACACACAATTTTGTTGTGGTGTTCCAGGTGGCGTGAGTTGTGAAACTATTCCGCATTGTTTCAAGTGTAGACCAAACTCGTAACTCAAATATTCTCCTCCACGATCAGATCGTAGAAACTTTATTTTCTTGTTACGATGATTTTCCACTTCACTCTGAAATTCTTTGAACTTTTCAAATGTTTCAGACTTGTGTTTCATTAAGTAGATATACCCATATCTGCTTAAATCATCTGTGAAGGTGAGAAAATAACGATACCCGTCGCGAGCCTCAACATTCATTGGACCACAAACATTAGTATGTATGATTTCCAACAAATCAGTTGCTCGCTCCATAGTTCCGGAGAATGGTGTTTTAGTCATCTTGCCCATAAGGCACGGTTCGCAAGTACCAAGTGATTCATAATCAAGTGATTCCAAAAGCCCATCAGTATGGAGTTTCTTCATGCGCTTTACACGATATGACCCAAACGGCGAGGCCACAAATAAGTTGCACTATCGTTATCAACTCTGCATCTTTTGGTTTCAACACTATGAATATGTGTATCACTACTATCGAGATTCAATAAAATAGACCACTCTTCAAGGGTGCATGACCATAAAAGATATTACTCATATAAATAGAACAACCATTATTCTCTCGATTTAAATGAATAACCGTCTCGCATCAAACAAGATCCAGATATAATGTTCATGCTCAACGCTGGCACCAAATAACAATTATTTAGGTCTAAAACTAATCCCGATGGTAGATGTAGAGGTAGCGTGCCGACCGCGATCACATCGACTTTGGAACCATTTCCCACGCGCGATCGTCACCTCGTCCTTAGCCAATCTTTGCTTAATCCGTAGTCCCTATTTGAGTTGCAAATATTAGCAATGTAACCAGATCAAATACCCAAAAAGCTCTGCGAGCATTAGTAAGGTACACATCAATAACATGTATATCACATATACCTTTGTTCACTTTGCCATCCTTCTTATCCGCCAAATACTTGGGGCAGTTCCGCTTCGGTGTCGATCGCTTGCGGTAGAAGCACTCAGTTTCAGTCTTAGGTCCAGACTTGGGTTTCTTCTCTTGAGCAGCAACTTGCTTGCCGTTCTTTTGAAGTTCCCTTCTTCTTCCCTTTGCCCTTTTCTTGAAACTGGTGGTCTTGTTAACCATCAACACTTGATGCTCCTTCTTGATTTCTACCTCCGCAGCTTTTAGCATTGCGAAGAGCTCGGGAATAGTCTTGTTCATCCCTTGCATATTATAGTTCATCACGAAGCTCTTGTAGCTTGGTGGCGTGATTGAAGAATTCATCAATGACACTATCATCGTGAAGATTAACTCCCGCTTGAATCAAGTGATTGTTATACCTGCACATTTTGAGTATGTGTTCACCGACGAACTATTCTCCTCCATCTTGCATCTATAGAACTTATTGGAGACTTCATATCTCTCAATCCGGGCATTTGCTTGAAATATTAACTTCAACTCCTGGAACACCTCATATGCTCCATGATGTTCAAAACGTCGTTGAAGACCCGATTCTAAGCCGTAAAACATGGCACATCGAACTATCGAGTAGTCATCGCTTTGCTCGCCAGACGTTCTTAACGCCGTCGGTTACATCAAGAAGCAGTTCGCACCCAGCGGTGCTTCCAGGCGTAACTTTTCGTGCAGCAATGAGAATAATCCTCAGGTTACGGACCCAGTCCGTGTAATTGCTACCATCATCTTTCAACTTTGCTTTCTCAAGGAACGCATTAAATTTCAACGGAACGACAACACGAGCCATCTATCTACAAACAAACATAGACAAGCAAAATACTATCAGGTACTAAGTTCATGATAAATTTAAGTTCAATTAATCGTATTACTTAAGAACTCCCACTTAGACAGACATCTCTCTAGTCATCTAAGTGATCACGTGATCCAAATCAACTAAACCATGTCTGATCATCACGTGAGATGGAGTAGTTTCAATGGTGAACATCACTATGTTGATCATATCTACTATATGATTCACGCTCGACCTTTCGGTCTCCGTGTTCCGAGGCCATATCTGTATATGCTAGGCTCGTCAAGTATGACCTGAATATTCCGCGTGTGCAACTGTTTTGCACCCGTTGTATTTGAACGTAGAGCCTATCACACCGATCATCACGTGGTGTCTCAAAGACGAAGAACTTTCGCAGCGGTGCATACTCGGGAGAACACTTCTTGATTATTAGTGAGAGATCATCTTAAAATGCTACCGTCAATCAAAGCAAGATAAGATGCATAAAGGATAAACATCACATGCAATCAATATAAGTGATATGATATGGCCATCATCATCTTGTGCTTGTGATCTCCATCTTCGAAACCGCCGTGATCACCATCGCCACCGGCGCGACACCTTGATCTCCATCGTAGCATCGTTGTCGTTCGCCATCTATTGCTTCTCGACTATCGCTACCGCTTAGTGATAAAGTAAAGCAATTATAGAGCGTTGCATTTCATACAATAAAGCGACAACCATATGGCTCCTGCTAGTTGCCGATAACTTCGGTTACAAAACATGATCATCTCATACAATAAAATATACCATCACATCTTGACCATATCACGTCACAACATGCCCTGCAAAAACAAGGTAGACGTCCTCTACTTTGTTGTTGCAAGTTTTACGTGGCTGCTACGGGCTTAGCAAGAACTGTTCTTACCTACGCATCAAAAACCACAACGATAGTTCGTCAAGTTGGTGTTGTTTTAACCTTCGCAAGGACCAGGCGTAGCCACACTCGATTCAGCTAAAGTGAGAGAGCGGACACCCGCCAGCCACCTTTAAGCACGAGTGCTCGTAGCAGTGAAACCAGTCTCGCGTAAGAGCACGCGTAATGTCGGTCCGGGCCGCTTCATCTCACAATACCGCCGAACCAAAGTATGACATGCTGGTAAGCAGTATGACTTGTATCGCCCACAACTCACTTGTGTTCTACTCGTGCATATAACATCAACGCATAAAACTAGGCTTGGATGCTACTGTTGGGGAACGTAGTAATTTCAAAAAAAATCCTACGCACACGCAAGATCATGGTGATGGCACAGCAACGAGAGGGGAGAGTGTTCGTCCTTGTACCCTCGTAGACTGTAAGCGGAAGCGTTAGCACAACGCGGTTGATGTAGCCGTACGTCTTCACGATCCGACCGATCCAAGCACCGAACGTACGGCACCTCCGAGTTCAGCAGATGTTCAGCTCGATGATCATCTCCGGCCTCCGATCCAGCAAAGCTCCGGAGATGAGTTCCGTCAGTAGACGGCGTGGTGACGATGATGATGTTGTACCGGTGCAGGGCTTCGCCTAAACTCCGCGACGATATGACTGAGGTGGAATATGGTGGAGGGGGGCACCGCACACGGCTAAGGAACGATCCGTAGATCAACTTGTGTCTATGGGGTGCCCCCCCGCCCCCGTATATAAAGGCGCCAGGGGGAGTAGGCGGCCGGCCAAGGAGGGCGCGCCAAGGGGGAGTCCTACTCCTACCGGGAGTAGGACTCCCTTCTTTCTAAGTAGGAGTAGGAGAAGGGGGGAAAGAGGAGGAAGAGAGGAAGGAAATGGGGGGCGCCGCCCCCCTTCCCTTGTCCTATTCGGACTAGGAAGGGGAGGGGCGCGCGGCCCCCTCCTGGTTCCTTCCCTCTTCTCCCTCGAGGCCCATGTAGGCCCAATAACCCCCCGGGGGGTTCCGGTAACCTCCTAGTACTCCAGTAAAATGCCGATTTCACCCGGAACGATTCCGATGTCCAAATATAGGCTTCCAATATATCGATCTTTATGTCTTGACCATTTCAAGACTCCTCGTCATGTCCGTGATCACATCCGGGACTCCGAACAAACTTCGGTACATCAAAACTTATAAACTCATAATAAAACTGTCATCATAACGTTAAGCGTGCGGACCCTACGGGTTTGAGAACTATGTAGACATGACCTAGAACCATTCTCGGTCAATAACCAATAGCGGGACCTGGATTCCCATATTGGTTCCTACATATTCTACGAAGATCTTTATCGGTCAAACCGCATAACAACATATGTTGTTCCCTTTGTCATCGGTATGTTACTTGCCGAGATTTGATCGTCGATATCAATACCTAGTTCAATCTCGTTACGGCAAGTCTCTTTACTCGCTACGTAATGCATCATCCCGTAACCAAGTCATTGGTCACATTGCTTGCAAGGCTTATAATGATGTGCATTACCGAGAGGGCCCAGAGATACCTCTCCGACGATCGGAGTGACAAAACCTAATCTCAAATCGCCAACTCAACATGTACCTTCGGAGACACCTGTAGTACTCCTTTATAATCACCCGATTCGTTGTGACGTTTGGTAGTACCAAAGTGTTCCTCCGTAAACGGAGTTGCATAATTCTCATAGTTACGAGGAACATGTATAAGTCATGAAGAAAGCAATAGCAGTATACTAAACGATCAAGTGCTAGGCTAATGGAATGGGTCATGTCAATCACATCATTCTTCTAATGATGTGATCCCACTAATCAAATGACAACACATGTCTATGGTTAGGAAACATAACCATGTTTGATTAATGAGCTAGTCAAGTAGAGGTATACTAGTGACTATAGTTTTGTCTATGTATTCACACATGTATCATGTTTCCGGTTAATACAATTCTAGCATGAATAATAAACATTTATCATGATATGAGGAAATAAATAATAACTTTATTATTGCCTCTAGGGCATATTTCCTTCACCAACATCCCTGAGGGTGTAACAATAGATGCAGAATCGGCTGGGCTGTCCATGCAGCCCCGCCGGGCACAATGAAACTCATCGGTTGGAACTGTCGGGGTTTGGGCAATGGCCGGGCAGTTCGTGGCCTCCTCGAGCTGGGGAGGATGGAGGAGCCCGATGTTCTGTCTTTAGCTGAGACGAAGTTGACGGTGGAGGAGCTGGAGAGATTCAGGTGGATGTTAGGAATGGCACATATGACAGCTTGGAGCTCTGAAGGCAGAAGTAGGGGAGTGGCTTTGTTCTGGAGGAGAGAGGTGGATGTTATGCTGCGATCGTACAGAAGGAGACATGTTGATGTGGATGTGAAAGAAGGGGATGGAAAGGTTTGGAGGTTGACGGGTGTATATGGAGAGTTTGCTTTGGATCGAAAGGTGGTGACATGGAGAATGCTAAGACTGTTCGGTCAACAACATCAGAGTAATAGACCCTGGCTATGCTTGGGGGATTTCAATGACATTCTATCATGGGATGAGAAGGTAGGAGGGTTGTGCGTCCACAACGTCTGCTAGATAACTTTAGGGAAGCTTTGGAATCATGTGAGCTCGCTGATCTCGGCTATGAAGGTGACAAATTCACATGGAGAAATCATAGCAGAGAGGTAGACACATACATCTGCGAGAGATTGGATCGAGCTATTGCTAACGCCCAATGGTGCGAGTGGTTTCGGAGTTCACTGTGCTTAATGGTGCCCCTCATCACTCCGATCACAGACCGGTCATCGTTTGTACTCAAGGAGAGAATAGAAGGGAGCAAGGGGGTGATAGAGGGTTTCGGTTTGAAGCTTGGTGGCTGAAGGAGGACGGATGTAGTGAGCAGGTCCAAGCTGCCTGGGGGGAGGGGTGTATGGAAGGAAGCGGAGGAGTGACAAATGGGCTGTGGTGTGTATCTAATAGGATGACGAGATGGGGCAAGGAGGTGGCCGGGGAGCTGGAAGGGAGGCTTAAGCAGGCCCGTCGAGCCCTTGAAACCTGCATGAGGGCTCCGGTGAGCGAAGCCAATGTGCGGGAGGAGGCAAAATTAAGATGCCAAGTAGAGAAGTTGGAGGAGAAGAAGAACATCAAGTCTAAGCAAAGGTCCCATGTGTCTTGGTTGAAGGATGGTAAAAGGAGCACGAGATACTTTATGGCAGTGGCGTCGTCGAGGAGGAAGATGAATAGGGTGAAGAAGTTGAAGAGGGAGGATGGGTCGGAGGTGAAGGAAGGAGAGGAGCTTAATAATTTTGTTTTATCTTATTTTCAGGAGCTGTTCTCTTCGGTCCAGGGTAATCGCACAGCTGAGCTGATTGAGAAAGTACAGCCCCGTGTCACACATGCAATGAGAACCCTCCTTGAAGCAGAAGTGACAAGGGAAGAAGTGAAGGCAGCTCTAGATCATATTGGCGACCTCAAGGCTCCCGGGCCGGACGGGATGCCCTCCATTGTATACAAGAAGCATTGGCATTTCATGGGGGACAAGGTTGTCAAAGAGGTGCTTGCGGGCCTAAACGGAGGAGTAATGCCAGAAGGGTGGAATGACATTGTGGTTGTTTTGATCCCTAAAGTAAAAAAAAAAACCTAGCAGGATCAAGGATCTACGACCGATAAGTTTGTGCAATGTGGTGTACAAATTGGTGTCCAAGGTGATCTCCAATCGGCTTAAGTTGGTGCTTCCGGATATCATCTCTGGCAATCAAAGTGCATTTGTTCCGGGCCGGTTGATTACGGACAATGTCCTTACTGCATATGAGATGTCACATTTCTTGATGAATAAGAAGAAGGGAAGGGGCGGTATAGCTGCAGTAAAGGCGGACATGAGCAAGGCCTATGATCGCGTGGAGTGGAACTTCTTAAGGGTGATGCTTCTCAAGCTAGGGTTTGGGGCTCGATGGATTGATCTGGTCATGAACTGTGTCACTACTGTCAGATACCAGATCAAAATTAATGGAATTCTTATGTCATAGTTCTCCCCTCGAGAGGTTTTCGCCAAGGCGACCCCATCTCGCCCTACTTGTTCGTCATTTGTGCGGAAGGCCTATCTGCGCTGCCGCATGACGCCGAGGCATCTGGGACAGTGAGTGGGGTTAAGCTATGCCGGTCAGCACCAGTCGTTTCACATCTTCTGTTCGTCGACGACTCGTTGATGTTAATGAAGGCCAACCATGAGGAAGCCCAAGCGTTGAGGGACATCTTGGATCTTTATGAAAATTGCTCTGGGCAGTGTATCAACTTAGAGAAATCTGCAGTAATGTTTAGTCCCAACACGGGGAATGAGGCGAAGATGGCTGTAAAAGATGCCCTACACATCCAGAGTGAAACATGGAATGATATGTATTTGGGGCTCCCGGTCCACGTTGGGAAATCAAGGAAGAAGGCGTTTGCTTTTGTCAAGGGGGCTATGACGGGCAGAGTCTATGGGTGGAAGGAGAAGCTGACAGCAAAACCAGGGAAGGAGGCATTGGTCACTATGGTTGCACAAGCAATTCCCACGTTTGCTATATCCTATTTTTATCTCACTAAATCTTTCTGTGAGGAACTTAGCTCGCTTATATGCAACTACTGGTGGAGCCAACAAGACAAGGAGAACACTACACATTGGATTGGTTGGAAAAGCTTACATTGCCAAAGGCCCAGGGAGGACTTGGCTTCCGTGACATGCACGGGTTCAACCTGGCCTTGCTGTCAAGGCAGATTTGGAGACTCATCCAATCACCGGACTCGCTGTGTGCACGCATCCTGAAGGCAAGATACTATCCGGATGGCTCTCTCCTCGATGCAAACCCTAGAGAGGGGATCTCATATTCCTGGAGGAGCTTGCTGCACGGCCTTGATCTATTTCGCGAGGGATACATTTGAAGAATCGGGGATGGGACTCAAGTAAAAATTTGGTCTGATCCGTGGCTCCCACGACCATGGTCTAGGAAAGTCATCACACCACGTGGACAGTGCTTGCTTGAGTGGGTTAGTGATCTAATCGATCCTGCTACTGGCCACTGGGACGAGCAGCTCGTACGTGATATATTCTGGATCGATGATGCAAAACATATTCTGCTAATTCCCCTACGAGAAGGAGTCCAGGACTTTGTTGCATGGCACTATGACACGAAAGGCATCCATTCGGTTAAAAGTGCATATAAACTACAAGTCCAGTTAGAGAGAATGTCAAGGGATGGAGGAGTGGGAGGGAGCTCGACCAGCCCAGGTAATCTGAACGAGACAAAGGATGACTCTTGGAAACGACTTTGGAAGATGCCTTGCCCTCGCAATATCCAGATGTTTGCTTGGAGGGTAAAGCACGAGTCTCTTGCCCTTCGGACCAATGTTGCGAGGAGGGGTATTCCCATTGCGGATACTAAGTGCCTCTTCTGTGCATGGGCCGACGAGGACGGGGCTCACCTCTTCATCAAATGCAAAGAGGTAAAAGCAGTATGGAGGGATCTCACTCTTGAGGGAGAATGCATTCAGCTTGAGAAAATTGGGTCTGTGCATGCAATGTTCGACTTTCTTTGGGGGCTAGAAGAGAAAAAATGGCTACACATCCTCACTTTTTGGTGGCTATGGTGGTCTAATAGAAATAAGCTTAGGGAAGGAAAGATGCCTACCCCGGCCCAGGATATGTCGAGGCAGGCCAGAGCGAATGTGTTGGAGTACTGGGAGATTTTCCGGCAACCTACTGTTAAACAGCAGCCAGAAAAGTGGAGGCCACCGAAGGGTGCAGACTATAAGATCAATGTTGATGGATCTTTTGTGCCGGGGCAAGGCCATGCAGGATGGGGTGTAGCGGTGAGAACAAAGTAAGGGACACTTGTTTGCGCCAGTGCAGGAAGACAGGAGCATGTCACTGATGCATTCGCTGCGGAGACGATGGCCATGTCGCACGCTATCAGCACTGCAGCCGACCTGGTCATCATCTCTGTTGAGCTCGAGACGGACTCGCAGCTCTTGGCCGAAGCCCTGGACGTGCAAAGCGTGGACTCCTCGGCGTATGCTGCGATTATTGAGGACATGAAGTATCAGCTCAAACTGTGGTTTTCCAAATTTACAATCACTGTCTGTAGAAGTTCTGCAAATTCCGTAGCCCACGAGTTGGCCAATGTTGGCCGTGAATGTAACCCAAACCAGTTCATGGAATGGGAGTCCGGTGTACCTGCCCAGGTGGGTGTTGCTGTCCTAGGCGATATGCCAAGGCTTATTTAAGTAATAAAGCGTTGCTTTGCTCTCAAAAAAAGACTCAAACAAACAGCTTACAACTCATGCAGCCTGTAGCCTCTCGTACGCACACAACACAGCGGCCACACACACCACTACTCCATGCACGCACTAGCCACCCACCACATTAGGCCACTAACTAACTTCTTAAATGCATCATAACTTCTAAAATTATTGGAGGTGTGCAAGTTTAATCATATAACTTCAAAAAGTTTCAGGTTTTTTTCGAGTTGTGATCCCCCTCCCCGCGTCGCCTCCTCTGAGGCGACTCGGGGCAACCCTAGCACCACCACAGCGCTTCCCTCCTTCCTCTCCCGTCCCTCCGCTGCTACCAGAGGGGCGCTCGGCGCTGGTGCGGGCCCCAAAGGAAGGTGGCGGAGGGGATCTGGCGCCTTCCCCTCGGATGGAGGGTTGCGGCTCCCGGGACGGCAGCCCCGATTGGTGGCGCGCAACGCGGCCTGGGCGGCGGGCGGCGTCAACAGGTGCTGGTGGGCGTCCTTCCATGGTTGTGCGGGCAGCGTGGAGGTCACGATCGTCAGTGTGGCGGTGGCTCCTCGCAGTCCGCCGAGCACCATGGAGAAATTTCGGTTCCGGTTTGATTCGATCCGTGGCGGTGGTGGTTCCTGGTGGCTTTGTCCGCCGTTTCGTGGTGCTGGTTGGCCGTACCTAGCACTCGGGTGATGTTTGGGAAACCCTGGGCCAGTGCGGCGGCCCCCAAAGTCGACGCCTTTGGCGCCGATCCCTTTCCTGGAGGCTTTGGGATGGACCCTCCCCCTTCCGCCTCCTCCGCGAGCTCCGGCGAAAGCCGGTACCCTCCCCCCCTGTTTTGCCCGTCGACAGAACCTCGGTTGTGTGCTCCTTCTTGAAGGCAGCGTCCGGGGTTTGCTCTTGGCGGTGGTGCGGTTGGTGACCCTATCCCGAAGCATGTTGGCTGGTCTTCCTGCTACATCTTGCTCAGCTTCGCTCGATGCATGGTGATGCCTCTTTGGCCTTCTTCATGGATTCGCGCCTTCGGTCGACAGCACGTGTCATGTGCTCCTTTCTTCCACTGTCGGCTTTGGCCGTCGTCTGGTTGGTCTTTTGTTGTTCATGGGTCAGCGTCGTTTTCTTCTCCAATGTTAGCTTGTGCACATTGTGCTGGGCTCTGTGGTAGCCACTCTGCTAGTTGCCGATGCGGCACCCATCGATCCTGGGTGAAAGCGTAGTGACCCTTTGCGACGGTCGAGACAGAGCAAGTGTTGCACAAGTTTGGCCTGTGGGTGCTGCCGGCGCTCAATGCTTGCACGCCATGGCCTGCCTCCGATGCTCTTAGTTGGCCAGTTGGTGTAGGCCTAGTGCTAGCCATCGACAACGGTGATGTACTTGCTCCGGTTGTTGCCATTATGTTGTTCTACCTGGTACATTGTATATTCTTTCTGCTTTGCTTTGCATTCATTCCCTTTGTAATATGGTGCCCCTGTAATCCTGGACGGTTGATGCTTTGTTAATTCAAAGCCGGGCTAGGTTCGAGCTCTTCTCGAGCTCGGTCGGTGCCTTTTCTCTAAAAAAACTTCGAAAAGTTTTAGTCCCTAAAACTATTGAAGATGATCCAGTTAGTCCTATAACTTCAAAACTGCAGTTTTAGATTCTAAAACTATTGGAGGTGTGTCAATTTAGTCCTACAAGTTCGAACTATAGGCCATCAGTGGCATGACGGCTTGAGCTCCAACGAGAAGAGTAGACTGATCATCTCTGCCTCACCACACAGTAGCATAAAATCACCTTGCAAAACCTCCAATTGCTACCCATCAATGGTTGCTGCTAGGGCTGTGTCACTCTTGCCTACCTTTGCGACATCTTCGTGGTTTTCGCGCACTCCTTCTTGTTGTCCGGCAGCAGCGACAATTTCCCACATATGGACATGCTCGTGCCCAAACAACAACCTGCATGACCAACTCTACAGCAAGGGTGTCGGGGCAATGACACTGTGATGATAAAGAGAGAGAGGGGGGTGGGATGGCGTCTGAGGGAGTCCTGGACTAGGGGGTGTCCGGACAGCCAGACTATCATCGTCCGCCGGACTCCAAGACTACGAAGATACAAGATTGAAGACTCCGTCCCGTGTCCGGATGGGACTTTCCTTGGCATGGAAGGCAAGCTTGGCAATATGGATATGTAGATCTCCTACCATTGTAACCGACTCTGTGTAACCCTAGCCTCCTCCGGTGTCTATATAAACCGGAGGGCTTTAGTCCGTGGACACAACATACATTACAACAATCATACCGTAGGCTAGCTTTAGGGTTTAGCCTCCTTGATCTCGTGGTAGATCCACTCTTGTACTACCCATATCATCAATATTAATCAAGCGGGGCGTGGGTTTTACCTCCATCAAGAGGGCCCGAACACAGGTAAAACATCGTGTCCCTTGTCTCCTGTTACCATCCGCCTAGACGCCTGATTCGGGACCCCTACCCGATATCCGCGGTTTTGACACCGACATTGGTGCTTTCATTGAGAGTTCCTCGTGTCGTCACCGATAGGCTCGATGGCATCTTCAATCAACAACGCTGTCGGTGAAACTTTTCTCCCGGACAGATCTTCGTATTCGGCGGCCGCCTGCTGCGAGCTAGTTCACTTGGCCATCTGGAGCAGATCGAGCTCGCCCTGGCCATCAGGTCGATTCGGAAGCCTAAACTTCACGGCCGACATCCGCGGGGACTTGATCTTGACGGGCTCGAGCCAAAGCCAAGCGCGCGCCTTTGTTGCGATGGGCATGATCTAGCTCTGCCGCCAACAATGCCTTGGTGGCGCGCATGAATCCGCTTGGCCCTTAGTCGGAGCGATCACCCAGTCGAGGACGGTGGATGGACACCACCTCGGGGCTTCAACTTCCACGGCGATGGAGCCAAACACTAACCTTGTCCCTCGCGAAACTTCGTGATTACGAGTGCGGACTCCTTGCGGACTCCGGACCTCCGCGCCCGCTGTCGAATCGGATTGGGCGCGGTTATGGAATTCACCGCGCGACATCTTCAATACTCGCCCATTGGCGACAGCCTAAATTCACCAAGCATCTCTCGCTATCGGGAGAGTCTGGCGGACTATGGCGGGATGGTTGAGATACAGACGACGAAGAAATTCAGAGCCCACCCACCACCCACTTTGTAGCCACTTGTCGGCGATCTTACCGACATGCTAGACTACGACTCGAAGACATCGGCGCTATGGGCGGCGATGCGGAGACGAACGAGAACCAGCGCCTACAAGGCCTTTGGAAGACCACCTCGTCATCGACATATACATGGTGGACACCCCAAAGGACGGGACGGCGAAGAGGTAGCGAGCAGATTCCTTAAAGAAACAGCCCAAGCGCCCGGCGTCGTGGCGCCGCTCTAAATCCACAACAAGAATGGAGATTACAGCACAGGAGATAATAATACCCGAGAGTGCGAAGATAATCCCTCGGCAAGACTCAGCGCAGGAGGGCGAAGCAAGCCCCCACGAGAGGCGGCGGGCGAAGAGGTCGAGGATTATACTTATATACCTCCCTCAAAGGCGAGGCAAGCCTCATGACGACTAATTAAATCGTGCCCGAGATCCCGTCGAACAAGAGCATTTTAAGCGCAGGCTTATCGCCACGGCAAATAGCCTAAAGAAAAAGCAGCAACAGCTTCAAGTTGATCGGGACCTCTTGGCGATCGATGGACCGAGGTCCTCGCGGCGAAGAGTTTAAACTTGAACGCCCTCCAAAAGCTACCCCAGACGCAAGTTGCTCCCGATTAGAGGAGGAAGCATACATACCTTCATCACCGGTGCGATCGGCCGACCGACCACCCGTGGTCGCGGCGGAGAGCATCGAGACCCTCCACAAAGACCGTACCCGGCATCGCTCCAAAAGTCTGAAGCCAAGAGGAGCGCGCGGACTTGCGAGATGTATTGGAGGACAAAGCAAGGCAATCCAGATCCATCTACGGATCACGAGGCGCCCACGACCCGCGGCGAATACCGTCGCGCCGGATACAATAACCCGGCGGGCGAACATAGCGAATAACGCTCTCTCGAGCTGCGTCGTGATATTGCTCAATATAGGCGCCGCACCCGCTATGCTTCAGCGACGAAGTAATGGATCATCAAATCCTGAAGGGTTTAAACCCGTAAACATCGAATCCTCTGACGGCTGCCAGACCCAGCGGTTTGGATTGAAGATTATCTCCTTCACATCCATATGGCCCGCGGCGGCGATCTCCATGCCATCAAGTACCTCCCTCAAGCTTAAAGGACCAGCTCGGCATTGGCTTAACAGCTTGCCCTTGAGTCAATTGGGTGTTGGGAAGACACGGAAGCCGCATTCCTCGACAATTTCAGGGCATGTACATGCGGCCACAGAGCGCCGATGACCTAAGGCACATAATTTAGCAGCGAGAGAATCGGCGGACAATTACGGACACGGTTCACGACAAGAAAAACCAAATTGTCGAATGTCCGGATCAGAGGCCCTCGCAGCCTTCAAACATAACATCATGACGAGTGGCTAGCCCGGCACAGGGGCGAGAAAAGCGAAATCCATGGCAGCACTCACATCATTAATGACCGCTTTTGCGCGGAGAGGATAGCTGGCTAGCTCGCAGCAACAACCTCAATAAAAATTCTGGCGGTCCGGATACTAAGGACCACAATGGCGAGTCACGTCGAAACAAAACAAAGCGCCGCGTGCGGCGGCGACAAGGAGGATCTGGCGATCGGCGCGGATTCGAGCTCTAAACCAATCAGCGGAAGAAGCCATTCAAAAGAACCACTCCGGGTCCGTCCAACTTGGACCGAATACTCGGCGCTTATGCGGATACATGGCACCCCGAAAAAGCCAATAATCACACCAATAGAGATGCTGGGTGTTCAAGCGAGCGAGCAAGTTAATTGCGAAAACAATGACAAGGGCTAAACGGCTGACGGCGAGGAGGAGACCCGACCGCCCGAACAATAGAGGACGAAGGGTTTCCCCACAAGTGCGGACGGTGAACATGATTCGCAACCCATATACCCAAGAGGAGAGGAAGCGCGCACTAAGGGGCGTCTATGCGATGGAGCGATCGCCCAGTTCAACCCATGGTCCTCTTGTCCGATCACTTTCGATCGAAGAGACCATCCGACCAGCATCGCCATGGCGGATTCGCGCATTGGTTTTAGACCCAATGCGTCGATGGATTTCACCTCACGAGAGTCGATGGGCGGCGGCGATAGCTGAACCAGCTTTATCGAGGATACAATCGCAAGATGGCATAGACCCTCAAGGATTAAACCTACAAAGACAACCTTTAAAGGTGTCATACCAGGTGTGGAAGCCAATTATGCGGGCTCGATCACACTTGAAGTTGTCTTGGATCCCGGATAATTTCGGGCGAAGAGTTAATCTTGACGAGTCCCATTCGCGGCGGCTATCACGCTCTGCTTTCCGGACGAACTGCGTTTGCAAAGTTCAGCGCATGCCGCGTATGCATACCTCAAGCTCAAGATGCGAGGCCTCGTGGAGTCATCACGGTCAGCGAAATCTGAACGCTCCTCGAATGGAGAAACAACATACTAGCTCTCGCGGCGTAAGTCTGAGCAGCCTTTTAAGGCAATTTTGAGTCCGGTCGTTAAGCGGCGGATCAGCAAAAAGCAGCGCAAGCAATACCAACCAAGACAACTTTGCACGATCGAGCCGCAGCGTAGCAATGCGGCCCTAACCCCTCCCTCGCATGATCGCCAAGAACAACTCTCCGCGTACATCATTACGCTTTGGAGATACCATGGGCGCGAGGGAAGGGCACGATCACAATGGACCTAGAGTGCGGCTCGACCACACGGGGGCTCGCAAGTCGCCACCCTTTTTATTATTATTTTCCTTCTTTGTATACACAGGACTCCGTTAACGGTGGCCTGTCCGCGGTGAACCTGCGAACTCACGATGCAACAGCCGGGGAAGAAAGAAGGCTCAGCGAACACTCGGTGGTCTCAAGTACGAGCATTAAATTCGATTATATACACCAAGTCCGCAGCTCATCCACGGAGGGACATGTTTAATTAGTCCAAATCCCTTGCTTACCGCACTATTTGTATCGATCCGCACTCATAGCAGACTTCCTTTAATAAATAATGCAGCACTTTTCGATTGCAATTACATTACATTATATATATATATATATATATATATATATATATATATATATATATATATATATATATATATATATATAGATGTTCATTACAGGACACCTTGCACCGTATATCTTGAGTGCGGTCTAATACACCGAGGGCTTATGTCTCCCACATTAGGGTGTGATAAGTCCGAACACTTTCATAAGTCGGCACCCGAACTTATAGCATTATATGAATCGGCTCGAATCATGTCTTGGGTTAATAGGTGGGTTTGCCCGGCTCCCACGTTTTGGTGCCTTCGTTCCGTTCTATCGGCTAAGGTGGCCTTTGGGAGAACCAACTGCGATTGCGCCCGGTTGAGCCGGCGGCGCCTCGATGGAAAAGCTAAAACTGATCGGCATGATAAGGCGAGGCTGGTCGCTGTTAAGAGGTCCTTTCGAGTCATAAAGACTCACGCCGCTTCAGCGAAGTTCGGATAAATGTCCGAGCGAAGGCGTGGATAGCGCCCGGATTCGGTCTTCGAATACCGGGGCTTCGCGAAATTAAAATTATAGAATTCTATGGCTAAGTGAGAGTGTTCAAGCATTATAAGTCCGGTTGCCTTGTTACGTTGTGTTGGCGCCTCCTAGATGGACCCAAAAATGGGAACAAGAGTGCTCAAGTTTATCCCCAACACCCCACACTTTCATGGCTCGAGGGCTGAAGCCAACGACTTGCCATCTCTTAGATTTTATAAGCGGCCGCCTGAAGGTAATATTTTAAACTAAACAAGCGTTGTAATGCGCACATGAACAAAGTTTTCAGCGCGAGGATAACACATAGCGAATTTACTCAAAAATTACATCTACGGGGCATTCATCCATAATATCGCGGGCTCCCTTGAGACAGTTCTATAATACATTTCGGGCATCGATACTCCTTGCCGGTGGCGGCGGTCGATGAAGCTTCTCGCATCCAGCCTGCCCAGTGCACCTTTAATGCGGGCAAGGGCCCGACGAGCACCTTCAAAACAAGCGGAGTGCTTGATGACCTCCACCCATGGGCACACATCCACCAGCCCGCCTGCAGGTCAAGTAGCTCCCGGGCATGGCTGTCCGAGCCCGCAGCCGGACTATAAGGCCCTTCATGGCCTCCTCGGCTACCTTGTGGAGTTCGACCAGGCTGCTTGACTGGTCGCTTGAAAACCGGATGGCGGCCTTAGCGTCTTGAGACGAAAACCTTCTTCGTCGAGCTCCCTCCTCGCCCACGATAGAATCGGCGACATCGGACACACTCTGCGGCAGATCTGCAAACGCCCACAGAGCTCCAAACGGGTAAGTGTCGGGTGGTTTACACTAACATGCTTGCTTTGCATGAAAAATGCCTTACCGCCGCTATCTTCTTTACATCTTCAACCTCTGAAGGGCCTTACGGGCCTCGGCCTTGGCGGACTTGGCACTTTCGAGGCGAGGCAAGCTCGGACTCTCGAGTCTTGGAGTCACGCTCCAAAATCTCATGCTTCTCCATGAGAGCCTGGAGCTCTTGCCGTACTTCCGCCACCTGTGCCTCCTGTTTTTCTCGCTCTGCCCGTTCCGCGGCCGCACTGCGTTTGGCCGTGGACACAGCCTCCTTCAGGGCTGCCACCTCGTTCGTGGCCCCTGCAATACCCATATTATCCTTGTTAATTTTATTGCAACCAAAATCCTTTTCTATAAGGTAACTATTCAAAGTGGTGTTACTCACCTTCTTTGTCCTCGAGTTGCTTCTTGGCATGGCCGAGCTCTTGCTTGGACCGCTCGAGATCCTGCTTCAACACACCGACCTCCTTGATCGGTCTGCAGAGAGTCGGCGCGCAACACCTGCAAACCCATATTGACATATTTTAAGCAACCCTGCGTATATCTTCTTAGATCCTTAGTCCGGCTTTTCTTTCCGAACACCGAACTGAGCATCAGGGGCTACTGTCTACGTGGTATTACATTACATAATTTTAACTTCTTACCTCAAAGCCTCTTAGAAGGCTGCTGCAGGCTTCGGTCAGCCCGCTCTTGGCGAGCTGAACCTTCTGAATCACCGCACTCATGATAGTGCGGTGTTCTTCCTCGATGGAAGCGCCTTTAAGAGCCTCCAACAAGTTGTCCGGCGCCTCCGGTTGGACGTAGGCCGCCGGTGTCACAGTCTTGCCCTTGTTTCGAAGGGGCCGCCTGCCGGACTCTGGAATCGCTGCAGGTTCCGATCTAGAGTCCGGCGCATAGTCCGGGAGGCTGCCTGGCGGCGCCTCTGGAGCCTCCTCCTGATGGGTCCCTCTCTGGGATCCCACCTCGGCGTCCTCATCGGCGCGGGGGGTAGAGGCAGTCGGAAGTGAATCCACATCCGACGGGGCCAACGAACCGCTCGATGAAGCAGGGAGATCATCATCGGCCGAACAGCGGACAGTATGCGGCATTAGTAGGACACTAGGTGACACGAAAGAAATTGCATATCTGGGATCCGGATACTTACGATCTCGCCGGAGGCCTGGCCCTTGAAGGCCACTCCTCCTGCCAACGATGGTGTTGGCGAGAACTGTCGAGAATAGTTCTCCCCTCTCTGGACCCTTCGGCCTCCCTGTTGGGAAGCCTTCCTCTTCCTCTCTCCTCCTCCGGGAGAGTCTTCTTCCTCCTCCTCGTCTTGGGGGGAGTCCGCCTCGTCGTCGGGCGGCTTGATTCTGAACTCTTCGAGTCCCGTGGCCTGTTCTTGGCCTTCTTCTCCGGCACCACATGCGGTGCGGAACCAACAACCCCGCTAGGCAGGCGTTCACTGGTCTTCGGCATGGGGCCGACGGATGAGCTGCTCGGCCTTCTCCATCCATTCCTGCCAAAGGAAAAGAGATTGAAACCCTCTTAGAATCAATCTGTTTACCACAAGTGTCCCGTAAAGGGGTTGAATCACTTACCTCGTCGGTGGATCTTTGCGGCGAAATCCGTGATCTTCCGTCGCGGATGCGGGGGCTTCGGCGCCCTTAAACAGCACCCTCCAGGCGCCTTCATACATCGTGTCGAAGAGCCTGCTTAGCACCTAGTGTTGTTCCGGATTGAACTCCCACAGATTGAATGCCCGTTCTTGGCATGGGAGAATCCGGCGGATGAGCATGACTTGGACCACGTCGACGAGCCTGAGCTTATTGTTCACCAGCTTACGGATCTGAGGCTCGAGTCCGTCGGCTCCCGGATTGCCCCACAACAAGCCCTTCTCTTTCCAGGAGGTGAGCTGCGTGGGGATGCCAGATCTGAACTCGGGGGCCGCCGCCCATGTGGGTTTGCGCGGCTCGGTGATGTAGAACCACCCGATTGCCACCCCTTAACGGAGTCCACGAAGGCCCTTCCGAGCCAAAGGATGTTGGGCAACTTGCCCAACATGGCGCCTCCGCATTCGCTTGCGTGCCCTTCACAACCTTGACAGCGTTGAAGGTCTTGAGCCCGAGGCGAAGTGGGGCTGGATGAAGAGGAAGGCCTCGCACCTGACGATAAACACCGAGATGTTGAGGATGAAGTTGGCGCCGGATCGTGGAAATCGAGCCGTAATAGAACATGAGCCCCGGACGAAAGGGTGCGATGGAAAGCCCGATCCAGCGGAGGAAGTGGGGAAGGAAGGCGACCCTCTCATGGGGCCCGAGGGTAGGGATGAGCTGCCCCTCGTCGGGCACCCGATCGCAATATCGCTGGAAAGGTATCCGGCGTTCGCAGCTTGGTGATGTGCTCCTCCTTGACGGTGGAAGCCAACCACTTGCCTCCCCTCCGGACATGGTCGGGAAGGTTAAGATGAGATCTTGCGAGCTTAGGCGTTGGAGCTTGAGTGCGGAGGTGGATGAGCAAAGGAGGAAGAAGGCGTGGGTGAAAAGGTGAATCCTTATCCCTTATATAGGCGTAGGCGAAGACTATCGCCCCCCACCAGCACCGGTAAAACTCGCTTATCTCCCAAGCACCACCATCAATGGCGCGGTTGGGTTGCCCATGTCGTATTGATGAGAATCCGGAATAAGGGAGCACGATCTCGCTTGACAAGGCGTGCCAAGAAACCGCTTAGCTAAGCGTCTTTGGTGGTATAATAAAAATGATTCAAGTAAAGGCCAGTAGCGGTGTGATGTCACGCCGCAAAATACGTCAGCATATTGGATTTATGTGCATTATTCTCTCTACGGTGGAATGTGGAATTTATTTTGCAGAGCCGGACACTGTCCTTGTGTTCATGATCTTCTCTGGATTATTCAAGGGAGGAACCCGCCTTGCAATGCCGAACATTATGCGCGCCGGACTTATCGTCATTGAAGCCTGGTTCAGGGGCTACTGAGGGAGTCCTGGACTAGGGGTTGTCCGGACAGCCGGACTATCATTGTCCGCCAGACTCCAAGACTACGAAGATACAAGATTGAAGACTTCGTCCCGTGTTCGGATGGGAATTTCCTTGGCGTGGAAGGCAAGCTTGGCAATACGGATATGTAGATCTCCTACCATTGTAACCGACTCTGTGTAACCCTAGCCTCCTCCGGTGTCTATATAAACCAGAGGGCTTTAGTCCGTAGGACACAACATACATTACAACAATCATACCATAGGCTAGCTTTAGGGTTTAGCCTCCTTGATCTCGTGGTAGATCCACTCTTGTACTACCCATATCATCAATATTAATTAAGCAGGACGTAGGGTTTTACCTCCATCAAGAGGGCCCGAACCTGGGTAAAACATCGTCTCCCTTGTCTCCTGTTACCATCCGCCTAGACGCACAGTTCGGGACCCCCTATCCGAGATCCGCCAGTTTTGACACCGCCAAGGAAAGTCCCATCCGGACACGGGACGGAGTCTTCAATCTTGTATCTTCGTAGTCTTGGAGTCCGGCGAACGATGACAGTCCGGCTGTCCGGACACCCCCTAGTCCAGGACTCCCTCAGTAGCCCCTGAAGCAGGCTTCAATGACGATAAGTCCGGCGTGCATAATGTTCGGCATTGCAAGGCGGGTTCCTCCCTTGAATAATCCAGAGAAGATCATGAACACCAGGATAGTGTCCGGCTCTACAAAATAAACTCCACATTCCACCGTAGAGAGAATAATGCACATAAATCCAATTTGCTGACGTATTTTGCAGCATGACATCACACCGGTACCAGGCCTTTACTTGAATCGTTTTTATTATACCACCTCGGCACGTTTAGCGAAGCGGTTTCCTTGGCACGTCTTGTCGAAGCAGAGATCGTGCTCCCCTTATTCTAGTATTCTCATCAATACGAGCGTGGATAACCCAACCGTGCCCGTCGCCACGCCTCCTCTATCGAAGGTGAATCCCGAACGGTCACGGAGACGACTCTTGGTATTTTTCCCCCTTTATAAGGGGACCAAGGCTCGTTTCTTTTTCTCAATCTTCCATCGAATCCTCTCCTTGCTCCAAGTTCGAACACCCAGAGCCCCAGATTCAAGCGCTTCGGATCTTCAACAATGTCCGGCTCCGACCTTCAGGGCCGACGGAGGAGGACGTGTTAAAGCTGCGTGAGGCCAAGTACCTCTCCTACGAGATTTCGCACAGGTTGCCCGCCCGAGGGCAGGACGTACCCACTCCCGATCCCGGTGAGTACGTCGTCTTCGTATCCCACCTCCGTCGGGGTTTAGGCTTCTCAACGGACCCCTTTGTGAGGGGGCTCATGTTCTACTACGGGCTGGATTTTCACGACTTGGCTCCGGAGTCCATCCTCCATATTTCCGCATTCATTATTGTCTGTGAAGCCTTCCTCCGCGTCACCCCCCACTTCGGCTTATGGCTGAAGACCTTCAATGTGGAGCCGAAGATGATCGGGGGGCGTCAAGCGGAGTGCGGCGGGGCGGCCATAAGCAGGAGGGCCGATGCCCCGTGGCCCGAGGGCTCCTTCCAAGAGGAGCTCGGCTTGTGGCAGCAAGAGTGGTTCTATGTCACCGCTCCGAAGGGCAGCAAGCAAAAGCCACCGCCTTCATTCCGCCCGGGACCTCCACGCCGATTAATGTCGTGGGTCAACCAAGGGCTCAATTGGGGGCCGTCCGAAGACGTGCCCTTATTGCAGGGCCGGATTCGAGACCTCCAAGCGAGGGAGATCAATCTGGTTGTGGTGATGCAGGTCATGCTAATCAGGCATCTTCTGCCCTACAAACGCCGTCCTCTCCGGTTATGGGAGTTCAATCCGGAGGGGCCACGAACTCTTCAACACTTCATGGGTATGACGCCCGTGGAGATGTACAAGTTGTTCTTCGGACCGCAGGTGGCGTGTCCGGAATTGACCGAGGACGCAGGCCTAAGCTGCAATCGCCTGGATACTCAGGTAAGTAGCTCAGAGTCCGGACGTTCGCTTTGTTTGCTTTTCGAAATTCGCCTTCTAACCCATTATTCTTCATCAGGAGTGGGTAGCGCGATCGAAGCTGATAAGGTGTCCGGCCCCCCTCCCAGAGACCGCACCGGAGCCCGTGCTGGTCAGAATGTTGGAGGTCGCTCCCGTAGAAGGGGGCGATGGGGAAAATAGAAGAGCTATCACCTCGCCCAAGGGGGCGCCTGGAGAGGGGGGGGATCGACAATCCCTCCTTCCAGGGGGAGAAGAGTACCGCCTCCGAAGACCCGGAGGCCAAAGCCCCTAAGCGGGGGAAGAAATATTTACCAGAGGGTCCTGCGTCCGGGGAAAGTCCGGACGTACAATCGTCTTTAAAGGATCAGCCCTCCAGCGAGCCGTGAGTAGAAAAAAGGGGGGGTTCATTAATGAGAAAATACCCCTATTTGTGCTTCTGTGGATGACCGAAATTTTTACCTTGCAGTTCGGATCTGCGGCCTTCTCAGATGAGTTCGTCTCCGGGATCTTCGCCTCGAGATGATGGAGAGCGAACGCCTCCGCTCGCTTGCGCCGTCGGATAGGGCGAGCGAGCTGAAGTATCGTCACGGAGGGTATCCTGCAGTCCGGAGGGGCGGAGAGTTCGGCGCCCACTAGTGTCCGGCCGAGGAGTCAAGAATCTGCTTGAGAGGGTGTCCATCTCGGAAGATCACCGTGCTTTGATGCGTATGGTGATTGAAGGATTTAAATCGGCTGAAAGCGGATTGCATAATGCTGTCGAGAGTTCTTGGACGGGATTTGAGGTACGCAAGAATGACGCACCTTTTGACAGTTTGGCACATAGAGTCGCGCCAGATAGATAGTAGCCCCTGAGACTCGGTAGGTTGTCGAAAGCGACAGCGTGCCGAGGATCAAAATCTCGGGTAATGAATGTCGCCGTTCCTATGCAGGTGGCGAATAGTCCGGGGGCTAGCCGGACTAGTGGAGTTGCCAAGCTAATGCGGCAACTCGATGTGGCGGATGCGGACATCGCGCTTGTCAACCGGCGACTTGACGAGTCACAAGGTAAATTAATTCTCTGCAGTCACTTGTTTAAGGGAGTCAAAGCCCGCTTCTGACAATATATATACTGTGATACAGACGGTGTTGCTGCTGTGGAGAGCCTTCGGGTCGAGCTTGCTCAAGCTAAGGAGCAAGCCCGAAGGAGTGATGCGGCTGCCTTGAGGGTGGCCGAGGAGTTGGAAGCCGAAAAGGCTGCACACTGCCTAAGCAGGGAGAAGATGGCCAAATTGGCCGTGAAATTGAAGGATGCTGCCGACCACAATGAGGCTCTTGAAAAGGAGCGCCTATCAGAGTGGGAAGACCTGGGAAAGGCCACCGCCGAAGCCAAGGATGCCCGTTCTGCGATGCGGGCTATGAAGGAGGAGTTGCGCCAGGCCGGAGATATTGTGGTTGGCAGGCCTTTTCTGCTGCATCGCCGGTTTATGGATCCAAAGTATGCCCAACTTGGCCAGCTGTGGGGTCTGGAGGATCCATATATGGACTTAGCGGCAAGTGCGGATGATGCCGTTGTACACTTCCGGAGCCAGAAGGATCACAAGACGGAAGAGCTATTTTGGTCTCAATTCCATAGTCCGGACCGTTCACTTCCGTTGACCGATCGGTTGGCCGAATGGGCTGAGCTAAACAGGTTGTCCGGACTTGCCATGACTGATATTGTGGCTCATGTCTGTCCAGAAAGGCCCAAGGCGACGAGCTATTTCGGCTTATTGCAGCAATTTCTTGGAGCGGTGCCGCATATCAAGGAGATGAAGCGGTCGGCCTGGATAGAAGGTGCGCGGATGGCCCTTGCCCGTGTGAAGACACATTGGACGAGATGGATGCCGCTATTGCGGCCTGTGGTTCAGACGAAAGCCGATTACCCGCCGAGCACTATTTTGGGGAAGTTATGCGTGGCGCTCGTGTAATAGAGTCGCAGTGCTCGAAAAATGTTACGTTCAAATGAACCTTTTTACTTTGTAAAACAATGATTATGCTGTAACTGCCTTTTATACTTGTGCGCTCCAAGTATTAAAATATCTCCTATGCGGCCGCTTATGTATACGCTTGTATAACTTTGAAAGATTGCAGCCTTGACTTCAGCCCCAACGCACGAGGTGCGGGGTGTTTACAAAAATAGCGTTTTCACACTTAATCCGGCGCCTCGGTCTGTTAAGGAGGTGGTAAGCGTAGCTAACGAGCCAATCCGGACTATGATGCTTTATCACTTTCACTTAGCCATTGAGTTCGAGGTGGGGCTACGACATAGCCCCTTGGGGCACCGCGCCCGACCGGGCGCGTGTGTGCCGACCGAAACGGTCCTTCGTCAAAGGGGGAATTCTAAACATTCCGGTAGTCGATCAAGTGGTCGACCAGTCTCTTGTTGTATCATGACAGCCGCCGGCTTTCATCGAGGTGCTCGCCCAATTAACCGGGGCACAATCGCAGAGTTCTCCACGGTGCGCGTTAGCCGATGATACGGAACGTAAGGCAGCAAAACACAGGAGCCGGGCAAACCCAACATTTGACCAAAGACATGATTCGGAGCTGATGCATATAAGGCCTAACTCGAGACGCCGAACACTCCCTAAGGAGTTCGTTCTTTATGGTAATGGGCAGAACAACGCCCTAAGCCCCTAGTGTCCAGGTACGAGCATGGTCCTCTGACGCGGCCGATGCCAAAACGTCAGGCTCCACTTTGGTTATAGTAAGAAACCAAGGGATTATAACAACAAGAGACAGTAAAAAAGGTTTATGCAGGGTCTTAATCTGAAAAGAATCCTTGCGACGGGTCCCTACTGCACGTCTGCGCCTGTGTCTCCGTTGTGCCGTTATCCTGGACGGGTGTGCACGTTGTTCATCTGTAAAAAGAGAGGAACTTAGTTTGAAAGGAATTCGTTCGAAAGGAATATATACGAAAGAAGAAATAAAAATAAGTAAAGCGGAGTCTGTATGAGCTCGCTGTTCTTGTGCGCGCAGCCCCTTGTGAAGGGGTGTGTGGCTGGGGAGCCCCTAGCTTATTTGCGCCGGACTCGTCTATCCGTGTCCAGGGTCTTTGAATGACCCTCGAACTGAAATGATGCCACGTGGACCGGGCATCTTAAGTGTAAGAGACGTGTAATGTGGTATGGCGTTGAAGCGAACGAAAGCTTCTCGTCCCAGGAGTGCTTGATAGCTACTTTTGAATGGGACGATATGAAAGATTAGTTTTTCGCGTCGAAAGTTGTTCGGTGATCCGAACACAACTTCTAGTAATAGGGAGCCTGTGCACTTGGCGTAAGGGCTGGCGCCACTCCTTTGAAGGAAGTGCGGCTGTGTCGAATTTTAGTAGGGTCTATCCCCAACTTGCGGATTGTGTTTGGATACAACAGGTTTAGGTCACTGCCTCCGTCCATCAGGACTTGTATAAATTGCAGTCCGTCGATTATAGGATCCAATATCAGGGCAGTCCATCCTACGTTTCGAACGCTTCTGGAATAATCCAGGTGGTCAAAAGTGATTGGTTTTGATGTCCAAATTCTAGGTTCCGCTAGGTTGGACCGTGCGAGACCCTTTTTAGAGGGTGCCTCACTATTTTTCCGTATTGTCACATGAAGTGAATTTACTGCTTTGACCTCTTGTGGGAAAGTCTTTTGTTTTCCGGTGCTCTTCTGGTGGGGTTTGTCATCATCTTCGCTTGATGCGTCAAGCCCCTTGTGTTCGGCATTTAGCCGGTCGGACTGTTTGAAAACCCAACAATCTCGGTGGGTGTGGTTTGCGTGCCTTCGAAGTAATCGTGGATTTGACATATCCGACCAAAAATCTTGTTTAAATTGATAGCTCATCGCTGTTATCCTTAAGGGCGGTGTTTTGTTGTTTGGCGCGAGCTTTTGAATCCGCGTTGATCGCCGTGTTCTTCGGCTTTTCTCTTTATTCCGCGCTCTTTTTTCTGCGCCGTGATTTTCGTTTCCATCTCGATCTCGGATGTACTTGGGTCATTGGTGCTGCATCTTGCTAGCCAGTTATCCTCTCCCGCAAAAGCGGGTCATGAGGCTTGTTAGCGCGAGACATTGTCCTCGGCTTTTCTTGGCCGAGGTGTCTGCGAGCCATTCATCTCGGACGTTGTGTTTAAAAGCTGCTAAGGCTTCGGCGTCCGGACAGTCGACTATTTGGTTCTTTTTGGTGAGGAACCTGTTCCAGAATTTGCGCGCTGACTCTCCGGGCTGTTGAGTTATATGACTTAGATCATCTGCATCCGTAGGGCGGACATAAGTTCCTTGAAAATTTGCTCTAAACGCGTCCTCAAGCTCTTCCCAACTTCCAATAGTGTTTTCCGGGAGGCTTTTGAGCCAATGACGGGCTGGCCCTTTGAGCTTGAGGGGTAGGTATTTTATGGCGTGGAGATCATCTCCTCTAGCCATGTGTATGTGTAGTATATAATCTTCTATCCAGACTCCAGGGTCTGTTGTTCCGTCGTAGGCCTCTATGTTTATGGGTTTAAACCCTGCTGGGAATTCGTGATCCAGCACCTCGTTGGTGAAACATAGTGGGTGTGCGGCGCCCCTGTATTTGGGTGCACCGATGTCTTCGGACACTTGGCGTGTTGTATTGCCTCCTGGGGCCCTCTTCTTTGGCCCGTAAATGGACCTGGCTGGGCCATTTGTCCTTCCAGGGTCGTTAGTCGGTTTATATGCAGCGCCGCTTTCAGATTTTGGCCTATCATCTGGCCGTCTATCCGGCCAGGTGGCCTCTTTGTTTTTTGATTGTGGGGGCTCTATGGCCTCCTCATCAAATTCTGGCAGTAGCTTGCGTTTCGGGTAGCTCTTCGATTGATGGCCGTTGCCGTATTTGTCTGCGGCTTTGAGCACTTTGCTCCACCTCATTCTGAGTGTATCTTCCGCTGTTTTGAGCTTCCGTTTTCCTTTTTCAAACTTCTTGCGGTGGCGACAAGTCTTTTCTGGAGGTTTTTATTCTCCGGCGGTGTGTCCGGCGTGAGATCGTCCAGACTATTTTTTCCGCCGGGCCCGGACTGATTGTCTGACTCGTCTTGTTCGGATGGTTGCTTGTCATCATCCACTGGTTTGCCCTACTGTATTGCTGGGTCATTAAGAGCGCTGTTGTTGTCGAGGCGGGACTTATGGCGGCGTCTGCGTCGCCGTTTTCGTTGTTTGTCGGCGGGATTTTCTTTTGCCGCGCCCCGTTGGTCCTCGTTGTCGCTTCCTTTTGGGGTATCCACCATGTATACGTCGTATGACGAGGTGGTCTTTACATGCCTTATAAGCGCTAGTTCTTGTTCGTCTCCGGCATCGTCGTCCATGCCGTCGATGTCTTCGGAGTTGTAATCTAGCATGTCGGTTAGGTCATCGACAGTGGCTACAAAGTGGGTGGTGGGTGGGATCTAAATTTCTTCGTCGTCTCAGATCTCACCATCCCGCCATAATCCGCCAGACTTTCCAGATAGCGAGAGATGCTTTAGTGAATTTAGGATGTCGCCAAAGGGCGAGTGTTGGGAGATGTCCGCGGTGATGAATTCCATAACCGGTGCCCAATCAGATTCGATTGGCGGGGGCGCTGGAGGTCCGGAGTCCGGTAAGGAGTCCGGCACCTCGGAGTCGCGAGTTTCGCGAGGGACAATGCTGGTGTTCGGCTCCATCGCCATGGAAGTTGAAGCCCCCGAGGTGGCGTCCAACCACCGGTCCTCGATCTGGGCGATCGGCTCCGAGCTAAGAGCCGGGGCGGACTCGTGTCGCTACCAAGGCACTGCTTGGCGGCAGAGCTAGATCATGCCCATCGTAATAAAGGCGCGCGCTGGCGTGGCTCGAGCCCGTCAAGATCAAGTCTCTGCGACGCCGGCCGTGAAGTTTAGGCTTCGAATCTGACTCGACGGCCAGGGCGTAGCTTCGATCTGCTCCAGATGGCCAAGTGAGTTAGCCCGCAGCGCGGTCGCCGAATCGTAAGATCTGCCCGGGATAAAAGTCTCACCTCGACAGCGTTGTTGATCGAAGATGCCATCGAGCCTATCGGTGTCGGCTACGCAGGAACTCTCAATGAAAGCACCAATGTCGTGTCAAACCGCGGATCTCGGTAGGGGGTCCCGAACTGTGCGTCTAGGCGGATGGTAACAGGAGACAAGGGACATGATGTTTTACCCAGGTTCGGGCCCTCTTGATGGAGGTAAAACCCTACGTCCTGCTTGATTAATATTGATGATATGGGTAGTACAAGAGTGGATCTACCGCGAGATCAAGGAGGCTAAACCCTAAAGCTAGCCTACGATATGATTGTTGTAATGTATGTTGTGTCCTACGGACTAAAGCCCTCCAGTTTATATAGACACCGGAGGAGGCTAGGGTTACACAGAGTCGGTTACAATGGTAGGAGATCTACATATCCGTATTGCCAAGCTTGCCTTCCACGCCAAGGAAAGTCCCATCCGGACACGGGACGGAGTCTTCAATCTTGTATCTTCGTAGTCTTGGAGTCCGGCGGACGATGACAGTCCGGCTGTCCGGACACCCCCTAGTTCAGGACTCCCTCATCCACCCTCGACGGCAAATAGGAAAGCGAGCTCGTCACCTTCCTGCGGGCAAATGTTGATGTGTTTGCATGGCAAGCTTCCGACATCCCCGGCGTTCCCAGGGAGGTGATTGAGCACCACCTTGCTATCTGTCCTCATGCACGGCCCGTCAAGCAGAAGGTCAAGAAGCAAGCTCTGGAGAGGCCATAGTTCATCACGGAGGAAATCAGAAAGCTAGAGGCGGCAGGCTTGGTGAGGGGAGTACTCCATCCGACATGGTTGGCCAATCCGGTAGTGGTGCGCAAGGCAAATGGGAAATGGAGGCTGTGTATTGACTACACAGACATCAATAAGGCCTGTCCAAAGGACCCTTTCCCGTTGCCGCGCATCGACCAGATTGTTGACTCCACGACTGGGTGTGACCTCTTATCGTTCCTTGACGCCTACTCGGGATACCACCAGATCTTCATGACAAAGGAAGACGAGGAAAAGACAGCATTCATTACCTCATGTGGTACGTATTGCTTTTGACGGATGCCTTTTGGGTTGAAGAGTGCTGGCTCGACCTTTGCAAGAGCAGTCCAAATTGGTTTTGAGCCCCAGCTACATAGAAATATGGAAGCTTATATGGATGACATAGTGGTCAAAACCAATGACAAAGCAACACTTGTGCAAGATCTGGAGGAAACATTCGAGAACCTGCGCAAGATCAACCTCAAGTTGAACCCTGAGAAGTGTGTCTTCGGTGTCCCGTCCGGCAAGCTTCTCGGGTTCTTTGTGTCTCAGCGCGGGATTGAAGCAAACCCGGATAAGATCAAGGCCATCGAGCAGATTGAGGCGCCCAAGCGGATCAAGGACGTGAGTCGGCTCACTGGGTTGTGTTTCTGCCATGAGCTGGTTCATCTCCAAGTCCGCGGAGCATGCCCTTCCTTTTTTTCAAGATCTTGAAGAAGGCTGGGCCAGTGGAGTGGACCTCGGAGGCCGAGGCAGCACTGCAGGATTTGAAGAAATACCTCTCCTCTACCCCAGTGCTGGTTGCGCCCAAACCACAAGAACCGTTGCTGCTTTACCTAGCGGCAACAAATCAAGTGGTTAGTGCCGCACTAGTGGCGCAGAGAGAGGTCGACGAGAAGGCAGCAACAGCGGAAGAGCCAACAGATGGCAAGCCGAAACCCTCTCCGGCAGGGCTCGATCCCAGCAAGATTGAGTCCTCGATGGGGTACGACGCCACTTGACAGATCCACACGATCGGGGAAGAGGTCAGAACACCCGGTTTCGATCGCGCAGTGTCCGCCAGCTTATTCGCCGTCGTTGCCATGTCATTTGCTTGCGTGTTGCATGTCATCATGTCATCATGTGCATTTCATTTTGCATACGTGTTTGTTTCATCCATCCGAGCATTTTCCCCGTTGTCCGTTTTGCAATCCGGCACTCCTATGTCCTCCGGCGTTCCCCTTTCGCCTCTTTTCATGTGCGGGTGTTAAACTTTCTCAGAATGGCCCGAGGTTTGCCAAGCAGCCTTGGTATAGCACCGGTAGACCGCCTGTCAAGTTTCGTGCCATTTGGAGGTCGTTTGATACTCCAACGGTTAACCGGGTAACCGCGAAGCCCTCTTTGAGTTGCAGCCCAACACCCCTTCCAAAGTGGCCCAAAACCCAGCAAACTCCCCTCCATGCTCTCGGTCGTTCGATCACGATCGCGTGGCCGAAAACCGCACCTCATTTGGACTCTCCTAGCTCCCTCTACCTATTTATACACCCCCTCCCCCGAAATTCGCGGATGAATTCTCCCCCCGAAACCCTAGCCCCGCTCCTCTCGCCCGCCGGACACTTCCGATCTGGACCGAACGCGTCCGCCCGCCGCCCGCAGCCAATCGGCCGCCGACACGTGGCGCACCGCCGCCACCCTCCGCCCGCCGCCCATGAGCCCACGGAGGCCCGCCCGCCCGCCGGCCGGCCGCCGCCGCCGCCCACCCGAGCCTCGCCCGGCGCCCGTCAGGCCCGTGCGGCCGACCGCCGCCGCCCTCTACCCGGCCAGCGCCTGCGCCATTGCCGCCGGAGCAGCCCTCCGCCGCCGACTCCCTGCGCCGCGCCCTCCACGGTGCCCGCGCCCGCCGTCCGCAGAGCGAGCCCGATCCCCGCCGCCTGTCGTCCTCCACGGCGCCGCCTGCCAGCCTCCTCCTCGGCCCCGAAGCTCCGGAAGCTCCAAGCTCCGGCGCCCGCCCGCTGCCCGAAACCGGCAGATCCGGCGACCCCGCACCCAGATCCGCCCGTCCCCGGTGCTGGCGCCCCTCCTCCGCCTCGCCGGCACTTGCTCCGGCCGCCTCTTCTTCCGCTCCGGCGCGAGACTCCGGCGATCCTCGTAGTCCGTGCAGCCCCGAAGGTTGCCCCCGTTTCACTGTCCCAGTTTTCTTGCATAAACATGCCATGTTCATCGCATCACATCTCTGCATTCGTAACTCCGTTTCGCGCGTGTAATATGTCAAATTGTTCGTCTCGACGAGTACTTCATTTCATTCCATTGCATCATTTTCATTTGAGCTCATCGTGATGCCCGAAATGTTGTTGGAAGAGTGCATGTTGATGTTAATCTGCTGAAACTGTTATAACTTGTTGATTTATCATTTTTTCCATGTTTGATGTGTGCATCCTATGAGGTTGATGTCTACATGTATGTTGTTCTATGCCATGCCATCTTTCCAGTGGTGCCAACCATGTATTTTTGTGACTTGTGTAGCGAGTGCATCAAGCTTGTTAAGTAGGGTAGTTGCTGTTGCTGTTTTCCTGACAGATTCTGTTATATTTTGTTGCTATGTTAACATGCTTCTACTAATCATTCTATGCATAATCTGGAGATGTCCTATAAACATGTTTTGATCTACATGTCATGCTCTATCCATTCATGCCCTTGGTTGCAATTATAGCCTGCTGGAACATGTTGTTATCTTACTCCAAAGTTGCTTGAAAATGTTGCTGTCAGCCTGTTAACATTAAGTTCACTTGTTCCCATGTGTTTTGCTAGTGATCCATGTACCCTATGACCTTGCTCTTGCCATGCTTAGCTTCATAAACATGTCTTCTTACTGTTGGTTGCCTTGCCATGCCATGTATTGCTCTGTGGTGAGTGGTTCAAGCTCACCAACATGCCTACTTATTGTTGTTCCTGCCATGTATGAATCTGTAATATAACTTGCCATGTTTACATGGGTGCCATCATATTTTCTATGCCTTTTTGGCTCATGGTCAGTATGGGACTTTTGATCTATGCTTTTAGTAGATTCATGCCATGACTTTGTTTGCCATTATATGTTCCTGTAACATGTTGTTTGATAGCTCTAAACATTGCAACCTGATGTTATTTCTGCTAAAGTCTGAAACTGTTATTATTTGCAATATCTCCATGTCTTTTTGAGCATGTTCTAGTTGTTTCTGGAGATAGCTCAGTGTTCATGTTTTGTTATGCTTTACCGGTACTTCATGCCCATGCCTTTTGTTATTATGTTGGGGTGCTGTAGCCTATTGTTTTGATGCTTGTAAGATGCCTAGTTGCTGTTATGGACAGATTGTTGCTATGACTTGTATAGAGTGTATGTGTTGCACCGTTGCTCCGTTTTGAGTGTGCTCTATATGAAACTTGCTTGATTTTGCATGTAGTTTCATATTATCATGTTGCATCCTTGTTTTGAGGTGTTTGCTTGATGTTTGTATGCATTTTGCATCGATGCCATGTTAAACTTGTTTTGCTCATATCTTCTAGGCCGTAGCTCCGAATCTAATGAACTTTATATGTAACTTGACTAGAATTTCGTGTAGATCATCTTGGTGCATCTTAACTTGCTGTTTAACAACTTGAACATAAGGTTTATTCAGTTCTGGACCAATTTCGAAATATGCATATGAGGACTTACCGGAATTGTTATATGTTGTTTTCGGCCTCATTTAAACTTGCCTTGATGTGTTGTTCTTGTTTGCATCATCTCCTGCCATGAGTAGCTTCATGTAGCCTGGTCATGCATCATGCTTGTTGTGCATCATGCCTTGTTCTTGTGTGGTGTGTTTACCTATGTTGTGTGCTTCTTCTTGTTAGTTCCCGTTTCGTTGCGATCATGAGGATTCGTTCGACTTTGTGGCTTCATCTTCTTCATGGACTCGTTCTTCTTCCTTGCGGGATTTCAGGCAAGATGACCGCTACCCTGGATCTCACTACTATCATTGCTATGCTAGTTGCTTCGTTCTATCGCTATGATGCGCTACCTATTACCTGTTTATCAAGCCATCCCATGTTGCCATGAACCTCTAACCTTCGACACCATTCCTAGCAAACCGTTGTTTGGCTATGTTAACGCTTTGCTCAGCCCCTCTTATAGTGTTGCTAGTTGCAGGTGAAGTTGAAGAATTCTCCATGGTGGATAGGGTTATGTTGGGATATCACAATATCTCTTATATTATTAATGCATCTATATACTTGGAAAAGGGTGGAAGGCTCGGCCTTATGCCTGGTGTTTTGTTCCACTCTTGCCGCCCTAGTTTCCGTCATACCGGTGTTATGTTCCCGGATTTTATGCTCCTAACGCGGTCGGGTGATTTATGGGACCCCCGACAGTTCGCTTTGAATAAAACTTGTCCAGCAAGGCCCAACCTTGGTTTTATCATTTGCCTCACCACCACCTACCTTTTTCCCTTGGGAGTAATTAACCCAAGGGTCATCTTTATTTTAGCCCCCCCCCCCGGGGCCAGTGCTTGTCTAAGTGTTGGTCCGAATCGAGCTGCCTGCGGGGCCACCTCGGGGAAACTCGAAGTCTGGTTTTACTCGTAGCTAGTCTCATCCGGTGTTGCCCTAAGAACGAGATATGTGCAGCTCCTATCGGGATTGTCGGCGCATCGGGCGGCTTTGCTGGTCTTGTTTTACCATTGTCGAAATGTCTTGTAAACCGGGATTCCGAGACTGATCGGGTCTTCCGGAGAAGGTCTATTCTTCGTTGATCGCGAGAGCTTGTCATGGGTTGTTGGGACACCCTGCAGGTTTAAACTTTCGAGACCGTGTCGCGTTATGTGGCAGATGGGAATTTGTTAATGTTCGGTTGTAGATAACTTGACACCAGATCCGAATTAAAATGCACCAACCGCGTGTGTAGCCATGATGGTCTCTTCTCGGCGGAGTCCGGGAAGTGAACACGGTTTCTGTGTTATGTTTGACGTAAGTAGGTGTTCATGATCACCTCTTGATCATTGCTAGCTTCACGACCGTTCCGCTTGTTCTCTTCTCGCTCTTATTTGCGGATGTTAGCCACCATACTTGCTTAGTCGCTGCTGCAACCTCACCACTTTACCCCTTCCTTTCCCATTAAGCTTTGTTAGTCTTGATACCCATGGTAATGGGATTGCTGAGTCCTCGTGGCTCACAGATTACTACAACAACAGTTGCAGGTACAGGTTTTGCGATGTTCATGACGCGAGAGCGATGTTTACCTGGTTTGGAGTTCTTCTTCTGCTTCTTCGATCAGGGGATAGGTTCCACGTCGGCAGCCTGGGCTAGCAGGGTGGATATTGTTTGAGTTTCTGTTTATGATTCATCCGTAGTCGGATGTTGTTCTTGTATGTTGTATTGTTGTATTCGTGTGGCATTGTATGCCTTTTGTATGTAACCCCATCTATTATGTAATGTTGATGTAATGATATCCACCTTGCAAAAGCGTCTTCAAGATGCGCTTCTATCCTTGGTGGGACCTTCGAGTTCCTTTAGGATAGGGTCGCATCTTGGGCGTGACAGAGGCGCAGAAGAAGAAGATGGTGCAACACCTAGTGTACTTCGTCAGCTCCCTCTTGCAGGGGGCTAGGTCAAGATACTCAGGTGTGCAAAAGCTGCTCTTCGGCCTCCTTATGGCTTCGAGGAAGCTGCGCCATTACTTCCAAGCGCACGAGATCACAGTGGTCACCTGCCTCCCATTGCAATGGATACTGCACAACCCAGATGCGACGGGGAGGATCGTGGAATGGGCCCTGGAGTTGTCGAGTTTCGGTTTGAAATTTGAAAGTACCTCAACGATTCAGAGCAGAGTCTTGGCGGAGTTTGTTGCGGAATGGACCTCGACGCCTGATGAAGAGGTACAGGAGACCGCTCTCCCCGGGAAGGAAACGAGCCGCAACTGGATCATGTACTTTTGTTGGTGCCTTCTCGCTGCAAGGCGCCGGTGCTGGTGTGCTGCTTGTCGCACCCACCGGAGAGCACCTCAAGTATGTTATCCAGATGCACTTTCACCGGGAGATGTCGACCAACAACACTGCCGAGTACGAGGGTTTTCTTGCCGGTCTCAGGGTCGCGGCAGACCTCGGGGTTAAGAAGCTCATCGTCAGGGCCGACTCACAGCTCGTCGTCAGGCAGGTCAACAAAGATTATCAAAGCCCATTGATGGTATACAAGCGGAGCATGTCCCTCGGGCGGAGAACAACATCGCCGACTACCTGTCAAAGCACGCTGCCCTCAGGCTACCTGTGGAACTAGGTACCTTTGTGCTTCAGTTAACCCAACCATCCGTTGAGCCGTCGACCGGGCAGAGCAAGCGGAGGAAGCTAGGCCCCGGCAGATACTTCCCCACCGAGCTCCCCGGAGCCGCCGGCGAAGATATTGCCGTGGATACCGATCCTACCGCAGGGCAACCGACTCCGGCGAGACCTCAGGTCATGGCCATGGAGGCAGCCGCTCCCGCGGCAGAAGAGATGCCTTTAATCCTTGCCGTCGAGCCACAAGCTTCGGCATCGGCATAGCACACCATCTGATTCCTTCAAAAAGGAGAGCTTCCTGAGGAGCAGGAAGAGGCAGAAAGAGTAGCCCGCCGGTCTGCTCTGTACCAATTCATTGATAATGTATTATACAGAAGAAGACCGAATGGGGTGAAATTGATGTGCATCTCCCGGGAGGAAGGACTAAAGCTGTTGGCTGAGATACATGGACGCATATGTGGCTCCCACATAGGGTCGAGAGCCCTTGTCGGCAAGGCATTCCAGCAAGGTTTCTTCTGGCCCACCGCCCTCCAGGATGCGACGGCACTAGTAACCAAGTGTGAAGCGTGCCAGTTCCATTCGAAGAAGCCCCATCAGCCAGCTCAAGCCCTTCAAACTATCCCTCTCTCCTGACCCTTCTCGGTCTGGGGGCTCGACATATTGGGCCCTTTCCCCCGTGCTGTCGGGGGCTTTGAGTACTTGTACGTTGCAATCGACAAGTTCACAAAGTGGCCAGAAGGGGAAGCAGTGAGAAAGGTGACAGTGCAGTCAGCCATCAAGTTTTTCCAGGGACTAGTGTGCCATTTTGGGGTGCCCAATAGGATCATCACCGACAATGGCACGCAGTTCACGAGCCATGCCTTCATGCAATATATTGAGGATCTCGGCAGCACGGTCTGTTTTGCTTCTGTGGCACATCCACGGAGCAACGGCCAAGCGGGGAGAGCAAATGCTGAAGTCCCGCGAGGCTTAAGGACAAAGACTTTTGACAGGCTGCGCAAGAGTGGAAGGCGCTGGATTGATGAGTTGCCGGCGGTTCTTTGGTCGATCAGAAGCAGTTCTCCCCACGGAACTCATATATGGGTCACCTCGAGTGCTCGCTTATGATGAGCTTGAGCAAGAGCGATTGCGGCAAGATGACGCGACGCTCCTTGAGGAAGATCGTCTCCGGGCGGCTGTGAGAGCAGCACGCTACCAGCAAGCTTTGCGCCGCTACCATATCCGCAAGGTTCATGCCCGGAGCTTGGAGGAAGGCAACCTTGTTCTTCGGCACGTTCAGTCGGCCAAGAATTCCAACAAGTTGACGCCGAAGTGGGAAGGCCCTTATCGGATAACACGAGTCACCAGGCCCGGCGCAGTCCGGCTGGAGACCGAAGATGTCATTCCAGTGAGCAACTCCTGGAACATCGAGCGTCTTCGCAAGTTTTATCCATAAGGCGCGGCTGCCGGGCCTCCCGGCAAGCCACCCTTTTGTACAAGCCTTGTCGGCAAGGCATGTAACCCTTTGTACAGAGCCAGGCGCAGACCTTGAGCATAAATAAACGAAGCGCTGGCGCCCTAAGTTATAGCATGCATGCTAGATTGAGTCTCTTCCTTGGTTAGGGTTGATAGTGCTTAGCAGCGGCTAACCCCTAGCTTAGAGGTCGAGTGCGTGTCTCTCTGTTACTCTCTGTCTTCTTTGGTTCGCAGGGCACGTAAGTATTCTTGCCGAGCTATTTTGGAAGAAATGGAACGGACCGGCGCCCGGACCCCGGGAAGCCAGAGTTGTCGGGGGCTGCAAGAACAAGGATCCCTTCGCGGCAAACTAAGGTCGCCAGGGGCTGCAGATCCAGATAAGTCCTTTATCCTCTATCATGCATCTCATTATGGACTGGGATACGTGAAACCCCGTTCTATCTCTAAACTGCCGTGCTCCCCCTTTTCGGTGCCCAAGGGTTATCCCCTGGGTCTAAATTTGGTCATAGCCGCGGCAGCGAAGAAGGGGGACGGGGAGCCTAAGCCCACTTCATCCCTGCCCCCGCCAAGAGCGTGGGAAAGGGTGAGCAAGGTGGGGAGACGGCAAGGCCTGTTGCCGGGCGAAAAAGCGTTTGTCTTAAAGATAACAAGGATTCACTCCTTGTCGTGGATTCCTCCCGCGAACGAAAATCCCGGCAAACATCCCTTTTTCATTAAAAAACATCCTGTACGGGTACAGTTCATATGAAATGAAAAACATGAAAAAGGAAGATTACAAGTTCTAAAGCTAGCAAAGGCCCGAAGGCTTACAAGACTAAAAAGATATAAGGTGCCCGTAATCCCTTTCTTGTCCCTCTCCTCAGGAAATGGAACAAGAAAGCATAAGGGCAAAAGGGGCGCCTAGGCGAGCTACGAGTGGCAGAAGACACCAAGAGAACATCTCGGTGGCCGTCCAAGGGCTGGATGGTGATGGCGGCGCTGGAGGCAGAGCTCGAAGACGAGGTGGCAGGACGTTAACACGCGACGAAGGCGTCGGTGCCCGCGTACTCCGACTTGACGGCCTTGCCGCCCGCCCTCTTCCTCTTCTGCAGCCTCCCTACGCAAGCCACCCAAGGAGACGACCCCGAGAAGTTCAAGGAACCGGCGACGCGGATGATGGGGTCGCCGGTGCCGCTCGGAGCGGCGCCCAACACCTCGTCAGGCCCGTCATCCTGCCGCCCGCTGCCCTCATCGTCGCTGCCATTGTCTTCCTCGCCACTCTCGCTTGAGGAGGAATCTTCATCATCGGAGGAGCTCCCCACGCAGCACCTCAAGCGGCTCCCGAAGTTCCCGAAGATCTTGACGGAGAGGAGGCCACCCTCTATTAGTTTGAAGTGGAGAGCGAGCCCATCCATCAAGTTGTGGAGGCGAGCAAAGGTCTTCCACCCTCGGTGAAGATACATGATGTGAGGGGCGGGGAACTCGACGTCGACCCATGTGCTACTTTTCCCACAACCCCTCATGTGTAGCCACAGCGCGTGCGGCGGATCCAGCTCCATCTCCCGCGCAAATGGGGTCGGAAGGCGAAGGCGACGGTGCGGCGGATAGCGCAGCCTGACGAAGAATTCGCAGGGGTTTTCCCCGGCATGGCCCTCCATCGGAGGAGGAGCTGCTGGAGGGGGCGAGGCGAATCTGCCGCCCCGTCCTCCTCTCCCTCGGGCACCGCAACGGCCTCGACCTCGCCCCCTCCCCCTTCCTCTAGCGGCTGGCTCCGCCGCTACGAGCTCCTGGGGACGGGCGATGCGCTGTCTGGCCGAGACCCTCACCGCCGCCGATGATGCGTCGCCATGCCCCCTCGCCATGGCAGAAGAAGAAGGGAAGCAGGAATGGGAAGAGGTAGATGGCTAAGAGTTGAGAGGCACCATTCCTCCCACCCCCCTCTTTATAAAGGGGCGGGGGCGGGGCTCGGCCGCCCACCCTCGGCCAATCCGGCTTCTTGAAGTGACAGCAAGCGGGGCCGTCGACCGCCCTCCCCGCTCCATTGAAGGCGCGTGGGAATCAACTCGCACGCACGCGACTACCCACATCCCATGCGCCTGTCATTCGCTCTGCGTTATGCATGCAGCGAACATGGCGCAAGGGGCGGGCACGGTGGGACGCATGGAACGACTGTTCCTGAATGAAGGCGGTAAATGGGAGGCGGCCCTACGGTCTCGAAGAGACACGCAAGCCGCCTCTTTACTGTCCACCACAAGGTGACGCTAGCATGCTTCCGTCATGCGCGCGCGCACGATCCCCACATCGCGCGTTAGACGCGGGGCGTGGGGAATCGCAGCGGACGGGACGGTGGCCGCGGTAAAAATCCGCCCCAACTGCCCGCGCACCATTCTAGGCCTGGCCCAACAACGTGTTGTGCTTATGTGTGGCCCAGGCCCAGGGGCTCCTGTCTGTGTACAAAAGTAGGGGCTCTGCTTTTGACCCCTTTACTTGTGGACGGGCAGTTAGAGCCTCTTGCCACGACCACGCATAGACATAGCAGGAAAGGGAGGCCCGAGAGAAGCCGGGGCCACAAGGCAAACAAAGCAACGACAAGGACCAAGGCCACAAAGATCAGATAGGTGTAGCAGGTCCTTGCCGGGGCAGCCTCAGCAGCCCCGACAAGACCCTTGTTGGGGCAGCTCGCCCACGCCAACCGAAGTGAGCCACCCTTGATCCCACCAGCGCTCGACAAAAGCGTTGGGACAGGGCTCGGAAGGCACCTCCATAGTGGCATGCAGATCTTTGTGAAGACATAAAATGCTCAAGATCAAGTGAGGATAGGAAGGCAACTATCCTCACCGAAGGAACCCACAAGACCCCTGGCAAGATCCCTGCCGGCGGAAGCCAGCGCGCCGCGGCAAGACCCTTGCCAGGCCACCCGGCGAGACCCTCGCCAAGCACGCCAGCAGGGCCACCGCCAGGCCCGCACAAGCCAAGTCATCGCCGCCGTTTGCATGCAGCTGCCGACCCAACCAGCTGGGCACGCACCTGCGTGGCAACATGCAAACCTTCGTGGAGGCTCCACCACCGCGCCACCTCAGCTGCCTGCCTGCCTACATGGCACCACATGCATCGCTGGCCAGGGGCGCGTGTCGGAGCAAGGAGGAGCGGCGACGGACGGGACGGGCCTCGCCCCCGTCCCCGATAAAGTGATGGGACACCTAAGCCTCGCATTAAATGCATCTTGTCCTGTAATACTAGCGATAGACTCGCAATGCTGTAGCACTTTCCACCTCCTGTGTGCCACTGTGGCAGCCCCTTTCACCCATAAAAGGAGGCCCATGGCACACAGAGAAGGGATTCGGCTCTTTGAAATCTCGCAACACCTAGAGCTAGTTCAGGAGCTCAAGAACACTAATACATCCACCAAAGTAGGATCGTAGGGTTTTACGCATCTTTGCGGCCCGAACCTGGGTAAATCCCTCTGTGTCGTCTGCTAGTCCTGCTCTCCTCACGATCCCCACGCCCCGCAATTGTAGGAGGGATTCCAGTGATCCCGTAGGTGTCGTTTCCCACCGACACCGACGCTTATGCGTCTAGCCGATCATCGTCATCAAGATGTACGACTACATAGTCTAAAAAAATCTTTGTGGAGTACATCTACTAAAAGTGACATCAATATACATCATTCACACGCCGGGCCGGTACGGAAATATGGCCCATGTCACTCTTGTTGTGACTGTGGGAATAGGTGATAGACAGAACATGATCACTTGGGGAGCTACGGAGAACATGCGTGATACAATTTCAGGGTCCTGGGAGACCAAGGGTTAGTTTTCGGTTTGCTCCGCATATGCGGCCAAGTTCTGGGGGACAGAGGTGGCACCCACGGTGGATTTAACTTGGAAATCACATGCGCCATCACAATGCAAGTTCTTTGCTTGGATTGCCCTACGATATCGATGCTGGACGTCGGATCGTCTAGCACGGCAAGGGCTGCCGCACTAGGACGTGTGTCCTTTTTGTGACCAGGAGCAGGAAACAATAAATCATCTAGTACTCACGTGCGTCTTTGCCAGGACGGTCTGGACTGTGATATACGAGGCCCTGGGACGGCCGGACTGGGTGCCGACACAACAGGACATCCTTGCACATTGATTATGAAGCAAACATGGACTGAACAACATGAGCATGAAGGATCTGCGTACCATTCTAGGACTAACAATGTGGGAATTATGGAAGCACAGAAATTACATTGTCTTTGATGGTGCCCAACCCTCGTGTGAGGTGTTGTTACTTAGAATTAGGCTTGAGGGCTTTGTGTGGGTATCGGCATGCCTACTAAAAGGGGATGTTAACCCCTTCTTTACTCAGGTGGCGAGGTGGGATAGGCGTGAGGAGTAGAGTGACTTCAAACATTTGTAACCATGGTGGAGGCATTCTTTTGCCCTTCTTCTTTAATACATGATATGCACACTCGTGCATATTCGAGAAAAAAGGTGAGAGACAGATAAGGAAGGGGATACAGTCACCACCCTAGATGCCGAGCCATCAGAGACATAGGTGATGGTGGCAAAGCGGAGAAGACGATAGAAGTGCAAGACTTTAAATTCAACCGCAATCGTCCGCTTCACTCCCGCTACGACCGAGGGGGTGTTAAATGTTTAATTTGGATTAAGGATAGAGAGAAGGAGATAGAGATCAAACAGGTTTAAACTATGTATTTCTTATGGCGTACTTCAAGCCTCAGCCCCTCTTGTACTCTATATATACCTCTACGAGGGTCAATTCTATCCAAAGTATTCCGATCTCTAATATTCCTAAGGGAAAAGTGTTAAGCAAAGGAGCTAGACATGAAAGCAACATAACATGGCATATCCAAAGATATCGTGTCAGTTTCTCCAAAAAGCAAAAGTAAGACACTAGAAAATGGCAACAATCTATTTTAGCTTCAGATAGTTGGATAGTGTTATATGCCAGTCATAAGGACATGGCTGACCCACACGACCAATTCATATCACAACCACAACTCTAACAGGAACCCTTTCGCAATCAAAGCTCACACTAGAAGCGGTTTCTGGAGGCACAGGAGCATGTAGAGACTCTCGAGCCCTTGTCCTTCTTCTTCATAAAAACAAACAAAGTAAACTATATGCGAGAGGAGAGGTGCCTACCAAGCATTTTTCTCCCCGACAACGGTGCCGAAAAAGTTTAATGACCTTCAAATGCACATAGTTGTTGCAATTCGTGGTAAGAAGAGTTTGTCATGCCCACGGGGAGCGACACATAGACAACTACCAACCTGCAACTGCCTGGGCATGGATGCAACTACGTTCACACCCAGACCGTATTCTGGAAATAGTTTCTTCTATTGCTTGCTATGGAGACGATAATAAGGAGGTTTATCTGAACTACGAACGAGGGAGTAAAAAGGGTAAACAAAAAGAGAGTAAAATAAAAGGGTGATGCTTTAGTAATATAGGCATTCTCAGGGAGTTCAGAATCCTCACTACTAGTATGATCTATGTAACATATGGACATGCATATTTCTAGGTTGCAGATAACTAAGCCACTTTAATATGTTAGATGTGGGTGGAGCCTAGTACAGCTTGTGCACTATATGTGTATTCTCCATATCACATACACCACTATCGTTTCTTCCCACATTCAGGTTACATCAACAATAATTAAGGGTCTCCCCGTGGACGCAGCCAATGGTTGGTTCTCTGTTGCCCCCTTATCAATTGCAAAGGCAGGGAAGAGAGGATAGTATTATGGGATAAATGCATTTTTACCCTTAGTCGGAACGATCCCATGGGTTTTGCCCCTTACTTTCCAGCCCTGCTTAGTTTCTCCCTTAGATTTGTCTCTGAGGTCGTCCGAGGGCTCTTTGACCGTTTGAACAATACTTTGAACATTCATAGAAATTCATATGAACTCATAAAAATGCAAATAATATATCAAAATGTTCAAAAAACATCACCTTTATGAGCATGTTATTTTCATTCAAGAAAAAATATTGTTTAAACTACCTAAGATTATTAATGTTATTAACATTATTAAACATAAAAAGGTATAAACAATATTTGTTTTCATGAATAAAAATGACATGCGAATATAAATGATGTATTGTGAACATTTTGATGCCTTATTTGCATTTTTCTAAGTTCATATGAACTTGTTGTGAATTTTCAAACGACTTTAACGGTTACTTTAAAAATTCAAAATAAATTCATATGAACTTGGAAAAAAATGCAAATACGATATCAGAATGTTCAGAAAACATCATCTATATTTGTATGTTATTTTTATTCATGAGAAAAGTATTATTCATATCTTTTTATGTTTGACAATGTTAATAATATTAATGACCTCGAGTAGTTCAAAAAATACCCTTTTCCTGAATGCAAATGTCATGCACATAAAGGCGGTGTTGTTCTGAAAATTTAGATATCTTGTTTCAATTTTATGAGTTCTTATGAATTTGTAATGAATTTTTGAAGTATTTGTCAAATGGTCAAAGGGCACTCAGTCGGCCTCACAGAAAAATCTAAGGGGAAAACTGAGAGAGCCAAAAAGTAAAAGCAAAACCACGGGCTGGCACACCTAGGGGCAGCAGTGTAATTGTCCCTATTACTATCGCGTCTTTACCTCTACATGCAAACAGTTACAATGAAAGTAATACGCTCCATGGCCATTGAGGGAGTCCTGGACTAGGGGGTGTCCGGACAGCCGGACTATCATCGTCCGCCGGACTCCAAGACTACGAAGATACAAGATTGAAGACTCCGTCCCGTGTCTGGATGGGACTTTCCTTGGCGTGGAAGGCAAGCTTGGCAATACGGATATGTAGATCTCCTACCATTGTAACCGACTCTGTGTAACCCTAGCCTCCTCCAGTATCTATATAAACCGGAGGGCTTTAGTCCGTAGGACACAACATACATTACAACAATCATACCGTAGGCTAGCTTTAGGGTTTAGCCTCCTTGATCTCGTGGTAGATCCACTCTTGTACTACCCATATCATCAATATTAATCAAGCAGGACGTAGGGTTTTACCTCCATCAAGAGGGCCCGAACCTGGGTAAAACATCGTGTCCCTTGTCTCCTGTTACCATCCGCCTAGACGCACAGTTCGGGACCCCCTACCCGAGATCCGCCGGTTTTGACACCGACATTGGTGCTTTCATTGAGAGTTCCTCTATGTCGTCACCGATAGGCTCGATGGCATCTTCAATCAACAACGCTGTCCAGGGTGAGACTTTTCTCCCCAGACAGATCTTCGTATTCGGCGGCTTTGCACTGCGGGCTAATTCACTTGGCCATCTGGAGCAGATCGAAAGCCACGCCCCTGGCCATCAGGTCAGATTCGGAAGCCTAAACTTCACAGCCGACATCCGCGGGGACTTGATCTTCGACGGGCTCGAGCCAAAGCCAAGCGCGCCGAACTGTTGTGATGGGCATGATCTAGCTCTGCCGCCGAACAGTGCCTTGGTGGCCGCACACGAATCCGCTTCGGCCCTTAGTCCGGAGCCGATCGCCCAGGTCGAGGACCGGTGGATGGACACCACCGGGGCTTCAACTTCCACGGCGATGGAGCCAAACACTAACCTTGTCCTCGCGAACTTCGTGATTCCGAGGTGCCGGACTCGACCTCCGCGCCCGCCAATCGAATCGGATTGGGCGCGGTTATGGAATTCACCGCCGCGGACATCTTCCAATACTCGCCTTTGGCGACATCCTAAATTCGCTGAAGCATCTCTCGCTATCGGGAGAGTCCCGGCGGACTATGGCCAGATGGTTGGGATACGGACGACGAAGAAATTCAGAGCCCACCCACCACCCACTTTGTAGCCACCGCCGACGATCTTACCGACATGCTAGACTACGACTCAAGACATCGACGCTATGGACGATTTATGCCGAGATTTAACAGAACCAGCGCCTCAGAGGCAATCGGAAGACCACCTTGTCATACGACATATACATGGTGGACACCCCAAAGGACGGGGACGGCGAAGAGGTAGCAGAGGCAGATTCCTTAAAGAAACAGCCCAAGCGCCGGCGTCAGCAGTGCCGCTCTAAATCCCGCCACAACAAGAATGGAGATTACGGCACAGGAGATAATAATACTCCAGAGAGTGCCGAAGATAATCCCCTCCAGCAAGACTCAACGCAGGAGGACGCAGAAGCAAGCCCCCACGAGAGGCGGCGATTTAAGAGGTCGAGGATTATAACTATATACCTCCTCCAAGACGCAGGCAAGCCTCAATGATTTACTTAATTGCTGTGCCCGAGGATCCCGTCGAACAAGAGCGTTTTAAACGCAGGCTTATCGCCACGGCAAATAGCCTAAAGAAAAGCAGCAACAGCTTCAAGCTGATCAGACCTCGCTGGCCAATCGATGGACCGAGGTCCTCGCGGCCGAAGAGTTTAAACTCGAACGCCTCCAAAAGCTACCCTAGATGCAAGTTGCTCCCCGATTAGAGGAGGAAGCATACATACCTTCATCACCAACAAGACGATACGGCCGATCGACCACCCCGTGGTCGCGACAGAGAGGCATCCAGACCCTCCACAAAGACCGTACCCCGGCATCGCTCCAAAAGTACGAAGCCAAGAGGGAACGCGCCGGACTTGCAAGACTTATTGGAGGACAAAGCAAGGCAATCCAGATCCATCTACGGATCACGAGGGCGCCCCACGACCCGCGACGAATACCGTCGCGCCGGATACAATAACCCCGGCCGGGCCGAACACAGCAGACAACGCTCTCTCGAGCTGCGTCGTGATATTGCTCAATATAGAGGCGCCGCACACCCGCTATGCTTCACTGACGAAGTAATGGATCATCAAATCCCTGAAGGGTTTAAACCCGTAAACATCGAATCCTACGACGGCACAACAGACCCCGTGGTTTGGATTGAAGATTATCTCCTTCACATCCATATGGCCCGCGGCGACGATCTCCATGCCATCAAGTACCTCCCACTCAAGCTTAAAGGACCAGCTCGGCATTGGCTTAACAGCTTGCCCGCAGAGTCAATTGGGTGTTGGGAAGACCCGAAGCCGCATTCCTCGACAATTTCGGCACGACAAATGCGGCCACCAGACGCCGATGACCTAAGCAACATAATTCAGCAGCCAGGGGAATCGGCCCGACAATTCTGGACATGGTTCCTGACAAAGAAAAACCAAATCGTCGACTGTCCGGATGCAGAGGCCCTCGCAGCCTTCAAACATAACATCCGCGACCAGTGGCTAGCCCGGCACCTGGGACAGGAAAAGCCGAAATCCATGGCAGCACTCACATCATTAATGACCCGCTTTTGCGCGGGAGAGGATAGCTGGCTATCTCGCAGCAACAACCTCAATAAAAATTCTGGCAGTCCGGATACTAAGGACCACAACGGCAGGTCACGTCGAAACAAAAACAAATGCTGATTTAACGGCGACGATAAGGAGGATACGACAGTTAACGCCGGATTCCGAGGCTCTAAACCTGGTCAGCGGAAGAAGCCATTCAAAAGAACCACTCTGGGTCGTCCAACTTGGACCGAATACTCGATCGCTTATGCCAAATACATGGCACCCCCGAAAAGCCAGCCAATCACACCAACAGAGACTGCTGGGTGTTCAAGCAGGCAGGCAAGTTAATTGCCGAAAACAATGACAAGGGGCTAAACAGCGACGACGAGGAGGAGACCCGACCGCCGAACAATAGAGGACAGAAGGGTTTCCCCCCACAAGTGCGGACGGTGAACATGATTTACGCAACCCATATACCCAAGAGGGAGAGCAAGCGCGCACTAAGGGACGTCTATGCGATGGAGCCAGTCGCCCCGAAGTTCAACCCATGGTCCTCTTGTCTGATCACTTTCGATCGAAGAGACCATCCGACCAGCATACGCCATGGCGGATTCGCCGCATTGGTTTTAGACCCAATCGTCGATGGATTTCACCTCACGAGAGTCCTGATGGACGGCGGTACTAGCCTGAACCTACTTTATCAGGATACAGTGCGCAAGATGGGCATAGACCCCTCAAGGATTAAACCTACAAAGACAACCTTTAAAGGTGTCATACCAGGTGTGGAAGCCAATTGTATGGGCTCAGTCACACTCGAAGTGGTCTTCGGATCCCCGGATAATTTCCGGAGTGAAGAGTTAATCTTCGACATAGTCCCATTTCGCAGCGGCTATCACGCTCTGCTCGGACGAACTGTGTTTGCAAAGTTCAACGCGGTGCCGCATTATGCATACCTCAAGCTCAAGATGCCAGGCCCTCGTGGAGTCATCACGGTCAATGGAAATACGGAACGCTCCCTCCGAACGGAGGAACATACAGCGGCTCTCGCGGCAGAAGTACAGAGCAGCCTTTTAAGGCAATTTTTGAGTCTCGCCGTTAAACGGCGGATACAAAAAAAACGCTACCAAGCAATACCAACCAAGACAACCTGAACGATCGAGTATCGCGTAGTAATGCGGCCCTAACCCCGCCTCGCATGATTGCAAGAACAACTCTCCGCGTACATCATTACGCTTTGGAGATACCATGGGCACAGGGAAGGCACGATCACAATGGACCCAGAGTGTGGCTCGACCACACCAGGGGCTCGCAAGTCGCCCACCCTTTTTATTATTATTTTCCTTCTTTGTATACACAGACTCCGTTAACTGTGAGGCCTTGTCCAAATGATGAACCTGCCGAACTCACGATGCAACAGCCAGGGGAAGAAAGAAGGCTGCGATTTAACACTCGGTGGTCTCAATTACGAGCATTAAATTCGATTATATACACCAAGTCCGCAGCTCATCCTCGAGGGGACATGTTTAATTAGTCCAAATCCCTTGCTTACCAAGACTATTTGTATCATCCGCACTCATAATGACTTCCTTTAATAAATAATGCAGCACTTTTCATTGCAATTACATTACTTTTTATATATATATGTTCATTACAGACACCTTGCACCAGATATTTTGGTACGGTCTAATACACCAGGGGCTTATGTTTCCCACATTAGGGTGTGATAAGTCCGAACACTTTCATAAGTGCGGCACCCCGAACTTATAGCATTATATGAATCGGCTCCAAATCATGTCTTGGGTCAATAGTTGGGTTTGCCCGGCTCCCACATTTTGGTGCCTTACGTTCCGCTTCTATCGGCTAAGGTGGCACCGGGAGAACCATCTGCGATTGCGCCCGGTTGAGCGGGCGAGGGCCTCAATGGAAAGCTAAAACGACCGGCATGATAAGGCGAGAGACTGGTCGCTGTTCGAGAGGTCCTTTCGAGTCCTAAAGACTCACGCCGCTTGAGCGAAGTTCGGATAAATGTCCGACGAAGGCGTGGATAGCGCCCCGGATTCGGTCTTCTGAATACCAGGGGCTTCGCCGAAATTTAAAATTATAGAATTCTATGGCTAAGTGAGAGTGTTCAAGCATTATAAGTCCGGTTGCCTTGTTCATTGTGTTGAGCGCCTCCCTAGATGGACCCAAAAATGGGAACAAGAGTGCTCAAGTTTATCCCGAACACCCCAAAGACTTTCATGGCTCGGGGTCAAGCCAACGACTTGCCATCTCTCGATTTTATAAACGGCCGCATGTAAGGTAATATTTTAAATTAAACAAGCGTTGCTTAATGCGCACATGAACAAAGTTTTCAGCGCACAGGATAATACATAGCGAGTTTACTCAAAAATTACATCTCTGGGGCATTCATCCGCAATATCGCGGGCTCCCTTTAGGACAGTTTTATAATACTTTCGGGCGTACGATACTCCTTGCCCGGTGGCGGCAGGTCAGTGAGAAGCTTCTCCGCATCCAGCCTGCCCCAGTGCACCTTTGTGCGGGCAAGGGCCCGACGAGCACCTTCAATACAAAGCGAGCGCTGATGACCTCCACCGAGGCACGATCCACCAGGCCGCCGACGAGGTCGAAGTAGCTCCTGTGCATGGCTGTCCAGCCACACCGGACTATAAGGCCCTTCATGGCCTCCTCGGCTACCTTGTGGAGTTCGACCAGCTGCTTCAGCTGGTCGCTTGGGGGCACCAGATGGCCGGCCTCAGCGTACTGAGACCAGAAGACCTTCTCAGTTGATCTCCCCTCCTCTCCACGATAGAATGCGGCGGCATCGGACACACTATGCGGCAGATCTGCAAACGCCCCTGGAGAGCTCCGAATGCGGGTAAGTGTCAGGTAGTTTACACTAATATGCTTGCTTTGCATGAAAAATGCCTTACCCGCCGCTATCTTCTTTACATCTTCAACCTCCTGAAGGGCCTTACGGGCCTCGGCCTTGGCGGACTTGGCACTTTAGAGAGCCGAGGCAAGCTCGGACTCTCGAGTCTTGGAGTCACGCTCCAAACTCTCATGCTTCTCCATGAGAGCCTGGAGCTCTTGTCGTACTTCCGCCACCTGTGCCTCCTGTTTTTCTCGCTCTGCCCGTTCTGCGGTCGCCTTCGCGCTCGACGCGGACACAGCCTCCTTCGTGGCTGCCACCTCGCTCGTGGCCCCTGCAATACCCATATTATCCTTGTTAATTTTATTGCAACCAAAATCCTTTTCTCAGAAGGTAACTATTCAAAGTGGTGTTACTCACCTTCTTTGTCCTCGAGCTACTTCTTGGCATGGCGAGCTCTTGCTCGACCGCCGAGATCTGCTTCAACGCACCGACCTTCGCATCGGTCTGGCAGAGGTCAGCAGCGCAGCCTCCAAACCCATATTGACATATTTTAAGCAACCTCACGATGTCTTCTTAGATCCTCACCCAGCTTTTCTTTCCAACACCGAATCGAGCATTAGGGGCTACCGTCTATGCGGTATTACATTACATAATTATAACTTCTTACCTCAAAGCTCGTTAGAAGGTTGCTGCGAAGCTTCGGTCAGCCCGCTCTAGGCGAGCTGAACCTTTCAATCACCGCACTCATGATAGTGCGGTGTTCTTCCTCGATGGAAGCGCCTTTAAGCGCCTCCAACAAGTTGTCCGGCGCCTCCGGTTGGACGGAAGCCGCCGGTGTCACAGTCTTGCCCTTCTTTCGAAGGGGCCGCCAGCCGGACTCTGGAACTGCTGCAGGTTCCGATGTAGAGTCCGGTGCAAAGTCCGGGAGGCTGCCTGGCGGCGCCTCCGGAGCCTCCTCCTGATGGGTCCCTCTCTGGGATCCCACCTCGGCGTCCTCATCGGCGCGGGTGGTAGAGGCAGTCGGAAGTGAATCCGCATCCGACGGGGCCAACGACCCGCTCGATGAAGCGGGGAGATCATCATCGGCCGGACTGTGGACAGTATGCGGCATTAGTAGGACACTAGGTGACGCAAAAGAAATTGCATATCAGGGATCCGGATACTTACGATCACGCCGGAGGCCTGGCCCTTGAAGGCCACTCCTCCTCGCCAACGATGGTGTTGGCGGAACTGTCCGGGGGAATAGTTCTCCCCTCTTGACCCTTCGCCTCCCCTGTTGGGAAGCCTTCCTCTTCCTCTCTCCCTCCTCCGGGAGAGAGTCTTCTTCCTCCTCCTCGTCTTCGGGGGAGGAGTCCGCCTCGTCGTCGGACGCTTGATTACGGGAACTCTTTCGAGTCCCTGTGGCCACCTTCTTAGCCTTCTTCTCCGGCACCACGTGCGGTGCCGGAACCAGCAGCCCTGCTAGACGGGCGTTCACTGGGTCTTCTGGCATGGGAGCCGGACAGATGAGCTGCTCGGCCTTCTCCATCCATTCCTGCCAAAGGAAAAGAGAGATTGAAACCCTCTTAGAATCAACCTGTTTACCACAAGTGTCCCGTAAAGGGGTTGAATCACTTACCTCGTTAGCTGGATGCTGCGAGCGAAATCCGTGATCTTCCATCGCGGATGTGGGGGCTTCGGCGCCCCTAAACAGCACCCTCCAGGTGCCTTCATACGTCGTGTCGAAGAGCCCGCTTAGCGCCTGGTGCTGTTCCGGATTGAACTCCCACAGATTGAATGCCCGTTCTTGGCATGGAAGAATCCGGCGGATGAGCATGACTTGGACCACGTCGACGAGCCTGAGCTTATTGTTCACCAGCTTCTGGATATAGGCTCGGAGTCCCGTCAGCTCCTTCGGATTGCCCCACAACAAGCCCTTCTCTTTCCAGGAGGTGAGTTGCGTGGGGATGCCAGATCTGAACTCGGGGCCGCCGCCACGTGGGTTGCGCGCTCGGTGATGTAGAACCACCCGATTGCCACCCCTTAACGGAGTCCACGAAGGCCCCTTCGAGCCAAAGGACGTTGGGCAACTTGCCCAACATGGCGCCCCGCATTCCGCTTATGTGCCCTTCACAACCTTCGCTTGACGTTGAAGGTCTTGAGCCACAGGCTGAAGTGGGGCTGGATGCGAGGAAGGCCTCGCACACGATGATAAACGCCGAGATGTTGAGGATGAAGTTCGCGCCAGATCGTGGAAATCCAGCCGTAATAGAACATGAGCCCCGGACGAAAGGGTGCGAGTGGAAAGCCCAATCATGGAGGAAGTGGGGAAGGAAGACGACCTCTCATGGGGCCTGGGGTAGGGATGAGCTGCCCTCGTCGGGCAGCCGGTGCGCAATATCACTGGAAAGGTATCCGGCGTTGCGCAGCTTGGTGATGTGCTCCTCCTTGACGGTGGAAGCCAACCACTTGCCTCCCCCTCCGAACATGGTCGGGGGAGGTTAAGACAAGATGCGCGAGCTTGGGCATTGGAGCTTAAGTGCGCGGAGGTGGATGAGCAAAGGAGGAAGAAGGCGTGGGTGAAAAGGTGAATCCTTATCCCTTATATAGGCAGGGCGAAGACTATGCGCCCCCCACCAGCCTGGTAAAACTCGCTTATCTCCCAAGCGCCACCATCAATGGCGCGGTTGGGTTGCCCACGTCCGTATTGATGAGAATCCCGGAATAAGGGGAGCACGATCTCTGCTTCGACAAGACGTGCCAAGGAAACCGCTTCGCTAAACGTGCTGAGGTGGTATAATAAAAAACGATTCAAGTAAAGGCCTGGTAGCGGTGTGATGTCATGCCGCAAAATATGTCAGCAGATTGGATTTATGTGCATTATTCTCTCTACGGTGGAATGTGGAATTTATTTTGCAGAGCTGGACACTATCCTGGTGTTCATGATCTTCTCTGGGTTATTCAAGGGAGGAACCCGCCTTGCAATGCCGAACATTATGCGCGCCAGACTTATCGTCATTGAAGCCTGGTTCAGGGGCTACTGAGGGAGTCCACTAGGGGGTGTCCGAACAGCCGAACTATCATCGTCCGCCGGACTCCAAGACTACGAAGATACAAGATTGAAGACTCCGTCCCGTGTCCGGATGGGACTTTCCTTGGCGTGGAAGGCAAGCTTGGCAATACGGATATGTAGATCTCCTACCATTGTAACCGACTCTGTGTAACCCTAGCCTCCTCCGGTGTCTATATAAACCGGAGGGCTTTAGTCCGTCGGACACAACATACATTACAACAATCATACCGTAGGCTAGCTTTAGGGTTTAGCCTCCTTGATCTCGTGGTAGATCCACTCTTGTACTACCCATATCATCAATATTAATCAAGCAGGACGTAGGGTTTTACCTCCATCAAGAGGGCCCGAACCTGGATAAAACATCGTGTTCCTTGTCTCCTGTTACCATCCGCCTAGACGCACAGTTCGGGACCCCCTACCCGAGATCCGCCGGTTTTGACACCGACAGCCATTCAAGGCAAAAATGATAAGTGGGCCCCCTTACACAACATTCATGATTATTAACTCAAACATTCAAAAGAGGATATATTATCTAGCGTAGGCGTTCACCTCAGACACGACTAAATTTCATCCTTTATTCCCCAAGAACTAATAGTTAAACAAGCATGCAGATGAAGAACATACATGGGAGACACATGTTACAAGCCAATGATGTCTACACAACTTGTTCTTGTAGACTCGTGTTGGGCCTCCAAGCACAGAGTTTTGTAGAACAGTAGCAAATTTCCCTCAAGTGGATGACCTAAGATTTATCAATCCATGGGAGGCGTAGGATGAAGATTGGTCTCCCTCAAACAACCCTGCAACCAAATAATAAAAAGTCTCTTGTGTCCCCAACACACCAAATACAATGATAATTTGTATAGGTGCACTAGTTCGGAGAAGAGATGGTAATGAAAGCGTAGTAATGATAGTAGATATTGATTTTTGGGATAGGAACAATAAGAAAACAGCAAGGTAGCAATTGATAAAACGGAGCACAAACGGCATTGCAATGCTTGAAAATGAGGCCTGGGGTCCGTACTTTCGCTAGTGCAATCTCTCAACAATGCTAATATAATTGGATCACATAACTATCCATCAACATGGGATGAAGAATCACTCCAAAGTTCCTAACTAGCGGGGAACATAAGAAGAAATTGTTTGTAGCTATTCTTTCCGATCGATCTATCCAAGAGTTCATATTAAAATAACACCAAGTTATTCTTTTCGATCGATCTATCAAGAGTTCGTACTAAAATAACACCAAGTTATTCTTTCCGATCGATCTATCAAGAGTTCGTACTAAAATAACCCTAAAACAAATTCAGATTCACAATACCCAATCCAACACAAAGAACCTCAAAGAATGCCCCAAGATTTCTACCAGAGAAACAAAAGACGGGAACATGCATCAACCCCTATGCATAGATTACCCCACCTTGGGAATCCACGAGTTGAGTGCCAAAACATATCCCAAGTGAATCAATATAATACCCCATTGTCACCACATGTATTCATATGCAAGATATATATCTGATACGTCTCCGTCGTATCTATACTTTTTGATTGTTCCATGCCAATATTATTGAACTTTCATATACTTTTGGCAACTTTTTATACTATTTTTTGGGACTAACATATTGATCCAGTTCCCAGTGCCAGTTCCTGTCTGTTGCATGTTTTATGTTTCGCAAAAAACCCATATCAAACGGAGTCCAAACGGGATAAAAACGTACGGATAATTATTTTGGAATATTTGTGATTTTTGGGAAGTAAAATCAACGCGAGATGGTGCCCGAGGGGGCCAAGAGATAGGGGGCGCCCCAGGGAGGAAGGCGCGCCCTGGACTCTCCTGGGCCCCTCGTAAGGCAGTTGACACTCTTCTTTTGCTGCAAGAAAGCTAATTTTATGAGAAAGATCTGGGCGAAAGATTCACCCCAATCGGAGTTACGGATCTCCGGATATAAAAGAAACGGTGAAGGGGCAGAATCTAAGAACGCAGAAATAGAGAGAGACAGAGTACTTCTAGTTTCATACTTGTTCTAGGTAAAGCGAACGTCAAGCGTGCGTAGAGTCGTATCAGTGGCCGATAGGACTTGAGAGCGTATTTGTTCTACCTTTAGCTCCTCGTTTGGTTCGACACTCTTACTTATCCAAAGAGGCTACAACTATCCCGTATAGTTGCGGGTTATCAAGACCTTTTTCTGGCGCCGTTGCCGGGGAGCAATAGTGTGGGGTGAATATTCTCATGTGTGCTTGTTTGCTTTATCACTAAGTAATTTTATTTGTTGTTTTTAGTTGTTCTATATCTTTAGTTATGGATATGGAACACAAAATACCAAAAAAATTAGGTGTACTTGCTACTCATAGAGATGGGGTAACTCCTAAAACCCTCGATTCTCATTATGTGAAAGATATTATGTACTACTTTGATAATCCTGAGAAAACCCCATTCAACTTTATAATGGGAGACACGTTGGATCAACGTGAATACTTTAGGGATTATCGCTCGACACAAAAAGGGAAACTATTATGGGATCAATTTATTATGTTGCGTTGGTATGCCCGGGATCTATGCTTGAGATATGATATTACTTGTTGCTCTAGGATGAAGGCTCCACACCTTCCCTTTTCATGCAAATTTAATGACAATGAAACCTTAGCTTCTTATGCTAATGGTATATATGATTACTATGATGTGGAGCAAATAGAAGAATTTGTTGCTTTTAAGGCTGCTTATGAAATTGAATATTTGTTTGAAAAGTATGAAGCTTTAGATGATGATGTTTATAGGCCTGAAAATCTTGCTATACTTCGATATTGCTATGAAAATTATGAATACAATTACTATATTAATGCATTTATTGAGAAAGTCTCCATTGTCCAAGAAGAGACTAATATTTTGCAGGAAGCTATGGAAGAAGAAATTGATGAAACTGTGAGCTCATTGGATGAAAAAGATGATGAGGAGAGCGAAGAACAAAAGGAGGAAGAGTGGATTGATCACCCGAGCCCACCTTATAATGAGAGTAACTCTTCAACTCATACATTATTTAACTCCCCTTCGTGCTTACCGAAGGATGATTGCTATGATGATTGTTATGATCCCGTTGATTCTCTTGAAATATCCCTTTTTGATGATGTTTGCTATGCTTGTGGCCAAGATGCCAATGTGAATTATGCTTATGGAGATGAACTTGCTATAGTTCCTTATGTTAAACATGAAATTGTTGCTATTGCACCCACGCATGATAGTCCTATTATCTTTTTGAATTCTCCAAACTACACTATATCGGAGAAGTTTGTGCTTATTAAGGATTATATTGATGGGTTACCTTTTACCATTGCACATGATGATTTTGATGGATATAATATGCATGTTCTTGATGCTCCTACTTGCAATTATTATGAGAGAGGAACTATATCTCCGCCTCTTTATGTTTCCAATACGATAGAATTGCAAGAAACTGTTTATACTATGCATTGGCCTTTACTATGTGTGCATGAATTATTCTTTTATGACATGCCGATGCATAGGAAGAGAGTTAGACTTTGTCATTGCTTGATATATGTTACTTTGTGCTCACTACTAAATTATAAATCATTGTTAATTAAAATTGGCTTTGATATACCTTGGGATTCGGGTGGATTCATTACTTGAGCACTAAATGCCTAGCTTAATGGATTTGAAGAAAGCGCTGCCAGGGAGACAACCCGGAAGTTTTAGAGAGTCATTTATTTATGTTGAGTGCTTTTATATAGTTTAAAAACAAAAAAATAAAGAGGGGAACCTAAAACTTTTCAAAAAGGAAAGTGAAAGTGAGAAAGACAAGCATTGTTGAAGTGGGAGCTAGCCTTGAACTTTGTTCATGCTCACGGAAACTTTGTGAATCTTGATTACAGAAATTTTGCAACAAAAATAATTATATCCTTGTATAATTCCATTGTACTATAAAAATAATGTGTCAAGGTTTGCCTTTAGGATGTTTACAATGCTTGTTGGTTTGTACGGTGCAGGACAGAAACTGTGGCTGTAGTGCGCGATTTTACATTTTTAACTGGAACGTCAATTGGTTCTGATTTCTTTTTCACTGTCTTGCTATACAACTTTTTTATATTTCCTAATTTTGGTAGAATTTTTGGGATACCATAAGTATGGTGAATGTTCATATTGCTACAGACTGTTTTGTTTTTGACAGATTCTGTTTTGATGCATAGTTTGCTTGTTTTGATGAATCTATCAATTTATATCAGTGGATTAAGCCATGAAAAAGTTATATTACAGTAGACACAATGCAAAAACAAAATATGAATTGGTTTGCAACAGTACTTAGAGTGGTTATTTGCTTTATTATACTAACGGATCTTACCGAGTTTTCTGTTGAAGTTTTGTGTGGATGAAGTGTCTAAATGAGGTCTCGATATGAGGAAAAGGAAGAGAGGCAAGAGCTCAAGCTTGGGGATGCCCAAGGCACCCCAAGTAAATATTGAAGGAGACTCAAGCATCTAAGCTTGGGGATGCCCCGGAAGGCATCCCCTCTTTCTTCAACAAGTATCGGTATGTTTTCGTATTCGTTTCATTCATGCATTATGTGCAAGTCTTGGAGAGTCTTTTGCATCTAGTTTTCACTTTTATTTTATGCACCATGCTGGTATGATATAGTACTTGGTTGATTTATAGAATGCTCATTGCACCTCACTTAAATCTTTTGAGTATGGCTTTATAGAATGCTCCATGTGCTTCACTTATATCATTTGAAGTTTGGATTGCATGTTTCTCTTCATATAGACAATCGCGATTTGTAGAATGCTCTTTTGCTTCACTTATAATTGTTAGAGCGTGGGCATATATTTTGTAGAAATAATTAAACTCTCTTGCTTCACTTATATCTTTTTAGAGAGATGACAGGAATTGGTCATTCACATGGTTAGTCATAAAATCCTACATAAACTTGTAGATCGCTGAATATGATATGTTTGATTCCTTGCAATAGTTTTGCGATATAAAGGTGGTGATATTAGAGTTATGCTAGTGGGTGATTGTGGATTAGTAGAAATACTTGTGTTGAGGTTTGTGATTCCCATAGCATGCACGTATGGTGAACCACTTTGTGATGAAGTTGGAGCACAATTTTATTTATTGATTGTCTTCCTTATGAGTGGCGGTCGGGGACGAGCGATGGTCTTTTCCTACCAATCTACCCCCCTAGGAGCATGCGCGTAGTACTTTGTTTTCAATGGCTTGTAGATTTTTGCAACAAGTATATGAGTTCTTTATGACTAATGTTGAGTCCATGGATTATACGCACTCTCACCCTTCCATCATTGCTAGCCTCTTCGGTACCGTGCATTGCCCTTTCTCACCTCGAGAGTTGGTGCAAACTTCGCCGGTGCATCCAAACCCCGTGATATGATACGCTCTATCACACATAAGCCTCCTTATATCTTCCTCAAAACAGCCACCATACCTACCTATCATGGCATTTCCATAGCCATTCTGAGATATATTGCCATGCAACTTCCATCATCATCATATACATGACTTGAGCATTTGTTGTCATATTGCTTTGCATGATCGTAAGATAGCTAGCATGATGTTTTCATGGCTTGTCCGTTTTTATGTCATTGCTATGCTAGATCATTGCACATCCCGGTAGACTGCCAGAAGCATTCATATAGAGTCATATCTTTGTTCGAGATATCGAGTTGTAATATTGAGTTGTAAGTAAATAAAAGTGTGATGATCATCATTATTAGAGCATTGCCTCAGTGAGGAAAGGATGAAGGAGACTATGATTCCCCCACGAGTCGGGATGAGACTCCGGACTTTATGAAAAATAAAAGAGGCCAAAGAAGCCCAAATAAAAAAAGAGGCCAAAGAAGCCCACCAAAAAGAAAGAAAAAAATGAAATGAAAAAAGAGAGAAAAAAATGAGAGAAAAAGAGAGAAGGGGCAATGTTACTATCCTTTTACCACACTTGTGCTTCAAAGTAGCACCATGTTCTTCATAGAGAGAGCCTCCTATGCTTTCACTTTCATATATTAGTGGGAATTTTCATTATAGAACTTGGCTTGTATATTCCGATGATGGGCTTCCTCAAATGCCCGAGGTCTTCATGAGCAAGCAAGCTGGATGCACACCCACTTAGTTTCAGTTTGAGCTTTCATACACTTATAGCTCTAGTGCATCCGTTGCATGGCAATCCCTACTCACTCACATTGATATCTATTGATGGGCATCTACATAGCCCGTTGATACGCCTAGTTGATGTGAGACTTTCTCCCTTTTTGTCTTCTCCACATAACCTCCACCATCATATTCTATTCCACCTATAGTGCTATATCCATGGCTCACGCTCATGTATTGCGTGAAAGCTGAAAAAGTTTGAGAATATTAACGTATGAAACAATTGCTTGGCTTGTCATCGGGGTTGTGCATGATTAAATACTTTGTGTGATGAAGATAGAGCAACAGCCAGACCATATGATTTTGTAGGGATAACTTTATTTAGCCTTGTTGTTTTGAAAAGGCATAATTGCTTTATTGGTACGCTCGAAGTATTATTGTTTTTATGTCAAATGATAGACTATTGCTTTGAATCACTCGTGTCTTAATATTCATGCCATGATTAGACATATGATCAAGATTATGCTAGGTAGCATTCCACATCAAAAATTATCTTTTGTATCATTTACCTACTCAAGGACGAGCAGGAATTAAGCTTGGGGATGCTGATATGTCTCCATCGTATCTATAATTTTTGATTGTTCCATGCCAATATTATTCAACTTTCATATACTTTTGGCAACTTTTTATACTATTTTTTGGGACTAACATATTGATCCAGTGCCCAGTGCCAGTTCCTGTCTGTTGCATGTTTTATGTTTCGTGGAAAACCCATATCAAAAGGAGTCCAAACGGGATAAAAATGGATGGATAATTATTTTGTAATATTTGTGATTTTTGGGAAGTAAAAAACAACGCGAGACGGTGCCCGAGGGGGCCAGGAGATAGTGGGCGTGCCCCGGGGAGGCAAGCGCGCCATGGACTCTCCTGGGGCCCCCGTAAGGCGATTGACTCTCTTATTTTGCCGCAAGAAAGCTAATTTTATGAGAAAGATCTGGGCGAAAGATTCACCCCAATCGGAGTTACGAATCTCCGGATATAAAAGAAACGGTGAAGGGGCGGAATCTAAGAACGCAGAAACAGAGAGAGGCAGAGAGATAGATCCAATCTCGGAGGGGCTCTCGCCCCTCCCAAGCCATGGGAGCCAAGGAACAGAGGGGAAACCCTTCTCCCATCTAGGGAGGAGGTCAAGGAAGAAGAATAAGAAGGGGGGCCCTCTCCCCCTTGCTTCCGGTGGCGCCGGAACGCTGCAGGGGGCCATCATCATCACCGCGATCTTCACCAACAACTTCACTTCCTTCATCACCAACTCTTCCTCCCTCTATGCAGCGGTGTAACCTCTCTCTTACCCGCTGTAATCTCTACTTAAACATGGTGCTCAACGCTATATATTATTTCCCAATGATGTATGGATATCCTATGATGTTTGAGTAGATCCGTTTTGTCCTATGGGTTAATTGATGATCGTGATTGGTTTGAGTTGCATGTTTTATTATTGGTGCTGTCCTTTGGTGCCCTCCGTGTCGCGCAAGTGTGAGGGATTCCCGCTGTAGGGTGTTGCAATACGTTCATGATTCGCTTATAGTGGGTTGTTAGAGTGACAGAAGCTTAAACCCGAGTAAGGGGATTGTTGCGTATGGGATAAAGGGGACTTGATGCTTTCATGCTATGGTTGGGTTTTACCTTAATGAATCTTTAGTAGTTGCGGATTTCTTGCTAGAGTTCCAATCATAAGTGCATATGATCTAAGTAGAGAAAGTATGTTAGCTTATGCCTCTCCTTCAAATAAAATTGCAATAGTGATTACCAGTCTAGTTATCGATTGCCTTGGACAAATAACTTTCTCGTAACAAAAGGCTCTCTACTAATACTTACTTTATTGCTTCTTTATCTAAACAGCCCCTACTTTTTATTTACGTGTTCTTTATTATCTTGCAGACCTATCCAACAACACCTACAAAGTACTTCTAGTTTCATACTTGTTCTAGGTAAAGCGAACGTCAAGCGTGCGTAGAGTCGTATCAGTGGCCAATAGGACTTGAGAGAGTATTTGTTCTACCTTTAGCTCCTCGTTGGGTTCGACACTCTTACTTATCGAAAGAGGCTACAACTATCCCGTATACTTGCGGGTTATCAATATCAAGTGCTCTCAAATCCATAAAAGTATTCAATCTGATAAGAACGAAATCTCAAAGGGAAAACTCAATTCATCACAACAAGATAGAGAGGGGAAAACATCAAGATCATGACATCTCAAGAACACGAGAGAGTGAGAGAGAGAGAGAGAGAGATTAAACACATAGCTACTTGTATAAACCCTCAGCCCCGAGGGTGGACTACTCCCTCCTCATCATGGTGGCCTCCAAGATGATGAAGATGGCCACCGATGATGATTTCCCCCTCCGGCAGGGTGTCGGAATGGGGTCTAGATTGGTTTTTCGTGGCTACAGAGGCTTGTGGCGGTGGAACTTCTAATCTAGGGTTATTTCTGATGGTTTCTCTATTTATAGGATTTTTGGCGTCGGTTTCACGCGAAGATGTGCCTCGAGGTGAGCACAACCCACCGGCGCAAGCCAGGCCCCTCTGGCGTGCCGTGGTGGGTTGTGCCCTCCTCGTGTCTCTTCTAACCCTCCCACGAAGCTTAGGGGGTCTATTTTGTTCTAAAAAAATCATCAAAAAGTTTCAGGTCATTTGGAGAACTTTCATTTCTGCACAAAAAACAACACCACGGTAGTTCTGCTGAAAACAGCGTCAGACCGGGTTAGTTCCATGCAAATCATAGCAAAACCATATAATTTTTTTTGGAAACATGGCATGAATACTTCATAAATTGTAGGTACGTTGGAGACGTATCAGCCAACATGACATTGGGGAAGGAGAGAGAGGCACGACGGTGTTGATGGTGATGACACCGGTCCTCCGGCCGGTGTCGGACGTTGGCGGAGCCTCCTCCCTTCTTCTCACTTGTCTAGGCCCTTCCTCTATGGTCTAGATGGTGTGGTTGCTACAATGGAGGTGTGGTGGCACAAGGTGGAGTAGATGGCACTTGATGGTAATGATTGATGGCGACTAGGGTTGGAGATGAATATATAGGAGGCCTCCTGAGGTCTCCTCCATAGATCTTTTACCTAACCCTTCATCCAATGGCTCTAGGGATACAAGTCCTCTCTCAATACCTCCCTTGGTTGCCAAGGAAAGCATAGGAACAAACCACGGAAACGCTGGTACGACCATGCACGGTTATACCAGACACTGTTTTCTCCCGTGGAATCTACGAAAGTGTTTCATATTTTGGTCGCCATTTATTCATACAAACTCCAATCTAGGCATTCTTGGGCTTGTTAGATTCGTCTCAAAAATCCTGATACACCTATGGTATTGGATCTTCAACTTGGATAGTTGAAAAATGTCAGTATATCTAACTCTCCATATGGATTGAATCTGATGCCAGGAACTTCTCCGGTTTGGCCCCAACTTGGTCCATCTTATTTGAATATTCCATGAACTTGCCAATACACCTTCAAACACAAAAAAAGGAAACTAATAAAAAACTAAAAGTTGTGCAATGAACTGGGTAAAATGGGTAAATATTGGAAACTATGCATTATGGACATGAAAATTGCTAGATGGATGTGGTATGAGGGATTTTTGGTATTTGAATAGGCCCTAAAAGTGTTGCAAAAGTCCACTCGTCTGTACCCAAGATGTAATGTCTTCACTTTGTACATCAATACAATAACCATATGAGCTAGTTAATCAGTAGTGCCAAGGGTTGCATTAGTTGGGTGTAATCTTGCAAGTAAACTGCTATAGAGACAAAAAAGTTGAGAAGTCTTGCACTGTAGTACTATCACTAATGATAAATGTTTGTATGAGGAAGGAAATGGGGCATACGAGCAACAATATGTCATCTTACTTAAGGCAATCATTCATGTTTACACATAATGTTTGGATGGTGCAAAGGGCATCTTGACCCGCAAAGAGATTATTAGCTATAGATGTAGGGAGGGTCACAATCTATAGATTTATTGACATACTACCTATATAATATCAACACGTCACATATAGTCTGGCATGAGCATGAGATATTTCATTCTGCACTTTTTCATATGACTATGTCATTTTTATGTACTCGAGAGATACACTTGATGAACCTATGAACCTCAGTCCAATTTTTTGCATAAGAATCACTTTCCAACAACTTTTACTTGTAATTCTTCTTTTAGTTATAATTTTATTCCAAAAACTAAAAATATTATCTAGCACATTATGTTTTAATTATCTTGTACAACAAGCAACACTAACAAAGGTTGACACCCTTGTTGGAATTGTTGGGGGCACAAGTGAACTTTTATTTGCGTTGCAAAAATCTACCATTGTTGCAAAACGTCATTACCTCTACAGATTGATACCTTGGTTTCTCATTGAGGGAAAATTATCTCTTGCTACAAACTTTGCACTTGGAAGTCGAACTAGTTGTTAGGTTATATACATAGCCATCAATATATGGCTAGAACGATAAATGTAAGATGTGGTATAGAATTAAGTAATTAAACATTAGCGCTTATGTGTCATGGCTATGAACAGAGACTTCCATAGAATTTTTTGTTAATATGAGGAAGACCAAGGTAATTTGAAACATAGTGGTATATGCAAAAAAATCCATGCAATAGTTGTTGACTAGTTTATATGTTATTGGCTACATGAAATATTATAGATAATATTGTTGCAAATATGCCTTAGAGGCAATAATATTGCATTATTTATTTCCAAGTGTTTATATTCTATGTTATAACTACTATGATTCTAAAATCTGTGATTCAAAGGAAAACTCATTAACACATGTGGAATGATAAACGGTAAAACCCGATTCCTAGTCTTTCCTCTAGGACTAGCTCAAGTGTTGTATGTTGACATGTTTTTTCTGGATCTTGGGATTGTTGTTAAGTGTAACAATAATACCAAAATAACAATGGGAGTATGATGTTAGAAGAACGATCATATTGAATTGACCCAACTTGTTTGTTATACTTTTAGGCGTAATCGTCACAAGTCTATTGATATAACATAGAGAGTTAATGTATGCTTTAGTTCCTTGGACCATGAGAGTATTGTAGTCACTTCATACCGGACGATGGACTTTGGGGTTGCTCAAACGTCATCTGTAACACGGTGATCATAACTAAAACTTTCATGTTCATCAGAAAGTGTGACAAGGGGCTAGATAGCTCAAGAGTGGGATTTGCTCCTATAATGATGGAGAGATATTCTTAGGGCTCTCTCGGTATGACGACACCATAATCGTCTGGCCACACACAAGAGACTGGGTGACAGGGATGCCAGAACATGTCAACGACAAAGAAGAACAAAATAGGTAATGAGGAGACTGGTATAATGAACATGAGAATGACTCAAGAGGATACCAATATATCTCACCTCGGGTTCTGTAAAGTACCGCAAAGCAAAGGGAATATCATATGATAACCAAAGGTTCACTCGAATATCATTCGCGTATTCATCGGGATCAATATGTATGTCCACGGTTCCGCTATTGACCACAGAACGAAAGGGAGTTTTATCGTTATCGTCTCGGTCAGCTAGGGATTAGAGATTACTCGGAAATCGGCTGATTAATCGACTTTATTGGTCGACTATTAATCGGACATATTTTTGCAAATCTCAGGTTCCCAACACTAAAATACGTTATATTCAACACCAAAACAATATTTGATAGAAGTGTTACCTTGATTTCTAGCCTTTGAATCCTTGTATAATGACAAATAAAATAGGACAATAGTACATATTCCGTAACAAGGTCCACAAACCATAAAGAAACATAGTTTTTGCAAACATAGTGCTATGAATAGGTCTGATTTATCAGTAGATTCCCAATAAATTGCTAGTCAGAGTGATAAATCGGTCCAAAAGATAAACGTCAAAGATAAGGCATAATCTTATCGGTCACCCACCGATTAGCAATAAATCGGAAGATTAATCAGTGAATCGGAAGATTTCTTGAACAATGGTCTTACCAAACCTACAGGGTGACACGCTTAAGGGAATCATGATCTTTTGAGTGTTAGTGGAGTAAGAGTTATGAGAAAATATTCATGAAATAGTTTTGGGAATATTTGAAATAGTTTCGAGAGTAATCGAAAGCTTTTGGAGATTTACCGAGTAATATCGGGAATTGATATATAGGTGGAAAATGTTTCCAAGGATGTTATATAAATGATAAAAGGTTCTAGTATTGATTAGGAGGCATTTAGAATATATTTAATATCAACGGGCTAAAGAAAATACTAAAAGGCCTAGTGGTGGAGAGGGGCCCAATAACAAAGGCTCCCCCCCCCCTAGCCTTTTCGGAGGCCTAAAGGAGGTCGAATTGTAAGGGGGGCCCGTGCTTTCGGTCTTCGAGGGATCATCCATGAACGGTTCGAGGGACTTCGTCAACGGTATACATGAACTCTTCTTTCGCTGCAACTCAAACTTGGTAACGACCGGATCCAAATCTCTTATGCATCTTCATAGTGTTCCTGGAATCTTGATTGTAGGACGATTTTTTTTTGCTTTCTACTATGTTTCCCAACAAAAATATAGTGACAAATGGAAGAATGATTGATTGCAAAACCATTGTTGTTTTGTTAGCCAAGAATTAAATCACTCTAACCACATATCGTTGTTATTGAATAGTGTACAAGTTAGCAACCAATAATAGAGCGGGCGAGAAGATTTTGAGTGACGCCAACATAGAAGAAATTTAAAGATGTGGTCCAACATGCATGTGAAGAGGCGTTTCTAGACGTGCATGGGGTTGAAGTGATGGTCAAGTTACGGTTGTTGCATGACATACTCAATAATTGGGGGAAGTTACTACTAAAGAACTCAAATAAAAGTATGAGCCACACCCAAAGAGATCGCAACAAAGTGATGGCCGACTATTGAATGACCACAATCATGAAAACAAAGTGGAGCTCGCAGATATAATTGAGGATCTGGTAGAACAAGAAGAAGTATAGTGGCTCAAAAAATATAGGTTGTGCAATAATCATGGAACATGTCATGTTTTCATATGTTTGCATAAGTCCCAAAGAAGCGGAATTTAATAAATAAACTGAAACCATGGTAGTGAGCAAAATGCACAGACTCTTAAAACATGTTGGTTTTGTCGCATTTGACCGATCCCTTTATTTGGAAATAAATAATACATGTCTTTGAGAAAATTCATCCAATAGTCACAAAGTCCATCAATGAGGTGCTCTTGTAGATTGTAGAACAGGAAGTTAAGATAGTAGCGCTTAGTATTGATTGAAAGGTGCTACAAAAGGATGGTTCACGGATTATTTGTAAAAATAATTTGGCATCTTATTGGGGAGGCGATCACATGCAAAGTGTTTCATGTGGTAAACTAATTACTATGTCTAAGATATTGGAGAAACATGAGGGGATCCTAACCCCTAAGGTCAAGGCACTGAATTTTACCACACAATTCTAGGCCAATCGTCTTGTGTAATGTAATCCACAATATCATATAGAATATGCTATATGTTAGATTGGGGAGGATTCTACCCGAGGTCATATCACTACCCAAACTATGTATTTCCTATGAAGGCTTATTACAATTTACACATAACATACTAGTAGCCTATGAGTATATCCTTGTGATCAAGAGTAAGTGTAGGAAAATATTATCTTTTTTCATGAAGTTTGATATGCACAAAGCATATGATGCAATGGATTCTTTTTGGAAAATAGGATGTAGATATTTAAATTCCATTGCATATGGATATACTTGATGATGGATTGGGTTAGATCCAACAAGTATTTAGTAAGGTTTAAATCACAGGAAACTAATTTCTACATAACATTGAGGGAATTTCATCAACGAATGTTTTATCCTTGATACCCACAACCATAGGGGGTTGCTTGTATCCCTTTCAACAAGTAAGCGTGTTTAAACCAACAAGGAGCAACAATGAAGTGGCTTATGTTAATATCATGAAATTAGCAGCAACCTGTGCAAAAGATGGTTGAGTAGTATTTGTGTGTTTGAGATCTGCATTTAAAGTAAATACTAATATAAGTAAATGATGTCTAGAGATATCCCGATCCTCGAGATCAATTCAATAACGAGCGGCGGACTGAACTTATTTAACCTGCTAGGTATTCTCATGGACATATGTACTTGGTTTTTTCAATATGCTGTCATGTGTGTGGTCCCAATTCTTATTGCACCACAATACCCAAACCTAATATACTACTTATGATTAAATTACCAATGACTTACCAAGTTTCCATTGGAACCAACTAGAGTAAAATTAAATTTCTAAAAACTTACCAAAGTTTTCGTTTGAAACAACTAAAGTACATTAAATTTCTAACGACTTGCCAAGTTTTTGTTGGAAACAACTAAACTAAAATTTATTTTCTAACGATTTACCAAGTTTTCATCAAAAACAACTAAATTAAACTACAACCATAGTGTTAACATTTCTAGGGTGCCCGTTACTCCAATATGCCATGAATCCAAGATTCTGACTGGGGCCTACCCTCTTAATTCATCATAACATAGTGCCCTCCTCCAAAACCATAAACTGTGAAGTAACATTCGGCAAGTGTTCACACATAACCATTAGAGAATTACACAACACAAGCGCAAACATTAATACATTGACATCTCATATGCAACCCATTTACTAGGGCTCCCCCAATGTCCTCAAGAACTTGAGTATTAAAAATCACAAACATGGGCATTAGTAGGGGTGTAATCTATTGGTGTTAAAGTAAACCATAATTTATTGTCATGATCTACAATTTGAAGTTATAAATACCCACCAATAAATTACACAACTTCGATTATAACAACACCAAGAATGAGACATGCTTCAAGATATAAAAATAGCATATGCACCATGTGAACGATGGAGATGAGGATGTGTTTTTTCGATAAAGACGGTGCTCCCCATGTTATCTTGGTGTTATAGATGAAGATGGCAAAGAAATCCACCTACAGAAAATAAGAAGGACATGGAATATACTCTTGTCAATTATGAAAGGGCATTTTTTTTCCGCTTTTGTATCCTTTGGTGTAGTCAAAAATTAGTTGTGGCTTCATCTTCATGTATAAACAATATCCTATTATTTATTTAATTTTCATAAATTACAGAAATCTCTTGATTATTGCTCCTATTCCGGCTAAGTTGGAGGTGATGTATGGGAGGATTAGGTTAGCAAGGACCACAGTCCTGCTAAGTTGGAGGTGATTTGGACCAGTATTTAACATAGTTGCAGTTCAACTGCTAAATCTGGTCCAGAAACTAAATGAGGAAGAAGCACTCACTAGGAGTGTTGGATGGGGTTATAACTTTGCAAATATTGATTATTTGGACATATGTAGATGTTGTAAAAAGATCATACCAAATGGACGTGCCAAAATGGTACTTGTTTCACAAACATCTCCTTTGTCCAAAAACTTGGGAAACTTTTAGGAAAATATTGGCTAAATGAAATGAGCCAAACTCTTGTGGAGGTGGATCGTATGGATAAGAGAAGGCTTAGGAATATTTTCAGCCATAATGGAGCAAGATAAAATATACTTGCTTCACAAACTGAAAATTTGGATAGAAACCAAGAATTGCTCCTGTGCTCACATAGTTCAATGGAATGAGCTTACTTTTGGTGGAGTCTAATGATTTCGGATATATGAGAAGCTGTCAAACTTTCATCCCATTTGGAAACTCTATGAAGGTACTTCCTTCACAAAGTTGCATTCTGGTCAGAAACTTTGAAAAATTGCACAAGGAGCTAGGATGAAGGGATTGAGTTTATTTATGGTATTCATGGGTGATTTATCAATCTTAATCACCCTGCCAAATTGCAGCTCAATTCGGATTAGGAACAAAGCACTTCCTTTGCAAAATTACCAAGAAGGCAGAAACTTGCATTGGATCATGTGCCCAATTTTTGAACTGTGGAACATGAGATTAGGATGGAACTAGTGATTATATAGCAGGACAAGCTGCATAATTTATGTGGGAATTTTCTGTGCTATAGAAATGGTAGTTCCTTTAGAAAGTGGCAGAAATGGAATATTGTCATTAAATAGGAAAATGCAATTTTCCTTATTTAATTATGACCAATATTTTTGCCAGAGCTTGGATTAGGCATAAATATCAACTCCACCAATTCTCATGAATTTAGGAGATGGCTAGCTATGCCTTTGGATTTTATTCCTTAGAAAGACAAGAAAAGGAATAAATCACAAGTGAAAAATATTGGATAGGACTTAGCAATATTGTTCCATATCCAAGGTTTAGAAAGGTAGGAGGGTCTCTGGGAACAATTGGGATGATCAACAGATCAAGGAAAATGATGGCTCCTTTATATTCACAAAGAGCATATTCAAATTCCAAAAATTTGGAATTAGGGTTTGAATGGGTTTGAGAGGATGCAAATGAGGTCTTGCCCAATGACAAAGACATGAGCAAGGTTTTGAAAGGTTGGAAAGACAAGAATTCTCAGAGTCATCAAAATCAGGAGAAAGATTTTGAAAATGATTGCCAGGAAAGAACAACGGCACAAAAATTGATAACCCAATTTTGGGGCTGTTACAGTGGACTACTCCCTCCTCATCATGGTGGCCGCCGAGATGAAGAAGATGGCCTCCGGTGATGATTTACCCCTCCGGCAGAGTGCCGGAAAAGGGCTCTAGATTGGATCATGGAGGTACAGAGGCTTGCAGCGGCGGAGTCGAAGTTCTAGGGTTATTTCTGGGGGGTTCTCTATTTATAGGATTTTTTGGTGTCGATCTCAGAGATGGACCACGAGGTGCCCACTACCCAGCAGCCCACCACTTTGGCCCCTGGCGCGCCTGATAGATAGTAGCCACCTCGTGTCTCTTTTGGCCCTCCCACGAAGCTTCGGGGGTCTCTTTTGTTCCAACAAAATCGTCAAAAAGTTTCGCTGCGTTTGGACTTCATTTGATATGGATTTTCTAGAAAACCAAAAAACAAACAGAAAACAGCAACTGGCATTGGGCACTAGGTCAATACGTTAGTCCATAAAAATTATATAAAAGCCATATAAAAGTGCATCAAAATCATACAAAAATATAATAAACATGGCATGAATACTTTATAAATTATAGATATGTTGGAGACATATCAAGGCGCCATAGGCTGAAAGTAACTCCCTCGCCTTCTATTAGCATCTTATATATTTAATGGTCAGATATAGACTACATTGCTCTCAATGGAGGATTGGGATGTAATTAATGCAATACCAAGGTATACAAAATAAATTTGGTGCACAATTAATAACCTAAAGAAAAGGATAACCATTGGTTATGCAATTAAATAAAATTCTATTGTATGTGGATGCCTCACGTAAAAACACAATAGTGGTTCCAATTTAGCATGTCCTCTCATATGTTATGTTTTAGCAAATATTAATGGAAACCATAAGTTAGCAAGTTTGTTCACTACATATCTTGGTGCCCATTGAAGACTTGAACACTTTTACTCATTCAAATAACAAACGGGTAATTTTGGATCTTAATTAATGTGAGTAATTGGATAAGGAGTGAGCTAAACATTATTTTTTACAACCCTTCTCGTATATATAAACAGAGTTCATCTCCTCATATCTCACAATCACCCATAGTTAGCCAACAACACTCGTAAGCATCTACCTATTAGTACATCCTTGTAGCTTACCTTTTCTAGTAATAAGTCCTCGAGTTTTCTAACTTAATATGCCAAGGAGAGAGAAGAGGGAGGGTATTTGTTTCATCGAGGACAAAAAGGAACGTGGCATCACCTTCTCCAAGAGGCGTGATGGCTTGTACAAGATGGCATGTGACCTCTCCGTCCTCACGGGCGTGAGGATTGCTGTCGTCCTAGAGATGGAGTCTGGAATAATGCACTCATTTGGGACGCCATCAGCGGCACCCATAGTTGACTCTTTCTTTTCAGGAGGTCCACTTGTCGAGCCGTTGGCTGATGAGGCAACGAATGCTAGCATTAAAGTGCTGCAGAGGGAGGTGGCTCGGTTGGACATGGAAAGTGTGACATATGAGAAGAGAGAAAAACACTCCCTCGAGCGTATCAAAAATATCCGAGACGAGAACCCAGGTATTGTAACGAATTTAATCTTCTCCAGGGAAGAAGATCTTAGTCTTGAATATCTCAACAAGCTCTTCAATGAACTTTTACGGGTCCGGGAGGACATTAGACGTCGTATGCCTACACTTCATCCTGGCAGTGAACCCAAGACTAGTGGTTCAAGCGTACCAAGGAACGAGTTGACGCTAAGAGGCCCATCATTGGATTACTTGAAGACTCGTCTTTCGTCCCAACAACCATCGTCATCTCATTGTTTTCCCACTAGAGTGTTGTCGTCGGTTCCAATACCATCAAAACCACAAGACACCATGGAACCACATTTTCCTATGCAGGTATCGCTCCAGTCTACACCACCAGCTTTGGCACCTCATTTAACGTCCAACCTACAACCAGTTGTTCATCAGGTATAAGATTTACCACCACAACTTCAGCTACATGATTAGAACTATACACATGTCCTTACCGTAAATCATACTACCTTTTCATGTGCAGGTGCCACAAATATTTCAGTCAGCACCACCATCTTTGGGTTCCCATTTGACATCCCTTGCACAACCCATTCCTAATCTGGTACAAGATTTACCTCCACACCTTCAGAACTATCCAAATTCTTACAACGCAATGGAGCCACCACTGAACAACACAATCACTAACTCAACCATTGGGAGCATCGTGGAGGCCACCCCACAGTTGTTGTACTCCAATGGCAATGAATTTTCTGTCGGTGAATCCTCTAGCAATGGTACCTTGGCCTACGCTTCGTCGAACCAACCACACTACAATGGGAACCTAGGGATGGATGCTTATTTGGGATATAATGGCAATAATGTAGGCCAATATAACATGGACTATGATGAGTTTTTCAATGCACCGACGCAGTCTTCCAATGGGAATGATGATTATGTTCATTCATGGTTTGAAGGACTTCTTTAGAAGCGAGTTAATGTTTCCCTTTGAATGCTACATCAAAAGAATAAAATGTTACATTTCCATTTGGTGCAATTGTCGATTGTATATTTTGTTAAGCACATCGTGAAAAGATTAAACTTTCATGTTTAGGGTATTGCTTCATGAAGTTTGTTTCAATATTACAATAAATCTTTTTAATGTTTCTCATTCTGATTGAGTAGTTAGTGTTTTTATTGAACAACAAACATGTCATTTTGCACCCTCTATTGGTGAACCGGGGGAATATGAATTTTCAAATTATGTTGCACTTTATAAACACAAAGAAGACCTTGTTAGTTCACCGAGAACATGAGGTACGCTCGTCAAACAACTGAAAGCTAGCACAAGTCCAAATTTAGCTCAATAGACAAACTTTTATTAATACACTTTAGACTTGACTACCAACAAATGACAGCAAGCAAATAATATATTCATGTGATTTAATAGTAAGATGAGAATCCACAACCACATGTAATTAAATGAATGTATATATGCACCTGCACGTGAATACACAACCAAACCATTAATACCATATATGCATTGTTACTAACATACAAATATGTCAGGTGAACATATAACTCTCCATGAATGCATTGCAAACCAACTTCTTATTAACATATGGCATTAGCTCCGCTCCTTAATGACAAAACAGACAAACATCCAAAGATGTAATAGTTAGTGTATGCCATCTTAGCTAACATACACAAACACCATGTTTCTTGGACTCAAGTAAAACATATGTATACCCAATTCATCTTTATGGTAGCGTGATTTTTAGTCATTACCTGAAGTAAGAATAGTCAATATCTCGCTGCTACATCATGTAATCACTAGAGGAATGCCACATCCACCAAGGAAAAGGGAGAAAAACGAGCCCACCTAGCACTTTGAGGAGGGCAGACTGCTGCCAGTAGCAACGATCGAAGCGTAGCTACCAACGAGGAGTGGAGATTGCAACGGCAAAAGCTAGGGTTGGGGAGTTGGGGTCATCCCCGGCCCGCCTGCTCGGAATGACACTTTTTTCCTCATGCATTGATCTCTTCTCATGGCGAACGTTGTCATGTTAGACCTGAAAATCAATGGATAGTATGGTGCTGCGGGAGCTGAATCAAAACGCATGATCTCTTGTCGAGAAAGATGCATGTTTTCTAGACACCCATGGGGTATATGACACGGCCGTACTTCAATCAATAATGACATGCACTCTATTCTTTAGGAAGATTAGAGGTGAGGCCAGGGTGCACCGCTAGTAATGAGGAACTCGGTCACCAATTAATAGTTTGCCTAAAAATTGAATTGTGGTATACGCTTCAATCCTTGACTAATCAATGCAACATAGGGCAATCTTGGCCTCTGCAAATCTCCTGCAACATGATTGATCACATAAGTCGGCTCAACCCCGTACGTACGCGGATGGCGTCCCACTACCTACATGGAGTCATTCATAAATACAGAGTACATTTTTTCCGAACCAGGCCATTCCCCTTTCCATTTCACAATGGAAATACAGAGTTCTTACACATTGTAGGAGACGAAGAAAGAGAGAAAAGTGAGTTCGATGCACTATTAGGAAAGCCGCTGCTAGGTGCCCCACACTCAAGATGCCTACTACGACGCAAAACTCTAATAGTACAAGCACGACTATAAGTTCAGCGTAGGAACCATGCACACAACAGAATATCCGCTCCATTCCAGCAGGATGAAGATCTGCTACTCCGGACTGAATGTGCGCCAGCTCCAAAGCTTTATGCATGAACCGTGAAGTGCCCCTATGAACCGTGAAGTACCCAGCTTCAGCATCCTTTGATCCTACCCTTTTCGGAGACCTCTCCAAGAAGTTAGCAGCGAGCATTTACAGAGGAGAATGCATGGTATGTTCATCAAAGGTGGCTCTATTCGTTGTATAGCCCAACATATAGCGGCAATCCCCACTGAGGAGGAAAGCATAAAACCACGAGAAAGCTTTCCAAAGAGAAGAGGGGCAATGGTGAGTGTTAAGAACCACAAAAAGAGCTTCACAGGACAACCGATGAGTAAATGACACACGGTTTCAACATCATTACAAAAGTTACAGAGAGGGGAGCCACCCTAGTTTCGCTTATATATATTATCCTTGGTAAGCATAGAATCAAGGAAGAGTTGCCACATACAAACACTTCAATATTTAAAGGAATTCCCGCACACCAAATCTATCTATTGTGAGCGCCAGCAATATCTTTTTGCAACCACTGCTATAAGGGTTTAACAGAATAAAGGCTCCTTTACTATGAAGAGACCAGGAAACCTCATCGGGTCTAGGTTCCTAAGAACTACATTGCATGTTATTAATAATATTGTTCCACTGTTCTGATTGCAAGATATACATACACAGTACATGCACACATAACATTGTCCTGGCTCCCAGCACGCGGCGCCCATTACACGGTATGAACGGCCCAGACGAAGCTAAGGCACCCGGTCGTTTCCACGCATCGTGACGGTCGGCCATAGTGACTTTCATCTTGCCTTCCTCCTTCGCCCCGATAGACAGGCCCCTGCAAAGGAAATGGTTGGTATGATCCGGCTCCTGCTCATCGAGGGACAACCACTCTAATGCTTCCATGTCCAACTTGAAGAACCTGAAAACACAACCTGTCATTGTCGCGGGAGCACACGATAAAAATCACAACTTCCCCACTGGACGCAATAAGGTAGAGCTTTTCGTATGCTGCACTGATCTGGCAAGAGTCCCTTCTCTAGGTCATTTATTTGATGCCGAAGATCAAGGTTTGCCCAAAGAATTCGGTGCAAACAACATGTGTCCTGATCAAAGATTACTGGTATGCTTGTGACGCACAGTATGCGTCCCTGGGACAAGCGACATAGACCGTTGATGATCAACATAGAAAACAAAATAACCTTTGTTGGAGAGTGAAAATCTGCTCTCCAAAATAAAATAGATCGAGTCAGACCATGAGAAGCTAGCCACAACTCCAAATTTAACAAAAGCATCTGGAAACAACATGGTAGTTGTTCTGCGGACATTTCCACTCAAAACATCGAGCATCGTCCGTTTCTTGATGTGCATTCCATAACAAACAAAGGCCAATGGCACCCTCACCTCTTTGGAACCACACTATTCTCGTTGACATCATTTACTTCCATTGCTCAAGGATATCTGGCAGAAGCAATATGGACATATTAGAACATCAGTGGAGTATGTGGTTTACAAGATGATAGTAACCCTATAGTAGAGTAGAGTGTTGTAATTTAGCAAACTCTTCCTATCAATGTGATAAACCTGCAAACCTCTAATGTGTGAATAATTGTTTACTAACATCATTCTACAAAGAAGAAATAACCAAGTTCTGTCGGGGACCAAACTAGGTGTAGATGTAGTGCCCTTCCCATACCGTGAGTGCATATGTGGCATCTGCCACTTATAATGGATTTAAGATCCAACTTAGTTTGCTAGCCAAAACTTAACAGAAACCAACACCGAAAGATACCACTTCGCGTGTGTTTTGAATATTTGTCAGAAGGTCATAAGGAACATAAAAGGTGCTAATTAACTGGTAAAATTTCTTTCCAACTTGTCTTACGACAAGTATGATTAAACTTAACAACCAACTAATTTGGCATAAAAAAATTGTGAAATAAACTAACTACATTGTGCCAATGATAACTAAGACATCAACATCAAATACATAATTCAAGTATTTGTAATGATGCAAATTGTGCACACATATCAGTGGTGAACATCACGCTATGAAAAACAAACCTGCCACATCCTAATACTCTAATCATGCTCACCCCTTGAAATATTATGTCTTACACATTTCATCAAAACTTATGTAATCTTAGGAACAATGAAGGCTCCACGGATCGTAATTTATTTTATCTAGTTTGAGAAGGATGTGCCAATGTGAAGAATGGAGATGATCTTTGGCATTCGAAAGAATAATCTTTCTATGAATAACCAATGTTTGCAAGCACAAAGATTATAACTAGTCTAATTACAAATTTTATAATTCGATCCCTAATATTCCTAACGCTCCGTTTGGATGTTTGTATTGGTGGCCTTTGAATTGGTTTCAGTACCGATTCGGTGCGGAAACCGTAATAGACATGAATATGAATTCATTTGTTTGCATGCTGATGGAATTGGTTGATGGAATCTCGGTAAGGTTCCAATACCAAATCTTGTTTGGATGGCAAACTATTGAATTGCATAGTGTTTTTTCTTATGCATCAAATCAAAATTTGTACAATGTGTGACTATAATCAATTGGTTGTATAGCAATAAAAATTAAAAATTATTTGAGAAATGCATGACCAACACGTGTATCATCTCTCTCTGAAGTCTGACAGTATCCTAAATAATACCCATCTCCCTCTGAATAAAATTCAGCAGCAACAGAAATCCGCAATCCCCAAAGCATCTCTTTCTCTCTGAATAATATTCTCACGTGCCTCATGTTGTTGCAGCTAGCTAGCCTCTCTCTCGTTTCTCTCGTCGCTCGGACACATGAGATAACAGCCACAAGATAATTTGGTGCTGCGTGCAACGAGATGCAGCATTTTCTTCTTTGTTTATTTGTAGGCGGTTACAACAACTAAACATCCTAGTTTACCGGCCACGATTTGAGCTAAAGGTCGTGCCATCAAGGCATCAACGGCCACTCTCACGCGCTGCCACGGCCGCCATGATCTCGCGCCATCCCACGGGGACGTACAACGTGGCATGCACTTGTTATTCTCTGATGAAACTGAAGAAAACTAACACTAACCTAACTGAAACAAGCAGCATGATTAACGCAGCTAACACCTCATCCCTGCACACACACGCGTGGGCACGGGCCTGCAGACATCAACACAGAAGGAGGGAGTCCAGTGGGAGGCACGGCGATGCACGAGAAGAGGAGGAGCGGCGGCGAAATGGGGAGGGCCAGGCCATGGACATAGACATGAAAGCAACATAACTTGGCATAACCAAAAATGTCATGCTAGTGTCTCCAAAAAACAGAAGCAAGACACTAGAAAGACCAAACAATCTATTTTAGCTTTGGATAGACGGATAGTACTATATCTGTCAGTCACAAAGCCATGGCTGACCCACACGACCAATTCACATCACAACTCTGGAAGGAATCCTCTCTCAATCATAGCTCACAGGCTCACACTAAAAGGGGTCTGTGGAGGCACATGAGCAGGGTGGGTTACACCGTTCACGTAGATATTCTCGACGCTTTTCTCCTCCTTGTTGAGAACAGCATGGCATGAAAAAAAATGCAGCATCCTAATACTCTAATCATGCTCAGCCCTTGAAGCATTATGTCTTCCATGTTTTATGAGAACTTAAGAATTCTAAGGGCAATGTAGGCTGCAAGGATCGTGATTTACTTTATCCAATTTGAGATGTGCCAATGATAAAAAAAATACAGATGGTTGTCGACAACCTAAAGAAAAACTTTTAATGAGTAACCAGTGTTTGCAAGCATAAAGATTTGCTTGTAACTGCTCTACTTAAACATATACTTCAATTCTCAATATTCCTAGGTAGAAATGTTAAGCAAAGGAGCTAGGCATGAAAGCAGCAGAACTTTGGCATGTCTATATGTTCTATGCAAGACACTAGACAAAGAGAACAAACAATTTAGCGTCGGATCATGCTAACAATATATGTCGCAAAGCCATGTCTAACCCATCACAACCACAACTCTAGTAGGAAACACCCTTCTCCTCTTTGTTGAGGACCTAAAACCCAAATTTCTCGCCCTCCCCCAGTCTGATCTCCTCCACTGTCTAGCAGGGCAAGAAGCAGCATCCCGTCGAGCTGTGCCATGGCGGTACGGCAAAAGGCCCGGGATGAGGAAGGACGGCTTGTGCCTCTCGGGGGAAGGAATGGGACACCGCCAGCAGAGGTAGAGGAGCTCCGGTGGACGACATGGGATTTGGAAGATGAGAGGTGGGGGGAGAGCTCGGGGTTGGAGTAAACAGCTGGAAAATCTACTTGCCGCTCGTTGCGGCAAGCTGTCGAAGCTTCGCACAGGGAGGTGCGAGCGAGCGAACGAGTGGACCGGCCCGTTTTAGCGTTACAGCAGACTCGGTTTTGGGAACCTTCAATGATGTTTCCAGCCGGGTTTTTTCGGTTTTGGGAACCTTCTAGAAGGTTCCTAAACCGGCTTTTTCTTTTCCAGTTTCTTTTTTGTTTTTCTTTTTTCTATTTATCTTCTTTTTCTTTTTCTGTTTCTTTTTTTCTGTTTTATTTTCTTTTATCTTTTTTCCTTTTCAAGTTTATTTTCAAAAAAAATCCGAATTCCAAAAAATGTTCCTGTTTTTCAGATTTTGTTCACAAATTCAAAAAATGTTCCCATTTTACAAAATTTGTTCATAAATTCAAAAAATGTTTCTGATTTCAAAAATTTTGTTCCGAATTTTCAGAAAATGTTCCTGTTTTTTCAAAAATTGTTCGAATTACTTTTTTTCATTTTTCAAGAAATTTGAAAATAATGATATGGATTTCAAAAAATGCCTGTATTCAAAAATTGTTCAAAAATTTCAAAAAAATGTTATTATTTTCCAAATTTTTGTCCACTTATAAAAAAATTGTTCATATTTCAAATTCGTTTGGAATTTTCAAAATTTTTCTCCATTTTACAATTTGTTATAATGTTATTTTAAAAATTGTTCCCATTTCAAAGTTTTGTTCGAAAATTTTAAAAATGTTCATGTTTACAAAAAAAAAATCCTGTTTACAATTTCTTTTGTTCACAATTCAAAATTTATTCTCCTTTCAAAAATATTCATGTTTTTGCAAAAATCACTATTAAATACTTGTTCAACTTTTCGAAAAACTTTTTTGTGTTTATTGATTTTTTAAAAAACTCGTGTTGGTTCAGTAAATTCTCATTATATTTTTTTAGTTTTTCTTCTCAAATTTGAAAAGTGTTCGCATTAAAAAAATACTTTTCTCAAAATAATGTTCGCATCTCCATTAGGTTTAGCTGCGCGCACCATAGTAAAACAAGAAAGCTTATGTAGCCCATTGGCTAGGGTCGTGCGTAAGTCGGAGGAGGTGCCAGGTTCGATTCCTACCTCCTCCAGCAGTTGTAGTCTTTTTTGTATTTTTTACTGTGTTTTGCTAATGGGCCGGCCCAGCTGGAGTCGCCCCTGTGCGTTTGCTCGGCAATTCGCCGCAACGAGCGACGCATAGGAGCTCCCTAAACAGCTCGGTGCTACTGCGATGCGATATGTTCCGCATTACTGGGCTCGAGAGATGCGGCCAACGTGCGGCTTGTAATCGGACCAGGCCTCACTCATTTGCACAAGCCTTATAGCAGAATCCTGTTGCGCCAGCAATTCGCCGCACGAGCGGCGCATTGGAGCTCCCTAAACAGCTCGGTGCTACTGCGATGCGATATGCTCCGCATTCTCGGGCTCGAGATGCGCCTAACGTGCGGCTTGTAATCGGACCAGCCTCACTCATTTGCACAAGCCTTATAGCGAGAATCTGTTGCGCCCGACAATTACGCGCCTGGAGCGCGCATTGGAGCTCCCTAAACAGCTCGGTGCTACTGCGATGCGATATGCTCCGCATTACTGGGCTCGAGAGATGCGGCCTAACGTGCGGCTTGTAATCGGACCAGGCCTCACTCATTTGCACAAGCCTTATAGCAGAATCCTGTTGCGCCAATGGGCCAGCCCAGCTGGAGTCGCCCCTGTGCGTTTGCTCGGCAATTCGCCGCAACGAGCGGCGCATAGGAGCTCCCTAAACAGCTCGGTGCTACTGCGATGCGATATGCTCCGCATTACTGGGCTCGAGAGATGCGGCCCAACGTGCGGCTTGTAATCGGACCAGGCCTCACTCATTTGCACAAGCCTTATAGCGAATCCTCTGTTGCGGCGGCAATTACGCGCGCGAAGGCGCGATAGGAGCTCCCTAAACAGCTCGATGCTACTGCGATGCGATATGCTCCGCATTACTGGGCTCGAGAGATGCGGCCCAACGTGCGGCTTGTAATCGGACCAGGCCTCACTCATTTGCACAAGCCTTATAGCAGAATCATGTTGCACCAATGGGCCGACCCAGCTGGAGTCGCCCCTGTGCGTTTGCTCGGCAATTCGCCGCAACGAGCGGCGCATAGGAGCTCCCTAAACAGCCCGGTGCTACTGCGATGCGATATGCTCCGCATTACTGGGCTCGAGAGATGCGGCCCAACGTGCGGCTTGTAATCGGACCAGGCCTCACTCATTTGCACAAGCCTTATAGCAGAATCCTGTTGCGCCGGAAGGGTCGGTCCTGAGATTTTGGCGGCCCGGGGCAAACCTAAAATTTGGAGCCCTTGATATAAACAACATGACTATAATCTTCAATGTGCATATCTCTCTATATATGAAAATGTTATCAGTATACATTTAGGATCTGTGTCACTATGATCTCGCAGGTAGACGGAGGTATATATTATGACCAATGGAGAAAATAGACAAAGGGTGTGTATGCACTCCCTCCGTCTTAAAATAAATGTCTCAAATTTAGTACAACTTTATACTAAAGTTGGTATAAAGTTGAGACACTTATTTTGGACGGAGGGAGTATAACACAATTCATAATACATCCTTAGAAATACAAACTATGTTTGATGTCACGGGTACTAAAACTATAAGAGAACATTGTATGATTGAGGTACAAAAGGTTCTGAGGTAGAAGAGACTATGTATAGTCCTATAAGAATTTAATCCAAAATGTAGAGTATTTCTTGGGCGAACTAATAGTAAAATTATTAGTTTAAATAGTAGTATATCGGAGAAATTAAGATAAATGAGCAAGTGGATATGATTGAAACGTGAAATATTCTTCCAGATCAAATACTTTGATGCAATGTTTAAACTAAATCAAGCATGGAAGGACCAAAAGCAAATTGTATATCAACATCACATGGCTAACAGACCAACATCATGCACGGACCACATCAAATACTTTGGATCTGGCTCCTGGGCATCTATGCTCAAATTTATTGACCTGCAAAGGGAAAAACATCTCAGCATACAAGCACATACGGGAAGGAATTAAAGGAGATTAGGCGATTAGGTGGGTTTTTGTGCAGGGTTAGGGCGGGGGCTAGGGAACGGTGGCCATGGGGCTAGAGGAAGAAGCAGCCCTGGGGGAAGAGGTTGCCATGCCATGCCATCGACCATGGGAGGCGGGCGCGGGGTGGTTCAGGCTTATGGCGGCCAGGGGAGGTGAGCGCGCGCGGAGATGGGCGCACACGAGGAGCTCCGCCTCGCGCCTCGTGCGCATAATGCTTGGCTCCTAGATCCTAGATCTGGCCGGTGTGTGTAGGCGAACCCTATTTGGCGCTGCATGCGCCGGTTATTATTGTTTCAAACCGGCGCCAGCAGCTGCGTTAGCTGGGCTCGGCCCATATATCCTATTTTTAATCCGCAAGAAATCGCTAATTTCATGTATCGAACCCGCGACCTCTGATGCAGAGGTACGCTCGTCTAATCACCCCGCCACAAAGCGGGATCTGCTAAGTAGCAACTTTTTCCTTCTTTTATTCCTTTGTTTTCCTTTTTATTTTTTCCTTTTTCCTTTTCAGTTTTTTTCTTCTTCCTGGTTCGATGAATTGCTTTTGTATATACGTGAACTTTTTCTCCAAATCGATGAACTTTTTTAAAATTTGATGAACTTCTTTTCAAATCGTTGAGCTATTTTTTCAATATTGATGAACTTTTCTTCAATTTTGATGAATTTTTTTCCTAAATCGAGGAACTTTTTTTACAATTTGATGAACTTTTTCCAAAATAGATGACATTTGTTACAATTCATTGAACTTTTTCAAATTCTATGACAAAGATTCAAAATTGATGGACTTTTCAAATTCGATGAGCTTTTTATCAAAGTCGATGAACTTTTTTGAATTTCGATGAACATTTTTCCAAATTAGATGAGCTTTTTTCACAATCTTTGAATTTTTTTTCTTCAAATCGATGAACTTTTTCATTTTGGATGCAATTTTTTTGAAAATCGATGAACTTTTTTCAATTCAATGATTTTTAAAAAATTTGATGAACTTTTTTCAAAAATTGATGAACTATTTTCAAATTCAATAATTTTGTAAAACAATCCTGAAGCTTTTTCAAATTTGATGATTTTTGCCAAGTTTGTCAATGTTTTGAAGTTTGTGAATGTTTTTTTTCAAAATGTATGTATATTTTTGAATTCATGATTTTTTATTTTTTCTGGATTTTTTTTTCAAAAAATGTCAACGGTTGACCGGTGAACCTCAACCATGACTGAAGAAGGAACGAGCGAACCATCGGGGAGCTCCTATTGGGCATTGTAGGCTCCCGTTGGAGAAATGGCACCTACGGCAACCATTAGCGGGCCACGGCTCATTAAAAAAATGGTTCCCTCGCTTGCTTCAGGTTCACCTTTGGTCGCCTCGTTGGCTTTCTTGTTTGCCTGTGCTGCGTTGCTGGTTTAGAAAAAAGATCGGCCTCCGGTTTTTACAATTTTGTATATATCCATGAAAAATAAAAAAGTTCATAGATTTATTAAAAAATGAAAAAAAAAGTTCATCGATTTTAAAGAAAAAGTTCACAAATATGAAAAAAGTTCATCGGATTCGAAAAAAGGTTCACAAATTAAAAAAGGTTCATTGGACTTGAAAAAAGTAAATCCATTCTGAAAAAGTGTTCATCGAATTTGAAAAAAATTCACCGAATTGAGAAGAGTTCATCGGATTTAAAAGAAATTCATCGAATTGAAAAAGTTCATCGGATTTATAAAGAAGCTCATTGATTTTTTATAAAGATCACCAAAAATGTTTAAAAAGTTCATTCATTTTGAAAAAGGTAACTGAATTAAAAAAGATCATTGAAATTGAAAAAATCATCTATTTAAAAATGGTTCACGAATTAAAAAAACACAGTAAAGAAAACAAAAAGGATAAAGAAGAAAAAGAATAAACCAAAGTGAAGAACGAACAAAAGTAAAAAAGAACGAGGTACCTGTACAGCAGCGTGGTGTTGGTCTGGTGGTTGGAGTTGACCGCTCGTAACGAAGGTGTCAGGGGTCCGAATCCTTGTGCACACACATTTTTGCTGTTTCTAATAATGGTAAGAAGAATAGAATGGGCCAGCCCAACTGTAACTGCTTCAGGTGCACGTTTGAGAATTGCACTACGGATGCCTGAAGCGCTAAATAGGATTTGCCAAACCATCGAGGGACCTGCCGATATTACTACTTGGGCTAGGCTGGACGAACGTATTATTTACTCCACATGATGCAGGCCCAACTACCCCCGCCGGTGTGTACACTGTGTGAGAGGGGCTCCTAGATTTTCCGGGGCCCGGTGGCCGCCCTCCCCCCCCCCCCTTCCTCGCAGCCGGTCCTGTGCGCCGGTTAACATGAAATCGTTCGAAATTACTAATTGAGAAGTCCTCTTTCCAAAGATCACTTCCATCTTCCCAGGTTGTGACAGGTAGCTAGGCTGCATGTGTGCCACTTGTCGCAACCCGGAAGATTCTTTTTTTTCGTAGATCCGTTTATTCAAAATGTTTTATCTCTTAAACCATGCGTTCAAATCTCGAACCGTTTTCATAGTTGGATTCCTCGCGTTGAGATCTTCAAAACTAGATCCCATGTTGATAGGTTTTAACAAACTTTTTTTTTACAAATAGAACCGGACAAAAAACCCGAACTGAGAGCATTTTTTTCCTTTTTCGAAAGAGGCACGACCGTGCCTCTCGTGGAAGCAAATCCGTGTCTCTCAGTGAAGGAAAAACGCATTTTTCGTTTCTGAGAGGCGGGGCCGTGGCTCTCGCGGAAGCAACTTTGTCCCTCTCGCGGAATCAACCGGTGCCTCTCGCGGAAGGAAAAAATACGTTTTTGTCGTTTCCGTGAGACACGCCCGTGCCTCTCGCCGAAGAAAAACGTGTCTCTTGCGGAAGCAAACCCGTAACTCTCCTGGAAGGAAAAAAGGTTATTTTCATTTCCGAGAGGTACGGTCGTGCCTCTCACGGAAGAGAAAAAATAGAAAACTATTTTTTCCGTTTCTGAGAGGTACGTCCGTGCCTCTCGCGGAAGCAAAGCCCTGCCTCTCGAGGAAGCAAATCCGTACCTCTCGTGAAAGTAAAAAAACGCATTTCTTTGCACAAAAATTTTGAAATTTTCCCTTGTCCAAATGTTATGAAATACCGGTGGAAAACCGACAAGCCGAAAAAACCCTCGAAATAAAAATCTAAACAGCCGAAAACGCATGCAGAAAAAACAAAAAAACAAAAATCAGAGTGACCGCCTAGGGAGCAACACGTGGCGGTGGCTGAAAGCGCGTGACCTTTGAGGAGGCTCCCGAACGAGCGCTCCTTAATTAGTTGCTCCCTCACTTGAATCCTATTTGCCGCGCTCTGCGGCAAATTGTTGCCGCATTGCACAGGGAAGCGCACTAGCAAACTCACTGGGCTGGCCCACTTCACAAGTTCATTCGTTCCAGTTTGGATCATCCCCCCCCCCATTTTAGTTTTTCTTTTATTCCTATTTCTTTTTTCTTCTGCTTTCTTTTCATTTCCTTTTTTCTTTTTTCATGTTTTTTACTATTTAAAAAATACATGGAAATTTCAAATATTGTTTGGAATTCAAAAGGTCCAATTTTTAAATTATGTTCAAATTTTTGTAAAAAGGTTTGCTAATTTTATGAAATGTTTGGAATTTCAGAATAACTTGCGATTTATGATTATTTTTTTTGAGATTCACAGAAAAGTTTAAAAAATGTTTCCGTTTTCAAAATTTGTTCACAAATTTAAAAATCTTCCCGTTCTCAATTTTTTTTACCAATTCAAAAAGTGTTCACATTTTTTGAAAACTTGCTCCTAGTTTTCAAAAATTGTTTGTAATTTTAAAAAATGTTTCGTTGTTCAACATTTGTTCACAAATGCTAAAAAAATTCATGTTTTCCAAAATTTGTACACAAATTCACAAATTATTCCCATTTTTTTCAAATTTTGTGATTGCCCAAAATTATTCAGAATTTTAAAAAATGTTCCCATGTTTCAAGATTTGTTCAAAAATTTAAAAAATCATCCTGTTTTTAAAATTTGTTCAGAAATTGAAATTTTGGTCACATTTTTAAAAACATGTTCGTGTTTATCAAAAATGGTCGGAACTTTAAAATGTTCATTTTTTAAAAAAAAATTCACAACTTCCAAAATTGTCCCCCCTTTTAAAATTTGGTTTAAAATTAAAACATTGTCAAACAATATTCAAAACTTATGCGTGTTTATCAAAATGGTTCAGATTTTTTTTGAAAAATTATTCAGAATTTTCAAAAAGTGATTAAGAAAATGAAAAATAATCCAATGTGCGGTTGTAACTAGTTCTAAAGTAATCGCGCCACATATTCATCATGAACTCTAATCGGCCACACTGGCTAGCTACCTGTGTCTACGACGAAGCAACCGTGAGCTTGAATGCTAGCTGGCGCTTAGTACATTTTTTACACCGCTCGCAGCTCCCGCGTGGCCTGCCCTGTGCGAGGCCACGACATTCTGCCGCAGAATGCGGCAGATAGAAGATCCCTGATAATTGAGAGCTACCCTTCAAAGGTCACTCCCACCTTCCCAGCTTGCAACAAATGGCGCACATACAATGCACCACTCCCACCTTCTTTTAAGCATGCGTCCAAATCGCAAACTGTTTTCACCATTGAATATCTTGCCTCGCGATCTTCGAAACTAGATCCATGTTAATAGGTTTTGACAAACTTTTTTTCACAAAAAAAACCCGGGGAAACCAGAGCCTCCACGAGAAGCAAATATGTGCCTCGCGGAAGGAAAAACGTTTTTTTTTTCACTTTCAGATAGACACAGTTGTGCCCGTCGTGGAAGCAAACCTGCGGCTCCAGGAGAAGCAAATATTCTAAAAGTACGACCTTTAGCCTATCAAAAGTTATACATATATTTTCAAACAGAGGTAATACTTTTTAGAGTTCAATTTTTTCAGCCAGATTAGAACTTAGTACGCAACAGTCACAACAAAAGTTCAGCGCTGGCTTCTCCAATTTTAGGACACGATCTTCTCAAATGGTGTACCCAATTCTGATTTTCCATACACTCATCATACTCTTGTGATATGTAAAAGAAACGCGACCCCCTCTAAATTTCTAGTAGAAGCCTGTAATTAGCACACAGCTATGTTATTTGCCTTCAGTGGGTCAAGTTTCAGTTGTACCTCAACTTCCATGAGATGAGTACATTGCATTTGTAATCTTGGAATCTAAAAACCCAAATTATGGTACGTAGTAACTACTCATAACTTATATTTTGAGAAGCAAATGAAAAGACATTCCCAAACAGAATCAACATCAACAAAACAAGCATGTCGCCTTTGTAGTACAGATCTCCATGTGAAATATTGACCATTACTACACTGATCCATACCAAAGTTGCCACACGCAAATAGCAGGCAGATATACATGTCTTCAAAATCCCTTGCGTAGTAAAAAGGGTTCCCGACATTTCTTAGAGTACAAACCAAACAGCAAAAATAGGTAATCTTGGGGCCGATTTTTGTGGATTGCAAAACAGCGGTATAGAGAGTAAGAAATTAAGCAACAAGAATTACAGTACATGAGTGGTGCCTACTATAATAGTTTCATACAGAAAAATTATAGCAGTGAAGGTAGAAGCAATAGAAAGTCCAGAGAAGTGAATCTACGTCTGATAATGCACAGCCTTGTCCAATGATGCACACTGAACAAGCTAATGGCTTCAGCAGCAAATTCATACTGAAAATTTTGGAGACCACTTCATCAATACATAAGGTAATCTGGAAACTTGCTGGAGTAGTGAACTGACTTGGCAACACCCTGCGCAGCTTGCAGAGAGATCTCACCACAATACTCAATGACCAAAGACTCTAACTTATGTGCACTTCCCAGTTCAGCTAATCCAACATCAGTAACCTCATGACACACCCGAAGTGTGAGATGACTCAAGCATGGGGTGTGTGCAAGGAAGCGCATCCCAGCATCAGTTACTGCAAAACACGCTATAAGCTCGAGTGTCTCCAGATGTGGTGAGGATGAGAGGGCCTTCATCCCCTCGTCATCAAAGAAGTTGGCGGTGTTCAGCACGAGAACACGAATTGGGCAGGACTGAATGAGTGCCAGAAAACCCTGCTGTGTGAATCCAATTTCTGATGGCCAGTCAGGGGAACATGGTGTAAAGCTGAGGTCTACGACCTGAAGCATGGGACAGTTGAGGGCTAGAGCGTAAAGGCTGTTATCAGTAAATGACGTCCTGGTTTCCCAATCGCTGACATCAATAGAGTAGCGCTGCAGGTTGAGCCAAAGTTTGATGCTTTTAAGGTTGCTGCAGCTCCGAGATAATGCAATCATGTCATTGTCATTTAGGGCATGAACATACTCAAGGCAAAGCTTCTCCAATGCTTTACACTTCCCTAGGACAACACGAAGTCCTAATTCTGGCCAAGTTCTAATATGCGCCAACCTTAAAACCTTCAAACTCTCACAGCAGAAATCATATATATCCATGCTGTGAGCATCGTACGAGGAGTCATAGACCACATCACCTGGAAGACGATCATGTCTTTCCATTTCAAACTCAAACTTCTGGAGCTTCATCCATCCTGAACCAAACTTTAGGAAGTCATGATGATTGATTCCTCTGCAATTCTTCACTACAAGCTCTTCCAAAGATCCATCCCTACCAAGGTATTCCAGCCATTCTACACTAGCGATTTTTTCGCAATCAATAAGGTGGAGAGCAGATAGACTTGTACAACCAACTGCAACCGAGAAAAGCCCACTTGAAGTTATTTTTGGTACGGAGTTCAGCCTGAGAGACACCAATGTCTTGCAATAAGTTAAACAACCAAGCCCAGAGTCATCAATGCATGAGCAGAAGCTTAAAGTGAGGTCAATCAGCGAGGAACAGTGAGATGAAAACACAAAAAGGCCTTTGTTGTCCAACTGCTTTCCATGTCCAGGTATACAACCAGAGTAATCGATTTCCACTTTCTGCAAATTTGGGAACCGGGCGCACAATGACTTCAGTGCTTTTGTAGCAGTGCAAAGACCAGCACCAACATGGATAGCACCCCTTTGATTCCCCTCTATCTTGTAGAGCTGCTTTGACACAAGGGAAAGAGAATTCAGATCACTTGTCCTGGTGATCCTCTTGAGAATCTCTGTCAGCAGAGCCTCCGGTAGGTCCTCCATCGAACAAATTCAGCTGTACAAATCAGGTAATGTATATATGAAGGTTCAGAAAACAACCGAAGAGCTGGACTCGAACTTATGATATATGGAGATCACACCGGCGACACTCATTGCTACGAAGAAAATACTGATGAAGTTTGAGCATTTTCTGTATCCATCCAAAACTTGTTTGTTCTTCATAAGCATGGAGATTTATTGAAGTAGCTAGCACCTTATCTGTCTCCAGGTTGTTGGAAAGAAAAAATGACGCTACAGGCAGGCCACATCATTGAATTAAACTATGAACTAGCTAAGAGAATACAAAGAAACGAGCTGGAATTGACGCAAGCAATTACGCAAGAAGACCCACGTGCTGAATCTGAACCAACTTTTTTTTTTTGAGAACTTATTCGGAGGCGCCTAACAATTAATAACATCAAAACCAGAGCATATATGCAAATTAGTTAGTACTTGTAGCTCTTGCTTGGGCAATAAAGAAAGTAGGGAAATCATTTTGCCACAGCCGATGAGTTCACAGGGTGCAGTTATTATTACTAATAGATAACGACAGTCTAATGTCTGTTCAACTAGAAATATACAGAGTAGTATTTGCTGCAACCCTAGGCTAGTCCTCAGCTGCAAAAAGCTACTTACTTTCTAATTCTACCTAGAAGAATGGCTTTATACAACATTAACTATGGATGATACTACCGGTTTGGTTTCCCCTATCAATCAAGAGAGCGAATCGAAAAAACAGCCGTGTAGATGTAGAATCGCGGAACCAACGCAACGAACACAGGGTCAGGAGAAGCGAAAAACGGCGGTACCTTGAGCACGACCGGGAGATAGAAACAGCGGCGAAGACCGTAGGAGAGGAGGGTATCTCCGCCGCCGCTCGACCTCGGCTCGCAGCGGAGAATGCCGCCGCTTCTTTGATTCGGAGGAGAGGAGAGGAGAGTGTAAGCCCTAGTCTCTTTTCCAGCGGAAGCGGAGGAAGATGTGGGGCGCATTGCGAGCTGCAGCGGTGGTGCCGCGCTCACATGGGCCACACCAGGATTGCCTGCGGGCCGACGGGCGCTATTTTTGGCCTTCTAGACCCTTTTTTTCAAAAAGACGGAAATATCTAAAAGTAATAAGAAAATATAGGAACAAAATATAAAATGTTCATATAATCGTTTCAGTACATAAATGAAATTTTAAGGCGTTGTAAAAAAATCCATGGCCACGAAACCAAAATTTCATGTATGTACCTATTAAAATGTCTAGCAATTTTTAAAAATGTTCCTGTATGCAAAAAAAGAAATGTTCATGTGTGATGAAAAATGTTCACAGGTATCAAAATAAATTTGTGCGTTTATCAAAAAGTGGACATCTATTTTCATAAATGTTCTTGCATGTATAAATAAATGTACATGTACATCAATAAGAATTACGTCATATTTAATTATCAAAAAAAATTACCTCGTACTATTTCGGAAGGATTCTTACATGTGAAATGTTCATATATCTTAAAGAGATGTTCATATTTTGAAGAAAGAAACACGTGTTCCAAAAGAAGTGCTCATGTATCTCATACAAATAGTCATTATTGACCTAGGAAAATAACACCAATAAAACTAGACACAAAGTATAAAGGATGAAAAACAAAAGTTAAGATGAGTAAAAAGAGAATGGGAATATAGAATTAGAATAAGGAAAAAAAATATAAGATGGACAACGTTATTGTGAGACTACCCATGCGGAAGAGTGCGTGGTGAAATGACCATGTCGCATAGAGAAGCAAAATTGGTGTTATAAAACAATTAAGGATTTGGTTTCAAGAAATGTATACATAAACTACTCGTTTAGTTTTCAAACACAAATACTAAGTATGTTGAGGCTCAACTAAGTGTACCAACAACTTAAATTAAACAAGTTGATCACAACATATATAATAACACAAGTGATAAAGAACATATAAGAAGATAAATAACTTGAAGCGCCAAGACTATCAAATACAAAGCACAAGTAAATAAACTCGGGCATAAGGATAGTCGAGACATGAGGAGATGAAGATTTATCTCGGTGTTCGCTACATGAGGAGATGAAGATTTATCACGGTGTTCGCTTCCTGATAATTAAGGAACCTAATCACAGTTAGAGTGGTGCAGGTAACCACGAAGTTCCTCAACACCACTAAAGTCTCGCATTTTTTTCTCCTCGAGCCTCCACCACAAGTTGGTTCTCAATCCTTCTGGCTAGCTTCTTCCTCCACTCTGCATATGGCAAGTTTCACAATGAAACTACATAGTGCCTGCATGTGTGGTTGTGGTAGTTAAGGACAATCCATATTGACTAGTGTTTGTATTGAGCTATACTTGAAAGTTTATCCATACGCAAATGCTTGGAGATCATATGTTGCATTTGAGGTTGAAAGAAGAGGAAAGTGAAAAAAGATGGAGTTCTTGTGTGCGACTCGAATGTTGCCTTACTCTAGCTTATGAGTAAAGCGAATGGAGGATCAAGATCTTGAGAAGATGATTACAAGAGAAGAGTTCAAGTGAAGAATTCATTATGTATTTGAAGAGTTTGTGATAGAAAGAGAAGAAGATTAAATGATGACCAAAGTGATATGTAAGGCATGAGGTTGAAAGAAGAGGAAAGTGAAAGAAGTTGGAGTTCTTGTGTGCGACTCCAATGTTGCCTTACTCTAGCTTATGAGTTAAGCGATGGAGGATCAAGATCTTAAGAAGATGATTGCAAGAGAAGAATTCAAGTGAAGAATTCATTATGTATCTGAAGAGTTTGTGATAGAAAAAGAAGAAGATTAAATGATGACCAAAGTGATATGTAAGGCATGATCGAAAGAATTCTCATGAGAGTGTTAAGCCTATAGCAAGTGTCAGTGTCCCGGTTTAGGGGCCTCTCACCATGGTGGTTCCCTGTCTGGTGGGCCGGGATGAGGATCCGTAAGTCGGTTCGGCCATGGGCTCCATTGGGAGGTCCATGGCGAGATACGTGAAGATTCCATAGGACTTGGAGTAGAATACAAGTACATGGTAGATGTGGAGGACTCTACCTTCGTCGACGTAGCCTGCCGAGTTCTGTTACCCTAGGACCCCTGGTGTGTTATATAAACTGGGGCCAGGCTCATCGATAGGACACGTTACAACCCCTTGGTACTTTGTACTTTGTATACACTCCAATGGGGTAAAACCAAGAGCAAGGCATATGTTATTATCTCCTCCTTGAGAGCCCAAACCTGGGTTAAACCCTTGTCCATGTTACCCTCATGCCAAGTCACCTAGCTAGGATATCCCTAGCAACAGATCTGATCGATTTAGCTCCGACAATGGTGGTCCTGCTAGGTGAATGTCCCGGCTCGATGGAAGTTCAGATGAACCACTAGATCGATGTCGACACGACCTTTCTACCGGGACAACTATTCGTCTTCGACAGTGGCGCCCTCATCGCCAACTCGATTGGCCACCTTGACCAGGTCGAGACCTTCTCTCTAGGTCGGGTCATAAGATTCAGCGACATGGAGTACACCGCGGACTGCCGCGGAGAGCTGATCTTCACAGATTTGGCATCTCGCCATATCTCGATGTCACATCGGATCTTGAAACTACCGGAAGAAGTCAATTTTTTCGACCCACCCACCACCCACATCGTCTCCAATGTCGAAGATCTCACAGACGTCCTCGAAGGAGCCTCCGAGAAGGCAGAAGACGGAAAAGAGGAAGTCGGTGATTCTGCAGATAGCTGACCACCAGCCACGGTGCCCTTGGGTAAGTGGCAGGCGACCTCGACCTATGAGTGCTACATGGTGGACACAACCAATGACAACGACATCGGAAACTGTAACAACCCTGAGGACGACCCCGATTATGACCCCGAGAGGTAGAGTCCACCACGTGCTAAAACATGTGGCAAAGAGGGGGAACCTCGATCGCTAAGCGAGTCGGCCCCTACAACGAGGAAATACTGAACGAATCATTCGGTAGCCCTCACCACGATGAAGCTCGGCTGAGGCTACTCTAGTCACCAAGGAAGGTGGCCAAAGACAATAATGAGCTGCTTAGGCAGATTCAAGATCTTGAGGATCGCTGGCAGCAGATCCTCCAATACGAGGAGAACCCTGAAGGATGATCACAATTCGAAGGCACTAGTCGGGCATGGCCAAAACCTGATCAAGGACTTGGACGCCGCAATAGACCGCAATGTGATCTTCAAACACACGTGGGTGAAAAACCCGAACCCGATGCGGAGATCCCCCCCCCCCCCCCCGCCATGACATCCGGCGAACCGATACCGGTAAACGCGCTCAGGAAGTGGCGAGACATCGCATGACCCACGCCGAAGTCTATCGCGGAGAAGTCGAGTTCCCGACCCAAAGAGCAAGGTCAGACCCCACCCGAGGAGGAGGCTCCTCGGATTATCTACCAGGCCAAGAATGATGCACACCATCCCGCGTCACTACGAGGCTGCTGTCAAGCAAGCGGCTCAACAACGCGACCAAAACTGGATCCCACTTAATATGTTTTGCCGACAACCCATGATTCAACCTAGAGAAACAGTGATAATACTTGGGGTGGCACCAGCCTATCGATGAGCCGAGCGGATGCCCTGGCCCTGGGTCTAGGAGGTAGCTCTGGTACACCCTGACCTACCCCAGTCACCATTATATGGAGATTTCTCATGATATTTAGTATTTTCCTTGGAAAAGATGAGAACAGAGGGGAAAGGATCCCCTGTCTTATCCTTATGGAAGATGAGTCCTCGAACCCAGGTCAGGGACAGCTCACCTTGGAGCTTATTACCACTACACCAAAGGAGAGTTCTCAGCTTTTCCTTTTCCGAACATTCAAACTCTGCTTGCTATCAATTGCTTATAAATGATACAACCAAATTTACAAGAGGATTTCATAACAATAATAAAGATTAGTCTCTAATCATCATTTGTTGACCAGTACAAAGCTGCTACAACTAAAAGACGGAAGATGCTATTAAAGTGTGAGAAAAAGTAAAAGTAAATCAACTTCATGGAGACCTTACACTCAATATATTGGTTTTTTTGGAGTAGCAAATGTACCATGCCGAACCCAGCAGCTCACTTCCGTGACGATCGACGCTGGTATAACCGTTTCGACAGTCCCAGCAACTAAATCATATGCATAAATATTTGTGATGGTCTTCAATGTGGCAGGCCCTGATGTTATTGTCCATCCATCCGAGCTCTCTGTCTCTAAGTTACCACGTCCTCTTGGATGGAAAGTGTAGACTTTCCTCCTGCCTTCCTCCTTCACACGGATGGACTGGCCCTTGGAAAGAAACCAGCTGATGTCCTCAAGCTCCTGGTCATCGAGGGGCGACCACGCCAGCGCTTCCATGTCCAGCTGTAAGAACTTGAAAGCACTCGCACGGGGACACGATACAATCACAACTTTCCCAACGGACGCAACAAGGTAGTGGGCGTCCTGTATGCTCCACTCTGGACAAGAGGCCGCTCTCCAGGTCATTTCCGTGATGTCGAAGATCAGGATCTGCCCGAGAAACTCGGCGCAGACGGCCTGTGTCCCGACCAGTGCCACGTCCATGATCAAAGTGTTGTGGAAGGACTTGCACATTGCTTCCGACAGGTGCAGTTGACAGGTATGCTTGTGGACGCACCAGTACACGTCTCCAGGGCACGCGACATGGACAGTCGGAACGACGCTCATGATCTGGATGCACGCAACAACCAGGGGAGTCCCACTTCCACGACGAGGATCAGCGTAGAAAACGAAGTAGCACTTGTCGGGGGAGCGAAGCACCGGCATGTCGATCCGCCTGCCGGTGCTAGGGTGGACTAGGAAGACGACCTGCTCCTGGAAGTGGAATGGCTTGTGCCGGACCATGAGAAGCCAGCCGCAGCTCTCGAATTCGACAAAGGCATCTGGAAACAGCGCGCTGGTTATTCCGCGGATGTTGGAAACATCGAACAACAGCCGCTTCTTGCTCTTGTGTTCCACGGCAAACAGAGCCAATGGCAGCACCCTCGCCTCTTCAGAAGCGTCGTCTCTGTTGACAGCATGTGATTCCATTGCCCAAGGATATCTGGCAGAAGCAATGTGGACTTATTAGAACATCAGCGGAGTACTGTATGGTGGTAAACATTGCCAACATTTGATCTGTGAACAATTTTTTACTAACATCGTTCAACAAGAATGAAAATAAAGTTTTGCCAGGGACCAAACTGGGTGTAGATGCATCTTCCACTTATAGCTGATTAAGATAAGAAATAACATAATTTTGCTAGAAAAATCCTGCCAGAAACCAATGCTCGTACTGAATATATACAGTTAAACTTATAGCCCTAGGCCTTTGGTCTTGAACTCTAAACCTTCTGTCTTAATCAATGAATGACAAATCTTTTGCCTCGTTTCGAAAAAAAAACAGGCCTCCACCTCCCAAAGGCTTTAGTTAACAAGGCTACTCTGAGTGCAACCAACTGTTAATCAATTTGACAAAATTCTGTGCTCAAACAGTCGACAGAGGAGTGCGAACTCATGTTACCCAGATTATGCTGGAATTTAGTCTATATTGGGCATCCCAATAACTATTTCAGAAATTCCTAATAAATCCTAGAGGCCCACTTAGCCCATTTGTGCAAGGCAAGGGATACTACTAAAGTTTAGTCCCACATTGCTAGTCTAGTGGGAGTTGGACCTCCTTATAAGGGAGGTTCTTTCCCTACTAGTACGAGCATGAGAACAAGAGGGACATCCACGCGCGCTCCTCCTCCGCCGCCCGCCTCGCCACGTCCCGACGCGCCGCGCCGCGCCGCGGGTTGCGGGAATGAGCCTCGGCTGCTGTCTGTTCGTTTCGTCTCCCGCATTCCATTCAGCTCCCGACGCAACCTCTCGCCTCCTTCTCTTGCGCCTATAAAAGAGAGGTCGCTCCTCTCAGAGAGACGCACTGAATCTCTTCCTCCTCTCGCCACAAGTTCTCGAGCCTTCTGCGCTGTTGTTGTCTTCCTCATCCCGGCTTGCGGCGTGCACCGCGAGTCGGGACAGTAGGCCTCCGGAACCGCACCTTTTGAGTCCTGTACGGGAGAAGGGTGATAAGGTTTTTGGGACGATCCGGTCGCCGACGACTACTTCCCTGACGTCGACGACATGGCTGGCGAGGACACCGACCCCAAGTCCAGTGCTACTGCTGCTGCTGTCCCGTATGTCTTCTGTTGGGGAACGTTGCAGAAAATTAAAAAATTTTCTACGGCTTCACCAAGATCCATCTATGAGTTCATCTAAGCAACGAGTAACGGGAGAGAGATGACATCTACATACCACTTGTAGATCGCGTGCGAAGCTTGCAAGGTGATGATGGAGTCGTGCTCGAACGTGATTCAGATCACCGATGCCAAGTGCTTTGAGCGGACAGCACCTCCGCGTTCAACACACGTGCGGGACGATCGGCGTCTCCTCCTTCTTGATCCAGCAAGGGGAAGGAGAGGTTGAGGAAGATGGCTCCACCGGCAAGACGACGGCGTGATGATGGTGGAGATGCAAGATTCGGCGGGGCTTCGCCAAGCTCTGCGGAGGAGATGTGTTGGGGAGGGAGGGCTGCGCCTTGGGAGTTGTGTCCAGCAGCCCCCCCTCCCCTTTATATAGGCCCCAGAAGTGGCGGCCCTGGAGATCCAATCTCCGGGGCGGCGGCAAGGGGTGGAGTGCCCCCAAGCAAAGGGGCGCCCACCCCTAGGGTTTCAACCCTAGGCGCGGGGTGGGCCTGAGGCGCACCAGCCCCTTGTGGGCTGGTTCCTTCCCCTTGGCCCATGGGGCCCTCCGGGATAGGTGGCCCCACCGGTGGACCCGGGACCCTTCCGGTGGTCCCAGATTTCTTGCAGAACCCCAAACTTTCCCGATGGCCAAAACACCACTTCCTATATATTATTCTTTACCTCCGGACCCTTCCGAACTCCTCGTGACGTCCGGGATCTCATCCGGACTCGAACAACATTCGGTGGTCACATACTTGACTTCCTACTAACCCTAAGCGTCACCGAACCTTAAGTGTGTAGACCCTACGGGTTCGGAGACACGAGACATGACCGAGACGACTCTCGGGCAATAACCAACAGCGGGTCTGGATATCCATGTTGGCTCCCACATGCTCCTCGATGATTTCATCGGTTGAACCACGATGTCGAGGATTCGATCAAACCACATATGCAATTCCTTTGTCAATCGATGCGTTACTTGCGAGACTCGATCGTCGGTATCCCAATACCTTGTTCGGTCTCGTTCCTCGGCAAGTCACTTTACTCGCACTTAGTAATGCATGATCCCATGGCCAACACCTTGGTCACATTGAGCTCATTATGATGATGCATTACCGAGTGGGCCCAAGAGATACCTCTCCGTCATACGGAGTGACAAATCCGATCTCGATCCGTGTCAACCCAACAGATACTTTCGGAGATACCGTAATGCACCTTTATAGTCACCCGATTACGTTGTGACGTTTGATACACCCAAGGCACTCCTACGGTAACCGGAGTTACGATCTCATGGTCGAAGGAATAGATACTTTGACATTGGTAAAGCTTCTAGCAAACGAACTATCCGATCTTTTATGCTATGCTTATGATTGGGTCTTGTCCATCACATCATTCTCCTAATGATGTGATCCCGTTATCAACGACATCCAATGTCCATAGTCGAAACCATGACTATCTATTGATCTGTGAGCTAGTCAACTAGAGGCTCACTAGGGACTCATTGGGTCTAAGTGTTCACACGTGTATTACGATTTCCGGATAATACATTTATAGCATGAACAAAAGACAATTATCATGAACATTGAAATATAATAATCCTTTTATTATTGCCTCTAGGGCATATTTCCAACAGTCTCCCACTTGCACTAGAGTCACCAATCTAGTTACATTGTGATGAATCGAACACCCATAGAGTTACGGTGTTGATCATGTTTTGCACGCGAGAGAGGTTTAGTCAGCGGATCTGCGACATTCGGATCCGTGTGCACTTTGCAAATCTCTATGTCTCCATCTTGAACATTTTCACGGATGGAGTTGAAACGACGCTTGATGTGCTGGTCTTCTTGTGAAACACAGGCTCCTTGGCAAGGGCAATAGCTCCAGTGTTGTCACGAGAAGAGTTTGATCGGCCCGACGCATTGGGTATGACTCCTAGGTCGGTGATGAACTCCTTCACCCAAATCGCTTCATGCGCTGCCTCCGAGGCTGCCATGTACTCCGCTTCACACGTAGATCCCGCCACGACGCTCTCTTTGCAAATGCACCAGCTTCTTGCTCCACCATTCAACATATACACGTATCCGGTTTGTGACTTAGAGTCATCGGATCTGAGTCGAAGCTAAGCGTCGGCGTAACCTTTACGACGAGCTCTTTGTCTCCTCCATAAGCGAAAACATGTCCTTTGTCCTTTTCGGTACTTCAGATATTCTTGACCGCTGTCCGGTGTTCCTTGCGGGGTTACTTTGGTATCTTGCAACCAAACTTACGGCAAGGTTTACATCGGTCAGTACACAAGATGGCATACATAATAGATCCTATGGTGAAGCATAGGGATGACACTCATCTCTTTTATATCTTTTGCCGTGGTCGGTGACTGAGCTGAGCTCAGTTTCACACCTTGTAACATAGGCAAGAACCCCTTCTTGGACTGATCCATTTTGAACCTCTTCAAAATCTTATCAAGGTATGTGCTTTGTGAAAGACCTATGAGGCGTCTCGATCTATCCCTATAGATCTTGATGCCTAATATATAAGCAGCTTCTCCAAGGTCCTTCATTGAAAAACACTTGTTCAAGTAGGCCTTAATGCTGTCCAGGAGTGTCGTATCATTTCCCATCAAGAGTATGTCATCTACATATAATAGGAGAAATGCTACGGAGCTCCCACTCACTTTCTTATAAACGCAGGCTTCTCCATAAGTCTCATAAACCCAAATGCTTTGATCATCTCATCAAAGCGAATGTTCCAACTCCGAGATGCTTGCACCAGTCCATAAATGGATCATTGGAGCTTGCATACTTTGTTAGCGTTACGAGGATCGACAAAACCTTCCGGCTGCATCATATCAGCTCTTCCTTAAGATGTCCATTAAGGAATGCCGTTTTGGCGTCCATCGCCATATCTCATAATCATAGTATGCGGCAATTGCTAACATGATTCGGACGGACTTAAGCTTCGCTACGGAGAGAAAGTCTCGTCGTAGTCAATCCCTTGAACTTGTCGATAACCCTTAGCGACAAGTCGAGCTTTATAGATGGTGACATTACCATCCGCGTCCGTCTTCTTCTTAAAATCCATTTATTTTCTATCGCTCGCGATCATCGGCAAGTCTGTCAAAGTCCATACTTTGTTTTCATACATGGATTCTATCTCGGTTTCATGGCCTCAAGCCATTTGTTGGAATCCGGGCCCGCCATTGCTTCTTCATAGTTCAAGGTTCATTGTTGTCTAGCAACATGATTTCCATGACAAGGTTGCCGTACCACTGCAGTGCGGAACGTGTCCTCGTGGACCTTCGAGTTCAAGAGTAACTTGATCCGAAGTACCTTGATCATCATCAACGTTTTCCTCTTGGTTGGTGTGGGCATTACAGAACGGTTTCTGCGCTGCACCACTTTCCCGTTCGAGAGGTAGTACTTCATCGAGTTCCACTTTCCTCCCACTTACTTCTTTCGAGAGAAACTCTTTCTCTAGAAAGCATCCGTTCTTAGCAACAAAGATCTTGCCTTCGGATCTTAAGTAGAAGGTATACCCGACGGTTTCCTTAGGGTATCCTATGAATACGCATTTTTCCGACTTGGGTTCGAGCTTTTCGGGTTGAAGTTTCTTGACATAAGCATCGCATCCCCAAACTTTTAGAAACGATACTTAGGTTTCTTCCCAAACCATAATTCATACGGTGTCGTCTCAACGGATTTAGACGGTGCCCTATTTAAAGTGAATGTAGCTGTCTCTAGGCGTATCCCCAAAATGATAGCGGTAAATCGGTAAGAGACATCATAGACCGCACCATATCCAATAGAGTGCGATTCGACGTTGGACACACCGTTTATTTGAGGTGTTCGGTGGCGTGAGTTGTGAAACGATTCCACATTTTCTTAAGTGTGTACCAAATTCGTGACTTAAGTATTCTCCTCACGATCGATCGTAGGAACTTTATCTTACGGTCACGTTGATTCTCTACTTCACTCTGAAATTCCTTGAACTTTTCAAAGGTCTCGGACTTGTGTTTCATTAAGTAGACATACCCATATCTACTCAAGTCATCGGTGAGAGTGAGAACATAACGATATCCTCCATGAGCCTCAACGCTCATTGGACCGCACACATCGGTATGTATGATTTCCAACAAGTTGGTTGCTCGCTCCATTGTTCCGAGAACGGAGTCTTGGTCATCTTGCCTAAGAGGCAAGGTTAGCATGTGTCAAACGATTCATAATCAAGAGACTCTAAAAGTCCATCGGCATGGAGCTTCTTCATGCGCTTGACACCAATGTGACCAAGGCGGCGATGCCACAAGTATGTGGGACTATCGTTATCAACTTTACATCTTTTGCATCCACACTATGAACATGTGTAATATTACGCTCGAGATTCATTAAGAATAAACCATTGACCATCGGAGCATGACCATAAAACATATCTCTCATATAAATCGAACAACCATTATTCTCGAGACTTAAATGAGTAGCCATCTCGTATCAAACGAGATCCGGATACAATGTTCATGCTCAAACTTGGCACTAAATAACAATTATTGAGGTTTAAAACTAATCCCGTAGGTAAATGTAGAGGCAGCGTGCGGACGCGATCACATCGACCACGGAACCATTCCCGACGCGCGCCGTCACCTCGTCCCGCCGCCTCCGTTTATTCCGCAGCTCTGCTGTGAGTTACATATGTGAGCAACGGCACGGTATCAAATACCGGGAGTTACTACGAGTCTTGGTAAGGTACACATCAATTACATGTATATCAAATATACCTTTGGTGTTGCGGCCTTCTTATCCGCTAAGTATTTGGGGCAGTTCCGCTTCGGTGCCCTTTCCCTTGCAATAAAAGCACTCGGTCTCGGGCTTGGGTCCATTCTTTGACTTCTTCCGGCAGCAAGCTTACGGGCGCGGCAACATCTTTGCCGTCCTTCTTGAAGTTCTTCTTACCCTTGCCCTTCTTGAACTTAGTGGTCTTATTGACCATCAACACTTGATGTTCTTTCTTGATTTCAGCCTCTGCTGACTTGACATCGAGAACACTTCAGAATGGTCTTTACCATCCCCGCATGTTGTAGTTCATCACAAAGCTCTTGTAGCTTGGTGGGAGCGATCGGAGGATTCTGTCAATGACCGCCTCATCCGGGAGGTTAATGTTCAATGGGTCATACGTGCGTGCAACCCGGACATCTTTAGGATGTGTTCACCGACGTAACTGTTCTCCTCCATCTTACAATCTGTAGAACTTGTCGGAGACATCATATCTCTCGACCGGGCATGAGCTTGGAAAACTAGTTTCAGCTCTTGAACATCTCATATGCTCCGTGATGCTCAAAACGCTTTTGGAGCCCGGTTCTAAGTCTGAGAGCATGCCGCCTTGAAACGAGGGAGTAATCATCAAGACGAGTTTGCTGCGTTCATAACGTCTTGGTTCTTCGACGGAGCGGCACCTAGCGGTCCTTCTAGGACATATTGCTTCTGGCAGCTATGAGGATGATCCTCGGGTTCGGACCCGTCCGTATAGTTGCTGCCATCGTCTTTCAGCTTGGTTTTCTAGGAACGCGTTGAAGTTCATGTTGACATTAGCGTTGGCCATTGATCTACAAGACATATTTGCAAAGGTTTTAGACTAAGTTCATGATAATAAAGTTCTTAATCAAAATTATGAACTCCCACTTAGATTAGACATCCCTCTAGTCATCTAAGTGTTACACGATCCGAGTCGACTAGCCCGTGTCCGATCATCACGTGAGACGGACTAGCCATCGTCGGTGAACATCTTCATGTTGATCGTATCTTCCATACGACTCGTGTTCGACCTTTCGGTCTCCGTGTTCCGAGGCCATGTCTGCACATGCTAGGCTCGTCAAGTTAACCCTAAGTGTTTTCGCTGTGTAAAACTGTCTTACACCGTTGTATGTGAGCGTAAGGATCCATCACACCCGATCATCACGTGGTGCTTAGAAACGACGAACTGTAGCAACGGTGCACAATTAGGGGAGAACACTTCTTGAAATTTTATAAGGGATCATCTTATTTACTACCATCGTCCTAAGTAAACAAGATGTAAAAGCATAATAAACATCACATGCAATTATATAGTTGTGACATGATATGGCCAATATCATCAAGCTCCATTGATCTCCATCTTCGGGGCTCCATGATCATCTTGTCACCGGCTTGACACCATGATCTCCATCATCATGATCTCCATCATCGTGTCTTCATGAAGTTGTCACGCCAACGACTACTTCTACTTCTATGACTAACGCGTTTAGCAATGAAGTAAAGTAGTTTACATGGCGTTCTTCAATGACACGCAGGTCATACAAAAATAAAGACAACTCCTATGGCTCCTGCGGTTGTCATACTCATCGACATGCAAGTCGTGAATCCTATTACAAGAACATGATCTCATACATCACAATTCAACATTCATCACAACTTCGGCCATATCACATCACATGATCAATCGCTGCAAAAACAAGTTAGGCGTCCTCTAGTTGTTGTTGCATCTTTTACGTAGCTGCGATTGGGTTCTAGCAAGAACGTTTTCTTACCTCGAATCACCACAACGTGATTTTGTCAACTTCTATTTACCCTTCATAAGGGCCTGTTCATCGATTCCGCTCCAACTAAAGTGGGAGAGACAGACACCCGCCACCACCTTATGCAACTAGTGCATGTCGATCGGTGGAACCGGTCTCACGTAAGCGTCACGTGTAAGGTTGGTCCGGGCCGCTTCATCCCACAATACCGTTCAGCAAGAAAAGACTAGTAGAGGCAAGTAACATGACAAGATCAACGCCCACAACAAATTGTGTTCTACTCGTGCATTAGAGAACTACGCATAGACCTAGCTCATGATGCCACTTTGTTGGGGAACGTTGCGAAAAATTAAAATTTTTCTCGGCTTCACCAAGATCCATCTATGAGTTCATCTAAGCAACGAGTAGCGGAGAGAGATGACATCTACATACCACTTGTAGATCGCGTGCGAAGCTTGCAAGGTGATGATGGAGTCGTACTCGAGCGTGATTCAGATCACCGATGCCAAGTCTTGAGCGGACAGCACCTCCGCGTTCAACACACGTGCGGGACGATCGGCGTCTCCTCCTTCTTGATCCAGCAAGGGGAAGGAGAGGTTGAGGAAGATGGCTCCACCGGCAAGACGACGGCGTGATGATGGTGGAGATGCAGTACTCCGACAGGGCTTCGCCAAGCTCTGCGGAGGAGGAGATGTGTTGGGGAGGGAAGGGGCTGCGCCTTGGGAGTTGTGTCCAGCAGCCCCCTCCTCCCCCTTTATATAGGCCCCAGTGGCGGCCCCTGAGATCCAATCTCCGGGGGCGGCGGCAAGGGGTGGAGTGCCCCCAAGCCGGTGGGCGCCCCCCCCCGGGGTTTCAACCCTAGGCGCGGGGTGGGCCTAGAGGCGCACCAGCCCCTTGTGGGCTGGTTCCTTCCCTTTGGCCCATGGGGCCCTCCGGATAGGTGGCCCCACCGGTGGACCCGGGACCCTTCCGGTGGTCCGTGACTTTGCCAGTAACCCCAAAACTTTCCCGATGGCCAAAACACCACTTCCTATATATTATTCTTTACCTCCGGACCCTTCCGAACTCCTCGTGACGTCCGGATCTCATCCGGACTCGAACAACATTCGGTGGTCACATACTTGACTTCCTACTAACCCTAAGCGTCCACCGAACCTTAAGTGTGTAGACCCTACGGGTTCGGAGACACGCAGACATGACCGAGACGACTCTCGGGCAATAACCAACAGCGGGTCTGGATATCCATGTTGGCTCCCACATGCTCCTCGATGATTTCATCGGTTGAACCACGATGTCGAGGATTCGATCAAACCACATATGCAATTCCTTTGTCAATCGATGCGTTACTTGCCCGAGACTCGATCGTCGGTATCCCAATACCTTGTTCGGTCTCGTTCCACGGCAAGTCACTTTACTCGCATCGTAATGCATGATCCGTGGCCAACACCTTGGTCACATTGAGCTCATTATGATGATGCATTACCGAGTGGGCCCAAGAGATACCTCTCCGTCATACGGAGTGACAAATCCCAGCCTCGATCCGTGTCAACCCAATGATACTTTCGGAGATACCGTAATGCACCTTTATAGTCACCCGATTCGTTGTGACGTTTGATACACCCAAGGCACTCCTACGGTAACCGGAGTTACGATCTCATGGTCGAAGGAATAGATACTTTGACATTGGTAAAGCTTCTAGCAAACGAACTATCCGATCTTTTATGCTATGCTTATGATTGGGTCTTGTCCATCACATCATTCTCCTAATGATGTGATCCCGTTATCAACGACATCCAATGTCCATAGTCAGGAAACCATGACTATCTATTGATCTGTGAGCTAGTCAACTAGAGGCTCACTAGGGACTCATTGGGTCTAAGTGTTCACACGTGTATTACGATTTCCGGATAATACATTTATAGCATGAACAAAAGACAATTATCATGAACATTGAAATATAATAATCCTTTTATTATTGCCTCTAGGGCATATTTCCAACATCTTCTTCTTTCTGTCACATGTCCTGCCACAGTTATCTCTACTAGTACTTGCCCTACATATGTTAGATTCTACTTCATATATGCAACTAGTTCTACTGTCTGCTATAGATATATTAGGCTACGATTCATATATCTGTAAGCTATTTACCTTCACTTTGTCGAACGCATGACTTGCTTTATCTCTACTATTTTAGTCATGCTTTATCTAGTATTTCTGTTAATAAAATCATTTGGGAAATTGCTCATATTTCCAACAATTCAAAAACCTTATGATAGGCAATTTACCTCGAATGGTTTTGCTGCTTCCATGAGACCTCCTATGTTTGAGGGTATCCACTATAAGAGGTGGCGCGTGAGAGCAGTCTTATGGTTTCAAACCATGAGTTGCTATGACGCCACGCTTGGCAAACCTGAAGGAGAGCTTGATGCTCAACAAGCACAAGCTATTCAGAAAATGGATACTCTGTTTAAGGCTGCTCTCTTGAGTGTCCTTGGAGAGAACATAGTTGATGCTTATGCGTCAATTGATAATGGAAAAGATATGTGGGATGCACTCGAGGCCAAGTTTGGGGTCTCGGATGCTGGCACTGAGTTGTACATCATGGAGCAATTCTATGATTACAGGATGACTGAAGAGCGCTCCGTGGTTGAGCAAGCTCATGAGATCTGATCGTTTGCTAGAGAACTTGAGCACTTGGTTGTGCGCTACGGACAAGTTTGTTGCGGGGTATCATCACTAAGCTTCCTCCTTCATGGAGGAACTTTGCTACCTCTTGAAGCATAAGAGGCAGGAGTTTTCCGTCCGGATCTCATTGGCACTCTTGATGTGGAAGAAAAGGCGAGAGCAAAGGACACACGTGCTCGAGGTATTGAGGAGGATCTAGTGCCAATGTGGTACGAAAGAACTTCCAGCCCCACAAGTTCAAGAACAAGGGCAAGTTTGATGGTAAAGCAAAGTTTGATGGGAAGAACAAGGCAGTGCAACACACGAACTTCAAGAAGAAGAATGGCAAGAAGAAAGGTGCTTGTCATGTGTGTGGAGATCCTGATCATTGGGCTCCTAGTTGCCCCAATCGCTATGACAAGCGTCATCTTGGGAAAGGCGGCAAGACCGCTAATGTTGTTATCGGAGACATTGACATGAAGGATGTTGGGTATGGTATATTTCCCACTATTCTTTTAGTATGTCATTCTCCTGATTGGTTAATTGACACGGGTGCTAATGTGCATGTATGCGGTGATATTTCCATGTTTTCGTCTTATCGGATCATAGGACTTCAACCGTCTTGATGGGCAACGGTTCAAGTGCTTCGCTCGTGGTGTTGGCACGGTCGATCTGAAGTTTACTTGGGAAGATCGTGCGGCTGAGGAACGTGCATTATGTCCCCTCCGTCAATAAAAATCTTGTTAGCGGATCTCTTCTGTGTAGAGATGGCTACAAGCTTGTCTTTGAGTCAAATAAATTTGTAATATCCAAGTATGGAACCTTTGTCGGTAAAGGCTATGAGTCGGGGGCTGTTTCGTTTATCCTTATCGACGTTTGCAATAAAGTTGTTAATCATATTTGCAACAATAGTGAATCAAATGTGTGGCATTCACGACTTTGTCATGTTAACTTTGGTTGCATGTCGCGACTAGCAAAGTTGAACTTAATCCCTAGTTTCACCACCGTTAAGGGATCTAAGTGTCAAGTGTGTGTGCAAGCTAAGCAACCTCGTAAATCTCACGTGATCATGGAGACGAGAAATCTTGCACCACTAGAACTTATACATTCAGATCTATGTGAAATGAATGGTGTTTTGACAAAAGGTGGAAAGAAATATTTCATGACGTTAATTGATGACTTCACTAGATACTGCTGTGTGTATCTTTTGAAATCTAAGGATGAGGCTTTGAACTTTTTCAAGATCTACAAAGCTGAAGTGGAAAACCAACTTGATCGAAAAATCAAGAGGCTTAGGTCCGACCGTGGTGGAGAGTATTTTTCCAATGAATTTGATGCTTTTGAAGGAAATATGCCCTAGAGGCAATAATAAAGTTATTATTTATTTCCTTATTTCATGATAAATGTTTATCATTCATGCTAGAATTGTATTAACCGGAAACATGATACATGTGTGAATGCATAGACAAACAATGTGTCACTAGTATGCCTCTACTAGACTAGCTTGTTAATCAAAGATGGTTATGTTTCCTAACCATGAACAAAGAGTTGTTATTTGATTAACAAGGTCACATCATTAGTAGAATGATCTGATTGACATGACCCATTCCATTAGCTTAGCACACGATCGCTTAGTATGTTGCTACTGCTTTTATCCATGACTTATACATGTTCCAGTAACTATGAGATTATGCAACTCCCGTTTACCGGAGGAACACTTTGGGTGCTACCAAATGTCACAACGTAAATGGGTGGTTATAAAGGAGTACTACAGGTGTCTCCAAAGGTAGATGTTGGGTTGGCGTATTTCGAGATTAGGTTTTGTCACTCCGATTGTCGGAGAGGTATCTCTGGGCCCTCTCGGTAATACACATCACTGAAGCCTTGCAAGCATTACAACTAATGAGTTAGCTGTGAGATGATGTATTACGGAACGAGTAAAGAGACTTGCCGGTAACGAGATTGAACTAGGTATTGGATACCGACGATCGAATCTCGGGCAAGTAACATACCGATGACAAAGGAACAACGTATGTTGTTATGCGGTCCGACCGATAAAGATCTTCGTAGAATATGTAGGAGCCAATATGGGCATCCAGGTCCGCTATTGGTTATTGACCGGAGACGTGTCTCGGTCATGTCTACATTGTTCTCGAACCGTAGGGTCCGCACGCTTAAGGTTTCGATGGTTGTTATATTATGAGTTTATGTATTTTGATGTACCGAAGAAGTTGAGTCCGGATGTGATCACGGACATGACGAGGAGTCTTGAAATGGTCGAGACATAAAGATTGATATATTGGAAGCCTATATTTGGAGTTGAATGGTTCCGGGTGAAATCGGGATTTACTGGAAAACCGGGTTACGGAACCCTCCGGGGCTATTGGGCCTTAGTGGGCCACGAGGGAGAAGAGGAAGGGCCGGCCGGGGGGCCGCGCCCCTCCCCCCTAGTCCGAATAGGACAAGGAGAGGCGGCGCCCCTTCTCTCTCTCCCCCCCCCAATCCTACTCCAACTAGGAAGGGAGTCCTACTCGGTGGGAGTAGGACTCCTCCAGCGCCTCCCTTGGGCCGGCCGCACCTCCCCCTCCTCCTTTATATACGGGGCAGGGGGCACCCTAGAACACACAAGTTTGATCTACGGATCGTTCCTTAGCCGTGTCGGTGCCCCTTCCACCATATTCCACCTCGGTCATATCGTCAAGCTTAGGCGAAGCTTCTGCGCGATAGAACATCAAGATCGTCCTGCCACGCCGTCGTCTTGTGGAACTCTCCCTCGACACTCGGCTAGATCGAGTCTGAGGGACGTCATCGAGCTGTATGTGTCAAGAACTCGGGCGCCGAGTAACGGCGCCGGATCGGTCGGATCGCGAGGAGAACGTCGACTACTTCCTCTACGTTGTGATCGCTTCCGCTTGGTCTCACGAGGGCGTAGACAACACTCTCCCCTCTCGTTGCTATACATCACCATGATCTTGCGTGTGCGTAGGAAATTTTTGAAATTACTCGTTCCCCAACAAATGGCATCCGAGCCTAGTTTTTATGGTTTGATGTTTTGCACGAGTAGAACACAAGTAAGTTGTGGGCGATACAAGTCATACTACCTACCAAAGATGTCATACTTTGGTTCAGCGGTATTGTGAGATGAAGCGGCCTGACCGACATTACGCGTGCGCTTACGCGAGACTGGTTTCACCGCCACGAGCACTCGTTGCTTAAAGGTGACCGGTGGGTGTCTGTCTCTCTCACTTTAGTTGAACAAAGTGTGGCTACGCCCGGTCCTTGAGAAGGTTAAACGGAGTCTATTTGACGAAGTATCGTTGTGGTTTTGATCGTGGGTGAGATTGGTTCTTGCTTAAGCCCGTAGCAGCCACGTAAAATTTGCAACAACAAAGTAGAGGACGTCTAACTTGTTTTTGCAGGCATGTTGTGATGTGATATGGTCAAGACATGATGCTATATTTTATTGTATGAGATGATCATGTTTTGTAACCGAAGTTATCGGCAATGGCGAGAGCCATATGGTTGTCGCTTTATTGTATGAAATGCAATCGCTTCGTAATGCTTTACTTTATCACTAAGCGGTAGCGATAGTCGTAGAAGCATAAGATTGGCGAGGCGACAACGATGCTACGATGGAGATCAAGGTGTCGCGCGGTGGCGATGGTGATCATGATGGTGCTGCAGAGATGGAGATCGCGAAGCACAAGATGATGATGACCATATCATATCACTTATATTGATTTGCATGTGATGTTTATCTTTTATGCATCTTATCTTGCTTTGATTAACGGTAGCATTATAAGATGATCTCTCACTAAATTATCAAGAAGTGTTCTCCCTGAGTATGCACCATTGCCAAAGTTCGTCGTGCCCAGACACCACGTGATGATCGGGTGTGATAAGCTCTACGTCCATCTACAACGGGTGCAAGCCAGTTTTGCACACGCAGAATACTCGGGTTATACTTGACGAGCCTAGCATATGCAGATATGGCCTCGGAACACGGAGACCGAAAGGTCGGCGTGAATCATATAGTGGATATGATCAACATAAGATGTTCACCATTGAAAACTACTCCATTTCACGTGATGATCGGTTATGGTTTAGTTGATTTGGATCACGTGATCACTTAGATGACTAGAGAGATGTCTGTCTAAGTGGGAGTTCTTAAGTAATATGATTAATTGAACTTAAATTTATCATGAACTTAGTACCGATAGTATCTTGCTTGTTTATGTTTGATTGTAGATAGATGGCTCGTCTTTGTTGTTCCGTTGAATTTTAATGCGTTCCTTGAGAAAGCAAAGTTGAAAGATGATGGTAGCAACTACACGGATTTGGGTCCGTAACTCGAGGATTATCCTCATTGCTGCCTGTAAGAGTTACGTCTGGATGCACCGCTAGGTGCCAGACTCTTCTTGCAGAGCAACACCGGATGTTATGAGCGTCTGGCGAGCAAAGCTGATGACTACTCTATAGTTCGAGCAGCCATGCTTTACGGCTTAGAACCGGGACTTCAATGACGTTTTGAGCGTCATGGAGCATATGAGATGTTCCAGAGTTGAAGTTGATATTCCAACAGAATGCCCGGATTGAGAGATATGAAGTCTCCAATAAGTTCTATAGCTGCAAGATGGAGGAGAATAGTTACATCGGTGAGCACATACTCAAAATGTCCGGTATTACAATCACTTGACTCAACTTGGAGTTAATCTTCCGGATGATTGTGTCATTGATGAATTCTTCAATCAACGCCACCAAGCTACAAAGGCTTCGTGATGAACTATAATATGCAAGGGTTAGTAAAGACTATACGAGCTCTTCGCAATGCTAAAGGCTGCGGAGGTAGAAATCAAGAAGGAGCATCAAGTGTTGATGGTCAATAAGACCACTAGTTTCAAGAAGAAAGGCAAAGGGAAGAAGAAGGAACTTCAAGAAGAACAGCAAGCAAGTTGTCGCTCAGAGAAGAAACCCAAGTCGGCCCTAAACCTGAAATCGAGTGCTTCTACCGCAAGCGGTAGGTCCTTTGAAGCGGAACTGCCCCAAGTATTTGGCGGATAAGAAGGATGGCAAGGTGAACAAAGGTATATGTGATATACATGTTATTGATGTGTACCTTACTAGAGCTCGCAGAGCACTGGGTATTTGATCTTGGTTCTGCTGCTAATATTTGCAACTCGAAGCAGGACTACGGATTGCGAACACCGGCAAAGGACGAGGTGACGATGCGGCGTGGGAAATGGTTCCAAAGTCGATGTGATCGCGGTCGACACGCTACCTCTACATCTACCTTCGGATTAGTTTTAGACCTAAATAATTGTTATTTGGTGCTGCGTTGAGCATGAACATTATATCTGGATCTTGTTTGATGCGAGACGGTTATTCATTTAAATCGAGAGAATAATGGTTGTTCTATTTATATGAGTAATATCTTTTATGGTCATGCACCCTTGAAGAGTGGTCTATTTTGATGAATCTCGATAGTAGTGATACACATATTCATAATGTTGAAACCAAAAGATGCAGAGTTGATAATGATAGTGCAACTTATTTGTGGCAATCGCCGTTTAGGTCATATCGGTATAAAGCGCATGAAGAAACTCCATCTTGATGGACTTTTGGAGTCACTTGATTATGAATCACTTGGCACTTATGAACCGTGCCTCATGGGCAAGATGACTAAAACCCGTTCTCGGTACTATGGAGAGAGCAACAGATTTGTTGGAAATCATACATACTGAGATGTATGTGGTCCGATGAATGTTGAGGCTCGTGGCGGATATCGTTATTTTCTCACCTTCACAGATGATTTAAGCGGATATGGGTATATCTACTTAATGAAACATAAGTCTGAAACATTTGAAAAGTTCAAAGAATTTCAGAGTGAAGTTGAAAATCATCGTAATAAGAAAATTAAGTTTCTACGATCCGATCGTGGAGGTGAATATTTGAGTTCGAGTTTGGTCTACATTTGAAACAATGCGGAATAGTTTAGCAACTCACGCCACCGGAACACCACAACGTAATGGTGTGTCCGAGCGTCGTGTCGTACTTTACTAGATATGGTGCGATCTATGATGTCTCTTACAGATTTACCGCTATCGTTTTGGGGTTATGCTCTAGAGACGGCCGCATTCACACCGAATAGAACACCGTCGAAATCCGTTGAGACGACACCTTATGAACTGTGGTTTAGCAAGAAACCAAAGTTGTCGTTTCTTAAAGTTTGGGGATGCGATGCTTATGTGAAAAAGCTTCAACCCGATAAGCTCGAACCCAAATCGAGAAATGTGTCTTCATAGGATACCCAAAGGAGACAGTTGGGTACACCTTCTATCACAGATCCGAAGGCAAGACATTTGTTGCTAAGAATGGATCCTTTCTAGAGAAGGAGTTTCTCTCGAAAGAAGTGAGTGGGAGGAAAGTAGAACTTGATGAGGTAATTGTACCTTCTCCCTTACTTGAAAGTAGTTTGTCGCGAAACCGGTTTACGAGACATCTACACCAAGTAGTGAGGAAGTTGATGATGTTGATCATGAAACTTGAGATCAAGTTACTACGTAACCACGTAGATCAACGAGTAAGATCCGCACTGCAGTGGTACGGTAATCCTGTTCGGAAATCATGCTACTAGATCATGATGAACCTCACGAACTATGAAGAAGCGATGGTGAGCCCAGATTCGCAAAATGGCTTGAGGCCATGAAATCGAGATGGGATCCATGTATGAAAACAAAGTATGGACTTTGGTTGACTTGCCCGAGGGTCGGCAAGCAATAGAAAACAAGTGGATCTTCAAGAAGAAGACCGACGACGGTAATATTATCGTCTACAAAGCTCGACTTGTCGCAAAGGGTTTTCGACAAGTTCAAGGGATTGACTACGATGAGACCTTCTCACCCGTAGCGATGCTTAAGTCTGTCCGAATCATGTTAGCAATTGCGCATTTTATGATTATGAAATTTGGCAAATGGATGTAAAGACGCATTCTGAATGGATTTACGGAAGAAGAGTTGTATATGATGCAACGAGAAGGTTTTATCGATCCAAAGGGAGCTAACAAAGTGTGCAAGCTCCAATGATCCATTTATGGACTGGTGCAAGCATCTCGGAGTTGGAATAAACGCTTTGATAGTGTGATCAAAGCATTTGGGTTCATCTGCACTTTTGGAGAAGCCTGTATTTACAAGAAAGTGAGTGGGAGCTCAGTAGCATTTACGATATTATATGTAGATGACATATTGCTGATCGGAAATGATATAGAATTCTGGATAGCATAAAGGGATACTTGAATAAGAGTTTTTCAATGAAAGACCTCGGTGAAGCTGCTTACATATTGGGCATCAAGATCTATAGGGATAGATCAAGGCGCTTAATTGGACTTTCACAAAGCACATACCTTGACAAAATTTTGAAGAAGTTCAAAATGGATCGAGCAAAGAAAGGGTTCTTGCACGTGTTACAAGGTGTGAAGTTGAGTAAAACTCAATGCCCGACCAACTGCAGAAGATAGAGAGAAATGAAAGATGTTCCTATGCTTCAGCCATAGGCTCTATCATGTATGCAATGTTGTGTACCGGACTGATGTGTGCCTTGCTATAAGTTTAGTAGGGAGGTACGAAAGTAATCCAGAGTGGATCATCGGGACAGCGGTCAAGAACATCTGAAATACGAAAAGGACTAAGGATATGTTTCTCGTATATGGAGGTGACAAAGAGCTCATCGTGGCAGTTACGTTGATGCAAGCTTTGACAACGATCCGAACGATTCTAAATCGCAGACGGATACGTATTTACACTAAACGGAGGAGTCGGTTAGTGCGAGTTCTAAACAAAGCGTCGTGGCGGGATCTACATGTGAAGCGGAGTACATAGCAGCCGAAGCGGCTAATGAAGGAGTCTGGATGAAGGAGTTCATATCCGATCTAGGTGTCATACCTAGTGCATCGGGTCCAATGAAAATATTCTGTGACAATACTGGAGCAATTGCCTTGGCAAAGGAATACATATTTCACAAGAGGACCAAGCACATCAAAAGACGCTTCAATTCCATCCGGGATTTAGTCCAGGTGGGAGACATAGAGATTTGCAAGATACATACGGATCTGAATGTAGCAGACCCGTTGACTAAGCCTCTTCCACGAGCAAAACATGATCAACACCAAGACTCCATGGGTGTTAGAATCATTACTATGTAATCTAGATTATTGACTCTAGTGCAAGTGGGAGACTGAAGGAAATATGCCCTAGAGGCAATAATAAAGTTATTATTTATTTCCTTATTTCATGATAAATGTTTATCATTCATGTTAGAATTGTATTAACCGGAAACATGATACATGTGTGAATGCATAGACAAACAATGTGTCACTAGTATGCCTCTACTAGACTAGCTTGTTAATCAAAGATGGTTATGTTTCCTAACCATGAACAAAGAGTTGTTATTTGATTAACAAGGTCACATCATTAGTAGAATGATCGATTGACATGACCCATTCCATTAGCTTAGCACACGATCGTTTAGTATGTTGCTACTGCTTTTATCCATGACTTATACATGTTCCAAGAACTATGAGATTATGCAACTCCGTTTACGGAGGAACACTTTGGGTGCTACCAAACGTCACAACGTAATCGGGTGATTATAAAGGAGTACTACAGTGTCTCCAAAGGTAGATGTTGGGTTGGCGTATTTGAGATTAGGTTTTGTCACTCCGATTGTCGGAGAGGTATCTCTGGGCCCTCTCGGTAATACACATCATCGAAGCCTTGCAAGCATTACAACTAATGAGTTAGCTGTGAGATGATGTATTACGGAACGAGTAAAGAGACTTGCGTAACGAGATTGAACTAGGTATTGGATACCGACGATCGAATCTCGGGCAAGTAACATACCGATGACAAAGGAACAACGTATGTTGTTATGCGGTCGACCGATAAAGATCTTCGTAGAATATGTAGGAGCCAATATGGGCATCCGGTCCCGCTATTGGTTATTGACCGAGACGTGTCTCGGTCATGTCTACATTGTTCTCGAACCGTAGGGTCCGCACGCTTAAGGTTTCGATGATCATTATATTATGAGTTTATGTATTTTGATGTACCAAGAAGTTCGAGTCCGGATGTGATCACGGACATGACGAGGAGTCTCGAAATGGTCGAGACATAAAGATTGATATATTGGAAGCCTATATTTGGAGTTCGAATGGTTCCGGTGAAATCGGATTTTACCGGAAACCGGGGTTACTGGAACCTCCCGGGGCTATTGGGCCTTAGTGGGCCACGAGGAGAAGAGGAAGGGCCGGCCAGGGGGTGGCGCGCCCCTCCCCTAGTCCGAATAGGACAAGAGAGGCGGCGCCCTCTCTCTCCCCCCCCCAATCCTACTCCAACTAGGAAGGGGAGTCCTACTCGGTGGGAGTAGGACTCCTCCGCAACGCCTCCTTGGGCCGGCCGCACCTCCCCCTCCCTTCTTTATATACGGGGCAGGGGGCACCCTAGAACACACAAGTTTGATCTACGGATCGTTCCTTAGCCGTGTGCGGTGCCCCTTCCACCATATTCCACCTCGGTCATATCGTCGCAAGCTTAGGCGAAGCTCTGCGCCGATAGAACATCAAGATCGTCCTGCACGCCGTCATCTTGTGGAACTCTCCTCGACACTCGGCTGGATCGGAGTACGAGGGACGTCATCGAGCTGTACGTGTGTCAAGAACTTCGGGGCGCCGAGTAACGGCGCCGGATCGGTCGGATCGTGAGGAGAACGTCGACTACTTCCTCTACGTTGTGATCGCTTCCGCTTGGTCTCACGAGGGTACGTGAGACAACACTCTCCCCTCTCGTTGCTATACATCACCATGATCTTGCGTGTGCGTAGGAATTTTTTTGAAATTACTACGTTCCCCAACAGCTTTTTGTGCGGAACATGGTATAATCCATGAGAGGACGCCTCCCTACTCACCTCAGTCAAATGGGGTGGCCGAAAGAAAGAACCGTACTCTAACTGATTTAGTTAACGCCATGTTAGACACATCGGGTCTCTCCAAGGCATGGTGGGGGAGGCGATATTGACAACATGTCATGTCCTAAATCGAGTCCCCACAAAGAACAAAGAGATAACTCCATTCGAGGAATGGGAGAAGAAAAGGTTAAAACTCTCTTATCTGCGAACATGGGGTTGTTTGGCGAAAGTCAATGTTCCAATTCCAAAGAAGCGGAAGCTTGGACCAAAGATCGTGGATTGTGTTTTCTGGGATATGCTTTTCATAGCATCGGCTATAGATTCTTGGTTGTAAAATCGAGGTACCGGACGTGCACGTTAGTACGATCATGGAGTCGAATGATGCGACTTTCTTTGAAGATATCTTTCCCATGAAGGATATGGATACCTCATCTAATCAGGAGATGCCTAGTTCATCGAATCAGGAACCATTTACAATTATTGAACCTTCCATTCCGATGGAACACTTTGAAAGTCTTGTGGAGGAGAACAATGAAGTTCCTACTAGGAGCAAGAGATAGAGGACTGCAAAGTCCTTTGGTGATGATTTTTTGTGTATCTCATAGATGATACTCCCTGTTCTATTTCAGAGGCCTATGCATCGAAGATCTTGACTCTTGGAAGGAAGCGGTTAAATGGCGAGATGGATTCCATCTTGGCGAATGAAACTTGGGAGATAACGATCGTCCTTATGGGTGAAAACCTATAGGATGCAAATGGGTATTCAAGATGAAGCTTAGGCCCGATGGTACTATTGAAAAGTACAAGGCTCGGCTCATGGCTAAGGGTTATACCCAAAAGGAAGGTGAAGACTTCTTTGATACTTACTCACCGTGGCTCGACCGACCACTATTCGAGTTCTACTTTCACTAGCTGCCTCACATGGTCTTCTCGTTCATCAAATGGATGTTAAGACCGCTTTCCTAAATGGAGAGTTGGATGAGGAAATTTATATGGAACAACCAGATGGGTTTGTAATAGATGGTCGAAGGAAAGTGTGCAAGTTCTTGAAGTCTTTGTATGGATGAAGCAAGCACCCAAACGATGGCATGAGAAGTTCGAAGAACTTTAACACCGCAGCTTTGTTGTGAACGAAGGTGACAAATGTGTGTACTATCGCCATGGTGGAGGCGAGGGAGTTATGCTTTGCTTGTATGTTGATGACATCTTGATTTTGAACAAATCTGAATGTTATTAAGGAGGTTAAAGATTTCCTATCTCATTGTTTTGAGATGAAGGATTTAGGAGTGGTGATGTCATTACAACATCAAGTTGTTGAGAGATGATGATGGTGGGATTACATTGCTTCAATCTCACTATGTGGAAAAGATATTGAGTCGCTTTGGCTATAGTGACCGCAAGCCCTCTCCAACACCATATGATGCTAGCGTCTTTGCTTGAAGGAATCGAAGAATTGCTAGAGATCAATTGAAGTATTCTCAGTTATTGGCTCGCTTATGTACTTAGCGATGCTACAAGACTCGACATCTCGTTTGTTTGTTAGCAAGTGAGCCGGTTTGTCTCAAAACCGGAGATGTGCATTGAAAGCTCTAGAAAGAGTTTTGCGTTATTTGAAAACCTTCAAATTATGGAATTCACTACACCGGCACCCAAAGGTGCTTGAAGGGTATAGTGACTCAAACTGGATCTCGATGTCTTGATGAGATAAAGGCCACGAGCGGATATGTATTCACTCATGGAGGTGGCGCTGTTTCTTGGAAGTCTTGCAAGCGCACCATCTTAACGAGGTCAACAATGGAAGCAGAACTCACAAAGACTAGATACACATTTACGGTTGAAGCAGATTGGCCACGGCTCTTGAATGACTTGCGGTTGTTGAGAAACTGCATCGGGTATCCTTATGAACTGTGACAATCAAACTGTGATCACGAAAGTGAACAGCTCTAAGGATAACATGAAGTCATCAAGACACGTTCGAGAAGGTTAAAGTCATCGGGAAAATGAGAAACTCCGGAGTTATTGCATTGGATTATATCCAAACGTCTAAAAATCTGGCGATCCTTTTACTAAGGGTTTATCACGTAATGTGATAGATAATGCATCGAGGAGATGGGTATGAGACCCACAATATGAGTTGTTCACGGTGGTAACCTATTCTTTGTGATCGGAGATCCCGTGAATTAGATGTGGAAGACAAGTCGTTGGTCAACCGAGAGGAGAGTATCCTACTATTCACAATACCACTCCATGAAGATGCAATACTCTCCTAATCTGCATGGCAGGTTGATGTATATCTTAATGTGTTCTAATTGGCTTATTTAAGCGGAGATGTTATCTGCGAACATCTTTTGAAGAACACACCTATATGAGTCTCGATTGTCAAACGTCGCAATCTATGAGAGTAGGGTTCTCTCTAGTAAACTCATGAAAGGTCACGAGTATGACGCATAAGCTCCACCAGCGGGGAAGACCCACGGTAGCCACGTGATCGGTCAAGGCTTTATGTGAAGCTAGATTCGCAAAAACTTGCGCTTCAAGGCCCATCCTTTGCTCAAGTTGCTTACTAGTGTAGCATAGAGTTCTAGGTGGAAGTTCAACTTAACAGTCTCCTGCGCAGATCTGGTATATAAAAGCAGTGTTTTGGAACCAAAGGCAAATTTACGTGTGCCTCGGGATGCGGTGGGGATTCTTTGAATTTAGTCTATATTAGGCAGCCCAATAACTATTTTAGAAATTCCTAATAAATCCTAGAGGCCCACTTAGCCCATTTGTGCAAGGCAATGGATACTACTAAAGTTTAGTCCCACATTGCTAGTCTAGTGGGAGTTGGACCTCCTTATAAGGGAGGTTCTTTCCCTACTAATACGCGAGCATGAGAACAAGAGGGACATCCACGCGCTCCTCCTCCGCCGCCCGCCACGTCACGGCCTTGCGCCGTCGCGCCATGAGATTCTTGGAATGAGCCGAGCCGATGTCTAAATTTTGCCACGCACTACGGGTATCGAAAGGTCACTCGGAAGTGAAACATTTTCTCTGTAGTAGACCTTGAATCGAGCGGCGTGCCTCTTCTTTCTTTGTCTGTTCGTTTAGTCTCCGCATTCCTTGACTCGAGCGCAACCTCTCGCCTCCTTCTCTTGCGCCTATAAAGAGAGGTCGCTCCTCTCGAGAGAGACGCACGAGAATCTCTTCCTCCTCTCGCCACAAGTTCTCGAGCACTTCTTGCTTTGTTGTCTTCCTCATCCCGGCTTGCGGCGTGCCGCGAAGTCGGACGATGAGCCTCCGAACCGCACTTTTGAGTCTGTCACGGAGAAGGGTGATAAGGTTTTTGGGGGCGCTCTGCGCGACCTCTGGCTGCTTCATCACGGACGATCCGGTCACGACGACTACTTCCACGACGGCGACTTCTTCCCCGACGTCGACAACCTCCTCGACGACATGGTGGCGAGGACACCGACCCCAAGTCGATTACTCTGCTGCTGCTTCCCCGTATGTCTTCTTCTTTCATCACATGTTTTGTCACATGTCACCTTACGATTATCTCTACTAGTACTTGCCCTACATATGTTAGATTCTACTTCATATATGCAACTAGTTCTCTTGCTCGCTATAGATATATTAGGCTACGATTCATATATCTGAAGCTATTTACCTTCACCTTGTCGTAATGCATGACTTGCTTTATCTCTACTATTTTAGTCATGCTTTATCTAGTATTTCTGTTAATAAAATCATTTGGGAAATTGCTCATATTTCCAACAGATTATACTGGCAACTTTGGAAGGAGGTGCAAGAGGAATCCAATCTGGCTGCAACGGAGCAAGCAGCTCTAATTCCAATGATCGATGAAGCAACGCCGGGCACAGAAGGTGGATGCTAAGCACAATCCTGTACCTGAAATCGGGCGGAGAGAGACGCCGGCGGAAGACGGTGCACCGTGTAGGCGTGTAGCACGTATGGACGGTGCGGTTCGTATAATAAATTGGCAAAGGGCTCCGGTTGCGGAAGGCGACTCGGAGCTGGAGCGGGCGCAGCACGGCGGCCGGAGTCGGACCGGGGAAGGGAGTGGGGAATTTTTGGCTGGGGGCGGAGACGGGAGCGTTGCGGACCGTCGGATCCAGGCAACGGCGCAGATCAGCGCGCCGCCCCTGCTGTGTAGTAAGCGGGGCCTCCAGTTCGGCCGGGTCGCGCCGAACGGACCAGACCAGACCAGAGACCACCAGAGCGGATTGGGGAAAAAGAAAGAAAAGCCAGCGAGGGCACGGGCGCACGGCCGCCTCCTCCGTCCCCTTCCCCCTCCGCGCCGGCGCGCGGCTAAACCCCCACTAACCCCCTCACACGCCCCCGCCGCCGCAAAACCCTAAACCCCGCCGCCATGCGCCGCCTCCCGCCCCTCTCCCAGCGCGCCGTCGCCGCCGCATCCGCATCCGCATCCCCATCCCCATCCACCTCCACCCCCGACCTCGTCGCGGAGCTCGGCCGCGTCCTCTCCACGCGCCGCTGGAACAAGGGCCGGGCCTACAAGCGCCTGGCCCCCTCCGTCACGCCCGCGCTCGTCGCCGACCTCTTCCGCGCCCCCTCGGCCGCCCCGGACCCGGCCACCGCGCTCGCCTTCTTCGACTGGGTCGCGCGCCGCCAGGGCTTCCGCCACACCGCCGCCTCCCACGCCGCGCTCCTCCACCTCCTCTCGCGCTGGCGCTCCCCCGCGCGCTACGAGCAGCTCGTCTTCTCCATGTTCGGCTGCTCGCGGACCGCCGAGGAAGCGCGCGTCTCCGCTGACGCCTTGCGGGCAATCTGCCGAACGGGTGCCGCGCGCCACGCGCTGTCCCCTGCCTGCTACAACTTCGCGCTCAGGTCGCTGGCCCGCTTCGACATGACGGAGGAGATGGAGAGGGTCTACTCGCAGCTCGTCGGGGACGGGCTGCTGCCGGACACCAAGACGTACAACGCCATGATTAAGTCCTACTGCAAGGAGGGCGACCTCCCCAAGGCGCACCGGTACTTCAAGCTGTTGCTGGAGTGTGGGCTGGAGCCGGACACGTTCACATGTAACGCGCTGGTGCTGGGTTACTGTCGGACGGGCAACATCAGGCGGGCCTGCTGGCTGTTGCTGATGATGCCGCTGGTCGGTTGCCCGAGAAATGAGTACTCCTACACCATTTTGATTCAGGGCCTGTGCGAGGCGCGGTGTGTAAGGGAGGCACTCGTGCTGTTTTTGATGATGAGGGGTGATGGGTGCTCCCCGAATTCACACACCTACATGTTCCTGATCGGCGGCCTATGTAAGGAGGGCAGGGTTGCTGACGCCAGGATGTTGCTTGATGAGATGTCTCGGGGAGGTGTTGCTCCAAGTGTTATCACATATAATGCAATGATCGTAGGGTACTGTAAGGCAGGAAGGATGCAGGATGCATTGGGGATTAAGGAGCTGATGGAAGGAAATGGGTGCCGCCCGGATGATTGGACATACGGCACTTTGATTCATGGCCTCTGTGATGGGAAGATGGATGAAGCTGAGCAATTGCTGGATAGTGCTGTTAAAGGAGGTTTTACACCTTCGGTTGTCACATTCACTAACCTGATCGATGGGTACTGCAAAGCTGAAAGGATTGATGATGCACTCAGGGTGAAAAATAATATGATGCTGAGTAAGTGTAAACTTGATATACATGTTTATGGGAAGTTGATCAATAGCCTCATTAAGAAGGATAGGGTAAAAGAGGCGAAGGGGTTGTTAACTGAAATTTCTGCAACTGGTTTGGTTCCAAATGTGTTCACCTACACATCTGTAATTGATGGCTTTTGCAAGATCGGGAAGGTTGATTTGGCACTAGAGGTCTTGAAAATGATGGAACGCGATGATTGCCAGCCAAATGCATGGACCTACAACTCTCTGATGTATGGGTTAATTCAGGATAAGAAACTTCACAACGCAATGGCGCTGATAACTAAAATGCAAAAAGATGGAATAACTCCCAATGTTATCACCTATACCACTTTGGTTCAAGGCCAGTGCAATCAGCATGAATTTGATAACGCTTTCAGGTTACTTGAAATGATGGAGCAGAATGGTCTGACACCCGATGACCAATTATACAGCGTCTTAACTGGTGCACTGTGCAAAGCTGGAAGGGCTGAAGAAGCTTATTCATTTCTTGTTAGAAAAGGAGTAGCCCTAACCAAGATACTCTATACTATTTTAATTGATGGTTTCAGCAAGGCAGGCAAAAGTGACATTGCCGCCACCCTCATAGACAGCATGATTGGTGAGGGCTGCACACCAGATTCGTACACGTATAGTGTACTGCTGCATGCTGTATGCAAAGAAAAGAAGCTGCAGGAAGCTTTGCCGATACTGGATCAAATGACTCAAAGGGGAATAAAATGTACCATTTTTGCTTATACAACTCTAATCAACGAAATGCTCAGAGAAGGGAAGCATGACCATGCTAAAAGGATGTACGATGAAATGGTTTCATCAGGTCACAAGCCAAGTGCAACCACATATACTGTATTCATTAACTCATACTGCAAGGAAGGTCGAGTGGAGGAGGCTGAGAACTTAATTGTGGAAATGGAGAGAGAAGGTGTTGCCCGTGATGCAGTGACCTACAACACATTCATTGATGGCTGTGGGAATATGGGATATATTGATCGCGCATTTCATACTCTGAAGCGCATGATGGATGCATCATGTGAGCCAGATTATGCGACCTACTGCATTCTGCTCAAGCATATTCTAAAAGAGAATTTTAATTTCCGTTATGTAGACACCTCCGGCATGTGGAACTTCATAGAGTTGGATACTGTTTGGCAGTTTCTTGAAAGGATGTCAAAACATGGTTTGAATCCCACAATAACGACATACAGTTCTCTCATTGCAGGATTCTGCAAAGCCAACCGCGTTGAAGAAGCATGTGTTCTTTTTGATCATATGTGCAGTAAAGATATACCACCTAATGAAGAGATATACAAATTACTTATCAAGTGCTGTTGTGATACCAAGTCCTTTGAGAAGGCCTCTTCATTTGTGCACAGCATGATACAACACAGGTTTCAGCCTCATCTTGAATCATACCAGCTTCTTATACTGGGACTTTGTAACGAGGGAGAATTTGAGAAGGCTAAATCACTGTTCTGTGACTTGCTTGAACTGGGCTATAATCATGATGAAGTTGCATGGAAAATTCTAAATGATGGTTTGCTCAAAGGTGGTTATGTTGATATATGTTCTCAGATGCTGTCTACCATGGAGAATAAACATTGTTCCATTAGTTCTCAGACACATGCTATGGTGACCAATGGCTTGCATGAGGCATCTGGCAGTCTGATTGGTGAACTCCGAGGAGAAGCTCTTTGAGTCAGCTCGACTGATATGTTCATGCTAATAGATGGTGTGTTTCATTGGCCACACATTTCGTCTGTAACTTTCAGTCCGATGGTAAATGTCCTGTCCACACAAATCATGTGGAGTACTATATATTTATCCAAACACGTTATTGGTAAAACTTAGTTGACATAATTTTCTGCCCATCAGTACACCTTCCTTTCATGATTTTCCGTTCCATGAAAATCTTGCCTACAAATTGTCACGTTTGTTTACAAATCACAACCTGTATCATCCTTCACCCTAGAAACTAACCATGTCACATGGCTCTATATGGTTTTGAATCTGCTGAAAGCTCCACCCCTTCATGGCCTAATTGATCTTTTTTAAACCTGCAGAATATATTGGTTGTTAGACTTGTCACAATTTAGCAAATATGATCAATTATTGATTGTGGTAGTCCAGTAAAGCAGATGCTTTCTTGAGAAAGTTGTACAGTAGAATACTTCAATCAAGGCATCAACTAACTAAAAAGTAACCCCTTCCTTTTTTTTGCCAGGAAGACATGTGCAATTTTGATATTAGCGAGGCACATGTGCAGGTTGCATGCAGCACCGCGTTGTACATAACTGACTTGAGATGAGCAACATCCAGTTAGGATGCCGTTTGATCAGCTAAACGCCAATACATGTTGCTCAAGCTGATCAGTTTGTCAGAAACAGGATTGTCGTACCAATTCATATTCAAATCAAAGGCACTTTCTCGTCACGCAGTGGGGAGGTATGTACTGCATGGCTTCTCCATTCTATGTGATACGTTTGCTTTACTATGCATTTGGTTATCTTCTTATGTTGATGTTACAGAAGCATCATCCTTTCCCTTTTATGCAGATAGTCAGTGTCAGGCTCACCCAAAACCCAAACCTAGGGCTTATGGAGTCTCATTGCTTGCTTTGCTTTGGGGGTAATCAATTATACCTGTCATTCTTTGATTGCCATATTTTGGTGGTATAGATGCCGTACAGTTCTTTTACATTGGAGAAGTTTATTTTTGAATGATATAGAACAGTCTACTTCTATGACTCCTATTTATGTAGTGATTCTTATCAGAGCATTTAGTGTGGTGCGAAATAATGTATCAACTTGAAAGAATTAAACTTAAAAATTATTGGATAGGTACAGACTTAGTCTGTAAAAAATAGATACGTAGATAGACTTGTTTACTACTACCTTTGTCCTCAAATGTATGCCACTGTGAGGTGCATAGAGTCAACCTTTAGAAATCTTGACGACTAATATGTGCGAAAGTGCAATTTATTCATTTTGCATAATTATTTTACGTTGTCCACGCTTATTGTTTTCTATAAAACATGTTATGTGCAAAAATTATAGTCATAGTCCCGCATCGTAGACTGTAAAAGAACATCATACATTTGTGAATGGAGTAGGATTTCTCGTTGTTTAGCTATGTTTGATATACTTTCAAATCTTGGCCAACAAAGAACAGTGGTTTGGATTGCATTTTGCCACATTGAGACATCAGTCATCGTCCGTGTTGAGACTTTGACAACACGAAACACAATAGTTTGATGCGGTAACATGTTCTACAAGACAGGCACTCATTTGAACTCAAATACTCTCGCTCTCGCTCTCAGAGATACTTGGCAAAGTGAAAACTAGTTCAGTACTTTAACTCCTAAGAGTAAATTGCTGCACAAGTTGCATCTGGACCATGAACTAGAAATCTGAATATATGCACGATTATGTTGATTTTCATTAAGCGTGGTAAATCAATATATTCCTAGGCTCCTTCCTCTCTGCCCTTGTGGTGCCAGTGAGTCTGCCATCATGCCACCTGGTTCCAGGGCTATCTCAAATAGGCCTTAGCCCCACTATCCTACCATGGTTAATAACACCTACATGGTCTGAAGCATCACCATTTTTCTAAATCAAATAGGTACAAGAGTATAACTTGAGGTGTTATTAGTCTAGTGATGAAATGCCATTTAGCTGATCAAGTGCAAAGAGCACCCTCAAGTGAAAGGGTTGGGTTCAGTCATTGCACCTGGAAATTAGAATCTCTGGATGACTGCGTAACCTACGTGTAGTCTTTACATTGATGCCTAATTCAGAGATGCCAAGACTTCATGCTCTTAACTGAAGAGTATCAATCTCAGGTATGTCTTCTGTGTTTGTCTGTCACACTGTTCTGTGATTTCTAGGGATGTCAAGTGCAGCATGCTTGCTCCCTTGTGCGGATCTCTGATATTGGGTTTGCAGAGTGGCTTTTTAAAAAATCATGTTGTGTTCCCCATTGAATTACCATAGCCTAATGATAATTCCATATTAGCCAGAAGACCAAAACAGTAATGTGATTGTTGTTTTAACTGTAACTTTACACCCTTAATACAGGCATATGGCTCCAGAGTACTTGCATGCATGGGATCATAATGAGAAGATTTCTGTGTTTTCGTATGGACTTTTGCTTCTCGAATTGTCAGTCCATTCTTGATCAGCTGCATAGGCCAAACCACTGAACAACATGAAAGAGTTAGTGGATCCTTCTCACGACATTACAGATGACTCGGAGAAGAACACGTCCCCCAACAGTTGCATTCACGTGCATTCACCACAGGGCAAGCTCACGGCCTTGTATGAAATCGGTGAGTGGGTTATACATATCCATTTTGCAAGTGCAAATTGAGCATCAAATTCACGAGGTGGCGTGCTGGTTGTTGGTTGCAGGTACTCGGTTTCTTGAAGGTAGATAGTCCACGTACACAGATGTGAGGACCTTAACTCCCAAAGCTCCACATGTTCAACTCGTGATTCAGAAGACTGGAATGGACTTACACACTCTAGCTACCGTAATGATGTGGATACGACACATGCAGGCTGCCTTGGAGCGGTGAAATTTAGTACGGAGTGTATTTGTTGACAGGTTTTTCCATCTCTTGTAAATCATCGGTCTCTACATTGTGATTTTTCATATGTTGAAGATTGCACGGATTTGAGAGACCAATCATCGCCGCTGGGAATTTTCAATAGCGTCACTGTGGACTTACTTTCTCCGGACAGTTTTTACTTGTAGGGTCCTCTGTACTTATTGATGAATAATTTCAATTTATGGACGAACAAGTCGAACGTGTGACTATCTTCGTTGTACAGATGAATCTCATGATGTACTAATGTACTATGCCCCCGTTTCTGGGATTTTTTTTTTCTGAACTGACCCGTTTCTGGGAGTTGGTACACTATATAAGTAGCGATACTGTGATAGTGATGAGAGGATCATTGTCTTCTTTTTGCAAGACATATACTCCCTCCATTCGTAAATATAGATTTCAATAAAGACCACATACAGATGTATAGACATATTTTAGAGTGTGGATTCGTATGCAGTCTACTTCTTTGCACGTGTTCTTAGCTCTATTTGTGATAGCTAATGTACATTCTTGCAGTTACTGTATTTATTAAGACGGAAAGGACCTCGCCCTGATCCCATTTCTCAATCAAATCAAAACGGAGTTCAAAGGATTCAGTGAACACTCCTAGGGGATACGACAGAGTACAGACATCACCGAAGTAGCCTCCAACCGTTTTGCCGAGCTTGCAGTTGTAGTGGACGCGTGCTTCTGGATGGTCCATGTGCGGAGCGGTTTTGTTTTGGTTCTCTTCATTACTAGTAAAAAAGAGCCTGTGCGTTGCAATTGGTGAAAAAAAATAACACAATCCCCTAACCTTAAAATCATGACTCTATACTCCAATAGGTCCACGCTCTTTATTTAAACACATGGCATCCCAATCCGCGTTACCACATATCCTCCTTCCCACCCTCGTCGATAGTGGCCTCAGTGGTAACACAATCACAACATTTGAATATTGTCAATTCTAAGCCGTCTCTCTCTTGACATTAAATGATAAATCTGCTTTTTTGTGTGTGATGTTTTTGCGAGGTATGCATGCATGGTTATACATATTTTTTTGTTTCTCGTCTGGTTTTGCTAAGGTGTTCATTTTCAATATGGATCGACACCAATATGAAAGAAATATTGATCATGCGCTATTTATTTTATTGACGTTGCACCTTAGATAACATTTTTAAAAAGGTTAACAGGAAAAATGACATCATACTCAACTTCTGCACATTTTTCTGATCAAATTACATATTTAACATGTTAAATTTAGAGTTATGGTTTAAAAGATATGGACATTTAATTTTTTTGATATATATTACGAGATTAACCCAAATATCAAGGGGTTTCCTACAAAAGCAAAAAAATATGAGTTAAATTGGCGTGCAGATTGATTACCAGAAATATCGGTTTTTTGTTTTTTGAAAAATGCAAATAACTGACTTAAAAGTGGACTACGGGTTGATTAACAGAAACATGAGGGCGTTTTATGAAAAATAGCATGACGGATTAAAAATATCAATTTTCTTTATTATTAAATTAAGTATATAGTATATTAGTATTAGTAAGCATAAGTATACCCCCCCCCCAAATTTCTTTTAAAGTATAAGTATATAGTATACATATAGGTACATAATAGATATACACCTTTTTGTTTTTATTTTATGTTTTTTGCTACTTTTACAAATGTTTGGAATTTTAGAAAAAATCTGAACTTTAATAAAAGTTCACGATTTTGTAAAAGGCCCAATTTGCAAAAAATGTTGGTGAATTTAAAATCTTCCTCAATTTCAAAAATATTCCGAACTCCAAAAAGTGCTCACGAATTTTAAGAATATTCTTGTATTTTTAAAAATATTCACAAATTTGGAAAATGTGCAAATTTAAAAGATAATTTTGATTTAAAAAACTTTCACAAATTTCAAAATTTTAAAATATTGGTCGACCAAAAAACGAATTAAAAAATTTCCCAAATTGCAAAAATATTTGGCGATTCAACAAAATATTCAAGAATTTAAAAATATCATGAATTTCGAAAATGTTCTTGAATTTTAAAGATTGTTCCTTAAATTCAAAGATATTCCGAATTTAAAAAATGGAAAAATGGGAAAAGGAATAAAAAAAGAAAAGCAGAAAATGAAAAACCGGTTGAACCTTCCCAAGAATGGTGGGAGAAAAAACCCAGCCATCCGCACTGGGCCGACCAAATAGCGTGCAAGCGCGTAAGATGGGTGCGCGGTTGATCGGGGTCTCTATCTGCTGACCTATGCGGCAAATAGGATACCGCAATTATGGTAGCAAGGAACCATTAGCAATCCGAAACTAGGTCGTGCATCATGGCCTGACACCGAGACCGAGCAAATACGCGTAAGAGCTAGTCGATCGCGCTCTGGCCTTTGCAACTCGATAAAGTTTGTGTGGTGTGCGCGTAATACGTTGACAAACATAGGTGCCCCGGGTGTTTTTTGTTTTGAGTTTATGTTTGATTCAAAAATCAAATGTAATCCAAATCCTTTAGGAAAAATGTACAGAGGCTCAATTTAATATTTTGAGTTTAAGGAAAATGATTTCCTGCCAAAATAAAAGATATAACCTTGTTTTGAAAATGGTAATTATTCCCTTTTGTTCAAAAATCAAATTCATTCTAATCATCTTAGAAAAATTTATTGAGACTCCAATTGTTATTTGTAACTTCAGAAAAATGTTTTTCAGGCCAAATTATATATTTAAATTATCACCCTATTTTGGGATATCAATTTATTCCCTAAGTACTTTTAGGGTTCGATTTAATTCCAATTTTAATTTAGGGTTTCAACAATGTTTGAGACTTACGAAATTATCAACCCAAAATATTTTAGGGAAGGTCGCACACATTTTTTAGCCCAATTTTGGCCTTTATAAATAATCCCTAGATGATAATTTAGGGTTCTGAATAATTTAAAGTTTTGTGTGAGCCACAATTTCACTTTGTTAAATCAGGTCCTAATCAATCTATCAGAAGCAAATGTGAAATTTTTTTGACCCTAATAATTCTTTTAACATTTCAAATTTGGAAAATATTTTATATGTGACAGATCCTTAGCTTCTCGTGATGCCATAGGAGCCGGTGGCAATGTAAACGTAGGCGGCATAGCTAGTAAATTGCGAAAAACCACCAAGATCGTAAGCGACATATAAAAAAAACACCAAATCGTTAACGGTTTACAAGAACATCATTTTGGGGATTATTTTTGCCGAAAGTACTAACAGTTCTATTGATCCGCGTTTTGAATCAAAATATGACAGGTGCGTCCTGTGGTCAGTGATGGAGTGGCAGCAAAATCTAAAAACATTTGACAGACGAGGTTTGCCTGCTCCCGTGCTTGTGCTCCCAACAATGCTCCGCAAGCACGTTAACCATCCAACGGTACCAATTTGTTGCTATATACACCCATAGAATCAGGAGAAAAATATTAAAAATCTGTGTTCTATATGACTTGCATCTGGATTAGAAATCGGCATCCAAAACAATACAGTACGAAGTGATTCTTGCACCATAATGCAGCCTAATTTATATATCAACACAGAATCATGTGAAATATGTATATATAATTAGTGGATTTCAGAGAATATAAAAGTGAATCAGTTTGTCTAATTCACATCTAGATATTTTTTTAAGTATGTCACATCTAATCTCCCATAGATATATAATGCAGCAACAAGAAACAAAAAAACTATGACAAAAAAAATAGACCACAACAGAGTGGACATCATCTTAGATTTGATATAACTACGTCACATCTAGACATGTCCTAGACAAACCATGAATCATCTGCGGCTAGACAGCAACATGGCAATTGCCGAGCTGCGTCGCAGTGATCGGCAAGTCACAGAAGACAAACGAGGAGGGATGGGAACGCTATAATCTAGCAACAAAAGGAAAGAAATCGTGTGATTGCAAAAAGGATCGGATGGTATCTTTGGGTTTTTTTCTCCGGGAGCCGCTATGCGTCCGCCGGTAGATGTCTAGTAAACATCCACCACCTCGACAGCTGTCAGATCTCCGCGCGCGAGCTGTCCGATCTAACTCCTCGCACGCGCGCGTCGCCTTCCTGACACATTAATTCCCGAAACAACAAACCAGTTGCAGAAACAATGGTCACATTGCAGAAACAATTTCTGAAACAACGATCGCGTTGTAGAAACAATTCCTGAAACAACGTCTGCGTTGCAAAAAAAACTACCATGTTGCAAAAAATTGGAGATTGCAGAAACAATTCCTGAAACAACGGCTGGGTTGCAGAAACAATTCCTGCAACAAGACCCCTGTTGCAAAATTTGCAACAACATCGCCAACCTCTTCTCTTTATTCCTACAACAAGATCGTTGTTGCATTTTGTGCAACAAAGACCATGTTGCTGAAAACGTCACCGCGTCGCAGACGCCATGGCTGCCTACGCTGGTGCTCCTTCAGGACGGCGGCGGCATGGCTCCAGTGGCGGTGTGCCTCGCAGAGGAAAGAGAGAAAGGAGAAGGTAGGAGAAGAGGAGGGGCAGGCCGCGCGGGTGGTGGAGCAGCATCTGTTTGATGCGTATTCATGGGACTGAAACTGGAGGTAGGAGACGAGGTTGGGGAAGATATGGATGAGATCTGGTCATTGGAGATAAGAAGGAAAAGGAGAGAGGTGGTGCAGGCCCACATGGGCACGTGGCGTACAGAGAAGACGGCGGACGTTTAGCGTGGGATCCGTCGGGTGATTAGAATCATTTCCCCTTTTCTCCTAATTCTACGTGAATAAATACTACTTTTTTCACTCCAACGCCCTTAGCATGGTTTGTGAAGAAGAATTCAACCAATTTACAAATAGGTCCTTCTAAAAAAAGCTATTCATGAGTGGTCAAAGGAACGATGACATGGCATCCATGTGCCCGGGTTTTTCCCTCTCGGGCCGGTTTTGGTCTTATTTGATCAAATTAACGAGTTTGCGGATTAAATCTGATCAGGTCCTGGGTTATTGGCCTAAAATGTGCAATCGGTTTGGGTTTATATACCCGTGGCACATTTCACTCTTTATTTGGACACTCATACTGAGTGTGCATAAACTTTCCAAATGTATACCAATTCCTCTAATGATCAGGACAAAGATTTGGTGCATGGTTCCCTTTACATATTGGGCATCTCCTTGGCGTGCTCCCAAAGGAATTTCCTATGACTTGCTCTAGGCGACAACCAGTTCCAAAATTCCTACTAGAATATAAAGATGCTGCCACGCCCGCCCATCTCAATGCAAAAATAATAAAATTATATTGAAAATTGAATAGTTAAGTATCTTTTTTAATTAATTAAAAATATTCATACAATCATATGTTACAATTTTAGCAACGCATGGGGGAACACTATTAAGAAGCACACCACCGGACCTATTATCAAAGCTGAACATCGCAATCTCGTGTGCCACCTTATTAGGCCTTCTGTTAATCTTGGATATCTTGCAGTTTATCATCTACTTGGATAAACTCAATGCTTCTATTTTTAGATCAACTAAAGGACTAACATTCAAATTACAATGTTTGACTCAGGAATCCCTGATAAAAGCTTTTAGTACATGCTGCTTCATTATAGGTTTCAACTCGTCATCATGCCGGTTGCAGCACTAGGCGCCTCTGCTGGTTGTAGTTGCTATGGCTCGCCGTCATGTCGGGTTGCAACACTAATCGCCTCTGGTTCCAGCTTCTTTTGTGTCGATTGCAGCACTAAGTCCCTCCGATTCTAGCTCCCTGTCTTGTCGGGTGCCTCGCCAAACGCATTTGGTCGCTTACTTTGCAATCATTAGTGTCATGAGCTCAAATGACCATGGTCGACGGGTTCGCACCAAGTTCCGGCTCCACTCGTAGCACAACCTCTCACTGCTTGCCCCACGGGTGTTCATTGTCCCTGAAGCGCGGCCGGATAGCCGGCCGATCATTATGAAGAAACCGAAACAGAACAAGACGTCCATACAATTTGTTCATTGAAGTTGGCAACATTACTCGAACATTGACGTAATCAAAGGGATTGCTTGAGGGACATGTTGCAGCTTTTCCTTGTCATAGAAAAATGATATGATGATGCAGGAGCGGTGGACAGAAGTACTCCGAGCGGATGTGTTACTTCTAGGTCCAAATAGTAGAAAAAACGTGAGAAGCAAAAAAGGCTAGCCTTACTCCATACTTTTGATGCCCAACACAGACGAGCTTGTGAGCAAGGAACATTTGATTCAGAGTTAGTTCGAGTTGAAGGAAATGAATGATTTGGTGCCTGTTCGAGTGGAATGAAGAGAGAAAAAGTTAAAAATATAAATTTCACGCTAGTCTTAGCAGAAGGAAAACACTGACATCGCTTCAAAATTTTAGCCCCCAAGCACACAAAAGTGAGCAAGGAAACCAACCCTTGGGCAAGGAATTAAATAAATACTTAATATTTCATACATCTGGTGTTACACTGCCGGACCAGCGTGATGGAGAGAAGGTACGAAAAAACAGAGTTACATTACTCTATAGTCCTGGCGTCGCACCGCCTGACCACTACGGTGAAGTGGAAAAAACAGGCCTGACGCTCTATACATTTGTCCATTGAAGTATGCGTCATTACTCCAACATAGTTGTCCAATTGAAGAGGGTGCGAGAGAGAACAACATATTGCAGCTTTTCCATGTCATAGAAAAATGTCCTAGCGGTGCAGGAGCAACTTGGCCTCTAGAGGGAGGGAAGGGGTGGAGCGAAGTACTCCGGGCGGATTCATTTCTTTCAGGCTAGAAAAAGGAAGCGAGAGGGCAAAAAGAGGCTGGCGTCACTCCATACTTTGGCGCCTAACACAAACAAGCTAGTGAGCAAAAAAAAAAAGTGTTTCGGAGTTTGTCCGAGAAAGGAAATAAATGGTTCGGTGCCGGTCCATGTGAAATGAGGAGGAAAAATAATTATTTTTTACAATAGTCCGTGTGAAAAGGGAAATTTGCATATGTGCGAGTCGACCCTAGCTCAGACGATGACGGTATAAGTAAGAGAGAAATAATTTGCATTGACTTAAATATAATGAACAAAGTAAGAGAGAAAAGTTTTGCATTGGCTTAAATAGAATGAAGAGGTAATATCACCCGTTGTCATAGAACTTGTGTTGCATGTTCAGTTTGGTGCTAAAACTTCGAAAATATGGTTTTGTGGTCACCTAACCTGACTCAAGCGTGCAGATACGGTCACAGTACGCGTATACAGACATATCAATGTGTATGGCCCCACTCATCAGTGACGAACGCGACGTATTTTACACAGAACACCCTGATTTTTTTATTTGTGGAAGAAGTGAACCACAACAATATATTTTTACAGCAAACACCCTAACTTTTTTATTTACAGAAGACATGCCCGCAATAAGTCAATACTGCACATATATGCGAACATTAAAACTTCTTTTATTTGCAGAAAACAGGAGCACAATACTGCACATATATGCGAACATTAAAACTTCTTTTATTTACAGAAAACAGGACCACAATACAGCACATATATGTGAACATTAACAACAAAAATGGCAAGCCAGGACTCGAAAAGACGAGCAACTATTTTTTAACCCGAGAATGCAAATGCAAAAAATTAACGCCAAAAAGAATCTACTAGGACTTGAACCTACAACCAACTGCTTAAATCAATACAATCTAGACACTACAACCTGATGCGGAGCATCCTTCCATCATCCCCATGGACTCTACATCAACACATCCAACCCCACAAGGACCTATGACTCGAGCACGTGCAAGAGCTCTTGAAACCGAGGTGACATCACTCCTCTCACAATTCCCTTTCGATTCACATGAGACATGGGTACTACCTCAAACAGAAACGCTATGCATACTCGGTACCAAGGAGTCAACCATGAATAAGCTAGGAAGCGAGGAGAACCGAAGCGGAAGACATGCATGAAGACGGAGAGGAAAGCACCAAGGACCAGGATGGCGGACGATCCGGACGGCGTCTTGACGATCCGGACAGAGCCGGACGATCCGGACCCGGCCCGGACGATCCGGCTAACTCACCCAAGACACCCAAAGCTCAACCGTGAAGCCGGATCATCTGGACCCGATCCGGATCATCCGGACCTGCCTGACGTCCGGACCTCCCGCCGGACATCCGCCCTCTTGAACACCACCGGGCATCCAGCTCATCCGGGCCTCCACCGGACCATCCGGACCAGCTGGATCATCCGGCTCCTCTCCCGAGATCATCCGGCAACAGTGTGCGCGTGTTGGTGAGCCCATGTACCCCTTCGCCCCTAGTCTATTTATAGGACCCCATCTCCTCACTTTGAGACTTAGCATTGGATTAGCTCATATTTGTGTGAGAGCCTTTGCTCATCCACTTGGATACTTCTCCTCGGAGATCACGACCTCTTCGGAGAAGATCCCCAAGCGGATTCAAGACCCCTTCTAGGGAAGAACATCAAGGCCTCCTTTTGGAGAAGAACGGTTCCTTTGTATCCTTACCTTTGTTGACTTTGGATCTTGTGGATCTCTTATGTGTGTGGTGATCTAGCACTTGTGTGATCGATTCCTTGTTGGTTGAGTGATTCTCTCGCTTTCCCGTGTTTTCCTTTGTGCTTCCACGTGTTCTTCGTGATTCCCCGTAGGATCCACTCCAAACGTGAAAGATCGACGCTATAGGGTTCCACCCTACATCATATGGTATCATGAGCCACGTTGATCACGTTTTTGGAGCCCCTACCCCGTGTTTTCTAGCTTGATTTTGTTGTTTTCGTCCTAAATCCGAAAATCCCCACCAAAAATAGCCCCCAAATTTTTTTGTGATTTGTTGGTTTTGATGATGTTTTGTTGATTTTGATCCGTGGATTCGGTGTGTAACTCGTGGATCTTGCTTTTCCCCACCTTCTTCCCCTCGAAATCCATCCAAAATCTGCGAAATCGTTGAATTTCTCGCCGTTTTCGAGTTCTTCCCGAGCAGTTCCCGACCGCGATTGACCTGCCCGGATCATACGGACCCTGACCCGGATCATCCGGACACGCCCGGATCATCCGGCTCCTAGCCCGGATCATCCGGCTTCCTCTGCCGAAACTGCAGTTTTGCAGTCCTCCTACACCACCACCACCACCTACGCCTCCATACTGTTGGGGAACGTTGCAGAAAATTAAAATTTTTCTACGGCTTCACCAAGATCCATCTATGAGTTCATCTAAGCAACGAGTAACGGGAGAGAGATGACATCTACATACCACTTGTAGATCGCGTGCGAAGCTTGCAAGGTGATGATGGAGTCGTACTCGAGCGTGATTCAGATCACCGATGCCAAGTCTTTGAACGGACAGCACCTCCGCGTTCAACACACGTGCGGGACGATCGACGTCTCCTCCTTCTTGATCCAGCAAGGGGAAGGAGAGGTTGAGGAAGATGGCTCCACCGCAGCACGACGGCGTGATGATGGTGGAGATGCAAGATCTCGGCGTGGCTTCGCCAAGCTCATGCGGAGGAGATGTGTTGGGAGGGAGGGCTGCGCCTTGGGAGTTGTGTCCAGCAGCCCCCTCCCTCCCCCTTTATATAGGCCCCAGTGGCGGCCCTGAGATCCAATCTCCGTGGGGGCGGCCAAGGGGTGGAGTGCCCCCAAGCCGGTGGGCGCCCCACCCCTAGGGTTTCAACCCTAGGCGCGGGGTGGGCCTGAGGCGCACCAGCCCCTTGTGGGCTGGTTCCCTTCCCCTTGCAGCCCATGGGGCCCTCCGGGATAGGTGGCCCCACCCGGTGGACCCCCGGGACCCTTCCGGTGGTCCCGATACTTTGCCGGTAACCCCCGAAACTTTCCCGATGGCCAAAACACCACTTCCTATATATTATTCTTTACCTCCGGACCCTTCCGGAACTCCTCGTGACGTCCGGGATCTCATCCGGGACTCCGAACAACATTCGGTGGTCACATACTTGACTTCCTACTAACCCTAAGCGCCACCGAACCTTAAGTGTGTAGACCCTACGGGTTCGGGAGACACGCAGACATGACCGAGACGACTCTCGGGCAATAACCAACAGCGGGGTCTGGATATCCATGTTGGCTCCCACATGCTCCTCGATGATTTCATCGGTTGAACCACGATGTCGAGGATTCGATCAAACCTCGTATGCAATTCCTTTGTCAATCGATGCGTTACTTGCCCGAGACTCGATCGTCGGTATCCCAATACCTTGTTCGGTCTCGTTCCTCGGCAAGTCACTTTACTCGCACAGTAATGCATGATCCCGGCCAACACCTTGGTCACATTGAGCTCATTATGATGATGCATTACCGAGTGGGCCCAAGAGATACCTCTCCGTCATACGGAGTGACAAATCCCGCTCGATCCGTGTCAACCCAATGATACTTTCGGAGATACCGTAATGCACCTTTATAGTCACCCGATTCGTTGTGACGCTTTGATACACCCAAGGCACTCCTACGGTAACCGGGAGTTACACGATCTCATGGTCGAAGGAATAGATACTTTGACATTGGTAAAGCTTCTAGCAAACGAACTATCCGATCTTTTATGCTATGCTTATGATTGGGTCTTGTCCATCACATCATTCTCCTAATGATGTGATCCCGTTATCAACGACATCCAATGTCCATAGTCAGGAAACCATGACTATCTATTGATCACAACGAGCTAGTCAACTAGAGGCTCACTAGGGACTCATTGGGTCTAAGTGTTCACACGTGTATTACGATTTCCGATAATACATTTATAGCATGAACAAAAGACAATTATCATGAACATTGAAATATAATAATCCTTTTATTATTGCCTCTAGGGCATATTTCCAACAGTCTCCCACTTGCACTAGAGTCACCAATCTAGTTACATTGTGATGAATCGAACACCCATAGAGTTACGGTGTTGTTCATGTTTTGCACGCGAGAGGTTTAGTCAGCGGATCTGCGACATTCAGATCCGTGTGCACTTTGCAAATCTCTATGTCTCCATCTTGAACATTTTCACGGATGGAGTTGAAACGACGCTTGATGTGCTCGGTCTTCTTGTGAAACCGGCTCCTTGGCAAGGGCAATAGCTCCAAGTTGTCACAGAAGAGTTTGATCGGCCCGACGCATTGGGTATGACTCCTAGGTCGGTGATGAACTCCTTCACCCAAATCGCTTCATGCGCTGCCTCCGAGGCTGCCATGTACTCCGCTTCACACGTAGATCCCGCCACGACGCTCGCTTGCGGTTGCACCAGCTTCTTGCTCCACCATTCAACATATACACGATCCGGTTTGTGACTTAGAGTCATCCAGATCTGAGTCGAAGCTAAGCGTCGGCGTAACCCTTCTGACGAGCTCTTCGTCTCCTCCATAAACGAAACATGTCCTTTGTCCTTTTCGGTGCTTCAGATATTCTTGACCGCTGTCAAAGGTTCCTTGCGGGTTACTTTGGTATCTTGCAACCAAACTTACGGCAAGGTTTACATCGGTCCAGTACACAACATGGCATACATAATAGATCCTATGGCTGAAGCATAGGGATGACACTCATCTCTTTTATATCTTTTGTCGTGGTCGGTGGTGAGCTGAGCTCGCCACACCTTGTAACATAGGCAAGAACCCTTCTTGGACTGATCCATTTTGAACCTCTTCAAAATCTTATCAAGGTATGTGCTTTGTGAAAGACCTATGAGGCGCCTCGATCTATCCCTATAGATCTTGATGCCTAATATATAAGCAGCTTCTCCAAGGTCCTTCATTGAAAAACACTTGTTCAAGTAGGCCTTAATGCTGTCCAGAGTGTCGTATCATTTCCCATCAAGAGTATGTCATCTACATATAATAGGAGAAATGCTACGGAGCTCCCACTCACTTTCTTGTAAACGCAGGCTTCTCCATAAGTCGCATAAACCCAAATGCTTTGATCATCTCATCAAAGCGAATGTTCCAACTCCGAGATGCTTGCACCAGTCCATAAATGGATCATTGGAGCTTGCATACTTTGTTAGCGTTCGAGGATCGACAAAACCTTCCGGCTGCATCATATACAGCTCTTCCTTAAGATGTCCATTAAGGAATGCCGTTTTGACGTCCATCGCCATATCTCATAATCATAGTATGCGGCAATTGCTAACATGATTCGGACGGACTTAAGCTTCGCTACGGAGAGAAAGTCTCGTCGTAGTCAATCCCTTGAACTTGTCGATAACCCTTAGCGACAAGTCGAGCTTTATAGATGGTGACATTACCATCCGCGTCCGTCTTCTTCTTAAAAATCCATTTATTTTCTATCGCCGCCGATCATCGGGCAAGTCTGTCAAAGTCCATACTTTGTTTTCATACATGGATTCTATCTCGGTTTCATGGCCTCAAGCCATTTGTTGGAATCGGGCCCGCCATTGCTTCTTCATAGTTCAAGGTTCATTGTTGTCTAGCAACATGATTTCCATGACAGGTTGCCGTACCACTCAGTGCGGAACGTGTCCTCGTGGACCTTCGAAGTTCAAGAGTAACTTGATCCGAAGTACCTTGATCATCATCAACGTTTTCCTCTTGATTGGTGTGGGCATTACAGAACGGTTTCTGCGCTGCACCACTTTCCCGTTCGAGAGGTAGTACTTCATCGAGTTCCACTTTCCTCCCACTTACTTCTTTCGAGAGAAACTCTTTCTCTAGAAAGCATCCGTTCTTAGCAACAAAGATCTTGCCTTCGGATCTTAAGTAGAAGGTATACCCGACAGCTTCCTTAGGGTATCCTATGAATCGCATTTTTCCGACTTGGGTTCGAGCTTTTCAGTTGAAGTTTCTTGACATAAGCATCGCATCCCCAAACTTTTAGAAACGACAGCTTAGGTTTCTTCCCAAACCATAATTCATACGGTGTCGTCTCAACGGATTTAGACGGTGCCCTATTTAAAGTGAATGTAGCTGTCTCTAGGCGTATCCCCAAAATGATAGCGGTAAATCGGTAAGAGACATCATAGACCGCACCATATCCAATAGAGTGCGATTCGACGTTTGGACACACCGTTTACCGAGGTGTTCCAGTGGCGTGAGTTGTGAAACGATTCCACATTTTCTTAAGTGTACCAAATTCGTGACTTAAGTATTCTCCCCCACGATCTGATCGTAGGAACTTTATCTTACGGTCACGTTGATTCTCTACTTCACTCTGAAATTCCTTGAACTTTTCAAAGGTCTCAGACTTGTGTTTCATTAAGTAGACATACCCATATCTACTCAAGTCATCAGTGAGAGTGAGAACATAACGATATCCTCCGCGAGCCTCAACGCTCATTGGACCGCACACATCGGTATGTATGATTTCCAACAAGTTGGTTGCTCGCTCCATTGTTCCGGAGAACGGAGTCTTGGTCATCTTGCCTAAGAGGCAAGGTTCGCATGTGTCAAACGATTCATAATCAAGAGACTCTAAAAGTCCATCAGCATGGAGCTTCTTCATGCGCTTGACACCAATGTGACCAAGGCGGCGATGCCACAAGTATGTGGGACTATCGTTATCAACTTTACATCTTTTGCATCCACACTATGAACATGTGTAATATTACGCCGAGATTCATTAAGAATAAACCATTGACCATCGGAGCATGACCATAAAACATATCTCTCATATAAATCGAACAACCATTATTCTCAGACTTAAATGAGTAGCCATCTCGTATCAAACGAGATCCAGATACAATGTTCATGCTCAAACTTGGCACTAAATAACAATTATTGAGGTTTAAAACTAATCCGTAGGTAAATGTAGAGGCAGCGTGCGACGGCGATCACATCGACCACGAACCATTCCCGACGCGCGCCGTCACCTCGTCCTTCGCCAGATCTCCGTTTATTCCGCAGCTCTGCTGTGAGTTACATATGTGAGCAACGGCACCGTATCAAATACCGGGAGTTACTACGAGTCTCGGTAAGGTACACATCAATTACATGTATATCAAATATACCTTTGGTGTTGCGGCCTTCTTATCCGCTAAGTATTTGGGGCAGTTCCGCTTCGGTGCCCTTTCCCTTGCAATAAAAGCACTCGGTCTCGTGCTTGGGTCCATTCTTTGACTTCTTCCGGCAACAGGCTTACGGGCGCGGCAACATCTTTGCCGTCCTTCTTGAAGTTCTTCTTACCCTTGCCCTTCTTGAACTTAGTGGTCTTATTGACCATCAACACTTGATGTTCTTTCTTGATTTCAGCCTCTGCTGACTTCACATCGAGAACACTTCAGAATGGTCTTTACCATCCCTGCATGTTGTAGTTCATCACAAAGCTCTTGTAGCTTGGTGGGAGCGATCGAGGATTCTGTCAATGACCGCCTCATCAGGGAGGTTAATGTTCAATCGGGTCATACGTGCGTGCAACCCACATCTTTAGGATGTGTTCACCGACGTAACTGTTCTCCTCCATCTTACAATCTGAGAACTTGTCGGAGACATCATATCTCTCGACCCGGGCATGAGCTTGGAAAACTAGTTTCAGCTCTTCGAACATCTCATATGCTCCGTGATGCTCAAAACGCTTTTGGAGCCCCGGTTCTAAGCTGTAGAGCATGCCGCACTGAACGAGGGAGTAATCATCAGCACGAGTTTGCCAAGCGTTCATAACGTCTTGGTTCTCTGGGACGGGAGCGGCACCTAGCGGTCCTTCTAGGACATATTGCTTCTGGCAGCTATGAGGATGATCTCGGGTTCCGACCCAATCCGTATAGTTGCTGCCATCGTCTTTCAGCTTGGTTTTCTCTAGGAACGCGTTGAAGTTCATGTTGACATTAGCGTTGGCCATTGATCTACAAGACATATTTGCAAAGGTTTTAGACTAAGTTCATGATAATAAAGTTCTTAATCAAAATTATGAACTCCCACTTAGATTAGACATCCCTCTAGTCATCTAAGTGTTACACGATCCGAGTCGACTAGCCCGTGTCCGATCATCACGTGAGACGGACTAGCCATCGTCGGTGAACATCTTCATGTTGATCGTATCTTCCATACGACTCGTGTTCGACCTTTCGGTCTCCGTGTTCCGAGGCCATGTCTGCACATGCTAGGCTCGTCAAGTTAACCCTAAGTGTTTTCGCTGTGTAAAACTGTCTTACACCCGTTGTATGTGAACGTAAGGATCCATCACACCCGATCATCACGTGGTGCTTAGAAACGATTTAACTGTAGCAGCGGTGCACGTTAGGGAGAACACTTCTTGAAATTTTATAAGGGATCATCTTATTTACTACCGTCGTCCTAAGTAAACAAGATGTAAAAGCATAATAAACATCACATGCAATTATATAGTTGTGACATGATATGGCCAATATCATCAAGCTCCATTGATCTCCATCTTCGGGGCTCCATGATCATCTTGTCACCGGCTTGACACCATGATCTCCATCATCATGATCTCCATCATCGTGTCTTCATGAAGTTGTCACGCCAACGACTACTTCTACTTCTATGACTAACGCGTTTAGCAATGAAGTAAAGTAGTTTACATGGCGTTCTTCAATGACACGCAGGTCATACAAAAATAAAGACAACTCCTATGGCTCCTGCCGGTTGTCATACTCATCGACATGCAAGTCGTGAATCCTATTACAAGAACATGATCTCATACATCACAATTCAACATTCATCACAACTTCTGGCCATATCACATCACATGATCAATCGCTGCAAAAACAAGTTAGACGTCCTCTAGTTGTTGTTGCATCTTTTACGTGGCTGCGATTGGGTTCTAGCAAGAACGTTTTCTTACCTACGAATCACCACAACGTGATTTTGTCAACTTCTATTTACCCTTCATAAGGGCCCTGTTCATCGATTCCGCTCCAACTAAAGTGGAGAGACAGACACCGCCAGCCACCTTATGCAACTAGTGCATGTCGATCGGTGGAACCGGTCTCACGTAAGCGTCACGTGTAAGGTTGGTCCGGGCCGCTTCATCCCACAATACCGTTGAGCAAGAAAAGACTAGTAGAGGCAAGTAAGATGACAAGATCAACGCCCACAACAAATTGTGTTCTACTCGTGCATTAGAGAACTACGCATAGACCTAGCTCATGATGCCACTGTTGGGGAACGTTGCAGAAAATTAAAATTTTTCTACGGCTTCACCAAGATCCATCTATGAGTTCATCTAAGCAACGAGTAACGGGAGAGAGATGACATCTACATACCACTTGTAGATCGCGTGCGGAAGCTTGCAAGGTGATGATGGAGTCGTACTCGAACGTGATTCAGATCACCGATGCCAAGTGCTGAACGGACAGCACCTCCGCGTTCAACACACGTACGGGACGATCGACGTCTCCTCCTTCTTGATCCAGCAAGGGGGAAGGAGAGGTTGAGGAAGATGGCTCCACCGGCAGCACGACGGCGTGATGATGGTGGAGATGCAGTACTCCGACAGGGCTTCGCCAAGCTCTGCGGAGGAGGAGATGTGTTGGGGAGGGGAGGGGCTGCGCCTTGGGAGTTGTGTCCAGCAGCCCCCCTCCCTCCCCCCCTTTATATAGGCCCCCAGGGGGGGTGGCCGTGTTGGGGAACGTAGTAATTTCAAAAATTTTTCCTACGCACACGCAAGATCATGGTGATGCATAGCAACGAGAGGGGAGAGTGTTGTCTACATACCCTTGTAGACCCGAAGCGGAAGCGATCACAACGTAGAGGAAGTAGTCGTACGTTCTCCTCGCGATCCGACCGATCCCGGCGCCGTTACTCCGACGCCCCCGAGTTCTTGACACACGTACAGCTCGATGACGTCCCTCGACTCGATCCAGCCGAGTGTCGAGGAGAGTTTCACGACCGACGGCGTGGTGGCGATCTTGATGTTTCACGGCAGCAGGCTTCGCCTAAGCTTCGCGACGGTATAACCGAGGTGGAATATGGTGGAGGGGGGCACCGCACACGGCTAAGGAACGATCTCACGATCAACTTGTGTGTTCCAAGGTGCCCCCCTGCCCCCGTATATAAAGGAGCAAGGGGGGAGGGGGCCGGCGGCCAAGGGAGGCGCGCCAGGGAGTCCTACTCCTCCGGGTAGGATTCCCCAATCCTAGTTGGACTAGGATTCCTGAGGGGGAAGAGAGAGAGGGCGGCCCTTCTCCTAGTCCTAGTAGGACTAGGGAAGGGGGGCGCGCAGCCCCCTTGGGCTGCCCCTTCTCCTTTCCACCAAGGCCCATCGAGGCCCATTTACCTCCCGGGGGGTTCCGGTAACCTCCCGGTACTCCGAGAAATTCCGTTTTAGCCGAACCATTCGAACTCCAAACATAGGCTTCCAATATATCAATCTTTATGTCTCGACCATTCCGAGACTCCTCGTCATGTCCGTGATCACATCCGGACTCGAACTTCTTCGGTACATCAAAATACATAAACTCATAATAACCGCATCGAAACCTTAAGCGTGCGGACCCTACGGTTCGAGAACAATGTAGACATGACCTAGAACTATTCACGGTCAATAACCAACAGCGGGACCTGGATGCCCATATTGGTTCCTACATATTCTACTGAAGATCTTTGTCGGTCGACCGCATAACAACATACGTCGTTCCTTTGTCATCGGTATGTTACTTGCCCGAGATTCGATCGTCGGTATCCAATATCTAGTTCAATCTCGTTACGCAAGTCTCTTTACTCGTTCCGTAATACATCATCTCACAACTAACTCATTAGTTGTAGTGCTTGCAAGGCTTCAGTGATGTGCATTACCGAGAGGGCCCAGAGATACCTCTCCGACAATTGGAGTGACAAAACCTAATCTCGAAATACGCCAACCCAACATCTACCTTTGGAGACACCTGTAGTACTCATTTATAATCACCCGATTCGTTGTGACGTTTGGTAGCACCAAAGTGTTCCTCCGCAAACGGAGTTGCATAATCTCATAGTTACGGGAACATGTATATGTCATGGATAAAAGCAGTAGCAACATACTAAACGATCGTGTGCTAAGCTAAGGGAATGGGTCATGTCAATCGATCATTCTACTAATGATGTGACCTCATTAATCAAATAACAACTCCTTGTTTATGGTCGGAAACATAACCATCTTTGATTAACAAGCTAGTCAAGTAGAGGCATACTAGTGACATGTTGTTTTGTCTATGCATTCACACATGTATCATGTTTCCGGTTAATACAATTCTAGCATGAATGATAAACATTTATCATGAAATAAGGAAATAAATAATAACTTTATTATTGCCTCTAGGGCATATTTCCTTGATCTCCCCTTGCACTAGAGTCAATAATCTAGATTACATAGTAATGATTCTAACACCCATGGAGTCTTGGTGCTGATCATGTTTTGCTCGTGGAAGAGGCTTAGTCAACGGTCTGCAACATTCAGATCCGTATGTATCTTGCAAATCTCTATGTCTCCCGTCTGGACTAAGTCCGGATGGAATTGAAGCGTCTCTTGATGTGCTTGGTCCTCTTGTGAAATCTGGATTCCTTTGCTAAGGCAATTGCTCGATATTGTCACGAAGATTTTCATTGGACCCGATGCACTAGGTATGACACCTAGATCGGATATGAACTCCTTCATCCGACTCCTTCATTAGCTGCTTCGAAGCTGCTATGTATTCCGCTTCACATGTAGATCCCGCCACGACGCTTTGTTTAGAACTGCACCAACCGACAGCTCCTCCGTTTAGTGTAAATCGTATCCGGTCTGCGATTTAGAATCGTCCGGATCGGTGTCAAAGCTTGCATCAACGTAACCGTTCACGATGAGCTCTTTGTCACCTCCATATCGAGAAACATATCCTTAGTCCTTTTCGGTATTTCAGGATGTTCTTGACCGCTGTCCAATGATCTACTCTGGATTACTTTGGTACCTCCTGCTAGGCTTATAGCAAGGCACACATCAGTCTGGTACACAGCATTGCATACATGATAGAGCCTATGGCTGAAGCATAGGAACATCTTTCATTTTCTCTCTATCTTCTGCAGTGGTCGGGCATTGAGTCTGACTCAACTTCACACCTTGTAACACAGGCAAGAACCCTTTCTTTGCTTGATCCATTTTGAACTTTTTCAAAACTTTGTCAAGGTATGTGCTTTGTGAAAGTCCAATTAGGCGTCTTGATCTATCTCTATAGATCTTAATGCCCAATATGTAAGCAGCTTCACCGAGGTCTTTCATTGAAAAACTCTTATTCAAGTATCCCTTTATGCTATCCAGAAATTCTATATCATTTCCGATCAGCAATATGTCATCCACATATAATATCAGAAATGCTACAGAGCTCCCACTCACTTTCTTGTAAATACAGGCTTCTCCAAAAGTCTCAAAAACCCAAATGCTTTGATCACACTATCAAAGCGTTTATTCCAACTCCGAGATGCTTGCACCAGTCCATAGATGGATCGCTGGAGCTTGCATACTTTGTTAGCTCCTTTGGATCGATAAAACCTTCGGTTGCATCATATACAACTCTTCTTCCGTAAATCCATTCAGAATGCAGTCTTTACATCCATTTGCCAAATTTCATAATCATAAAATGCGCAATCGCTAACATGATTCGGACGGACTTAAGCATCGCTTCGGGTGAGAAGGTCTCATCGTAGTCAATCCCTTGAACTTGTCGAAAACCTTTTGCGACAAGTCGAGCTTTATAGACGATAACATTACCGTCGGCGTCGGTCTTCTTCTTGAAGATCCACTTGTTTTCTATTGCTCGCCTACCCTCGGGCAAGTCAACCAAAGTCCACACTTTGTTTTCATACATGGATCCCATCTCGATTTCATGGCCTCAAGCCATTTTATGGAATCTGGGCTCACCATCGCTTCTTCATAGTTCGTAGGTTCATCATGATCTAGTAGCATGACTTCGAACAGGATTGCCGTACCACTCAGTGCGGATCTTACTCGGTTGATCTACGAGGTTCTGCGAGAACTTGATCTCAAGTTTCATGATCAACATCATCAACTTCCTCACTACTTGGTGTAGACGTCTCGAAACTGGTTTCTGCGATTTAACTACTTTCAAGTAAGGGAGAAGGTACTATTACCTCATCAAGTTCCACTTTCCTCCCACTCACTTTTTTCGAGAGAAACTCCTTCTCTAGAAAGGATCCATTCTTAGCAACGAATGTCTTGCCTTCGGATCTGTGATAGAAGGTGTACCCAACTGTTTCCTTTGGGTATCCTATGAAGACACATTTCTCGATTTGGGTTCGAGCTTATCAGTTGAAGCTTTTTCACATAAGCATCGCATCCCCAAACTTTAAGAAACGACAACTTTGGTTTCTTGCCAAACCATAGTTCATAAGGTGTCGTCTCAACGGATTTTGACGGTGTTCTATTCAGGTGTGAATGCGGCCGCCTCTAGAGCATAACCCCAAAACGATAGCGGTAAATCAGTAAGAGACATCATAGATCGTACCATATCTAGTAAAGTACGATTCTGACGCTCGGACACACCATTACGTTGTGGTGTTCCGGTGGCGTGAGTTGCTAAACTATTCCGCATTGTTTCAAATGTAGACCAAACTCGTAACTCAAATATTCACCTCCACGATCAGATCGTAGAAACTTAATTTTCTTGTTACGATGATTTTCAACTTCACTCTGAAATTCTTTGAACTTTTCAAACGTTTCAGACTTATGTTTCATTAAGTAGATATACCCATATCTCGCTTAAGTCATCTGTGAAGGTGAGAAAATAACGATATCCGCCACGAGCCTCAACATTCATTGGACCACATACATCTCAGATGTATGATTTCCAACAAATCTGTTGCTCTCTCCATTGTACCGAGAACGATGTTCTAGTCATCTTGCCCATGAGGCACGGTTCATAAGTGCCAAGTGATTCATAATCAAGTGACTCCAAAAGTCCATCTGTATGGAGTTTCTTCATGCGCTTTACACCGATATGACCTAAACGGCAGTGCCACAAATAAGTTGCACTATCATTATCAACTCTGCATCTTTTGGTTTCAACATTATGAATATGTGTATCACTACTATCGAGATTCATAAGAAATAGACCACTCCTCAAGGGTGCATGACCATAAAAGATATTACTCATATAAATAGAACAACCATTATTCTCGATTTAAATGAATAACCGCCTCGCATCAAACAAGATCCAGATATAATGTTCATGCTCAACGCAGCACCAAATAACAATTATTTAGGTCTAAAACTAATCCCGAAGGTAGATGTAGAGGTAGCGTGCCGACCGCGATCACATCGACTTTGGAACCATTTCCCACGCGCGATCGTCACCTCGTCCTTTGCCGGTGTTCGCAATCCGTAGTCCCTGCTTGAGTTGCAAATATTAGCAATGTAACCAAGATATCAAATACCAGTGCTATCTGCGAGCTCTAGTAAGGTACACATCAATAACATGTATATCACATATACCTTTGTTCACCTTGCCATCCTTCTTATCCGCCAAATACTTGGGGCAGTTCCGCTTCAAAGGACTATCCGCTTGCGGTAGAAGCACTCGATTTCAGGTTTAGGGCCGACTTGGGTTTCTTCTCCCGAGCAAAGAACTTGCTTGCTGTTCTTCTTGAGATTCCCCTTCTTCTTCCCTTTGCCTTTCTTCTTGAAACTAGTGGTCTTGTTGACCATCAACACTTGATGCTCTTTCTTGATTTCTACCTCCGCAGCCTTTAGCATTGCGAAGAGCTCAGGTATAGTCTTTACTAACCCTTGCATATTATAGTTCATCACGAAGCCTTTGTAGCTTGGTGGCGGTGATTGAGAATTCATCAATGACACAATCATCCGGAAGATTAACTCCCAATTGTGTCAAGTGATTGTAGTACCCGGACATTCGAGTATATGCTCACTAATGTAACTATTCTCCTCCATCTTGCAGCTATAGAACTTATTGGAGACTTCATATCTCTCAATCCGGGCATTCTTTGGAATATTAACTTCAACTCTGGAACATCTCATATGCTCCATGACGCTCAAAACGTCGTTGAAGTCCCGGTTCTAAGCCGTAAAGCATGGCACATCAACTATAGAGTAGTCATCACTTTGCTCGCGAGACGCTCACAACATCCGGTGTTGCTCGGCAGAAGAGTCCTGTCACCTAGCGGTGCATCCAGACGTAACTCTTCAGGCAGCAATGAGGATAATCCTCGAGTTACGGACCCGATCCGTAATTGCTACCATCATCTTTCAACTTTGCTTTCTCAAGGAACGCATTAAAATTCAACGGAACAACAAAGACGAGCCATCTATCTACAATCAAACATAAACAAGCAAGATACTATCAGTACTAAGTTCATGATAAATTTAAGTTCAATTAATCATATTACTTAAGAACTCCCACTTAGAAAGACATCTCTAGTCATCCAAGTGATCACGTGATCCAAATCAACTAAACCATAACCGATCATCACGTGAAATGGAGTAGTTTTCAATGGTGAACATCTTATGTTGATCATATCTACTATATGATTCACGCCGACCTTCGGTCTCCGTGTTCCGAGGCCATATCTGCATATGCTAGGTTCGTCAAGTATAACCCGAGTATTCTGCGTGTGCAAAACTGGCTTGCACCCGTTGTAGATGGACGAGAGCTTATCACACCGATCATCACGTGGTGTCCGGGCACGACGAACTTTGGCAACGGTGCATACTCGGGGAGAACACTTCTTGATAATTTAGTGAGAGATCATCTTATAATGCTACCGTCAATCAAAGCAAGATAAGATGCATAAAAGGATAAACATCACATGCAAATCAATATAAGTGATATGATATGGTCATCATCATCTTGTGCTTCATGATCTCCATCTTGCTGCACCACCATGATCACCATCGCCACCGGCGACGCCTTGATCTCCATCGTAGCATCGTTGTCGCCTCGCCAAACTTATGCTACTACGACTATCGCTACCGCTTAGTGATAAAGTAAAGCATTACGTATGCGATGCATTGCATACAATAAAGCGACAACCATATGGCTCCTGCCAGTTGCCGATAACTTCGGTTACAAAACATGATCATCTCATACAATAAAATATAGCATCACGTCTTGACCATATCACATCACAACATGCCCTGCAAAAACAAGTTAGACGTCCTCTACTTTGTTGTTGCAAATTTTACGTGGCTGCTACGGGCTTAAGCAAGAACCAGTCTCACCTACGCATCAAAACCACAACGATATTTCGTCAAATAGACTCCGTTTTAACCTTCTCAAGGACCGGGCGTAGCCACACTCAGTTCAACTAAAGTGAGAGAGACAGGCACCCACCAGTCACCTTTAAGCAACGAGTGCTCGCAGCGGTGAAACCAGTCTCGCGTAAGCGTCTGCTGTAATGTCGGTCCGGGCGCTTCATCTCACAATACCGCTGAACCAAAGTATGACATGCTGGTAGGTAGTATGACTTGTATCGCCCACAACTCACTTGTGTTCTACTCGTGCAAAACATCAAACCATAGAAAAAACCTAGGCTCGATGCCACCGTTGGGGAACGAGTAATTTCAAAAATTTTCCTCGCACACGCAAGATCATGGTGATGCATAGCAACGAGAGGGGAGAGTGTTGTCTACATACCCTTGTAGACCCGGCGGAAGCGATCACAACGTAGAGGAAGTAGTCGACGTTCTCCTCGCGATCCGACCGATCCGGCGCCGTTATCTCCGACGCCCCGAGTTCTTGACACACGTACAGCTCGATGACGCCCCTCGTACTCCGATCCAGCCGAGTGTCGAGGAGAGTTTCACAAGACGACGGCGTGGTGACGATCTTGATGTTTCACGGCGCAGGCTTCGCTTAAGCTTCATGACAGTATAACCGAGGTGGAATATGGTGGAGGGGGCACCGACACGGCTAAGGAACGATCTCACGATCAACTTGTGTGTTCCAAGGTGCCCCCTGCCTCCTATATAAAGGAGCAAGGGGAGGGGCGGCCAAGGGAGGCGGCATACAGGAGTCCTACTCCCTCGGGAGTAGGATTCCCCAATCCTAGTTGGACTAGGATTCCTGAGAGGGAAAGAGAGAGAGGGGGCGGCCCTTCTCCTAGTCCTAGTAGGACTAGGGAAGGGGAGGCGCCAGCCCCTTGGGCTGCCCTTCTCCTTTCCACCAAGGCCCATCGAGGCCCATTTACCTCCCGGGGTTCCAGTAACCTCCGGTACTCCGAGAAATTCCGTTTTCGCCGGAACCATTCGAACTCCAAACATAGGCTTCCAATATATCAATCTTTATGTCTCGACCATTCCGAGACTCCTCGTCATGTCCGTGATCACATCCGGGACTCGAACTTCTTGGTACATCAAAATACATAAACTCATAATAACCATCATCGAAACCTTAAGCGTGCGGACCCTACGGTTCGAGAACAATGTAGACATGACCTAGAACTATTCACGGTCAATAACCAACAGCGGACCTCGATGCCCATATTGGTTCCTACATATTCTACGAAGATCTTTGTCGGTCGGACCGCATAACAACATACGCCGTTCCCTTTGTCATCGGTATGTTACTTGCCCGAGATTCGATCGTCGGTATCCAATATCTAGTTCAATCTCGTTACCGCAAGTCTCTTTACTCGTTCCGTAATACATCATCTCACAACTAACTCATTAGTTGTAGTGCTTGCAAGGCTTCATGATGTGCATTACCGAGAGGGCCCAGAGATACCTCTCCGACAATCGGAGTGACAAAACCTAATCTCAAATACGCCAACCCAACATCTACCTTTGGAGACACCTGTAGTACTCCTTTATAATCACCCGATTCGTTGTGACATTTGGTAGCACCAAAGTGTTCCTCCGCAAACGGAGTTGCATAATCTCATAGTTACGAGAACATGTATATGTCATGGATAAAAGCAAGAGCAACATACTAAACGATCGTGTGCTAAGCTAAGGGAATGGGTCATGTCAATCAGATCATTCTACTAATGATGTGACCTCATTAATCAAATAACAACTCCTTGTTTATGGTCGAAACATAACCATCTTTGATTAACAAGCTAGTCAAGTAGAGGCATACTAGTGACATGTTGTTTTGTCTATGCATTCACACATGTATCATGTTTCCGGTTAATACAATTCTAGCATGAATGATAAACATTTATCATGAAATAAGGAAATAAATAATAACTTTATTATTGCCTCTAGGGCATATTTCCTTCAGCCGCCCCGGAGATCCAATCTCCGGGGGCGGCGGCCAAGGGGTGGAGTGCCCCCAAGCTGGGGGGCGCCCACCCCTAGGGTTTCAACCCTAGGCGCAGGGGTGGGCCTAGGGGCGCACCAGCCCCTTGTGGGCTGGTTCCTTCCCCTTTGGCCCATGGGGCCCTCCGGATAGGTGGCCCCACCGGTGGACCCTCGGACCCTTCCGGTGGTCCCAGATTTTGCCAGAACCCCCAAACTTTCCCGATGGCCAAAACACCACTTCCTATATATTATTCTTTACCTCCGGACCCTTCCGAACTCCTCGTGACGTCCGGGATCTCATCCGGACTCAACAACATTCGGTGGTCACATACTTGACTTCCTACTAACCCTAGCGCCACCGAACCTTAAGTGTGTAGACCCTACGGGTTCGGAAACACGCAGACATGACCGAGACGACTCTCGGGCAATAACCAACAGCGGGGTCTGGATATCCATGTTGGCTCCCACATGCTCCTCGATGATTTCATCGGTTGAACCACGATGTCGAGGATTCGATCAAACCCTGTATGCAATTCCCTTTGTCAATCGGTACGTTACTTGCCCGAGACTCGATCGTCGGTATCCCAATACCTTGTTCAGTCTCGTTCCCTGGCAAGTCACTTTACTCGTACCGTAATGCATGATCCCGTGGCCAACACCTTGGTCACATTGAGCTCATTATGATGATGCATTACCGAGTGGGCCCAAGAGATACCTCTCCGTCATACGGAGTGACAAATCCCAGTCTCGATCCGTGTCAACCCAACAGATACTTTCGGAGATACCTGTAATGCACCTTTATAGTCACCCGATTACGCCAGACGCTTGATACACCCAAGGCACTCCTACGGTAACCGGGAGTTACACGATCTCATGGTCGAAGGAATAGATACTTTGACATTGGTAAAGCTTCTAGCAAACGAACTATCCGATCTTTTATGCTATGCTTATGATTGGGTCTTTTCCATCACATCATTCTCCTAATGATGTGATCCCGTTATCAACGACATCCAATGTCCATAGTCAGGAAACCATGACTATCTATTGATCACAACGAGCTAGTCAACTAGAGGCTCACTAGGGACTCATTGGGTCTAAGTGTTCACACGTGTATTACGATTTCCGGATAATACATTTATAGCATGAACAAAAGACAATTATCATGAACATTGAAATATAATAATCCTTTTATTATTGCCTCTAGGGCATATTTCCAACACATACTTCCCCACTCTAACCACCACCACCACTTCCACTTGCCAAAACCCCACGACACAACCTCCGTACTACCATTCGACTTTGGGTTCGAGAATTTGAGTTGAGACTTCCGTGTCCTATTGTGTTTCAGCTATTTAGGTGCGGTGCGACATCAACAACTAACGCTCATTTTTGTCGACTACTCATCTTCGCTACGGACGGTAACATTGACGACATCTTTGTCATACCTTGCAATTGCATTGATAACCATCATACATCATCTTTTGCGTTGCTTACCCATCGAGACTAGCCATTGAGTATTGCCGGCAACGAGACTTGTGCACATTAGTAAGCATACTCCATATCATACATACCATCGTGGTGCATATCTCGGACTCAACTTGTGTGTCACAAAGTTGTCATCGCATACACAATTGCTATCTTGGTTCGTGAAGTTTGCATAAGAAAAGAGCTCAAAAGAGAAAGAGCCACTCAAGCTTTTAAGCAAAGAGGAAAGATAAGCAAAGAGCTTATAAGCAAGAACCATAGCATCATACTACATTAAGATTGTCATATAAGATCATCTTGGATCATAGCACCGAAATACCATACATATAGCATACTTGGGATAGAGATCGTTGCATTTTTGCCTAGTAGGTTGTGCACAAGCTCCGTATCCGCCTATTGTGCAATCGTGCTAGCGTCTCTCTAGTATTGTGCAACAAGAGCATTTTCGTGGATTCCACATTTTGGCTCACTTTTGGTTTGCACAATCCCATTTATCTATTTGCGTGTGTGTTTCCGTGTACCACTACTTGCTTGGTCTACTTGTTGCATTTGCGAATTTGCGAATCCTTTTCAACATTTTTGAGTCAAGCTAACGATTGCAATCAATTTTGTGCCACCATCCTAACCAAGCTCCACGAAAAGCTTTTACTTATGTAGGTGTGAGGACCGACAAGGATTGGTACCAATAGTGCTATTTCATTGTCCGCATTTGAGTGAACTTGATTAATTTTCAACTTCGGTCAAAGGTACATTGGTATTAGTTCTTCTCATTCTACCACTCACATTTTGCTTGAAATGATGGATAGGCCAAGTACTTATACAAACCCACTCTTCATCGAGCAAGACGACGACATGTCATCATACGCCACCAAGAGCCACCTCTTTGGCGCACAACGAGCTCTACATCAAGAGCAACAAGCAATGAACGACCGCATCGACAACCTCGCCACCGACTTGCGACTCTCCGAGCAACGTACAAGAGACTACTTCGACAACAAGCTCGACGCGCACAAGCAAGAGAACGATGCAAGAATGGACGAGATCCGCGCCTTGTTGGTGAACCGGCCTCCTTCTACATCGTCATACTCAAGACGGAGCCACTCAAGTCGACACTCCGACGACTCCTTCTCCGGCACAAGTACACCGTCATCGAACACTCTTCGACGAGCCGAGCGTCAAGACCGTCATGCATCTCGCAACCCGCTACACGACAAGCATTCACAAGAGCAAGTCGATGAACAAGTTCCTCGTCCTCAATCAAACCAAGTAGCGTTTGCTCAAGCTCAAGAACGACAACGTCTTCGTCACCAAGAAGAACAAGAACGAGCGCGTCTACACCAACAACAACAAGACGCCGAGGCCCAACGCCTTCAACAACAAAAACGAGAAGCACAAGCTCTTGAGGCGGAACGTGCCCTTCAAGCATCAAGTCGAGCTATCGCCAACCGCAATCGCGAAAGGCGCAATCAAGAGGAAGCCCTTCGAGAAGAAATCCAAGAGAGGAACTACCATCCGCGTGCGCAACGTCAAGCCCCACAAGCTCCTTCACAAGCACGTCAAGCTCCTCCCCAACCTCAAGGTCAACAAGAGCAAGTTGATAATGGACTTCCTCCACGCCAAGAGCAACATGAGGATGATTACCTCCACGCCAAGGGCGCCATCATCACCATCGCCCACAACACAATGAAGAGCAACGCTATGGCAAGCTCAAATTCACAATGCCCAAGTTCAATGGAAGCAATGACCCGAAGAGTACCTCTCATGGGCATTGAAGGTCGACAAAATCTTTCGCTTGCATAACTATGAGGAAGAGAAGAAGATCGCTATGGCATCACTTGAGTTCCAAGACTATGTGCTCATATGGTGGGAACAAGTCCTTGAGCGCCGACAAGCAAGAGGTGAACCTCCAATCACCACTTGGGCTCAAATGAAGGATGTCATGCGAGCACGTTTTGTGCCAACCTAATACAACCGTGATCTCTTCAAGAAGCTACAACTCCTCAAGCAAGGAACAAAGAGTGTTGAAGAATACTACAAGGAAATGGAGATTGCCATGATTCGAGCCAATGTCACGGAAGATGATGAGCAAACAATGGCACGATTCTTGAATGGACTCAATCATCCCATCAAGAAGATCGCCGACTTCCAACCCTACTCCAACCTCATTGAGCTCGTGCATCAAGCTACAAAGGCAGAACGACAAGTGCAAGATGACTTCAAGTACGCCAAGTACTCCTCCAAGACATACGGCTTCTCCAACAACCAAGCTTCAACAACTACTCCAATTTCGACATCAACCAAGCCTTCTCCAAGCAACGACGACAAGTCAAGTTACAAGAAAACTTCCACAAGTTCAAGTCGTCTTCCTCCTACTACAAGCAACCTCAAGCCGCGTGCTTCATCATCTACTCCAACCAATGAGACCGTCAAGACAAGCTCCTTCAAGTGTTTCACTTGTGGCGGCCGAGGCCACAAGTCATATGAATGCACCAACAAGCGCACCATGATCCTCAACGACGATGGCACCTACGACTCAATGAGTGAAGATGAAATGGAAGCTATTGAGCAAGTGGCCATGCACCGACGCGTGAACGAGGATGAAGATGATCAAGTCTTTTGTGATGAAGATATGAGCCCCGCTCTCGTTGTCTCCAAGGTCTTGACACTTCAACATCAACAAGAAGAAGACCAACGATGCCACATCTTCCACACAAAGGCCGGCATCAATGGACGATCCGTCAAGGTCATCATCGATGGAGGTAGTTGCCACAACTTGGCAAGCGAAGAACTATGCTCCAAGCTTCAATTGGTCAAGAAGAAGCACCCGCCCCTACAAGGTTCAATGGCTAAGTGACTCCAAGACTATACGAGTTGAGCATACGGTCCAAGTATCCTTCAAAATTGGTGCATATGAGGACACTTTGGAGTGTGATGTGGTCCCAATGACCGTTTGCCACCTCCTCCTTGGTCGTCCATGGCAATTCGACCGTGGTGTCTTCCACAATGGGCGTACAAACCACTATAGCTTCAAGATGAAAGGAAAAGAATATGTGCTACGACCCATGTCTCCTAGTCAAGTGATAGCCGACAAACAAGCCACCAACCAAAGAGAGAAGAGTGAGAAAGTAAGCCACCAAAAAGTGAGTGAGAGCCACAAGCCACATTTGAGCGCCTCGTCGCCTAGAGAGAAAAACCTCATACTATTTGCCACCAAAAGTGAGATGAGAGAAGTGTGTGAGAACCCATCGAGTGTGATGCACTTTGTCCTTGTGTGCAAGGATGGATAAACAAAAACTAACACCATTCACGAGTTACCTTTGGTGTTTCAATCTCTTTTGCAGGAATTTCAAGATGTTTTCCCCGATGAGCTACCTCCGGGTCTACCTCCTCTTCGAGGCATTGAGCATCGAATCGACCTCATCCCCGGAGCACCACTTCCAAACAAAGCTCCATACCGTGTCAATCCTGAAGAAACCAAGGAGATTCAACGGCAAGTACAACAACTAATCGACAACGGTCATGTACGTGAAAGCTTAAGCCCTTGTGCCGTTCCCGTTATACTTGTGCCTAAGCCCGATGGAAGTTTCCGCTTGTGTTCCGATTGTAGACCTATAAATGCTATCACCGTGCGCTATAGGCATCCCATTCCTCGCTTAGATGATATGCTTGATGAACTTAGTGGAGCCAACTTTTTCTCAAAAATTGATCTTAAAAGTGGCTATTATCAAATCCGCATTCATGAGGGTGACGAATGGAAAATTGCTTTCAAAACCAAATTTGGCTTATATGAGTGGTTAGTCATGCCTATGGGTTTATCGAAAGCTCCGGTACTTTCGTGCGTCTTATGCATCATGTGCTTAGACCATATATTGGAATCTTTGTTGTGGTTTACTTCAATGATATTCTTGTGTTTAGCAAAACCATGAAAGAGCATCTTGATCATGTTAAGCTTGTTTTGCAAACACTTCGAAAGGAAAGTCTTTATGCCAACTTGAAAAAATGCACTTTTGGCGTTGACAAAGTGGTTTTCTTGGGTTTCGTTGTCTCTTCCAAGGGTGTCCATGTTGATGAAACTAAAATTAAAGCAATTAAAACTTGGCCCCAACCCACCAATTTGCAACAAGTGCGAAGTTTCCTTGGTCTTGCAGGTTTTTATCGTCGCTTTGTGAAAAACTTTAGCACTATTGCAGCTCCTTTGCATGCTTTGAGTAAGAAGAATACTCCTTTTGTTTGGGGATCTTTGCAATCCAACGCTTTTGATGAGCTCAAGTCTTTGCTTACTCATGCTCCGATTCTTGCTTTGCCCAATTTTGACAAAACTTTTGAGGTTCATTGTGATGCAAGTGGTACCGGAATTGGCGGAGTTTTAATGCAAGAAAAACGAGCCATTGCTTATTTTAGTGAAAAACTCTCCGGTGCTCAACTTAACTATCCCGTATATGACAAGGAATTGTATGCTTTAGTGCGTGTACTACATGTTTGGGAACATTATCTTAGACCTCATGAATTTGTCATCCATACCGATCATGAAACGCTTAAGTACTTGAAAGGTCAAACTAAATTGAACAAGCGTCATGCCAAATGGAGTGAATTTATTGAATCTTTCCCATATGTGATCAAGTACATTAAGGGTAAGGAAAATGTAGTTGCCGATGCACTTTCACGCATATGCACGCTTGTCACCCAACTTGAGTTGAATGTTATTGGCTTTGAGCACATAAAAGATTTGTATGCTAGTGATCCATCTTTTGCACCTCATTATGATAAATGTTTGACGCATACATCTTGGGAACAATATTACCTCAAGGATGGTTATCTTATGAGAGCTAACAAACTATGCATTCCCGAGTCTTCTCTTCGTTTGCTCCTTTTGCAAGAGGCTCATGGAGGTGGACTCATGGGACATTTTGGACGCGACAAGACCTTCGCCACGCTCTCCAAGAACTACTTTCGGCCCAATATGTTTCGAGACGTCTCACGCTTCACCACCCGATGCTCTACATGCCGCAAAGCTAAGTCAAAAGCTCAATCTCATGGTCTTTACATGCCTCTTCCTATTCCATATCAACCTTGGGAAGACATTAGCATGGATTTTGTACTTGGTTTGCCTAGAACTCAAAATGGAAAGGATTCCGTGTTTGTTGTTGTGGATCAATTTTCTAAGATGGCACATTTCATTCCTTGCAACAAGGTAGACGATGCTTCACATATTGCAAATCTCTTTTGTAGGGAAATCTTGCGCCTCCATGGAGTACCAAAGACAATCGTCTCCGATCGCGATGTCAAGTTCTTGAGTTACTTTTGGAAGACTCTTTGCGCCAAGCTCGGAATCAAGCTCTTGTTCTCATCGGCATACCATCCTCAAACCGACGGCGAAACGGAGGTGACGAACCGGACTCTCTCCACTCTACTTCGTGTGTTGATCAAGAAGAACATCAAGGAGTGGGAAGCATGTCTACCCATCGCCGAGTATGCCTACAACCGTGCAATACATTCGACTACCGGCAAGTCCCCCTTCAAGGTCGTCCACGGCTTCAACCCATTGTCCCCATTGGACATTCTACCTCTTCCTCTACAAGAGCGTACCAACCTCGACGCAAGTGCCCGTGCAAGCTACATCAAGAAGATGCATGAAGATACAAGACACACCATCGAACGCCAAGTACAACGACTCGAGACCAAACTCAACATCAACAAGAACCCCATGATATTCAACATTGGAGACCTCGTGTGGCTACACCTTCGCAAGGAACGCTTCCCCAACGAACGCAAGTCCAAACTTCTACCTCGAGCCGATGGACCCTTCAAGGTGTTAGCACGCTACAACAACAACGCTTACAAGATCGACCTACCAAGCGACAAGTACAACGTGAGCGACACCTTCAACGTAAAGACCTCTCGCCTTTCCATGGTGATGAAGATCTTGATCCGAGGTCGGATCCTTTCGAAGGGAGGGGATATGATGCGGAGCATCCTTCCATCATCCTGGACTCTACATCAACACATCCAACCCCACAAGGACCTATGACTCGAGCACGTGCAAGAGCTCTTGAAACCGAGGTGACATCACTCCTCTCACAATTCCCTTTCGATTCACATGAGACATGGTTACTACCTCAAACGGAAACGCTATGCATACTCAGGTACCAAGGAGTCAACCATGAAGAAGCTAGGAAGCGAGGAGAACCGGAAGCGGAAGACATGCATGAAGACGGAGAGGAAAAAACACCAAGGACCAGGATGGCCGGACGATCCGGACGGCGGCCCGGACGATCCGAACAGAGCCCGGACGATCCGGACCCCGGCCCGGACGATCCGACTAACTCACCGAAGACACCTGAAGCTCAACCGTGAAGCCGGATCATCCGGACCCAGTCCCGGATCATCCGGACCCTGCCCGGACGTCCGGACCTCCTGCCGGACATCCGGCCCTGCGCGAACACCAGCCGGGCATCCAGCTCATCCGGGCCTCCACCCGGACCATCCGGACCAGCCCGGATCATCCGGCTCCTCTCCCGGATCATTCGGCTAGCGCTTGTGTGCGCGTGTTGGGCTGAGCCCATGTACCCCTTCGCCCCCTAGTCTATTTATAGGACCCCATCTCCTCACTTTGAGACTTAGCATTGGATTAGCTCATATTTGTGTGAGAGCCTTTGCTCATCCACTTGGATACTTCTCCTCGGAGATCACGACCTCTTCGGAGAAGATCCCCCAAGCGGATTCAAGACCCCTTCTAGGGAAGAACATCAAGGCCTCCTTTTGGAGAAGAACGGTTCCTTTGTATCCTTACCTTTGTTGACTTTGGATCTTGTGGATCTCTTATGTGTGTGGTGATCTAGCACTTGTGTGATCGATTCCTTGTTGGTTGAGTGATTCTCTCTCGTTTTCCCTGTGTTTTTCCTTTGTGCTTCCGCGTGTTCTTCGTGATTCCCCGTAGGATCCACTCCAAACGTGATCGATGCTATAGGGTTCCACCCTATATCACAACCGGTCAGATCTGGATGTCTAAAATGGATCAGGAATTTATATATATTAAACGAGGATGCATGTGAAGTTTAAATAGGCTACGGAGACTGCGGCCCATTTTATCTGAGGTATTTAAAAATATATATAAACATGTGTACTATATAAATGTGCGTATTGCATATTTGGTTTTCAAAAATATTATTTCAATTATACGAACATTTCAATAATTATATATACGCACATTTTGTATAGTTCAATGTTTGTATAATTAAAAATATAATAATTTAAAATTTAAACTGTTAAACGAATATTCAGTCGTGGCTAATATGTAAGTTATATAACTTTGTTGAATATAAGTCATGAATAAAAAATTTACACAAGTGAATAGTCATAAATATTTAGTAAATATTTGTGTTCATCATATTTTATAATTTAAATATAAGCCTCAAGTGTATTCTTTTGAATTTTTAAAAAATATTTATCTAATAAATATTATCAGTGTCCATATTAACTAAATATAAGCCGCAAGTGTATATTTAAATGTTTTTATCTACTAATCATTATTTGTATATATAATATTTTTTAACACACAAATATGTGAACGTACCTTTATTAGTTACAAATTATCTTTTAAAAAATAGTGCGCGCAAAATGGGCCGTAGTACCTGCAGCTCAATTAAGCTCCACATGAGTCCCCGTGAAGTACATATATGTTGATTATCTATATTAGACGAAATACATATATGTACAGTATCATTGTCCTATTTTTCTTAAAAAAATAATTTGAGGGTGTTTTGTGCAAAAAAATACGTCGCTGTGGTTGATTGTTTCGAAAATAATTATTTTCAGAGTGTTCTGTGTAGAAATACATCACGCCCAGGGCCATCAGTCACTGACAAATGAGGCCATACACATGTATACGCCCGCATATGCATAGTGTGACCGTATCTGCACGCTTGAGTTAAGTTATGTGACCAGAAAACCGTATTTTCAAAATTCTAGCACCAAACTGAACGTGCGGTGCAAGTTCAATGACTTCCCGTGATATTACCTCTAGAATGAACAAGGTTAAAAAAAAACGGCATGACGGTGAAAAAAAAGACTGACATCGCTCCGCACTTCTAGCCCCCAACATGCACGAGTTAACAGCGACCTAGGGTAACAGGCTGCTGGGCCAAACCCGGCCAGAAGTACGTCACGACTGCTTTTTGCCTCGGCAGGCCGGCATAGCTAGTGCTAGCCTTGCATCGTCGGCGATGCAAGCTTCCTCGTCTCCCTATTTAGGCCGCAAAGGGGCTACCGAAACGAGCGGTGTGGTACTAAAATAAATAGTACTCCCACGCAGCGTCGTCAACCGAGCGGTGTGCTGGTCTTCGGCCCACCGGTGGCTAAGCGCGCCCTCGTCTTCGCGTCTTGGGCCCACCGGCTGGTTCTCTAAAGCACTGCGCGTATGAGGTTTCGATCCAGGGAACGAACATGCTGAAGCCGTACGTAACTGACCAACTGAGCCAGCTACCGCCAATGTAATTTCACTGCCTCCTAGTGACCTCAATTGATAATTTCACGTACTATAATTTTGACACGTATACATAACCAAGTTGAGTCTCCCTAAAAAAGAAAGAAAATCAAGTTGAGTTGTGTACTAAAGGTAGCAGGTTCACCGATCGATGCTCCTCATAGTATGAAACTTCATTTTTTTTTTCTTCCAGCAACCAGCAACCGACATGTAGCTAGGGTTCCTCTGCCTCCTGCCCGGCGCCGCCGCCAGTCCGCCTAGTCTTTGTTGGCCCTAGGACCATGGGGCGCAGTGGATCTCGACCCGGGGATGGCTTCGTTTTTAGATGGTTCTTTCCGTTTTGTTAGGGTTTCTGTTCTGTTCAGGAAGGCGGCGGTGCCTCCTTGAAGATGGAATAATTTTCTCCCGGTCTAGCCTCCATTTCGGTGGTGCGTCTGGCATCGTCTCAAGACGTGTGGAGGTGTCTCTCCGGCGTATCTCACATGATTCGTTCCGTGATTGTCTTTGGTGGATATACTCAGATCTGATCTTCATTCTACCTGTCTTCATGTTGGATCCTTTCGATTTACACATCTTTTCATCGATGGTTGTTGCTTGTTCTGGTGCGTTGGTCCTATCATTAGCACAACAAACCAAAAGGTTAACTAGAGGCAGCTTCCTTTCTGATGAAGTCAAATCTTCAATACAATGTTCTTTTTGGAGTTCTATTCGATGTAATCTTTTGCGGTGCGTTTGTTGGGACCCGATAAATTATAAGTTTATGATCAAATTGTTGATTGAAAGTAATTGAGTTATTTCTAAACTTTATCATGTGTGATTTTATAGCTTTGCATTTCTCTCCGACCTATATGTTTAGTTTGGCAAACTAGATTTATTTATTTTCGATGGAAGAGGTGCTTTGTAGCAGTGGCAGATCTAAGATTTGAAGTTACCGGGGCAAATTTTTAAAAGAACAAAATCAAGGCCATGATACAATTAAATAACACAATCAACAATATTAGTTCGCCAAGTGGCATGCGTTCAGGCAAGACGATCAACATGATCAAAGTAGTTTCATTCTAAGGAACTAAGTGGAAAATATATAACATGAAAATTCATATAAAGTCTAACTTGGACTCCTGTTTCTAGAATGGTTGCGTTTTCTTCGGATTCACAAACTCAAGGTCCAAGCTGATTTACCAGAAATCAATCTACTTCATCTTTTTTAGGTCCCTATAATATCGAATTTGTAACTAATTTTTGGTACTCCTATCGAACTTTCAAGAATTAGCGTGACAACAAATTAAAGAATAACATAATTGAAGAGAGGAAGATTAGGAGAGAGCTAACGAACCTGCTCCTTACTGATTTACTTTGCAGTTTTGAGAAGGGATTCCTGCTCCCGTGTAGATGGCATCAAGAAAAGGTGGACTCCCTTCTCCTTCTCCACCCAGCACTATCGGCCAGACTTGGACAGCGCCGCCACGCGAGTAATAGTGGAGGGCGTCAGATCAAGGGGGCGAGGCGGCAGTACACGTCGTGATCGTGTGAAACTGGTCAGTTCCATGGTGGATTTCTTTTAGGGGTAAAATCGGGTTTTATTCATTATAGACCACAGATAGTAGGATACAAATTGGATCATGGGATTGGCCAAGCCATACCCCTGGCCAAGATGGGGTACAAAAATAATGGGCTCATCTATCTTTCATTGGGCCTTACTTGATTGGCCTGTCTCTCAGCGAATCGTTTCTTTCCTCTTCTCTCATCATGCCTGACCTCAGCTGACACCTCCGAGTGAATCTTCTCGCCTCCCATGGTGGTCACTGGCCAAAAGCAGTAGGGATACCTAGGTTCTCAAATTTACCCGGGGCGGCCGCCCCTACATGACCCCATGTTGGGGCCGCCTCTATTTTGTAGTAGGTTCAACCTTGCAGTGTCCTCACTCTGTGACAGGAGGAGTAGCGAGGCACATATTTAACTAAGTGCATTAATTGTTTTCACTAAGTAATCTGAATTAATTGAATGAGTGCATCAACTGTTTTTGTGAGGAATGAGCATATGTACATGAAAGGCAACGTTGTAGTAAGAAATATCAGACGGAAGACACCAGACTAAGTCCAAGGTCAAGTCAATCATTCACAGAGTTCCATATATTCGGCTCCTTTCTATGAATCATAGAGAATATATACTGTGTTGTACTAAGAATATCAGATCAAAATCGCCAAACATATTCAAGATGAGGTTAATCATTGGCATGCGTGCATGACTAACAACTGTTTGTGTCATTGTGTGGGGAATAAGCACAATCATACACATTGAGTAATTATGAGAAAAACATGAGCATATCAAACAGGATCGAGCCAGGTACAGACCTGTTTCACTGCACCAACATAATTGGTTCCATCTCCACATGTCATTGTCATCCTCCCAACAGTCTTAAATGTTGTTAGTACAGGTTCTTTCTGTTCTGAAGAACCACGTGCAAAAACTTGAAACAACGACACTTACAGTTACAGGAGCCCTCAAGCATGCAAATGAGGGCCTTCTTATTTTGAGAAGAAATGTAATAATTTCTCACTTACCTTCAGATGAGAGATGACTTGGAGAACAGCCTCAGTCCTTTGTAGCATTTCAAAGCAGTCCCATTAATTAATGCAAAGATCGTGTGATTCTGATCATTCTTTAACCTCCACAGATGTACAAAAATAATAACGCAAGCCATTAGAAATGTCACCAAACAAGATATATGTTTACATAGTTCTCATGATAACAAAGATTGAAGTCACAAAAGACATAGTTACATAGCACCCATTTATATGTGTAGTGGGACGAGATGACGTTTGGAATGCACGTGCTAATCATTCGGAAGTGCCTTTTCTTATTCTATAGGACGGAATTCCTTGGGTCTAATTTAGGACTTTCCAATCTATTTTATTTTACCTAATTCTATTCTATCTACGGCCCAGGGGCTTGTACCGAAACAAAACAGTCCTTTCCTTTTTCTGATTATAGAGAAGCCGTATGAAGCTAAGGTTTCATGTACAGTTTTGAAATAGCGGTCAGGAAAACACCCCTGGCCCGGAGGGAATTAATTAAGACTAATGAGCAACAATCATCAGAGGAAATACGGGGTTTGGAGCTGGACTGGGCAGGGCTGGTCGTAGCCCAAGTCCTAGTTCACCAAGCGGATTTACTGAGCAAGAACATCACTATGTACAGATACCAGAAACAGTGCACCCTGAATGGCTATGATTGTCAGGCAATAGTAGTGAAACATGTTAACCAGAAACAGTTCAACAGTGTCCAGAACTCACTCTAGACTGCCGACCAGGTTTTGGCCCATTCCTCAGACACGACATTTTGATAAACTTTATTCAAGCACTTGCAATAAGCCTGCTAGTTAAAAAGCAGAGTCGACCAAGCCCATGAGTGCACGCCTTGAAGGAACGACGGTGCTCCGCTGAACAGGATGGCTCCGAGGCAACCTCGAACTTCAAATCCATAGTGGAACCATCAACTACAGCAACCACAGACCTCTTTAAGCCACATGACTCGCCAATGGCACCATCGAAGAGCCGGATTTGCTTTTTATAACCACCAATGAAACACCGGAGACACAGATTGAAACTGTTCTGCACCTCTGATATGACAACTTCCACATTCGCCAGGACCGCATCATGGATACGTGCTAAAACTAAGTCAACCGCACCGCAATCGCCATGGATGCGTTTTCTGAATGCACGATTCCAGGTGCCCTGGAGGTCGCTTAGGGCTGATACACCATCAATCAGCTGGTGATCATCATCTTCTACTTTGCCTGCCTTGATCCTCATGTCATATTCCAGTAGAATAATGGAATACATATCTATCCCTCGCTTAGGGCCAACCATATGGATGAGAGAACCCTACAAAATCGGCGCTGTTTAGCTGCTCTTCATATGAAAGTAAGAAACAGCTAAAGCTAAATATACTTCTCTTCAGTTGTTTTACTTGCAATAACATTTACTTAAGCAATAGTTTACACTTCATGACCAAGATCTTTGTCGTGTATCAAACTGACTGCTTACATAGTGCACAACAGTGTTCGGGAGGGAAAATTGGTCCCCCGATATTTATTTGATATTGTTTGAATCACAAATATTTACATAAGCCTGTCGAAATGACATGTTGTGGTGTGATTATTCATGCTATGCATCTTCATATGCCCGTAGACAGAAGATGTGTGGTGTGCAGTGGAACCATGCACTACAGCAAACAAAGAGCCCAAACTATTCTGCTTGATTTCTTTTGGAATACATGATGCTCAGTTCCATTATTTAGAAGCTTCTCGCAATAAATCATCATTTCACAATATAAACTTGGTACACTAGTGGCTTATACAATGAAACTACCATTCTGCTACTTCTGGACATATTAATCGCATAGACACATCTTTAATGATGCAACAGAAATTAAGTGCTTGTTGTTCTATGTATGCGCTAGGTTTGGCCTTACAATGTGAAAAGAAGAATTTCCATACCGTATAAACCATTCCCTGGGGTGGTTTTGCCCACGTTGCAACATCCACTTAATGTGAGAACTTCCCCAGTGGGTGATTTATACCATATGGAATACTTCATGCGGCCAAATGCCTGGTATTATACTTGAGGGGGGTAAGTAGACTTATTCCTTGAAATAATTGCAGGTAAGTAAGGATTTTCACCTGCTTCACGATCATGGGATCATCCCTGCTTATATTGACAACATAATTAAGCAATGAATCCAGACCATCCAGCACTGCTACGTATCCATACAACTCTACTGAGCCAACACCCACAGTAAGTTCAGCTAGCTTTAATGAGAAAAATTGTAACACACGATTAGGTTCATGCCGTGTGCATTTTCCGTTATGGATAACGCAATCTGTGGGATCTGCTAACCGAGCTTCATAAAAAAGACAAGTTATATTCCAATTGAAATCAATACAGGAAACAATTACTCGCCATACAAAAAGTAAACATGCCACCTAGGATTCCATGGCCCTATTGGAAGTTTTCCTTTTCAACTAAGTGGAAATTATGGATGTTCTCTCTACTAGGAATTTACTCCCTAAAGTTTTTGTTTTAGGGTAAAATTTACCCCAAGAATTACGCAAAAACAAGCCATTACAACCCTTGATGAAAATATTCTTTTGTTTTGCTTTCTAGAAGTCCGCTTGTAAGTTATTTTTTTATTCTGATGGTAGAGTAAATGGCACCGGCGGTCCGAGAACTTGCGCTGCGGGTGCACTTAAGTCACGGTACTTGCAAACCGGAAAAACACGTCATAGAACTTGCATTACGCGTGCAGATAGGTCACACAGGTCATCTGAACCGGCCAGCTGCCCGGTTTTCTCCCTCTAACGGTCAAGCACGATAAATTTGTTCACGACTTTAAAAATATATGTGATTCGTGACTTTAAAAAAATGTTCGTGAACGATAAATTTGAAAACTATTTGTTCACGACTTTAAAAAAATGTTCGCGAACATTTCAAAAAATATATTCGTGATCCATGACTTTAAAAAAATGTTCGCGAACGATAAATTAAAAATATTTATTAAAAATATTCTTGATTAGTGACTTTAAAAAAATGTCCAGGAACGAAAAATTTGAAAATGTTTTTGAATGATAAATTTAAAAATGTTCGTGAATGATTAATTTGAAAACTATTTATTCACGGCATTAAAAAAAGGTCGAGAATGATAAATTTGAAAAATATTTTTGATTCGTGAACATTTGTTTAAAGTTGTGAACATTAAAAAAATGTGATTCACGCCTTTAAAAAAAGTTCGCGAATGATAAATTAAAAAATATTTATTAAAAAATTTATGATTCGTGACTTTAAAAAAATATGCACGAACAAAAAATTTGAAAATGCTTGCGAACGATAAATTTGAAAATGTGGTGAATGATTAATTTGAAAACTATTTGTCCACGACTTTAAAAAAAATTGTGAACGATAAATTTGAAAAATATTTGTGATTCGCGGACATTTTTAAGTTGTGAACACTTAAAAAAATATTTGTGATTCGCGACTTTAAAAAAAATTCGCGAACGTTAAATTAAAAAATATTTATTAAAAATATTTGTAATTCGTGACTTTTAATAAATGTCCACGAATGAAAATTTTGAAAATGTTTGCGAACAATAAATTTGAAAATGTTCATGAATGATTAATTTTAGAAATATTTGTTCACGACTTTAAAAAATGTTCGCGAATTATAAATTTGAAAAATATCTGTGATTTGCGAACATTTGTTTTAAGTGGTGAACATTTAAAAAAATGTTTGTGATTCGCGACTTTAAAAAAATGTTCTTGGACGATAAATTAAAAAATATTTATTACAAATATTTGTTATTCATGACTTTCAAAAAATGTCCAGGAACGAAAAATTGAAATGTGACCTATCTGTACCCGCAATGCAAGTTCTATGACGGGTTTTTCTCGAAAATAGGACTGCTGACCGGTTCAGATGGCATATGTGACCTATCTGCACCCGCAATGCAAGTTCTATGATGGGTTTTTCCAGTTTACAAGTACCGTGACTTAAGTGCACCCGCAGCGCAAGTTCTTGGACCGTCAGTGCCATTTACTCCTGATGGTAGATAACGCCATTACTGTATATAATGAAAACCATAATTTTCCATGAGTTGCATAGGTTGAGCAACTAGACCTATTTTAACACTCATAATACAAAAATACCTGCTAAGAAATGAACGTTTATGAACATATCTCCATAGCATAGGGCATGATGCCAACATAAAGGATAAAAATCATTATATATGGAGTGAACTGAAACCATTCCACTTGCAGAGATGAACCAAACTAGTTCAGGCAGGTATCTGGACAATTTCCTCTTTAGTTTTTTTGCAAAACCTAACAAATGCAACCCCTGAGTGCTAATGCATCAAAATTTAACTTGTAAAAGTAAACAAAGTAAAGAAAAAACAGCCACAAGATTTCAGCAGAGAATATATCAGTTAACCCCATAGCTTGAAAAAAGGTGCTCATAACAGATTAAAATATGTAAAGAGAGATTGACCACTTACTCTCATTACGATCTGCAATATTATACTCCCTTTTCCACAAATGAGTGCCCCTGAACAAAGAACCATCACGGTGTCTGCTTTCTGGAAGTATTTCCATGGGAATCACACGACCTTTTTTGCCAGCCCTCTTTGTATCCTTGGTTGTGCTCCTTCCAATTTCCTCACAACCATGGATGTCCACAGGTTTTGCAAGGCGGAGCAGAGGCCATGAAAGAGAGGAGGGATCGCGAGGTGGAGGAGAGGCATCGCATTCGGTCATAAGAGGTGGCGACGCCAGGTCGTCGGTGGAGACGAAGAATCGGGCCGAGGATTGGCATCTCAACGCGCGGCGGCGGCAGAGGTGCGGTGAGAATGGGGAGAGGATTTTTTCATAGGAAAAAAAAGGACCCGGTCTCATAGGATATCTATCCGGCCCGTGGCGTCGCAGAGCAGTTCCACGATGCCGGCCCTGGCGCGCCGGAACGCGTCGCGGGTGAGATCAGGCTCGACGGCCTCGATGGCGCGCATCCACCAAGGGAGATGCCAGTTTTTGAAAGCAACGGCCCCCACGGGAGATCGCGCAGGCCGCGCTTGCCCAGGCAGAGGCGGCCCGCGCTGCGACTGTACCAGAAGAAGCAGGGGCTTCTCTGGTCCCAGTTGCTCGGCCCGATCGGGTGGACACAGCAGCAGGGGCTGCACCGTCCCCCCAGCCCGTGGTCCTGTCAGGACACGACGTGTGACCAAGGCGGTTACCGCCCGTGGTATCCGCTTCCGCAATCGCATAATTTAAATGCGTTTCATCTTCTGGAACATTCGAGGCTACGACCACGTTGGGAGGCGGACCCAGCTAAAAGAGTTCATTCGCGTCGAAAACATCGATGTAGTTGGCTTGCAGGAAACCATCAAGGCTGATTTCTCTCACCGAGACCTGCTAGCCATCGACCGCTGAAGCGCTTCGCGGGCAATCGGTGCCGCCGATAGGCCACTCTGGGGGTATGCTCCTTGGCATCAGCCACGTTTGCTGCGAGGTGGTGGCTTGGGATGCCGGTCGTTTTTTCGTGTCGGCACACGTCCCCCACCGCGCGGCACTCCGCGAGTGGGAGGCTATCGTGGTCTATGGCCCGACTGATCACTCACACTCGCACGAGTTCTTGGGGGAACTTCAGGAGAAGGTAGCGGCCTTGGGTGTCCGCAACTTACCTCTCGTTGTGGGTGGGGATTTTAACTTAATCCGTTCGGGAGCGGATAAGAACAACGGGATTATTAACTGGATAAGGGTGTCCATGTTCAATAACGCGATTGCATCAATGGCCCTTAGGGAAGTGGCTCGCGTGGGTGCACGCTACACTTGGACAAACAAGCAACTCACACCGGTTCGGTCAGTGCTTGACCGAGTTTTTATGTCCACGGAGTGGGAGATGCTCTTTCCCATGTGCTCACTCCACGCTGAAACGAGGATCGGGTCGGACCACGTCCCTTTAATCCTCTCCACGGGGGAGGATCGTTTAAAACGAAGCCCACGGTTTTTCTTTGAAACTGCGTGGTTTGAACACCCAGAATTTGAACAAATCTTCCTCTCCAAATGGGAGACCTGTGTTGCCCGGATCGGGCACACGCGAGGACCCATGGATTTCTGGTTACCGCAGGGGCGGGGCTGCGCGCGGCCCTCAAAGGCTGGGGGGACAATCAGGGCCGTGAGGATAAGCTGCTCCGAGCGCGTTTGGTGGCGGACCTCGCTGTTGGGGAACGTTGCAGAAAATTAAAATTTTTCCTACGGTTTCACCAAGATCCATCTATGAGTTCATCTAAGCAACGAGTCATGGGAGAGAGTTTGCATCTACATACCACTTGTAGATCGCGTATGAAGCTTGCAAGGTGATGGTGATGATGGAGTCGTACTCGACGTGATTCAAATCACCGATGTCCAAGTGTTGAACGGACAACACCTCCGCGCTCAACACACGTGACGGACGGAGACGCTCCTCCTTCTTGATCCAGCAAGGGGAAGGAGAGGTTGAGGAAGCTCGCCCAACGGCAGCACGACGGCGTGGTGGTGTTGGTGCAAAGAAGATCTGGCAGGGCTTCGCCAAGCGCCAGGAGGAGGAGAGGTGTTGGGAGGGAGGGCTGCGCCTTGGAGATGGGTACAGCAGCCCCCTCCCTCCCCCTTTATATAGGCCTCTGGGGCGCCGGCCCCGGAGATCCAATCTCCAAGGGGCGGCGGCCAAGGGGTGGAGTGCCCCCAAGCCAGTGGGCGCCCCACCCCTAGGGTTTCAACCCTAGGCGCAGGGGTGGGCCTAGGGGTGCACCAGCCCACTATGGGCTGGTTCCTCCCACTTCAGCCCATGGGGCCCTCCGGATGGGTGGCCCCACCGGTGGACCCCGGGACCCTTCCGTGGTCCCAGACATTACCGAAGACCCCAAACTTTCCCGATGGCGAAATACCACTTCCTATATATTATTCTTTACCTCCGGACCATTCCAAACTCCTCGTGACGTCCGGGATCTCATCCGGACTCAACAACATTCGGTAGTCACATACTAGTCTTCCTACTAACCCCAGCGTCACCGAACCTTATGTGTAGACCCTACGGTTCGGGAGACATGCGAACATGACCAAGACGACTCTTGGGCAATAACCAACAGCGGATCTGGATACCCATGTTGGCTCCTACATGTTCCTCGATGATTTCATCGGTTGAACCACGATGTCGAGGATTCGATCAAAACCTCAGATACAATTCCTTTGTCAATCGGTACGTTATTTGCCCGAGACTCGATCGCCGGTATCCCAATACCTTGTTCAGTCTCGTTACGCAAGTCACTTTACTCGCATCAGTAATGCATGATCCCGTGGCCAACACCTTGGTCACCATGAGCTCATTATGATGATGCATTACCGAGTGGGCCCAGAGATACCTCTCCGCTCATACGGAGTGACAAATCCCAGCCTCGATCAAGGTCAACCCAATGACACTTTCGGAGATACCGTAATGCACCTTTATAGTCACCCGCCACGCCAGTGACGTTTGATACACCCAAGGCACTCCTACGGTATTCGGGAGTTACACGATCTCATGGTCGAAGGAAGAGATACTTGACATTGGCAAAGCTCTTAGCAGACGAACTACACGATCTTTATGCTATGCTTAGGATTGGGCCTTGTCCATCACATCATTCTCCTAATGATGTGATCCCGTTATCAATGACATCCAATGTCCATAGTCAGGAAACCATGACTATCTATTGATCACAACGAGCTAGTCAACTAGTGGCTTACTAGGGACATATTGTGGTCTATGTGTTCACACGTGTATTACGATTTCCGGATAATACAGTTATAGCATGAACAAAAGACAATCATCATGAACAATGAAATATAATAATACTTTTATTATTGCCTCTAAGGTATATTTCCAACAGTCTCCCACTTGCGCTAGAGTCACCAATCTAGTTACATTGTGATGAATCGAACACCCATAGAGTTCTGGTGTTGATCATGTTTTGCTCGCGAGAGAGGTTTAGTCAACGAATCTGCGACATTCAGATCCGTGTGTACTTTGCAAATCTCTATGTCTCCATCTTGAACATTTTCACGGATGGAGTTGAAACGACGCTTGATGTGCCTGGTCTTGTTGTGAAACCTGGGCTCCTTGGCAAGGGCAATAGCTCCAGTGTTGTCACAGAAGAGTTTGATCGGCCCCGACGCATTGGGTATGACTCCTAGATCGGTGATGAACTCCTTCACCCAAATCGCTTCATGCGCTGCCTCCGAGGCTGCCATGTACTCCGCTTCACACGTAGATCCCGCCACGACGCTCGCTTTGCAAACGCACCACCATCGCTTCCACCATTCAACATATACACGATCCGGTTTGTGACTTAGAGTCATCCAGATCTGAGTCGAATCTAGCGCCGACGTAACCTTTTACGACGAGATCTTTGTCTCCTCCATAAACGAAAACATGTCCTTCGTCCTTTTCAGGTACTTGAGGATATTCTTGACCGCTGTCCAGTGTTCCTTGCCGGGATTACTTTGGTATCTTGCTACCAAACTTACGGCAAGGTTTACATCGGTCCAGTACACAAGATGGCATACATAATAGATCCTATGGCTGAAGCATAGGGATGACACTCATCTCTTCTTTATCTTTTGTCAGTGGTCGGTGATCGAGCTGAGCTCAATCTCACACCTTGTAACATGGGCAAGAACCCTTCTTGGACTGATCCATTTTGAACCTCTTCAAAATCTTATCAAGGTATGTGCTTTGTGAAAGACCTATGAGGCGCCTCGATCTATCTCTATAGATCTTGATGCCTAATATATTAGCAGCTTCTCCAAGGTCCTTCATTGAAAAACACTTATTCAAGTAGGCCTTAATGTTGTCCAGAAGTTTTGTATCATTTCCCATCAAGAGTATGTCATCTACATATAATAGGAGAAATGCTACAGAGCTCCCACTCACTTCCTTGTAAACGCAGGCTTCTCCATAAGTCTGCATAAACCCAAACGCTTTGATCATCTCATCAAAGCGAATGTTCCAACTCCGAAATGCTTGCACCAGCCCATAAATGGATCGCTGGAGCTTGCATACTTTGTTAGCATTCTTAGGATTGACAAAACCTTCCGGCTGCATCATATACAGCTCTTCCTTAAGATGTCCGTTAAGGAATGCCGTTTTGACGTCCATTTGCCATATCTCATAATCATAGTATGCGGCAATTGCTAACATGATTCAGACGGACTTTAGCTTCGCTACGGGAGAGAATGTCTCGTCGTAGTTAATCCCTTGAACTTGTCGATAACCCTTAGCGACAAGTCGAGCCTTATAAATGGTAACATTACCATCCGCGTCCGTCTTCTTCTTAAAAATCCATTTGTTTTCTATCGCTCGCCGATCATCGGGCAAGTCTGTCAAAGTCCATACTTTGTTTTCATACATGGATTCTATCTCGGATTTCATGGCTTCAAGCCATTTGTTGGAATCCAGGCCTGCCATTGCTTCTTCATAGTTCAAGGTTCACCGTTGTTCAACAACATGATTTCCGTGACAGGGTTACCGCACCACTCTGGCGCGGAACGTGTCCTTGTGGACCTCACGGTTTAGTAGCAACTTGATCCAAGTACCTTGATCATCATCATTGGTTTCCTCTTCGGTTGGTGTGGGCATAACAGAACATTTTCTGAGCTGCACCACTTTCCCGCTCGAGAGGTAGTACTTCATCGAAGTTCTACTTTCCTCCCACTTACTTCTTTCGAGAGAAACTCTTTTCCGTAAAGCATCCGTTCTTGGCAACAAAGATCTTGCCTTCGGATCTTAAGTAGAAGGTATACCCTACCGCTTCCTTAGGGTATCCTATGAATACGCATTTTCCGACTTGGGTTCGAGCTTTTCAGTTGAAGTTTCTTGACATAAGCATCGCATCCCCAAACTTTTAGAAACGACAACTTAGGTTTCTTCCCAAACCATAATTCATACGGTGTCGCCTCAAGGGATTTAGACGGTGCCCTATTTAAAGTGAATGTAGCTGTCTCTAGAGCGTATCCCCAAAATGATAGCGGTAATCGGTAAGAGACATCATAGACCGCACCATATCCAATAGAGTGCGATTATGACGCTCGACACACCGCTTACCGAGGTGTTCCAGCGGCGTGAGTTGTGAAACGATTCCACATTTCCTTAAGTGTGTACCAAATTCGTGACTTAAGTATTCTCCTCCACGATCCGATCAGAGGAACTTTATCTTTCGGTCACGCTTGATTCTCCACCTCATTCTGAAATTCCTTGAACTTTTCAAAGGTTTCAGACTTGTGTTTCATTAAGTAAACATACCCATATCTACTCAAGTCATCAAGAGAGTGAGAACATAACGATATCCTCCATGAGCCTCAACGCCATTGGACCGCACACATCGGTATGTATGATTTCCAACAAGTTGGTTGCTCGCCCATTGTTCCGGAGAACGAGTCTTGGTCATTTTGCCCAAGAGGCATGGTTCGCATGTGTCAAACGATTCATAATCAAGAGACTCTAAAAGTCCATCAAGATGGAGCTTCTTCATGCGCTTGACACCAATGTGACCAAGGCGGCAATTACCACAAGTATGTGGGACTATCGTTATCAACTTTACATCTTTTGGCATCCACACTATGAACATGTGTAATATTACGCCGAGATTCATTAAGAATAAACCATTGACCATCGGAGCATGACCATAGAACATATCTCTCATATAAATCGAACAACCATTATTCTCAGACTTAAATGAGTAGCCATCTCAGATTAAACGAGATCCGATACAATGTTCATGCTCAAACTTGGCACTAAATAACAATTATTAAGGTTCAAAACTAATCCCGTGGGTAAATGTAGAGGCAGCGTGTCGACGGCGATCACATCGACTCGAACCATTCCCGACGCCAAGATCGTCACCTCGCCCTTTGCCGCCTCCGCTTATTCCGCAGCTCTCGCCGTGAGTTACAAATATGAGCAACGGCACCGTATCAAATACCGTGAGTTACTACGAGTAATCGGCAAGGTACACATCAATTACATGTATATCAAATATACCTTTGGTGTTGCCGGCCTTCTTATCCGCTAAGTATTTGGGGCAGTTCCGCTTCTAGTGACCCTTCCCTTGCAATAAAAGCACTCGGTCTCGTGCTTGGGTCCATTCTTTGACTTCTTCCCGCAACAAGCTTACTGGCGCGACAACATCTTTGCCGCCCTTCTTGAAGTTCTTCTTACCCTTGCCCTTCTTGAACTTAGTGGTCTTATTGACCATCAACACTTGATGTTCTTTCTGATTTCAGCCTCACGACTTCAGATCGAGAACACTTCAGAATGGTCTTTACCATCCCCGCATGTTGTAGTTCATCACAAAGCTCTTGTAGCTTGGTGGGAGCCATCGGAGGATTCTGTCAATGACCGCCTCATCTGGAGGTTAATGTTCACCGGGTCATACGGTTGTGCAACCCGCACATCTTCGTGATGTGCTCACCGACGTAACTGTTTTCCTCCATCTTACAACTGTAGAACTTGTCGAGACATCATATCTCTCGACCCGGCATGAGCTTGGAAAACTAGTTTCAGCTCTTCAACATCTCATATGCTCCGTGATGCTCAAAACGCTTTTGGAGCCCCGGTTCTAAGCTGTAAAGCATGCCGCACCGAACGAGGGAGTAATCATCAAGACGCGTCTACCAAACGCTCAAATCGCCTTGCGGGCTTTGGGAGAACAGTGGGTCACCTAACGGTGCTTCTAGGACATATTGTTTCTTGGCAGCTATGAGGATGATCCTCGTGTTCGACCCATCCGTATAGTTGCTGCCATCATCTTTCAGCTTGGTTTTCTAGGAACGCTGAAGTTCATGTTGACATGAGCGCTGGCCATTTGATCTACAAGACATATTTGCAAAGGTTTTAGACTAAGTTCATGATAATAAAGTTCTAATCAAATTATGAACTCCCACTTAGATTAGACATCCTCTAGTCATCTAAGTGTTACACGATCCGAGTCGACTAGCCCGTGTCCGATCATCACGTGAGACGGACTAGTCATCGTCGGTGAACATCTTCATGTTGATCGATCTTCCATACGACTCGTGTTCGACCTTTCGGTCTCCGTGTTCCGAGGCCATGTCTGTACATGCTAGGCTCGCAAGTTAACCCTAAGTGTTTTCGCTGTAAAACTGTCTTACACCCGCTGTATGTGAACGTAAGAATCCATCACACCCGATCATCACGTGGTGCTTAGAAACGACGAACCGTAGCAACGGTGCACGCTTAGGGAGAACACTTCTTGAAATTTTTAAGGGATCATCTTATTTACTACCGTCGTCCTAAGTAAACAAGATGCATTAACATAATAAACATCACATGCAATTATATATAGTTGTGACATGATATGGCCAATATCATATAGCTCCATTGATCTCCATCTTCGGGGCTCCATGATCATCTTGTCACCGGCTTGACACCATGATCTCCACCATCATGATCTCCATCATCGTGTCTTCATGAAGTTGTCACGCCAACGACTACTTCTACTTCTATGGCTAACGCGTTTAGCAATAAAGTAAAGTAGTTTACATGGCGTTCTTCAATGACACGCAGGTCATACAAAAAATAAAGACAACTCCTATGGCTCCTGCCGGTTTTCATACTCATCGACATGCAAGTCGTGAATCCTATTACAAGAACATGATCTCATACATCACAATTCATCATTCATCACAACTTCGCCATATCACATCACATGATCAATCGCTGCAAAAACAAGTTAGACGCCCTCTAATTGTTGTTGCATCTTTACGTGGCTGCAATTGGGTTCTAGCAAGAACGCTTTTCTTACCTACTAATAACCACAACGTGATTTTGTCAACTTCTATTTACCCTTCATAAGGGCCCTGTTCATCGAATCCGCTCCAACTAAAGTGGGAGAGACAGACACCGCCAGCCACCTTATGCAACTAGTGCATGTCAATCGGTGGAACCGGTCTCACGTAAGCGCGTGTAAGGTTGGTCCGGCCGCTTCATCCCACAATACCGCTGAAGCAAGAAAAGACTAGTAGAGGCAAGTAATTTGACAAGATCCACGCCCACAACAAAATTGTGTTCTACTCGTGCATTAGAGAACTACGCATAGACCTAGCTCATGATGCCACTGTTGGGGAACGTTGCAGAAAATTAAAATTTTTCCTACGGTTTCACCAAGATCCATCTATGAGTTCATCTAAGAAATGATTCATGGGAGAGAGTTTACATCTACATACCACTTGTAGATCGCGTGCGGAAGCTTGCAAGGTGATGGTGATGATGGAGTCGTACTCGACGTGATTCAAATCACCGATGTCCAAGTGCTGAACGGACAGCACCTCCGCGTTCAACACACGTACGGGACGGGAGACGTCTCCTCCTTCTTGATCCAGCAAGGGGAAGGAGAGGTTGAGGAAGCTCGCCCAACGGCAAAGACGACGGCATGGTGGTGTTGGTGCAAGATTCGGCTGTGGCTTCGCCAAGCGCTTGCGGAGGAGGAGAGGTGTTGGGAGGGAGGGCTGCGCCTTGGAGATGGGTACAGCAGCCCCTCCCTCCCCTTTATATAGGCCTCTGGGGCGCGGCCCCGAGATCCAATCTCAAGGGGGCGGCGGCAAGGGGGTGGAGTGCCCCCAAGCCAAGTGGGCGCCCCACCACTAGGGTTTCAGCCCTAGGCGCAGGGGTGGGCCTGGGGCGCACCAGCCCACTATGGGCTGGTTCCTCCCACTTCAGCCCATGGGGCCCTCCGGATGGGTGGCCCCACCGGTGGACCCTCGGGACCCTTCCGGTGGTCCCAGACATTACCGAAGACCCCAAACTTTCCCGATGGCAAATACCACTTCCTATATATTATTCTTTACCTCCGACCATTCCAAACTCCTCGTGACATCCGGGATCTCATCCGGACTCAACAACATTCGGTAGTCACATACTAGTCTTCCTACTAACCCCAGCGTCACCGAACCTTATGTGTAGACCCTACGGGTTCGGAGACATGCGAACATGACCAAGACGACTCTCGGCAATAACCAACAGCGGATCTGGATACCCATGTTGGCTCCTACATGTTCCTCGATGATTTCATCGGTTGAACCACGATGTCGAGGATTCGATCAAAACCCAGATACAATTCCTTTGTCAATCGGTACGTTATTTGCCCGAGACTCGATCGTCGGTATCCCAATACCTTGTTCAGTCTCGTTATCGCAAGTCACTTTACTCGATCAGTAATGCATGATCCCGTCGCCAACACCTTGGTCACCTTGAGCTCATTATGATGATGCATTACCGAGTGGGCCCAGAGATGCCTCTCCGTTCATACGGAGTGACAAATCCCAGTCTCGATCCATGTCAACCCAACAGACACTTTCGGAGATACCTGTAATACACCTTTATAGTCACCCAGCTTACGCCAGACGCTTGATACACCCAAGGCACTCCTACGGTATCCGGAGTTACACGATCTCATGGTCGAAGGAAGAGATACTTGACATTGGCAAAGCTCTTAGCGCATTTAACTACACGATCTTTATGCTATGCTTAGGATTGGGTCTTGTCCATCACATCATTCTCCTAATGATGTGATCCCGTTATCAATGACATCCAATGTCCATAGTCAGGAAACCATGACTATCTATTGATCACAACGAGCTAGTCAACTAGAGGCTTACTAGGGACATATTGTGGTCTATGTGTTCACACGTGTATTACGATTTCCGGATAATACAGTTATAGCATGAACAAAAGACAATTATCATGAACAATGAAATATAATAATACTTTTATTATTGCCTCTAGGGCATATTTCCAACACTCGCCCGTATGGACGCTGCTGCGGACTCTCAGGTTTTCTCGGAGCAAGACTGGGCCCAGCGATACGCTGTTGAGGCCCAAGTTGAGGCCCTCCTTCGTGCAGAGGAGGAGTACTGGCGTAGGAGGGGTGGAATTAAGTGGACGCTCAAAGGGGACGCGAACACAAAATATTTCCATGCCTATGCCAACGGCCGGCGACGTAAGTGCGCCATCCTGAGGCTGCAATCGGAGCAGGGGCTCCTATTGCGCCAACAGGATATCGTCCGTCACATTTACGACTTCTACATCGAGTTATTGGGCTCCAGGGAGGAGTCCAGGGCTCGCCTGCGGCCGGATGTCTGGGATCCTGCTCTGCGGGTCTTGGACGAGGAGAATGAAGGCTTGGGTCTCGCCTTCCTCCCTCAGGAGATCGACAGGCGGCCCTTGGGATGAAATCTGACACGGCCCCGGGCCCGGATGGGTGGCTGGTGGCGATGTTCAAAAGATTTTGGCAAGTCCTCAAAGGCCCTATCTTCGAGGTGTGTAACGGGTTTATGCGTGGCACAGTAGACATCTCACGCCTTAACTTTGGGGTTCTTTCGCTTATCCCCAAAGTTCAGGGCGCGGACAACATTAGACTTTTTCGCCCCATAGCGCTTATCAACGTCCCGTTTAAAATATGTTCTAAGGCTTGTTCTACGCGCTTGTCTCCGGTGGCTCATCGTATTATTAGTAGGAACCAAACGGCTTTTACTCGTGGTCGCAACATCTTGGAGGGCCCGTTGGCCCTCCAAGAGATCGTTCACTCGCTCAAACGTAGCCGCCATCCGGCAATACTTCTGAAATTAGATTTCGAGAAGGCGTACGATCGAGTGAATTGGGAGTTTCTCCGACAAATCTTTCTGGATCGAGGATTTTCGGCAGTTTGGGTTCACCGTATGATGCAATTGGTCTCGGGAGGCCAAACGGCGATAGCGGTGAACGGAGAAGTAGGGAACTTCTTCCGCAACAAGCGTGGGCTGCGTCAAGGGGACCCAGCCTCACCGTTGCTTTTCAATTTTGTGGCGGACGCCTCGGGCGCCATGCTAGACAAAGCTCGCGATGCTGGCCACATCAGGGGAGTGGTCGGCAACCTGATCCCTGGAGGGGTGTCACACCTACAGTATGCAGATGACACTCTACTCCTTTTTGAGCCGGACACACACAGCATAGCAATGGTTAAGGCCATCTTGCTGTGTTTTGAACTCATGTCCGGGCTAAAAATTAACTTCCACAAATGTGAAGTGGTGTCCATGGGGATGGACGCGGCCGAAAGTGAACGGATGGCCAACTTGCTAAATTGCAAACTTGGAAAGTTCCCATTTACCTACCTAGGCCTCCCGATCGCAGAGAAGAAATGCTCGACTGCCGATTGGGAACCTCTCAACACTAAGGTGGCGGACCGGGTATGTCCGTGGAGAGGTCGATTCATGTCGTCAGGGGCAAGACTAATCCTAACTAACTCTAGCCTCTCGTCCCTACCCATGTTTGCCATGGGTATGTTCTTGTTGGCTGATGGGGTCCATAAGAAAATGGACACACCTCGGGCACGTTTCTTTTGGGAAGGAGCGGGCCCGAAACGGAAGTACCACATGGTTAAGTGGCAAGCCGTCTGTAGACCTAAAGCCCAGGGGGGCCTTGGGATCATCAACTCTAAGCTGATGAACATTGCACTTATGTGCAAGTGGATCTGGAAGGTGTCCTGTGAGGACCGCCTCGATTGACCTCCTCCGTGCCAAGTACTTCCCGCATGGGAATTTCTTTGAGGCATCACCTCACGGGTCACCTTTCTGGACCTCCATCCAATCCCTCAAACCATACTTCGCTAGGGGCGCGAGGTTCACGGTTAATAACGGCCGCTCCACCCGGTTTTGGCACGACGTTTGGATTGGCCAACAACCCCTTTGGTCTGAGTTCTCCCATCTCTACTCCATCGCGGTTGAGCCCAATCAACTGGTGGCGTCGGCTCTTAGTGCAACCCCGCCCCCCATATACTTCAGAAGGGAGCTCTTGGGGCCAGAGCAGCCAGAGTGGGATCGCTTGCGGGCTCTAATAGCAACCGTACGCTTGTCGGACTCCGCAGACAAGGTCTCTTGGAGACTTTCGGGCTCCGGCAGGTTCACTGTCAAGTCAATGTATAGAGAGCTGTGCCGTGGCCATGCCCCTATCACTAGTGCAGAACAGGGCATTAGCACCGGTTCGTAAGGACCTATAGTGCCGGTTACATAACCGGCACTAATTTGTGGTCACTAAAGGCCCCCCTGTTGGGGAACGTAGTAATTTCAAAAAATTTCCTACGCACACGCAAGATCATGGTGATGCATAGCAACAAGAGGGGAGAGTGTTGTCTCGTGCACTCGTGAGACCAAGCGAAGCGATCACAACGTAGAGGAAGTAGTCGACGCTCTCCTCGCGATCCAATCGATCCTAGCGCCACTCCGGCGCCTCGAAGTTCTTGACACGCGTGACAGCTCGATGACGCCCTCGGGCTCCAATCCAGTAGAGCTTCGGGGAGGGAGAGTTCCGTCAGCACGACGGCGTGGTGACAATCTTGATGTTCTACCGATGCAGGGCTTCGCCTAAGCACCGCTACGATATGACCGAGGTGTATTATGGTGGAGGGGGGCACCGCACACGGCTAAGGAACGATCTAAAGGATCAACTTGTGTGTTCTAGGGTGCCCCCTGCCTCAGATATAAAGGAGCAAGGGGTGCGGCCGGCCCTAGGAGGAGGCGGCGGAGGAGTCCTACTCCCACCGGAGTAGGACTCCCCCCCTAGTTGGATTAGGACTTGGGGGAGGGAAAGAGGAAGGGCGCCGCCTCTCTCCTTGTCCTATTCGGACTAGGGGAGGGGCGTGGCCTGCCCCGGCCGGCCCTTCCTCTTCTCCCTCATGGCCCACTAAGGCCCATTAACCCCGGGAGGGTTCCAGTAAACCCGTGTTCCAAGAAAATCCCGATTTCACCCTAACCATTCAACTCCAAACATAGGCTTCCAATATATCAATCTTTATGTCTCGACCATTTCGAGACTCCTCGTCATGTCCGTGATCATATCCGGGACTCAAACTCCTTCGGTACATCAAAATACATAAACTCATAATATAACCGCCATCGAAACCTTGCGTGCGGACCCTACGGTTCGAGAACAATGTAGACATGACCGAGACACGCCTCCGTCAATAACCAATAGCGGGACCTGGATGCCCATATTGGTTCCTACATATTCTATGAAGATCTTTATCGGTCGACCGCATAACAACATACGTTGTTCCCTTTGTCATCGGTATGTTACTTGCCCGAGATTCGATCGTCGGTATCCAATACCTAGTTCAATCTCGCTACGCAAGTCTCTTTACTCGTTCCGTAATACATCATCTCACGGCTAACTCATTAGTTGTAATGCTTGCAAGGCTTTAAGTGATGTGTATTACCGAGAGGGCCCAGAGATACCTCTCCGACAATCGGAGTGACAAAACCTAATCTCAAATACGCCAACCCAACATCCGCCTTTGGAGACACCTGTAGTACTCCTTTATAATCACCCAGTTACGTTGTGACGTTTGGTAGCACCCAAAGTGTTCCTCCGGCAAACGGGAGTTGCATAATCTCATAGTTATAGGAACATGTATATGTCATGGATAAAAGCAGTAGCAACATACTAAACGATCGTGTGCTAAGCTAATGGAATGGGTCATGTCAATCAGATCATTCTTCTAATGATGTGACCTTGTTAATCAAATAACAACCCTTTGTTCATGGTTAGGAAACATAACCATCTTTGATTAACAAGCTAGTCTAGTAGAGGCATACTAGTGACACTCTGTTTGTTTATGCACTCACACATGTATTATGTTTCCGGTTAATACAATTCTAGCATGAATGATAAACATTTATCATGAGAGGAAATAAATAATAACTTTATTATTGCCTCTAGGGCATATTTCCTTCACCCCCCCTTTAGCACCGGTTCAGCACGAACCGGTGCTAAAGGGCAACCACGTGGCACTAGCCAGCTCAAGGGCTCGAGTTTTAGTACCGGTTGATAACACCAACCGGTACTATAAGGTTTGGAGGGTTTTTGGTTTTATGATTTCTTTTTCATTTAATTTTGTGTTTCCATTTTAGTTCTTTTTCGTTTGCTGGTATTTTACGATACTACACACTGTACATGTTATGCATATATATATATATATATAATTTCTAGTAGAACCAATCATGCATATATATATATATATATATCACATCAATGTCTCACAAATTAAACCACCATATTAATTAATTCACACATACACACATGTACAGATATATACAATTTCTCCTACATATGAATGTTGCCATTGGAGCCAGTCTAATTGGTGCCTTCGGAGCACGATGACAATTGAAAGTGGTTTTAATTGGGGCGGTAGCGGGTAATAGAATTCTCCATTCGGATTTATGACCTCGTCGAGCAAAAATCCCGCTATTTCCTCTTGAAGTGCTTCTACGCTACCCGCTTCTATGAGCTTCTCCGCACCTCTTTGAACTGTTAAGAAGGAGATCAATATGCATGTGTATTAGTTGTGTGACTAGCTAGATATCGATAATGGTGTAAAAATTGTGAATAGTGTTATGACAAGCGTACCCATTGCTGTCTTTGAGATCTGCTCCTTTCGGACGCCATCATGCGAATATTCTCGCAAACGCAGAATGCACACAGATCAAGACCTGCTACTGCTTTTTGGCCTTTACGAGAATGGAATTTGATCAGATAAAAATTAATCAAGCATGATAATTAAAGAGATGGCAGCTAGCTAGCTAGCTAGCTAGTACTACTTAATTACTTACCTTGGGTCAAAACCATTCAAGCTTTTGTTTCCATTCGCCGGGCGTGACGCTGATGAATCTTGCCCAAGCCCTACCTGCCGACAAAGAAAATGAATAAAGGGGTTATTAAATAGTTCATATCATGAAATGACGAACTAAATAGGCCGAGATATATAGTTAATAATGATTGAAATTACCTATTGACTATCCCATACAAGATGTTAAAGTCAGTTTTTTTTAGACTAGTGAGTCCAGTACTTGAACTGTTCCTCCGTCAATGATACACAAGACCCAGTGAAATCTGCATATGCACACACGTTTACATGTCTTAATTAAGCGGGCATATGTTAGCAAAAACATGTAGCTATAGCTAGTAGGCAAAAACAGAGAATTTGTAGTACAAGACAGTGTGACTCACCCAAAGTGGTAAGGAAGTAGTATATCTTCATTGTATTTGAGGCGCTTCAAGAACTCTAGCATGCTGTCCTCTACTTCCTTTGCATGATGTTCATTTATCATCCATGTGAATTGATTAACGGTGTTTGGGTCAATGAACCCAATGCCATAGCGCCCACCTTTTCTCATTTCATATATCTTCATCCCGCATAATACCACGTAAAAGAATATAGTGAGGATAATTACAGGTAATGATTGATCTCAAAAGGATTACTACAGCTAGCTTGAGACTTAAATTATAGAAAGAAATCACTTACGCACAATAGCAATCGATTTATAGATTTGTCGAGTGCTTCCTTATTGTATAACTGAAACAGTTCTAAATACTCAACGGACCCAGCTTTCTCATGGTAGTAATGGTCCTCCTTGACATTCACCATGAGGGGCACTCGATCTGAAATCTTGGTCATGTTCATGTACCATTGATGCAATTCATACATTCTCGTTGGGAGGTTCTTGACCTTGTCTGGTGCGACCAAAGGTTGGCCCCGGACATATTGCCGTTTTACTTCATCCTCTCTAAGCAAAGGCATGGGCTCGATCTCGAGGAGTTGTCCAACAGTGATGTTGAGAACTTCATCCTGCATTATATGCTCCTCCGCTATTACCACATTGCCCACCTCGAACATGCATTGTTTGCCCACAATAATATTGGGGCGCGATCGTTACCTTTGTTGTTGGCACAACAAGCGAGGGATCGATTATACCGCTGTTCTCCCAGCTGGGGAATGGTTTTCCCGCATTTTTTGGCAGCTGCTTCTTGTTTGCTCGATCCCGATGTAGACGTGCTCGCCTCCCTTTGTAGACGTGCTCGATTTAACTTCCTGATGTGACGCTCATAGTCTGTGTCAACAGGCTTGGAAGCTGGTGGTTGAGCCATACGAATGAAGTGGTCAATCATTTCCTCAGGCACTTTCTCCCTTGGCGGCGGTGGCGGTTTCGGTGCAAAATGGGCTTCCACCTCGGCCTTCGATATGGCTGTGATTTCCTCCTCGGACTTGTCATAAGACCTCTGCGGAAGAGGCTTCAGGCTTGGACCATATTTATACCGCTTGCCTCTGCCTGTACTTCCAGCTGTACTACCTCGACTCAGACGGCTCGCACTGTGAGCTGCGGGTGTCTTTGCGATTGCTGAGGCGGCGGAGATGGCTGACGGGACTGAGTTGGACGAGGAGGAGGAGTGGCCTGAGGTTGTGCCGGACTTGGAGGAGGAGTGGACGTCTGACGCTGTGGCGGACTTGGAGGAGGAGGATTGTCCTGACACTTTGCCGGACTTGGAGGAGGAGGATTGTCCTGACACTTTGCCGGACTTGGAGGAGGAGGATTGTCCTGACACTTTGCCAGACTTGGAGAAGCTGGAGTCTGCTGACTCGGTGGCGGACTTCGACGAGGACTCGGGTGACGCGGTGTGGGTGGCCTTGGAAAGATGATGCAATCCTTTTTCCATAGGATGATACGATGTTTGGCCTCTCCGAGAAAGCGCCGCCGTCACCTCCAAAAATGTCAAGTCAGTAGCCCGAATATGGGTCCAGCATATCATCAACCACGACACGAGCATAGCCCGCTGTAATCGGGTTTCCATGGAAGGTTGCCTCAGGGGGATTTGTGAAAGCAGAGAGGTCCGCCACCTTCATGGATATGTTCTTCATTTTGTAGTGTAGCTCGCAGTTAGTGTTCTCCGTGATGTCATCCACGGGGTATCTACCCAGCATTGGGTCGTCCGGGACGGAACCCACGCTGCTTCTCGGCATGGATGGGCCGGTGCTATCCAATGCTGGATCATCCGCTAGCTGCTGCAGCTGTTGAGACCCCCTTTGATGGGTAAGTAAGTCGATCTGCTCCTGCTGCCGCTGGAATTTGACTGCGAATTCCGCTTGACTTGCTTCTAGGCCTTGAAGGCGTTCATAGTCTCGCTTCCTCTGCTCCTCCTCCATCTTCCTCTTCTTCTCCTCCGCAATTTTCTTTCTCGCACGGGTTCTGTAGTCGGTGTTCCAGTCTGAAAACCCCTCATACCACGGAATAGCGCCCTTGCCTCGTGTTCTTCCCGGGTGTTCAGGATTTCCCAGGGCACGCGTAAGCTCGTCGTTCTCTCTGTTGGGCTGGAACACCCCCGTTCGTGCCTCTTCTATTGCAACAAGTATCGCATCGTCGGCTCCCTTCGACTTGCCCTCGTTGAAACTTTTCCTGCCTCCCGTCCAACTCCCCCATGCGCATAGAACTAAGTCCCGACCTGGCGGGCCAGCTCTTAGTAACCGGAGTGACACCTGCATCCTCCATCTCTTTCTCAGACTTATCCCACTTAGGCATTGCCACCGCGATAGCCACCGGCCCCAAACTTATGGAACGTTTTCCGGTAGAAGCCCCTCAATGCAACCGAAGCGCTTGCGCCATAATCACGTGGCGATCATGAGACTTTAGGTTCGGAACTTTTTCTCGCCATGTTTATTATTCCTTTATATTCGACGAAGCCGACGGTACCTTAATATCGAGCAGGCATTCAAAGAAGATTTCCTTCTCTTCTTTGGTAAGAGCGTAGCTTGCATGACCACGATGTATGCCATCTTCTCCGTGCATACGCTGCTGGTCCTCCGTGCCTCGTGTGTATCTTTTGTCTTCCCATACACGCCCAAGAAGCCAAGCAGGGTCCCAAAAGATTCTTCGTGGCGTGCATCACGTCGATTGCGGAGCGGACCTCTAGGTCTTTCCAATATGGCAGGTCCCAAAATATAGATTTCTTCTTCCACATGGGTGCGCGTCCGTCCGCGTCCTTCGGAACAGGTTGTCCGCCAGGATCCTTTCCAAATATCACCTTCAAATCCTTGACCATATCATGTACATCAGCACCAGTACGATGGCGAGGCTTCGTCCGGTGATCCGCCTCACCTTTGAAATGCTTGCCTTTCTTTCTTACGGGATGCCTGCTCGGAAGAAATCGACGATGTCCCAGGTACACATTCTTCTTACAACTATACAAATATATACTGTCGGTATCATCCAAACTGTGCGTGCATCCGCGGTATCCCTTGTTTGTCTCCGTCTCGAAGGTTACCGAGAGCAGGCCAATCATTGATGGTCACGAACAGCAACGCCTTTGAGGTCAAATTCTTCCCCATGTGCTCATCCCACGACGTATTTTTACACTGTTCCATTCCACAGCTGTAAGAGTTCTTCAACTAATGGCCTTAGGTACACATCAATGTCGCTTGCCGGGTTGCTTAGGGCCTTGGATGAGCACCGCATCATAATGAACTTCCGCTTCATGCACAACCAAGGAGGAAGGTTATACAAACATAGAGTCACGGGCCAGGTGCTATGGTTGCTGCTCGCTCCCCAAAAGGATTAATGCCATCTGCGCTTAGACCAAACCATACGCTCCTTGCGCCATCTCGCAAACTCCTTCCCGTACTTTCTTTCGATTTTTCTCCACTGCGACCCGTCGTGGGTACTCTCAACTTCCCGTCTTTCTTACGGTCTTCTCAGTGCCATCTCATCGCCTTGGCATGCTCTTTGTTTTGGAACAAACGTTTCAACCGTGGTATTATAGGAGAATACCATATCACCTTGGCAGGAATCTTCTTCTGGGCGCCGCCGACATCACCAGAGCTCATCGCGGCTGATCTTATAGCGCAATGCACCACATACCGGCAAGCGTTCAAATCCTCGTACTCACCGCTGCAGGATGCAATCATTAGGGCATGCATGTATCTTTTGCACCTCTAACCCTAGAGGGCGACAGCCTTCTTTGCTTCAGACGTACTTCGGGCAATTCGTTGTCCTTTGGAAGCATATCCTTTATCATTACCAAAGAACTTTCCAAATCCCTTGTCGATACACCATTCTCGCCTTCCATTGCAGCAATTCCATGTGGTGCCAAGCTTTTCTTGTCACCTCACGCATTGGTACAACAATTTTTGTGATCCTCTAACATGCACTGCAACTTCTTCTTCTCCAAATCACTTGCGCATTTTCTCTTTGCATCGGCAATGGCCCGACCTAGATCATCAACGGGCTCATCTGATGCCTCTTCTTCAGCTTCTTCCCGCATTGCCGGCTCAACTTCTTCCCGCATTACCGGCTCAGCTTCTTCCCCCATTGTTGTATCATCGTATTCAAGGAACCCATGGCCAGGATAGCTGTCGTCGTCCTCTTCTTCTTCATTGTATTCCATCATAACCCCTCTTTCTCCGTGCTTGCTCCAAACATTATAGTGGGGCATGAAACCGGACTCAAACAGTGGGCGGAATGGTTCTTGACGAGAGTAATTGTGACCATTCTTACGACACCACATGGACAAGGCATAAAACCATCCGCCCGCTTGTTTGCCTCAGCCGCAAGCAGAAAAGTATGCACGCCCTCAACGAACTGGGGTGAGCATCGGTGGTTTTGGTAATTAATAACAACATATATATCATTGAACTAATAACTTCTTGAGAATCATTTCAGAAAGTTCAATGATATGGGTATGGCAATGATCAAGAAGTGGACCCTCAAAATGCTAAGGAAAGCATTGGCAAAAGCTCAAGACTCCATTTTTGGTTTAGTGATCCAAGATCACATTGAGTCTATAGGAAAGCCAATACTATTAAAAGGGATGAGGTTATGATAATGATCCGTTGCTCAAAGTGCTTAGTGATCTATCTCCCAAACCATCGCAATCTTTCATTCCAACATACACTCATAAGTAATCTCGGTCCCACCGATTCCATAAACTCACCACACCGAGATGAACCACCTCACCATATACCCAAACCCTAGTAATTTCGGATTTTCCGATTCCAAACTCGGTCTCACCAAACTAGTGTTGCCAAGCTTCAGAACTTACGTCATCATATCGGTGTCACCGAGATGATAAAGTCGGTCCCACCGAGATTGGCAAACCCTAGTCTTTGGAAGAATCGGACTCACCGAGATTGTATTTTCGGTCCCACGAAAATCCCAACGCTCACAAGATTTGAACTTTCGGTCTCACCGAGTTGTCAACTTCGGTCCGACCGAGATTGGTCAAATGTGTGTAACGGTTGGATTTTGTGTGGAGGCTATAAATACCCTCCACCTCCTCTTCATTCGTGGAGAGAGCCATCGAAAGAACTACCACTCCTACCTTACATTTCGAGAAGAAAACTACCTACCCTTGTGTTGAGATCAAGTTGCTCCACTCCCACCATATGAAACTTGATTTCTAGCCTTCCCAAGTTGCTTTCCACTCAATCCTTTCTTCCACCACAGCCAAATCAGTGAGGAGAGTTGAGTGTTGGGGAGATTATCATTTGAAGCACAAGAGCAAGGAGTTCATCATCACCAACACCATCTATTACCTTTTGGAGGGTGGTGCCTCCTAGATTGGTTAGGTGTCGCTTGGGAGCCTCCGTCAAGATGTGGAGTTGAACCAAGAAGTTTGTAAGGGCAAGGAGATCGCCTACTTCGTGAAGATCTACCCCGAGTAAGGCTAGTCCTCCGTGGGCGTATGCCATGATGGCATAGACAAGGTTGCTTCTTCGTGGACCCTTCGTGGGTGGAGCCTCCGTGGACTCTCGCAGCCGTTACCCTCCGTGGGTTGAAGTCTCCATCAACGTGGATTGACGATAGCACCACCTATCGGAACCACGAGAAAAAAATCTCCGTGTCTCCAAATTGCGTTTGCTCTTCTCCACCTCTCTTTACTACATGTGCAATTTACTTTCCGCTGCAAATACTCTAGAATTGCATGTGTAGGGTGATACTTGACTTGATCATCATTGTGAACTTGCTAAAAACTTGTCCTAATCAAAAGGCTAAATTTTTATATTGTCAAGTAGTCTAATCACCCCCCTCTAGACATACTTTCGATCCTACAAGTGGTATCAGAGCTTTGGTCTCCATTGTATTGGTTTCCATTGCATTGGACTCCATAAGCTTGGTTTCACAACCTAGGAGAGTATGGCGTCTAGTGAGGGTAATTTTCATAGAGGTCCTTACTTTGATGGTTCAAATTTTGCTAGTTGGAAGCATAAAATGAAAATGCATATTCTTGGACATAACCCTGCCGCATGGGGCATTATTTGTGTTGGCTTGCAAGGTGAGTTCTTCGAGGAAGGAAAAGTTCCGGATCGTGAAGCTACAAATGATGAATTGCGGATGTTGCAAAACAATGCTCAAGCTTGTGGCATTCTCTTCAATGCTTTGTGTCCCGAGGAGTTCAACAAAATCAGCCGCCTTGAGAATGCAAAAGAGATTTGGGATACTTTGGTCTAAATGCACGAAGGTACCGAGTCCGTGAAGGAATCAAAGCTAGATGTTCTTCAAGGTCAACTTGACAAGTTCAAGATGAAGGAAGGTGAAGGAGTCGCTGAAATGTATTCTAGGCTTGCTCTCATCACAAATGAGATTGCCGGCTTAGGAAGCGAAGAAATGACCGACCGATTCATCATCAAGAAGATTCTCAGAGCTTTGGATGGAAAGTATGACACCGTGTGCACTTTGATCCAAATGATGCCAAACTACAAGAATCTCAAGCCTACCAAGTCATTGGAAGAATTGTTGCTCATGAGATGACACTTAAAGATAAGGAAGAGCTTCACAACAAGTCAAGTGGTGCTTACAAAGCTACATGTGATGCTCCCACAACCTCAAGTGACAAGCTAGTTTCCAATGAAGAGATAAGCCTAATGGTGAAGAACTTCAACAAATTCTACAAGAGTAGAAGCAAGGAAAGAAGCTCAAAGTCTAGATCATATGATGAAAAGAGATCTTCTAGTCGTGATCGAAACTGCTACAATTGTGGAAGACCCAGACACTACTCAAATGAGTGTTCGGCTCCCCACAAGAGAAGAGAAGAATCTCCAAGAAGAAGAAGCTCAAGAGAAGAGTCACCTCGGAAGAGAGAAGGAGTAGAGATGATCGTTATGAACGAAGATCCTCTCGGAGAAGCAAGGATTCGGAAAGGAAAGACAAGTCATCAAGGAGCTACACAAGAAGAAAACATCAAGCTCATGTAGGTGAATGGGTCTCCGGCTCCGACTCGGACAATCACTCCAAAGAAGCTATCACTCCAACTCCGAGTACACCAAGATGAAGGTGTTGCGGTCTTGCTCTCGTATCCTCCAACTCCAACTCCTATGACTTATTTGATTCACCAAATGAGGGAATTGGAAGATGCCTCATGGCTAAAGGCCCCAAGGTATCACACCCTGAATTTATTGACTTTGATAGTGATGAGGATGACTTGCTTGGTGAAGATGAGCTTTTACATGACAAATCTAGTGAGCCTGGTAATGATGAACATGCTAGTAGTCTTTATAGTCGAGAAGAGTCGAATGACAATGCTATGAAGGATATTGAGCGTCTAACTAAAGAACTAAACACTCTTAAGTTAGCTCATGAAACAACTCAAGAAGATCATAGAGAGCTCCTAAGATCTCATGAGAAGCTATGCTTCGAGAAGCTCAATCTAGAGCAAGAACATGAGTTTCTAAAAGCTATCAATGACGATCTTCGAAAGAAGAGTTCTTCATATCTAGCCAAACGACTTCTCTTGTCTAATTTCTTGCCACCTATTAAAACTAAGCATGACAAGCATAAGAAAAATTCTTCATCTAGTAGTAACAATAACCATGCTAAATCCAATATTGTTGCTTCTAGTAGTTCTCTTGATTCCACTAACAATGTTTCAAGCCAAGTTACACTTGAGCAAGAAAATAGTTTATTGAAAGGGATTATAGAGAAAGGTGTCTACAAGAGCCTTGCCGGAAGCAAGAACTTTGAGGAAATTGTTCGCAAGCAAGGAAGGCACCGGAAGAATCAAGGAATTGGTTTTGAGCGAAAGTTCAATGCCGAGGGTGTTGAATGGGAAGAAGGTCAATATCCCACTCCAAAGTTTGTTTCTCAAAAGGAGAAGTATGATCCTACTTCTTCCAATGTGGAACAAGCTCAAGATGATCTTCCACCACAAGACCACAAGCTAAAAGGCAAGGACAAGCTTCAAGAGGAGATTGATGCATTTATTGAAGCACCTAAAGCCATGGTCAAGTGGGTTCCCAAGGAAATGTCAAGTTCTACTTCGTCAAGCTCAACTACAACCCCAAGGATTCCCATCAAGATGATGTGGGTCCCGAAGAAGAAGAACTAGAGAGTTCTTGAGGGTGACTCCGCCAACATACTTCACTCACATTCATTTTGGCAAGAACTCGTGCAATCAACTTCCACATCTTGCACTAGTTCATGGAGTCACAAACCCTCTTGTTGGTAAGTCAAGGGACAAGGTAATCATTGCTTTCATGGACATCATCTATTGTGAACTTCAATCTATGTCCATGGATATCCTTGTTTGTTCCTTGTGGGACTAACCCATGTAGGTATTGAAAGTGCCCGAATCCAAAGGATTGCTCCCAACTCTTGATGATCTTCATCAACATTGAGCATCCACATCTTCAACATCTACATGAAGTCTTCTACGACAACCCAAGGTTAGTTTGACCCTTTAAAAGGGGTTCTCACATCTAGGGGGAGCTTTGCTCTAAAGAATTGAGCTAAAGCATCTACAAATGATGTGAACACATCAATGCTTTATGTAAAAGTGGTAACCCCACTTGTGCTTAAACGATGAGTATGACCTATGATCAAATGTTCTCATTTGACTCCTAAGTCAATATACTCATATAAAGATGACCTAGTCATCGACAAATTGTGTGATAGTAGCTAGAGTTTTGATTGTGCATGTTTGACACATATTTCATTTGCTATCTTATTGTGTGAGCATGTTGGATGCATGATTTTATCCATTCGAGGACATCCATTTGTTGCTTTGGTCTTTCTGATTTTTCTGACCAAATGGATGGACAAGGATGCCTAAGTACCTCCCCTAGCTATCTATGCTTTCTTGTCTCAAATTCTATTCATGCTTACATCACAAACTTTGAACAAGTCATTTTCGGACCCTCCGAGTGAGGAGCACTCGAGCCACCGATCCGTCAAGGGCTAACTTCCAAAACCTTCTAAGTGATTTCGGTCGACCAACCCACTCAAACTCGGTCAAACCGAAAGCATTTGATTGATCTAGGTTTTCACCTCGGTGAAACCGAGTTGTGAATTTCGGCGTGACGAAGTGCATAATCGCCTCATAGTTGTCCATCTCGGTGCCACCGAAGTTTTACAACTCGCCCCACCGACAACAAAGGGGTATATATACTCCGAGGGCAGCGTTGATTTCTACTTCAAAACGCCTCGCCCCACACCCTTTGCCGCCGCCGCCTTGGTCTCCGGATCGCCTCCGTTGCCGCTCAGGCGCTCGCCGCAGTCTCCGTCGCCGTCAACGGACATCTTCTCCGCGCCGTTGCCGCCGAGAGGAACTCCACCAAGTTAGGGTGAGTTTGATCCCACTCGTGCTTCCATCTCCGATTCAATGCACGTTTGGTTTGCCTGTAATCTTGCCACGATTGAAATCTTCCTGCACACCGAATAGTTCCTTTGAACGAAATTCGAGTAAAAGTTTTAGGGTTAGGTTTCCGCCAACACATCTCGGTGAGACCGATTTTACATTCTCGGTATGACCGATTTGGCCTCTGCCATTGCACTCGCACCTTTCGTCCAACCAAGTTGTGCAAATCGGTGTGACCAAATGAGGATTTAGTGAAACCCTAGTGTTTTCGGCAGGACCGAAACCCACTTCAGTCCAACCGAAAGTGGTGTGAATGGTTCTGTTTGAACACTTCGGATTCACCAAATTTTAAACTCGGTCTGACCGAAATGTCTTCTGTGAAAACCTAAAACTGAAATTTGAACTCATTTGTTTGCAAAATCTTCGCAGTTTGTGATAACTCTTCTACTCGCCTACACCTTATCTATTCACAGGTTGTCAGCCATGTCAGATGCCAGTGACAGCCAGAACAGGTCTGAGTCACCTATTGCTGATATTCCAGAGGCAGGCACTAGTCCTGAACCCAGCAGCTCATCAGATGATGGTGAGAGGAGCACACCAAGTGGTTTGCCTCCTGCAGCCACCAGGGCCAGAAAGAAGAGGAACTCTGATGAAGAAGATTCTGATTTCATTGTTGAGGAAGAGGTCTCCTCCAAGCCAAAGAGAAAGGTTGTTGCCAAAGAGCCTCAAGGGCAGCAAACCAAGAAAGGCACCAGAAAAGTGAAGCAGTCCACTATTGCTAAGAAGCTGAGTATGGAAGAGGAAACTACAAGCAAAGTGAAGAAAACTTCCAAGAGGAAGAGGATTGTGCATGATGATGCAGAAGAAGATGAGGATGAGGAAGCACCCCAGCCTCCTCAGAAGCCTAAGCTCATGGGTGATGCCATCAGGGCAGGAGCCACTTCAAAGTCCAAGCCATCTGCTCCAGTCAAGGCAGCTCCAGCAAAGCCTGCTGCCAAGCCCAAGAAAACAATCAGGAACATTCCAGCTTCAGAGAAGAGGAAAGATGATGTGCCACCAGCTGTGTCAGATGATGAAGCACCAGTTTTGCTAAAACTGCGTCCAAAACTGCCAATCCACAATGATGCTCATCCTCAAGCTGAAAACATGAAGGAAAGGAAAGATAGAGGTCTCAGGCTATGGAGACAAGCTGATCCATATGCTGTGAGGAGAAGAACTGCTGTTGATCCAAGATTCCACACCAGAGAGCAGCATGACTTCTATGAGACTGTGCTAATGGACAAGAAGCCCATAGTGGCAGACACCAGATTTGTTGATTGGAAATACATTGACAGTGAAGAGCACAGAGACTTCTTTCCACATGTTCATGAGAGCTTCACTGCATGTGGTGTTGCAGATTTTGTTGGTCAGAAGCTGACAAGTTGGAATGATGAAATGATTATGCAATTCTATGCCACGGCTCATTTCTATCCAGATGGAAAGATCACATGGATGACTGAAGGCCAAAGATTCTCTTCAACCGTTGATGAATGGGCAGAACTTCTGAATGCTCCAGTGCAAAGAGAGGATGATGTTGATGTCTATGGCATTCCCAAGAAGAACCATGAGTCTATGAAGAACATGTACAAAGAGGTTCCAGCTAAGGATTTGGGAATATGGAAGCTTGGCTCAGTGTATTATCTCCAGGCAGGTCTACCTACCACAAACACTATTCTGAGGCATACCTTGATGCCCAAGTCTGGAGATCACCGCATGATCAGAGGGTACTCTATCAACATGCTGCATATACTTGATGAGAAGGCACATTTCAAGGTGATGGACTTGATAGTTGAGACTATTAAGAGGACTGCAGCTGACCAGAAGAGGTCGTGTGGATTTGCCCCGCATATTCAGATGCTTATCAATGCCAAGTTTGGCACGGGCACATACTTGTTGGATAGAGAGCACTTGCCACTGCAGCCTGAGCATGAGGACAATGATGTTGTGATGGATGAGGAGGATCCAACTTCTGTTGAAGGTCAAGCAAAGATTGAAGCTGCCAAGAAAGCCAAAGCTGAGAAGGAAGCAGCAGCAGCAGCAGCTAAACCGAAGAGTGTTGGAGAACAGCTACTTGAAGCTACCCAAAGGATTGAACAACGCCTGGCCAGCATTGTGCAGTCTCAGGAGAGCCTTGAGAGGATTGTTGAAGACAAGATCCATGCTCGATGTGAAGTCGATCAAGTGCAAGTAATCACAACAAGCTTGAGGCGGACATCGAGGAAGCAAAGAGGGAGAAGGAAGAGCTTATGCGTGAGATGCAGGATGACCTAGTCTAGATGCTTATGAACAGATCGCTCCGGTTCCCACAGACCCGATCACTGCTATTCCAAAGGATCGACACCAGACTACAGCCTCAGCACCTCCCACAGCTCCATCAGTTGCTCCAGCTCCAGCTCCAGTGACCACTCCTCCAGCTCCACAGACATCAGCCGAAGTCTTCGCCGATGCAGCCATCTCAACTCCATCAACTCAGACAGGAGCCGCCAGCAGAGTCCCTAGTGACGTTTAGCTCTATGCCTTTTCGAACTTTTTGGTAACTTGTTGCCAAAGGGGGAGAAATTGTATAGATCATAGGACTTCGAGAGAGAGAGAGTGCCTTTGTCTTTGCGCTTTTGCTCTTTCGTTCATTTGCCGTCTTTTTGAGATACTCTTGGTTTTTCGAGACATTCTGTGTGTTTGATACTACGTTTGATGCTCATTTATGAGTGCTTGGTCGTACTATGCTTTAATGTGTGCTTAATGCTTATCATATGCTATTCCTATCTTGTATGACCATTTACTCATGTCTTGGTGATTGGGTGCATGCTATTCATTCTTATCATTTTGTGCGCTCCACCAAGATGTATGTGACATGGAAGAGTGACCCATGATCCTAATCGATTGTGCATTTGCATTCAAACGCAAATCTTAAATAATGCACAAATTTAGGGGGAGCTCTTGCTTATCACATACTTCTCAAAGCGACGATTTTATTCATTGATTATATCCTTTGTCGAAGTTTTGATCTATATGTTGTCATCAATTACCAAAAGGGGAGATTGAAAGTGCAACTAATCCCGGGTGGTTTTGGTAATTAATAACAACATATATATCATTGAACTAATAGTTTCTTGAGAATCATTTCGAAAGTTCAAGGATATGGGTATGGCAAGGACTCAAGAAGTGGACCCTCAAAATGCTAAGGCAAGCATTGGCAAAAGCTCAAGACTCCATTTTTGGTTTAGTGATCCAAGATCACATTGAGTCTATAGGAAAGCCAATACTATTAAAAGGGGATGAGGTTATGATAATGATCTGGTTGCTCAAAGTGCTTAGTGATACATCTCCTAAACTATCAGCACCTTTCACTTCCATTATACACTCATAAGTAATCTCGGTCCCACCGATTTCCTAAACTCGGTCACACCGAGATGAACCACCTCAGCCATATAGCCAAACCCTAGAAATCTCGGATTTTCCGATTCTGAACTCGGTCTCACCGAAACTTGAGTTGCCAAGCTTCTGTAACCTTCTGTCATCAAATCGGTGTCACCGAGATGATAAATTCGGTCCCACCGAGATTGGCAACCCCTAGTCTTTACACGAATCGGACTCACCGAGATTGTATTTTCGGTCCCACCGAAAATCCCAACGTTCACATGATTTGAACTTTCGGTCTCACCGAGTTGTCAACTTCGGTCTGACCGAGATTGGTCAAATGTGTGTAACGGTTGGATTTTGTGTGGAGGCTATAAATACCCTCCACCCCTCTTCATTCGTGGAGAGAGCCATCGAAAGAACTACCACTCCTACCTTACATTTCGAGAAGAAAACTACCTACCCTTGTGTTGAGATCGAGTAGCTCCACTCCCACCATATGAAGCTTGATCTCTAGCCTTCCCAAGTTGCTTTCCACTCAATCCTTTCTTCCACCACAGCCAAATCAGTGAGGAGAGTTGAGTGTTGGGAGATTATCATTTGAAGCACAAGAGCAAGGAGTTCATCATCATCAACACCATCTATTACCTTTTGGAGGGTGGTGCCTCCTAGATTGGTTAGGTGTCGCTTGGGAACCTCCACGAGATGTGGAGTTGAACCAAGAAGTTTGTAAGGGCAAGGAGATCGCCTACTTCGTGAAGATCTACCCCGAGTAAGGCTAGCCCTCCGTGGGCGTGAGCCATGATGGCATAGACAAGGTTGCTTCTTCGTGGACCCTTCGTGGGTGGAGCCTCCGTGGACTCTCGCAGCCGCTACCCTCCGTGGGTTGAAGTCTCCATCAACGTGGATTGACGATAGCACCACCTATCGGAACCACGAGAAAAAATCTCCGTGTCTCCAAATTGCGTTTGCTCTTCTCCACCTCTCTTTACTACATGTGCAATTTACTTTCCGCTGCCAATACTCTAGAATTGCATGTGTAGGGTGATACTTGACTTGATCATCATTGTGAACTTGCCAAAAACTTGTCTTTATCAAAAGGCTGAATTTTTATATTGTCAAGTAGTCTAATCACCCCCCCTCTAGACATACTTTCGATCCTACACTATTCTTCAAGCGCATTTTCTCCATCTTGATCTTGTGATCATCGACGACATCGGCAACATGCAACTCCAATTCCATCTTCTCCCCCTCAATTCTTTTCAATTTTTCTTTCAAGTACTCGTTTTCTCTTTCAACTAAATTTAACCTCTCGACAATAGGGTCGGTTGAAATTTCCGGTTCACATACCTCCTAGATAAAAATATCTATGTCAACTTGATGGGCATAATTTGTCATAAACACGAAATGCAACTAATAGTTTTAAAAGAGAATATACCACATCCGAATCATAACAAGGACGAGGGCCGACGGGACGGATATCAAAACCATGGCACTATGTATAACAAACAACGACGGGTAAGATAATTATTACATGATTAACTATATATCCAAATCACACAAACATCAATTTTTATATAAAATTACATGAACAAGAGGCTCACCACAAGGTGGTGCCGTGACGGACGGTGCAAGTGGCGATCAACGGTGGTTACGACGGAGATTTAGAAGGCACTAAGTAAACCACACCTACATATGCAAACTAAGTGTTATTTTTGACCTCAAATTGCATATAAATCAAATACTAGCACATATATATATTTCCTCCCAAATTACTAAACTCACAAATTAGTAACTATATAAAGCATTGCAAGAGCTAATCTAGCAATGAGAGATGAAAGGACAAAGTTGCTAACCTTTGTGATCATTTGAATGGATGGGGCCTTCAAATATTGACAAATTTTGGGCAAAATGTGTGATGAGCTCGAGAGGAAGAGGGAAGAACAGAGAGGAGAGGGAAAGGGGAAGAACAGAGCGAGCTCGGGTGGACGAAGGGTTTATGTAGGATTTACCTATAGTACGGTTCGTGGCACGAACCGGTACTAAAGGTGCTGGAGGGGCCCAGATCGACAACATCCTGCCACCACTCTCATTAGTACCGGTTCGTGGCACAAACCGGTGCTAAAGGTTAGCCACGAACCGGTACTAATGAGAGCGGCCCGGCTAGCCGTTGGAACCGGCACTAATGTATACATTAGTGCCGGCTCTAATACAAAACGGCACTAATGTGCTTCACATTTGACCCTTTTTCTACTAGTGTATGGCAGCCATGGGGCTTTGGAAGGCGCGAATCCCGCTGAAGATTAAGGTCTTCCTTTGGCAATTATGCCAAGATCGCCTTCCTACCTCTATCAATATAGCTAAGCGCAATGGCCCTGCTTCCGGGCCTTGCGCTTTGTGTCATACCGCGGAAGATGCTGACCACGCGTTCTTCCGCTGCCCTTTGGCGCGTTTTGCTTGGAGCGCGGTCCGTGAGGCCGCTGGGGTGGATTGGGATCCACGCTCACGCTCTGAGCTTGTGTCTTACTTATCTTCGATCCAGGGCTCTTTACGCCGGATCATGTGGACGTGTGCTTCAGCCATGCTATGGGCCTTATGACATATTCGTAACAAGTTTACTATTGAGGGAGCATTTCCTTCTCACCCCGCTGATGTTATCTTCAAATGCATCTTATTCTTACAGCAGTGGGCACCGCTGGGAAGACAACAGGAATCTGATCTCCATCGACAAGCTATCGCGCGTCTCCGCTCAGTGTACTCGGCGTCCCGAGCCTCGTCTCCTCCGTCTGCTGCCTCATAGGGATGGGCAGCCCCTTTTGGTCCTGTTTCTATTTGAGCCTGCGTGCTCGTTAATCTGGCTGGCTATGCCATGTAACGCACTTATCACCGCTTTCGCCTTTTGGCTCTTCTTCGAAACTTGGCTGTCTAGCTTTGGTTCCGTTTAGTTGGTTTGTTCCATGTATGCACGCTGCCTATGTTGAGGGCTTTATTAATTTAAAGCCGGACGTCTCTGACATCTATGTTCTAAAAAAATAAAAAAAAACGGCCCCCGCGTCGTCCGGACCTCCACCCTCACCACCCATCTGTGGGGCCTGCGACATCGTCGCGCTCCACGTATGCTCCTGCCTGTCCGCCGCCTGGATGCAAACCCTCCACCCGATTCTTCCTCTCCTGACCGGCCCAATGTGCCGCCTCTTCTCTACCTCGTGACCTCTCCTCTCGTTCATGGCCTATGCTCCGCCTCGCCGCCATTCATGGTCGCCACCAGCGCTTGCGGGCCAATGGATGATGTCGCAGGCCCCACAGATGGGTGGTGGGAGATAAGCTTACAGGTGGGACCTAGGTGTACTAGGAGTTAATTCCAGGGAAGAACCAGTTACACACATTTTTTGACTCCTAATTTCTGTGGGTGAAAAGGACCAAAGATTTATTATAAAGATTCATCAGAAGTACAAATAAAAATTATACTAAGGTTCATTGACCACATAACTACCACTATAGCACTAAAATGAGTCGCCGATGTGTCACTGTCACCGCTCCATACCGGAGTCGAGCTGGCCTTGTCGGTGACAACCAAGAAGTCTTCGTGCACATCGATCTAAAGAACCTAACATTAAATTTGCCTGTTGTATACGCACAGCTAATGTCCCGCGAGTGCATTGGGTTAAATTGTAGACTTTTTGAAGTAAGAGTGTCAATCTCACAAAGAGCTTAGCAAATGGTCCTTCATCTTAGAGGTTAATTATCGAAACGTGCCTGAAAGTTATCTGTGGTCCAAAGTAAAAGGGGTGCGCAAGTGGATATTACAAGAGTATGTGAACAAGAATTAAAGTGCACAAGAACAATAACTAAGAACAAGAGAGCGATGAAAATTATGGAAACTGCAGTAGTGCCAAAGGCGTTATAGGGGAGTCCAGATTTACCACTAGTATGTTTGTTATTTAATTATGTAGAGGCATGATTTTTGGTTCAGATCATTAATCTGTGTTATACTTCCTCCGTTTCTTTTTAGTCTGCATATAAGATTTGGTCAAAGTCAAACTTTGTCAATTTTGACTAAGTTTATAGAAAAAATATCATGATTCACAATATGAAATCAATATTGTTAGATGCATCATGAAATTAATTTTCATACAATATAGCTTTAGTATTGTAGATGTTGATATATTCTTCAATAAAGTTGATCAAACTTTACAAAGTTTGACTTTGACCAAATCTTATATGCAGACAAAAAAAAGGAGGGAGTATGTTCTTACGTTCGGGCGGAGCTAAATAAAGCTACGTGCAGACTGCCGCAACGCTGTATCACCCACGCAACCGGCCACCATCCCTTTGCCTACCGGCCAAGGCAACAATGATTAAGGGTCTCCCCGTGGGCGCATTGTAAAGCTCTAAGGTCTTTTTTATTCCTCTTACCAATGATCCACCAAAGAGAAAGAGAGAGATAACTTTGCCACCGCAATGCCTCAACTCCCCACTTCATAATGATAGTAAGATTCTTAAAGTTCATCAGGGCTAAATATTATGTGGTCACAACATTATAAAGAATAGTTAACACAAACATATGACAAAGATTTAATATCTTACGTGAGTTCAATTCATACACGTATTAGGTTTCCTCCATCTCTCCCCAACTACTAGGGAACTGCTCAGATATAGAGACAAAAGACATCATCAATGTCTTCAGGGCATTGGAAAATGTTCCAGAAAATGTAGAATGTTTATCAAATTCATAAAATGTTGTATTTTTTAGGTTCATAAAATTCACAACCTTTTTCTACTCAGATAAACATTCTACATTTTCTCGAACATTTTCCTAATCCGTGAACATTTTTAAAATTTGGTAACATCTTTTGTACTTTTTTTGTATCCCTGACTTATTTCAAAATTTAGAAAGCATTTTAATACATAAGCGCTTAATTCATTGTGAATCTAACGCTATGAAACATTATAGTGATACATAACGTAATTTTTCGTCCACTGCAACGCATGGGCATACGTGGTAGTGCTAGTATTAAAAAAAAGGGCAGGCCCTTCCAGAGCACTCGGTCCGGCTTGGGGGATTTAGGCCCTGTTTGTTTCATAAGTCCTAGGACTTTTTTAAGTCCCAACTTATAAGTCATAAGTCCCTACATGTTTGTTTACAGGGACTTATAAGTTCCGAGTCCCTACCTGTTTGTTTACAGGGACTTACAAGTCCATGTTGCACCGCTGCAACGAGACTCAGGAGAGGGCCTGTCCGGCGATTGGAGGCACCGCTGCAACGAACCGAGGCAGAACGAACCGAGGCGGGGCGGCGAACCGAGGCGGGCGACGACGGGCGAGAGGCGGGCGGCGACGGGCGAGAGGCGGGCGGCGATGGGGGGGCAACGAGGCGAGAGGTGGGGCGGCGACGGGCAAGAGGCGGGTGAGAGGCGGACCGCGACGGGCGAGAGGCGGGCGGCGACGAGGCGAGAGGCGGGGCGGCGATGGGACGGCGACGGGGAAAGAGGCGGGGCGAGAGGCGGGCCGGCGACGGGGCGAGAGGCGGGGCGGCGGCGTGCGGGGAACGAGCCTGGAGCGACGCGGGGTAGGTCCGGCCCGGGATAAGTCCCAATAAGCTCCTCCCTGAGAGTCTTATTTGATAAGTCCCAAATCACCACAATAAGTCCCAATAAGTCCCTCCTGTTTGGTTTAGATGGGACTTATAGGGACTTTTTTAAGTCTCTAAACCAATAAGTCCCCGGAAACAAACACCCTCTTACTGATTCTAAAATCTGCAAGAAGACTGAAGGCAACAGATACGTACACGCCTGCCTCGTCTCTCGCCATGGCAACGGTGGCATCGAGGCTCCTCTGGGCCGCCCGCAACGCATCCCTCGCATCTCGCACCGCTGCTGCAGCCGCATCTCGCGCCTCCTGCTCAGCGCGTGCGGCCGCCGCCGCCGCTCGCGCCGCCCGCTTAGCCTCGGCCTCAGACGCCATACTGATTTTCTTTTCGCGGGTAAAAACTTATATTACTCAAGCATCAATCGTACAATCCTTCTTACATAACTCAACGACTTCTTGGAGGCCACAGCCCAACCAAACTACGGTTCTACTACTAGTTCTAGCAAATTTAGCTAGGAAATCACTTACACAGTTCTGACCACGATTGATATGAGTAATACGAGTCATACGAAGAGACTTCAAATGCATGATCTCCTGCACCAGCGCAGCATAAACAGACCTGTTCATGCCACTGTCATTCAACATGTTCATCGCTAGTATCGAGTCCATCTCAATGCAAATTGGGAGATCCGAACGTTGAATGGCTAGAGATAAACCCTCCATGCATGCACTTATTTCTGCTTCTAAGGCATCTCGACATGAGAAGAGTTCCCTGAAGGATGAATAGATGATATTGCCGCGATCATCACGAAACACCATACCAGCTCCAGCTTTACCGTCCTCCGTCCATGATCCGTCCGTATTAAGTTTGACCCAACCAACGGGTGGAGACCACTTTGTAGGATGTGTACATTTCACAACTGGAGCATAAGATAATACAACTTTACCTTTCACAGGATCACAACCATAGTCTTGGGCCATTGCGATCAAGGAGTCCACGTAACTGCACAAAAAACGTCTGGATGTATCCATGGGTGGTGGGGTCTTGTTGTGTGTCACCTCATTACGGTTATGCCATATTCTCCAAAAGGTAAACAAAACCATGGTTCGTTGAACATCTCCCAATGGATACAAGACATCCAGTAGTCATTCTACACCAGTGTTAATTACTTCCTTGAGAGTCGGCAAGCGCCACACTTCCCTCATACAGTCCCAGAGCTGGACTGCTAGTGGACATCGGCATAGTGCATGGAAACTATCCTCCGGTTCAGTACCACAAACAGGACAAACATCTGAAGTTTCTAGTCCTCTCTTATATTTATTCTGCCAGGTTGGAAGTGAATTTAAGCAACTCTCCAGGCAAAGTTTTTAACCGTTGGAGTAGACATACCTCCCCAAATCAATTTCCAGCAGGCCCGCCTCCCCTCTGGTGCAGAACTAGAGCCTTGGGCAATCTCACGGCATGACTCATCAAACGCCATATTGTACGCAGATTTAACTGTGAAAACACCAAATTTTCCTGGATCCCAAGCTAGTACATCCGCACCCTGTCTCGGAGATGCTCAAATTTTCAAAATCTCCAAGACATTACATGGCAGAAAGATTGAACGTAAAAGTTAACCATTCCATGATCCATTGGCGTTCAGGAGCTGTGATACATATCTCATACGGCATCTCCCCGGCAAAGAAATTGGCTTGTAAGAAAAAGGCCTCGGTATCCAATTGTCACGCCAGATACGGACACTCTGTCCGTTGCCTATCCTCCATATCAATCCCTTTTTTAGTCTTTTGCGTTTACAGGCACAAGAGTTCAAACAGATCAAGTGTAATACTCCTATATGGCAGCTGTTTGAACATTAATTCCTTGAGCATTAGGACCAAACTAAAGGTGAGTATTAGTTGCCATGTCCAAATATTTATCACTATCGTTCATGCATTGTTCGTCAATGTATAAGCTACCGATTATATCCAGTATTAGCAAGAACATGCACATCAATCTTACTTGAATATACATATAAAGAGGATGAAACTAAACATTGCTATTTGGATTAGTTGCCTCACTGAACAAACGGCCGTTTATTGCCTGTGTGAAAAGCTAGTTGCATTGACCATTAGAGTTTTCATTGAGTTTGTCTTGAAAAATATTTTCACAACTTGTTTGTTAGGTGCTTCTTTGCCAAATCAGTGAGCAAGCTCTAGCTGGGTACCTTGATTTACATGTCCTTTTAGTAGTAGTTGTAGCCTCAAGGTACCATTTGTTTAATTAATGCACAAACCAAAGCAAAATTTTGTAATACAACTTGAATAACTTCAGGCACACGGACTCCTTCAGGGGAATGTTCTTTAGACAGATTCATGCTATAGTTCTTTCGACCAGAAATCATGTCGGTGGTACAAGAAATCAATGGCAACAGAGAGAAGCCCACATATACTTATGTTTCATAGGGAAAAAAATCTTGGGAAAAACAAAGATGGGATTGGTCAGTCACGGTCTCATGGACATGTGGGCACCACACATGATCGAGGTCAATGAGAGTTTGAAGATCAAGTGCTCCCTGGTCCTAGTGATCCAAGTGGATTTACTGAACAAGAACATACAGAAAATAGCACAAGTGTCGCACATTTTTACCCCAAATAACTAGGATGGTTGTGAGCTAAGTTTCTTGGTTCCGCCAGTTTCCCTTGATAAACTGAACAACTCTAGTTCTTCTAACGAGAAAGGCAGTGCTCCTGCCAATTCCTCAAATAATTTTCTGGTAATAGAAGTGAAACATGCCACGTTTCATACATGCCACAACTCCACAACTAACTCAGGACTGCTAACCAGGTCTTGGTCCTCTCAGACACTACTTTTGACAAACTTTATTCAAGCTTGAGATACACTGCAATAAGCCTACCAAGAGGGAAGAGGAGCGAAAACAACCACGTAATTTTTGCTCGGCGCCGGTCTTGGGGTCTCGTCCAATTTTCATCCATGCTTCGCAAATCAACTTGTCCTCATCTTGTGTGTATCCTCCCACCTTCCTTTGTGCATTACAGAAAAAGCTTTCGCCCCGCTTTATAGATAAAGCAAACCACCAGAGCCAAACAGTACCACAAGGTTAACCCACACACACAGAGTAGCACACCACGAAGTACAAGGGGTTCTGCTGAGGGCACAGCTCAACAAGCCCTGAAAATAAACAAAGGGGGGGCGGTACAACCGCAACGTTCGATACATCAGCAAGGATCTAATCCGGCTCGGGAGGTGGCGGGGGGAGCGGCGGGCCATCAAGCGAAGGTCGGTGATGATGGAGGTGATAGCGTCGCGATCCTGGTGACGGCTAAGCGGCCGCCAAAGCTAATGTGGCGGCCGGACAAGGGGGAGGATTGAACCTCAGAGAGGAGATCAGGGAAGTTGGTGTGACACCAGTTGCCACCGATGACCTCTTGGAGGCAGCCCCAAAGAAACTGGGCGGAGACACACGAGAAGAAGATGTGATTCGAGGTTTCCGCCATCCCACATAGGGGGCAGATACCATCACCGTGACCCTGGCGCCGCAGGACCTCCACGCCCGAGGGGAGCCGGCCACGGATCCATTGCCACATGAATATTCTAATCTTGAGGGGGACGCGAATAGACCATATAGAGTCAAGGATGCTTGGTCCGGGAGCGTGCGCGATGGCGCAGTAAAGAGACTTCGTGGAAAAGCGACCCGAGGGCTCGAGACGCCAAGATAGGCGGTCGTCGAGGTGCTGCGATAAGTCCGGCTCATGGAGGGCCACCGTGTCAAGGAGCTCATGCCAAGCGGCAACCTCCGGCGGCCCAAATGGCCGCCGGAACGCGAGACGCCCTAAGTCAATAAGGGCCGACTTGATGGAGATCCTGGGTTCGACCGCTATGGAAAAAAGGTCAGGGAACCGGGCCGCGAAAGGGCGATCACCTGCCCATCGGTCAAACCAGAAAAGCGTGGCGAACCGGTGCCAACCACGATGGAAGTCCCAATGTGCAGAACCGGGAGGAGCTGAACAACAGACTGCCAAAACTGAGAGCCACCCGACCTGACGCAGAAAGCGAGGGGCTGGTCACGCAGGTACTTGCGACGGATGATTTGCAGCCACAAGCCACCATCGCCGTTTGCAATGCGCCATAGCCAGCGAGTGAGGAGGGCCAGGTTCATGCGTTTAGAGGACATGATGCCGAGACCGCCCTGGTCCCGGGGCTTGCAGATGTCCGGCCAGCTGACCATGTGGTATTTCTGCTTCCCGTCCTCGCCAGTCCAGAAGAACTTAGCTTGGACCGAGCCAATCTCGTGGTGGAGTGTTTCGGGGAGGCTGTAGAAGCTCATGATGAATAGGAGAAGACTGGAGAGGGACGAGTTGATGAGGACCGTGCGGGCAGCCTTAGATAGCCACCTGCCCTGCCAAGGCTCAATACGGTGTTGCAGCTTGTGGACCGAGGGACGGAGGTCGGCCACAGTAAGGCGCGAGTCACTAATGGGGATCCCCAGATAAGAAGTGGGGAAGGTCCCAAGCCGACAGTTCAAGCGGTTAGCAATACTCAGGCTCTCGGGGGGGGTAGCCCAAGACCATCACCTCGCTTTTAGCAAAGTTAATTTTGAGGCCCGACAGATGTTGAAAGCAGAGCAGGAGAAATTTGATGTTCGCGATCTCAACCTTAGATCCCTGCAACATAATGATGGTGTCATCGACATATTGGAGGAGGGAGACACCCTCTCCCTCCACAAGGTGCGGGGTGATGCCGCGGATGCGGCCGGTGGCCTTGGCTTTATCCAGGATGGAAGCCAAGGCATCAACCACCATGTTGAACAGGAATGGAGAGAAGGGGTCCCCCTGTCTAACCCCGCAGAAGGTGGGGAAGTATGGGCCGATCTCGCCATTAATGTTAACCGCGGTGTGGCCGGATGACACCAACGGCATGACCCGGCAGACCCAACGATCATCGAAGCCTTTCCAAAGTAATACTTCCCGAAGGAAGGACCAGCTAACCGTGTCGTATGCCTGATGGAAGTCAATCTTCAGGAACACTGCTTCGAGGTTTTTGGATTTGACCTCGTGAAGGACTTCGTGGAAGACCAAGACCCCATCAAGGATATAGTGAAGGAAATAGGCCCTAGAGGCAATAATAAAGTTATTATTTATTTCCTCATATCATGATAAATGTTTATTATTCATGCTAGAATTGTATTAACCGGAAACATGATACATGTGTGAATACATAGACAAAGCTATAGTCACTAGTATGTCTCTACTTGACTAGCTCATTAAGCAAAGATGGTTATGTTTCCTAACCATAGACATGTGTTGTCATTTGATTAGTGGGATCACATCATTAGGAGAATGATGTGATTGACATGACCCATTTTCGTTAGCCTAGCACTTGATCGCTTAGTATACCGCTATTGCTTTCTTCATGACTTATACAAAGTTCCTGCAACTATGAGATTGTGCAACTCCGCCATCGGAAGAACACTTTGTGTGCTACCAAACGTCACAACGAATCGGGTGATTATAAAGGTGCTCTCTGTGTGTTTTCAAGGTACATGTTGGGTTGGCATAATTCGAGATTAGGTTTTGTCACTCCGATTGCCGGAGAGGTATCTCTGGGCCCTCTCGGTAATACTCATCACCTAAGCCTTGCAAGCATTGTAACTAATAAGTTAGTTATGAGATGATGTATTACGGAACAAGTAAAGAGACTTGCCAGTAACGAGATTGAACTAGGTATTGGATACCGACGATCAAATCTCGGGCAAGTAACATACCGATGACAAAGGGAACAATGTATGTTGTTATGCGGTTTGATCGATAAAGATCTTCGTAGAATATGTAGGAACCAATATGGGCATCCAGGTCCCGCTATTGGTTATTGACCAAGAATGGTTCTAGGTCATGTCTACATAGTTCTCGAACCGTAGGGTCCGCACGCTTAACGTTATGATGACAATTTTATTATGAGTTTACAAGTTTTGATGTATCAAAGTTTGTTCGGAGTCCCGGATGTGATCACGGACATGACGAGGAGTCTCGAAATGGTCGAGACATAAATATTGATATATTGGACGACTATATTCGGACACCGGAAGAGTTCTGGGTGATTTCGGAGAAAACCGGAGTGCTGGAGGGGTTACCGGAACCCCCCCGGGGAAGTATTGGGCCTTAGTGGGCCTGAGGGGAGAGAGAGGGCAGCAGCCCAGAGGTGGCGCCCCAAGGGGAGTCCGACTGGACTAGGGAGGGGGCGTGGCCCTCTTCCCTCTCCTCTCCCCTCTTTCCTTCCCCTTCCTCCTTCCTAGTTGGACTAGGAAAGGGAGTCCTACTCCCACTAGGAGGAGGACTCCCCCTTGGCGCGCCCCAAGGGCCGGCCGCCTTCCCCTTGCTCCTTTATATACGGGCGGGGGCACCCCATAGACACACAAGTTGATCTACGGATCGTTCCTTAGCTGCAGTCGGTGCCCCCTCCACCATATTCCACCTCGGTCATATTGTCGTGGAGTTTAGGCGAAGCCTGCGCCGATAGAACATCATCATCGCTACCACATCGTCGTCTTGATGAACTCATCTCCGGAGCTCGGCTGGATCGGAGGCCGGAGATCATCATCGAGCTGAATGTGTGCTGAACTCGGAGGCCCGTGACGTTCGGTGCTTGGATCGGTCGGATCGTGAAGACGACGACTACATCAACGCGTTGTGCTAACGCCCGCCACGGTCTATGAGGGTACGCTGACGAACACTCTCCTCTCGTTGCTATGCCATCACCATGATCTTGCGTGTGCGTAGGATTAATTTTTAAATTACTACGCTTCCCCAACAGGGCATCCGAGCCTAGGTTTTATGCGTTGATGTTATATGCACGAGTAGAACACAAGTGAGTTGTGGGCGATACAAGTCATACCGCTTACCAAAGATGTCATACTTTGGTTCGGCGGTATTGTGAGATGAAGCGCCCGGATCGACATTACGCCAGACGCTTACGCGAGACTGGTTTCACCGCTACGAGCACTCATGCTTAAAGGTGGCTGGCGGGTGTCTATCTCTCTCACTTTAGCTGAATCGAGTGTGGCTACGCCCGGTCCTTGCGAAGGTTAAAACAGCACCAACTTGACGAACTATCGCTTGTGGTTTTTGATGCGTAGGTAAGAACGGTTCTTGCTAAGCCCGTAGCAGCCACGTAAAATTTGCAACAACAAAGTAGAGGACGTTTAACTTGTTTTTGCAGGCATGTTGTGATGTGATATGGTCAAGACGTGATGCTATATTTTATTGTATGAGATGATCATGTTTTGTAACCGGTTATCGGCAACTAGCGAGAGCCATATGGTTGTCGCTTTATTGTATGAAATGCAAACGCCCTGTAATTGCTTTACTTTATCACTAAGCGGTAGCAATAGTTGTAGAAGCAATAGATGGCGTAATGACAACGATGCTACGATAGAGATCAAGGTATCGCGCCGGTGACGATGGTGATCACGACGGTGCTTCGGAGATGGAGATTACAAGCACAAGATGATGATGGCCATATCACATCACTTATATTGATTGCATGTGATGTTTATCCTTTATGCATCTTATCTTGCTTTGATTGACAGTAGCATTTTAAGATGATCTCTCACTAAAATTATCAAGAAGTGTTCTCCCTGAGTATGCACCGTTGCCAAAGTTCGTCGTGCCCGCACACCACGTGATGATCGGGTGTGATAAGCTCTCGTCCATCTACAACGGGTGCAAGCCAGTTTTGCACACGCGAATACTCAGTTAAACTTGACGAGCCTAGCATATGCAGATATGGCCTCGGAACACGGAGACCGAAAGGTCGAGCGTGAATCATATAGTAGATATGATCAACATAGTGATGTTCACCATTGAAAACTAGTCCATCTCACATGATGATCAGTCATGGTTTAGTTGATTTGGATCACGTAATCACTTAGATAACTAGAGAGATGTCTGTCTAAGTGGGAGTTCTTAAGTAATATGATTAATTGAACTTAAATTTATCATGAGCTTAGTACCTGATAGTATTTTGCTTATCTATGTTTGTTTGTAGATAGATGGCTCGTGTTGTTGTTCCGTTGAATTTTAATGCGTTCCTTGAGAAAGCAAATTTGAAAGATGATGGTAGCAATTACACGGACTGGGTCCGTAACTCGAGGATTATCCCCATTGCTGCACGTAAGAGTTACGCCCCGAAGCACCGCTGGGTGCCAACTGCTTTGCTGATGTGGCCGACGACGTTAAGAACGTCTGGCGAGCAAAGCGATGACTACTCTATAGTTCATGTGCCATGCTTTACGGCTTAGAACCGGGCCTTCAACGACGTTTTGAACGTCATGGAGCATATGAGATGTTCCAGAGTTGAAGTTAATATTTCAAGCAAATGCCCAGATTGAGAGATATGCGCTCAATAAGTTCTACAACTGCAAGATGGAGGAGAATAGTTCTGTCGGTGAACACATACTCGTAATGTCCGGTATAATAATCACTTGATTCAACCGGGAGTTAATCTTCCGGATGATAGTGTCATTGATGAATTCTCCAATCATCGCCACCAAGCTACAAGAGCTTTGTGATGAACTATAATATGCAAGGGATGAACAAGACTATTCCCGAGCTCTTCGCAATGCTAAAAGCTGCGGAGGTAGAAATCAAGAAGGAGCATCAAGTGTTGATGGTCAACAAGACCACTAGTTTCAAGAAAAGGGCAAAGGGAAGAAGAAGGGAACTTCAAAAGAATGGCAAGCAAGTTGCTGCTCAAGAGAAGAAACCCAAGTCCGGACCTAAGCCTGAAATCGAGTGCTTCTACCGCAAGCGATCGTCATTTGAAGCGGAAATGCCCCAAGTATTTGGCGGATAAGAAGGATGGCAAAGTGAACAAAGGTATATGTGATATACATGTTATTGATGTGTACCTAACTAGAGCTCGTAGTAGCACCTGGGTATTTGATACTGGTTCTGTTGCTAATATTTGCAACTCGAAACAGGGACTACGGAATAAGCGAGAACTGGCCAAGGACGAGCTGAGGATGCGCGTGGGAAACGGTTCGAAAGTCGATGTGATCGCGGTCGGCACGCTACCTCTACATCTACCTTCGGGATTAGTTTTAGACCTAAATAATTGTTATTTGGTGCCAGCGTTGAGCATGAACATTATATCTGGATCTTGTTTAATGCGAGACGGTTATTCATTTAAATCAGAGAATAATGGTTGTTCTATTTATATGAGTAATATCTTTTATGGTCATGCACCCTTAAAGAGTGGTCTATATTTACTTAATCTCGATAGTAGTGATACACATATTCATAGTGTTGAAACCAAAAGATGCAGAGTTGATAACGATAGTGCAACTTATTTGTGGCACTGCCGTTTGGGTCATATCGGTGTAAAGCGCATGAAGAAACTCCATACTGATGGGCTGTTGGAATCACTTGATTATGAATCACTTGGTACTTGCGAACCGTGCCTCATGGGCAAGATGACTAAAACGCCGTTCTCCGGAACTATGGAGCGAGCAACTGATTTGTTGGAAATCATACATACTGATGTTTGTGGTCCAATGAATGTTGAGGCTCGCGGCGGGTATCGTTATTTTCTCACCTTCACAGATGATTTGAGAAGATATGGGTATATCTACTTGATGAAACATAAGTCTGAAACATTTGAAAAGTTCAAAGAATTTCAAAGTGAAGTGGAAAATCATCGTAACAAGAAAATAAAGTTTCTACGATCTGATCGTGGAGGTGAATATTTGAGTTACGAGTTTGGCCTACACTTGAAACAATGTGGAATAGTTTCGCAACTCACGCCACCTGGAACACCACAACGAAATGGTGTGTCCGAACGTCGTAATCGTACTTTACTTGATATGGTGCGATCTATGATGTCTCTTACTGATTTACCACTATCATTTTGAGGTTATGCTTTAGAGACGGCCGCATTCACGTTAAATAGGGCACCATCAAAATCCGTTGAGACGACGCCTTATGAACTGTGGTTTGGCCAGAAACCAAAGTTGTCGTTTAAAGTTTGGGGCTGCGATGCTTATGTGAAGAAACTTCAACCAGATAAGCTCGAACCCAAATCGGAGAAATGTGTCTTCATAGGATACCCAAAAGAGACTGTTGGGTACACCTTCTATCACAGATCCGAAGGCAAGACATTCGTTGCTAAGAATGGATCCTATCTAGAGAAGGAGTTTCTCTCGAAAGAAGTGAGTGGGAGGAAAGTAGAACTTGATGAGATAACTATATCTACTCCCTTATTGGAAAGTAGTTCATCACGAGAACCGGTTCCTGTGACAACTACACCAATTAGTGAGGAAGCTAATGATAATGATCATGAAACTTCAGATCAAGTTTCTCTCGAACCTCGTGGGTCTACCAGAGTAAGATCCGCACTAGAGTGGTACGGTAATCCTATTCTGGAAGTCATGTTACTTGACCATGATGAACCTACAAACTATGAGGAAGCGATGATGAGCCCAGATTCCGCAAAATGGCTAGAGGCCATGAAATCTGAGATGGGATCCATGTATGAAAACAAAGTGTGGACTTTGGTTGACTTGCCCGATGATCGGCAAGCCATTGAGAATAAATGGATCTTTAAGTAGAAGACTGACGTTGATGGTAATGTTACTGTCTATAAAGCTCGACTTGTTGTGAAAGGTTTTCGACAAGTTCAAGGGGTTGACTACGATGAGACTTTCTCACCCGTAGCGATGCTTGAGTCTGTCCGAATCATGTTAGCTATTGCTGCATTTCATGATTATGAAATTTGGCAAATGGATGTCAAAACTGCATTCTTGAATGGATTTCTAGAAGAAGAGTTGTATATGATGCAGCCAGAAGGTTTTGTTGATCCAAAAGGTGCTAACAAAGTGTGCAAGCTCCAATGATCCATTTATGGACTGGTGCAAGCATCTCGAGTTGGAATAAATGCTTTGATAGTGTGATCAAAGCATATGGTTTTATACTGAGACTTTTGGAGAAGCCTCAGATTTACAAGAAAGTGAGTGGGAGCTCAGAGCATTTCTAGTTTTATATGTAGATGACATATTATTAATTGGAAATGATATAGAATTTCTGGATAGCATAAAGGGATACTTGAATAAAAGTTTTTCAATGAAAGACCTCGGTGAAGCTGCTTACATATTGGGCATCAAGATCTATAGAGATAGATCAAGACGCTTGATTGGACTTTCACAAAGCACATACCTTGACAAATTTTTGAAAAAGTTCAAAATGGATCAGGCAAAGAAAGGATTCTTGCCTGTGCTACAAGGTGTGAAGTTGGGTCAAACTCAATGCCCGACCACAACAGAAGATAGAGAGAAAATGAAAAATGTTCCCTATGCTTCAGCCATAGGCTCTATCATATTTGCAATATTGTGTACCAGACCTGACGTATGCTTAGAAATAAGCTTGGCAGGAAGGTACCAAAGTAATCCAGGAGTGGATCACTGGACAGCGGTCAAGAACATCCTGAAATACCTGAAAAGGACTAAGGATATGTTTCTCGTATATGGAGGTGACAAAGAGCTAGTAGTAAATGGTTACGTCGATGCAAGCTTTGACACTGATCCGGACGATTCTAAATCGCAAACCGGATACGTGTTTTTATTAAACGGTGGAGCTGTAAGTTGGTGCAGTTCTAAACAAAGCGTCGTGGCGAGATCTACATGTGAAGCGGAGTACATAGCTGCTTCTCAAGCAGCGAATGAAGGAGTCTGGATGAAGAAGTTCATTTCCGATCTAGGTATCATACCTAGTGCATCGGGACCAATGAAGATCTTCTGTGACAATACTGGTGCAATTGCCTTGGCAAAGGAATCCAGATTTCACAAGAGGACCAAGCACATCAAGAGACGCTTCAATTCCATTCGGGACCAAGTCCAAGTGGGAGACATAGAGATTTGCAAGATACATACGGTCTGAATGTTGCGACCACCGACTAAGCCTCTCTCACGAGCAAAACATGATCAGCACCAAGACTCCATGGGTGTTAGAATCATTACTATGTAATCTAGATTATTGACTCTAGTGCAAGTGGGAGACTGAAGGAAATATGCCCTAGAGGCAATAATAAAGTTATTATTTATTTCCTCATATCATGATAAATGTTTATTATTCATGCTAGAATTGTATTAACCGGAAACATGATACATGTGTGAATACATAGACAAAGCTATAGTCACTAGTATGCCTCTACTTGACTAGCTCATTAATCAAAGATGGTTATGTTTCCTAACCATAGACATGTGTTGTCATTTGATTAGTGGGATCACATCATTAGGAGAATGATGTGATTGACATGACCCATTTTCATTAGCCTAGCACTTGATCGTTTAGTATACTGCTATTGCTTTCTTCATGACTTATACAAAGTTCCTGCAACTATGAGATTGTGCAACTCCCATTTACCAGAAGAACACTTTGTGTGCTACCAAACATCACAACGTAACTGGGTGATTATAAAGGTGCTCTACAGGTGTTTCCGAAGGTACATGTTGGGTTGGCATAATTCGAGATTAGGTTTTGTCACTTTGATTGTCGGAGAGGTATCTCTGGGCCCTCTCGGTAATACTCATCACCTAAGCCTTGCAAGCATTGTAACTAATAAGTTAGTTATGAGATGATGTATTACGGAACGAGTAAAGAGACTTGTCGGTAACGAGATTGAACTAGGTATTGGATACCGACGATCAAATCTCGGGCAAGTAACATACCGATGACAAAGGGAACAACGTATGTTGTTATGCGGTTTGACCGATAAAGATCTTCGTAGAATATGTAGGAACCAATATGGGCATCCAGGTCCCGCTATTGGTTATTGACCGAGAATTGTTCTAGGTCATGTCTACATAGTTCTCGAACCCGTAGGGTCCGCACGCTTAACGTTACGATGACAGTTTTATTATGAGTTTACAAGTTTTGATGTACCGAAGTTTGTTCGGAGTCCCAAATGTGATCACGGACATGACGAGGAGTCTCGAAATGGTCTAGACATAAAGATTGATATATTGGACGACTATATTCGGACACCGGAAGAGTTCCGGGTGATTTCTGAGAAAACCGGAGTGCCGGAGGGGTTACTGGAACCCCGGGAAGTATTGGGCCTTAGTGGGCCCGAGGGGAGAGAGAGGGCAGCAGCCCAGAGGTGGCGCCCCAAGGGGAGTCCGAATGACTAGGGAGGGGGCGCCCCTCTTCCCTCTCCTCTCTCCCTCTTTCCTTCCCCTTCCTCCTTCCTAGTTGGACTAGGAAAGGGAGTCCTACTCCCACCACGAGGAGGACTCCCCCCCTTGGCGTGCCCCAAGGGCGGCTGGCCTCCCCTTGCTCCTTTATATACGGGGCGGGGGCACCCCATAGACACACAAGTTGATCTACGGATCGTTCCTTAGCCGTGTCGGTGCCCCTCCACCATATTCCACCTCGCTCATATTGTCGCGGAGTTTAGGCGAAGCCTGCGCCGATAGAACATCATCATCGCCACCATGCTGTGTCGTCTTGACGGAACTCATCTCCGGAGCTCGGCTGGATCGGAGGCCGGAGATCGCCATCGAGCTGAACGTGTGCTGAACTCGGAGGCCCCGTGACGCTCGGTGCTTGGATCGGTCGGATCGTGAAGACGTCGACTACATCAACCGCGTTGTTAACGCTTCGCTTACGGTCTCACGAGGGTACGTGGGCGAACACTCTCCCTCTCGTTGCTATCCCATCACCATGATCTTGCGTGTGCGTAGAATTTTTTTTGAAATTACTACGTTCCCCAACATATAGCGCCCCTGAATGAAGGCGGACTGGTTTGGGTGAGTGATGCGGTCAGCCAAAGGGGCCACTCTATTGGCGTACCCCTTTGCAAGGATGCAGAAGATCACATTGATCACCGTAATGGGACGGAACTGGCGAATGTCGGCGGCACCCGGGACCTTGGGGATCAAGGTAATAATCCTGTAATTAAGGCGGTGGAGGTCAATGGAGCCCACATAGAACTCCTCAAAGAGGGCCATGATCTCCGGCTTGATAGAGTGTCAGAAGGTCTGAAAGAACTTAACTGGCAAGCCATCAGGCCCCGGGGCGGACGCCGAGTTCATGCCTTTAATCGCAAGCCAAACTTCCTCCTCCGAGAATGGAGCCGTGAGGGCCTCATTCTCCGCGTCCGACACACATTGGTCGCCCACCCAGAAGGTAGGAGCAAGAGCCAAGCCCCCATGCGGGGGGAGGCGTAAAGGTCTTTATAGAAGCCGTCCACATGAGCGCGGAGTTCGGCCGGGCGCTGCAGGAGGGTCTCACCATCCCACAGAAGTGGGATGGTATTGCGGCGACGACGGCCATTGGCGATGGCCTGGAAGTATGCGGTGTTAGCGTCCCCCTTGAGAACCCACTTTTGGGTTCCCCTGAGACGCCAGTAAGCCTCCTCGTCCGTATAAATGACTGTGAGCTGATCCTCGAGGTCGTACCGCTGCATCCACTCGTCAGCGGATAGCCCGATCGAGTCGGCCTGGAGGTCGAGCACCTGGATAGAGGTGAGGAGGGCCTGCTTGCGGTCTCAGAGATCTCGCCCTAAGTTGGCACCCCAACCCTTCATGAATTGGCGAGAGCGCTTGGCGCAGAAATGTCAACCATCCACCGCAGAGATGGACCGGTGGGGAGAGCTGTGGGCCTCCAACCACCGGGCACGAACGGCCTCCGAGAAGCCGTTCTGGTTGAGCCAGAACGTCTCAAAGGGAACCTGGGGGCGACGGGAGGGCGTTCGTCCCGAGAAGAGAGCAGCAGGGGAACGTGGTCCGAGCCAATACGAGTAATGGCACGAAGGGTGGCAAGGGGACACCGCAACTCCCACTCAGGCGCGACCAGGACGCGGTCCAGGACGGAGTGGGTCGGGTCGGCCTGGCGATTGGTCCAAGTGAATCTGGCACCAATCCTATCTAATTCCCACAGACCGAGGTGAGAGAGCTCCTCGTGGAACAATGGCACATCGTCAGTGTCCACACCAACTTCTTGCCCTTGGTTGCCGTGGTCGTCTATGTACACATCATCTTCTTGCCCTTGGTTGCCGTGGCCATCGGTATCTTCTTTCCCTTGGACGTCCATGTCCTCTTGCCCTTCCATGTACTAGCAGCGTCCGTCTTGGCTTTCGATCTCGTCGTCATCGATATCGTACGCTTGGCCACCCTGGTTGATCATGCATTCCATGAATTCATTGTAGTAGGCCGGGTCTTCATGAGTCGGCGGGGTCGGCGGCTCGTCGAACAGCTTGCGGGCATCGGGATAGTTGCTCGTGAGGATCTCCCGCACACGCTTCCTTTTGCGTCCCGGTGGACTAGCCAGCAACTGGTGCGATGTTGAGGTCAAGGGCTGCCACCACGGGGAATGCCGGTGCAATTTCACTCACTACCCTAGCTTGCTGCTCTTATTTATGGGTTTGTTCTGTTGTGCCCCCAGCTGATACTATACCTCTTAGACTGTGTTGAGCCTTGATTTTCTTTTGACTTGAACCTTGGGATTGTTGTTGTTGTTGGTGCGGTTGCTTTATAATCTAAAGCGGGGGAACCCCTTTTTCGTCAAATTTCAGTCACTACCGGGGAGCCATCCCGAGGCGGCTCGAAGAAACGGGGCGCCCCCGTGTCATGTTGGCGATGGAACCCGTATGATGGCGGTGTTGTTGAGGTGCGCTGCTGTGACTCCGGATGTGGCAGGCGGGCAACCGACGAGCCCGTGCTGGTTGAGGCTGCAGCTGCGGCGACGAGAATGACCGGCTCACCACGAATCCCTAGCATGAGAAGGGCACGCTGCGGACGATGAGATCTGTCTCCGCATCGGCGTCCTTGCCCCGCGCGGCCTCGACTGCTGCGCGGGTAGTGGCGACATCTTTTTGGTCTGCCGCCACATTCATCCGGCCAGCCCTGTTCACTGTTTTGGCGACCCTCTACTCCGCCGTGAGCTCATTCTTCAGCTTCTTTGTTGGGCCCGTGGCATGGGCAGCCACACTGTTGGCCGTGGCGTATGGAATGGAGGCGGTGTCAGGGTTGGACGCGTCGTCTATGGGGCAAGGGCAGGAGGGTTTTGGGGGAGAGGGGGTAATGGGGTGGACGTCTCATCAATGAACGGGTCATGGAAGGACAAAGGATGGTGTCACGGGCATCCGCGCCGATGCAAATCCGGCTTAAATTTGGACCGGAAATAGATCACGGTGGACAAAAAATAACACAGGTTCGTTTGCGTCTCCACATTTAGCTGCGTTTTTATCCGCACGGGGCCAAACGGACGCTGCTGATGAAATGAGTCGGCACCTTTGAGCTGACCTTGTCGGGAGAGGATCAGAGGAAAAATCTGGTGGAGGATTTGCATCTGAGCGCCCCGCGAAAACTGGTACCGTACTAGCGAAGCTAGACGGTGGATGGTAAATTTTCGTGGCGCTCGCGCAACACATCCTGGCCCTGGCCGGACGGATTCGCGCGTCTGCCCATGCTGAACTCGGATTCCGGACGCGCTTCCTTAATCCGAATTGGGGTGGAGCTTGACTTCCGCAGCAGAATCTATATAAGCGTACTACATCCACAAGGGGATTCATAGCTTTCCTTGATCGCCCAACCTACTGCCTACCCCGCGAGACAAGAGTACCACCGCTAGCGCTAGGTCACACAGAGGACAGAGCTCGCGTCCGCCGCCACGCCATGGCCGCGCCCACGCAGAGCAGCCCGCTCCGCCGATGGAAGCGTTTCTTCCACGTCTTCGACTCTGTGGATGCCGCCATCAAGCCCTCCGACCCTGACCACTCACGCGACGAGCTCCGGCGCGCCAGGGTCGACATCGTGGAGCAGCTCTGCGACGCCGCGGACGACGACCAGGCGGAGCGCCTCTGCGGGATTCTCGACGACCACATGGCGGAGTCCCTGGAGACACTGCGGCTGGTTCCGGTGATGCCCAAGGTGTTGGCTTCCACGGACCTCGCCAAGTCCGTCTGCGCGCTGCGCAGACACGAGTCGGAGCGCGTCCGCATCCTGGCCAGTGGAGTCGTGAGCGGGTGGAGGGCGTCGATGAAGGACGAGCTCGCCAAGGTCAGAGACGCCCTGCACAAGCTTGACAACATCAGCATGCCGCAGACAAAGGAGATCGCCGTCGATCAGCAGCAACATGTCTCCGCCGATTCTGACATAGCCAAGGCGAAGGCGTCGGTCATGAAGACAGTGGCAATCAGAAAGGATGCGTCCGGTTCCGCCGCCGGGGACCGTGCTGCCCTCTGCTCCGAGGAGAAGATGGAAGCCGCGAAACGCAAGTTCCGCCAAGGTTACCAAGAAGCAGAGGACGCCAAACGGCGGCGCAGGACGCAGTTGGTGCAGGCGCCCAAGATGATGCAGCCAATCAGGAGGTGCACCAGCTCCATGGTCAAGAAAACCTTCTCGATCAAGACGCAGCTTCACATGGCTTAGGGCTCTAGCTAAACCAGTTGGAAATATCTCGTGGTTATCAGCCGCCTTAATAACCGTCCGATCATGTGCATCTAGTGTCCCGCGGATCGCACTTCTCGTCAACGCACACCTCCTCTCTCGTGCGACACACGCACCACCCATGCAGCGCCTATTGTCTCGCTTCGAGCACGGCGACAGCGGCTGCGATGTTGTCAACGCCGCCGGAGCTGCCATGCAGCGGCGCCGACATCATCGGAGCTGTGACGCAACGGCCGTTGGAGCCAACACCATGGGAGCTGCACTACTGGAGCTGCAATGCAGCGCTGCCGGAGCTGCAATGTAGTGGCCATGATGCCGCCACAGCTATGACGCGGCTTCCGTCAGACTCGACGCCGCCGGAGCTGCATTGTCGGAGCTGCAATGCAGCGGTCGTGGACGCCGCCCGAGCTGCACCGCCGGAGCTGCAATGCAGCGTTCGTCGACGCCGCCGGAGCTGCAATGCACTGGCCACGACGCCGCCGGAGCTGCGGTGCAGCGGCCGTCGACGCTGCCGGAGCTGCAATGCACTGGCCACGACGCCGCCGGAGCTGCGGTGCAGCGGCCGTCGATGCTGCCGGAGCTGCAATGCACTGGCCACGACACCGCCGGAGCTGCGATGCAGCGGCCGTCAACGCCGCCGGAGCTGCGATGCAGAAGCCGTGACGCCGCCGGAGCTGTGATTCAACGGCCGTCGACGTTGTTGGGTTTGCCCGCAGCTTTATTTCAGACGCTCGTCGGGGCCTCAGGTTGTTGGAACTGGAGCAGCTCGTGCAGGCTACTATCAGGCATCAGCTGAGCCACTGCCTAGCAGTGCCCACGGCCAGCGTCACTCGCCGGCGGAGCCACCTACTGCAACATCGGAGCGGCAGTGTGGCGGGAGCGCAGCTGGGCATCCGCCCCTAGCTTCTCTATGCACACAACTGCATCTTGCACTCTCGCTTGCTGCCTTTGCTGAGATGGGGAAGACCGGAAGAGATGAAGGGGAGATAAGTGGGGAAGGAAAGGCGCGTGATAAGGCTGCGAGTGGTGTGGCCCACGCGGGACACGCGTCATAAGATGGAGACGGCTTACGAGCGCGTATTATCATCCGGTTGAAACCAAGTGATTTCCAATATCTAAACTAGTGTTTCTGCATCCTTCTTTTCGAACATTCAGTACTGCAGTTGTAACTAGCATGACTGTAATGCAGTTGCTTGCTTGCCTGTTATGTACATGATCGAAGGAAGTTGATGAATTGAAAGCGAGATTCAGTGTTACAAATCTGCTGAAATCTGTAAAGAAATTACTCTTCATGTTGGGAAAGATGTGTTTGTGTCGAATTGTAATTCTGCACGTACCTAAGCAGTAAGCAATCAATAAAGATTCTCTTTTACAATTTTGAGTTCTTATTATGTCCGTGTTCAGACTTGTAGTCCAATTTGAATTCAATCAAAATTGACAAAACTCTCCTCTTATGGGACGAAGGGGGTACACATGAACGACAAACCATGATATACAACCGCAAAAAGGTAAAAAAAAACTGAGGTTTGCCAGTTGGATTGTACTAAACACATGTATTGCATACAAAGATGCTATTGTTTGAACTGACGTGTATTAGGTTTTGCCTTCTTTAGTTTACACATCGACGTATTTTAACGGAGAAAGGCTTGTGAGATCGTGGCATCCTTCATGTAGAGGAAAGGGAAAAGCCTGAAATAAACCTTGAATTCGTACTCAAAGTCTGAATCAAACCCTTAACTCAAAATCCTTGAAATTGGCACTCTATCCTTTCTAATCCCGGTTGATCCCGGCCGTTTTTCACTGAAAACTCGTTTGGGCTCCAGGATTGCTTACGCGGCACGCGTTTGAGAGGGAATCCAGCGTCCTTGCCTGTTCTGGACCTTGCTGGTGCCAAGGCATGCGCCGGGCCGGAGCACCTGCGACGCCCGTGTAGTCGATGTCCTATTGGAGCTGTGACTGCGCTCCCGTCTTCACTCCTCTCGCGGGTGCGTTCTGAGCCAAGTACCATGTCCCAAATAAACCACTAATCCACCATTGAGCTTGTAGTTCTCGGTGAAGGACAAGGTGAAGAGATGAGTTTTGAGGCAATGGCGCGTAGCTCTCAAAGCCTGGCCGGTGCCAGTCTCCCACTTTTATATTCAGTCATACACGGCATACACGTTTACAACCATAATAGGACCCAGTGATCTGATCAGTTTGGCTTAGATACAAACTACTCTATCTATAGAGGTTAGGATTACGACGTATTACAAGACAGATATTCTATGATGACGAGGTTCTTCGGCCGGTCCCGGCGCTCGTCCGCAATCCTGCTGGATGGCCGCCGCGCTCACCGTCTCTACTCCGCTCTCCAGCAAAGTCGTAGCATGCCTCGATGACGACTTCGCCATTGACTGCTCCCACGAAGTTGTCCGTACAGGCGCGAGGTTCGTCTTGGCCGAGCTCACCGGAGGACGCTGAGCATGACACCGGAGGACGAGTCTGTGTAGCACTGGCTCGCCGAGTCACCATCCAGGTCACGTGGTCGACTGGTCATCACCGGCAGTAGGAGACAACGAGGTTGCAGCCGCCGTGGTGTGTCCATGCACGGATGCACCACGCTGTGACCAGAACAGGAAGCCGTTGTGGCAGTTCATGGCTTCACGCGTGTGCTGGGCTGCCGCGTCGCACGAGAGCTCGCCAGCAACGGCATGTGCGCTTGGCTCGTGCCGACGGCCGATTCTTTTCATGTGGGACCAAATGATCAGTGTGAGAACTAAATAATCCCGGTCGGGATCGTCCTTTTCCCGGTGAAACAAACGGGTCTTGGGTGACTATTGGCCGGGATCGATAAATACAGGGTGCCGGTTTCAAGGATTTTAAGGCGAGGGTTCGATTCAGACTTCGAGCATGAATTTAAGGTTTATTTCAGACTTTTTCCTAGAGGAAATATTTACAGGTGTACACGATTCCCCTTTCATACATGACGCAATGACATTACTGGCATTCAGAACCCTGATTCGGTTCTTATTTGCAGACCATGAGAGCCAATTATCACACTCCATGGTCACCACTGATAAACAACAGCAGAGACCCCATGCCCCTCTCGCCATCCTTTCTATCCCCAAATGATGCAGTGTCCTACCATAATCTGGAATCCTACAAAATGACCCCCAAAAAAAAAACTTATTTGGGCTTCTCTTCATCGGTCCTTTTCTAGACTGTTGACTTGAGGTGCCTACTTGCGTCCACTTGCAAACTTATCTACATGTAGCGAAATTTACTCAAATTTCAAAATTTACTAAACCTTTATACCTTAAATTGAAACAATGATGAACTTTATAATCAGAACAAGAAAGAAACTGGTCAATTAATTGATTATACTTCCATTTAAAATGAAGTACTTTTTATGCGGAATAACTTAGGATCTATTCATATCCAATCATGGTAGTACCACGAACATCAGAAATAATATAAATTAGATCCAGGTCAGTAGACCACCTAACGACGACTACAAACACTAAAGCGAGCCGAAGGTGCGCCGTCCTCATCGCCCCTCCCTTGTCTGAGTCGAGCAAAATTTGTTGTAGTGGACAATCGAAAAGTCATCTTGTTGAGACCCCATAGGACCAGCGCACCAGAACAGCAATCGCTACCGTTGAAGAGTAACGTAGACCGGAAGTACCCAACGCGTAGACACACGAAGGAAGCGGACTACGCCCAGATCCATGCAAATCCACCAAGAACGGATCTGCCGAAGACTGATATGTCTTCAACGTATCTATAATTTATGAAGTGTTCATGCTATCTTTACATCAATTATATATGCCTTTGATGCATTTTTATATTATTTTTATGGAATAACTTATTAATGTAGTGCCCAGTGTCAGCTTCTATTTTCTGCATATTTTTTCTTTCACGAAAAATCAATATCTAGGAAGGTTATAATGCCACGGGAATTTATGATGATTTTTTAGAAAAAGAATCAATGCAAGATGGTGCCCGAGGGCCCCATAAGCCAGACCAGCACACCCTACCCACCAACCGCACCCCCAGGGGTGCCCCCCTAGTTTGTGGGCAACCCTTAGGTCGGTTGGAGCCCTTCTTTCGCCGCAAGAAAGCCAATTTCCGGGGAAAATTCCTTGAAAATTTTAGCCCGGTAGGAGTTACGGATCTCCAGCTATAAAAGAAACGGTAAAAGGCCAAAAAATAAACGTGAAACAGAGAAGAAAAACAAAGAGAGACCCAATCTCGGAGGGGCCCTCGCCTCTTTGGGCGCCATGGAGGCCAAGGGCCAAAGGGGAGAACCTCTCCCCATCAAGGGGGTGTGGGAGCTAAATCCAGCAGATCTCGGGTAGGAGGTTCCGAGCTGGTGATCATGACTATATGGTAATAGGAAGTAGAGAGACACAATATTTACTCAGGTTCAGGCCCACTCGAAGAGGTAAAACGCTACGTCCTTCTTGTATTGTATTGATTTTGAATGGGTACAAAGTACATGATGACCTACCTCGAGATCGTATGAATGAATCTAACCTACTTCAACGGACTAAACCCTTGGCTTATATAATGCCTGAGGGTATCAAAGATTACACAGGGTCGGTTACATCTAGATCTAACATGCCAACTATTTGATCATGTCTTGAAGTGTACGTCAAGCTCTGTTGGAAAAGGCAGTACCTAGGAGTCGCTTAGGCACGCCTAGGCGCTAGGCAATGGACGAACGCCTTGCCTAGGGCATAAATGGAGGTCTTGGCGGGGCAAGCAAGGAATTGCCTACCCAAGCACGAAATCATGCCACATACTGCACTGATATGCCAAACTAGATATATTCCAATGGCAGTAGATGGCAATTAACTTATTTATATGCCCTAAACTAATATCAACACCCATATAATAATCACAAATACACTACGAGTAAAAACTATATTACCGCCTAGGTTGCGCCTAGGGCGCTTATGCACCGCCTAGGCACTAGGTGAAGGCCAACCGCCTCGCTTACGCCTACCGCTTTTTCCAACCTTGACGTCAAGTCTTCGGAGGATTCCATCTTGAGCACGCTGAGGGTTGTAGTATACATGGTCCAGTCTTTGGTAGTTAGTGGGCCCTGGCCTGGCCCATCATTAAAATAGGTAGGCGTGGTTGGTACCCCTTAATTCAGGACACCGTCAAGGAGGCCATGGAGGAGCAAGCCGGAGGGGAGACGTGGTGATCATCTTCATCAACGCCGTCGTCTTCATCGCCTTCCTCATTTTTTTCAACGGTCCACTCTCTCGCAACCCACGGTAACCCCCTACTTAAACATGTCCTACCGCTTTATCCGGTCTTCTTTTTTTGACAAAGTACAATCAAAGTCACTCACATACACGAGCATACACTGACCTCTATGAACGCACGCACACCCTACCCCTATGAGCACCCCGAGAGACTGAGTCGGCATAGTGTCTTGAGATTTTATGAAGTCACCACAGATGCCTCGCAGTCGATGGGATCGTCTCCTCCCACTAAACGAACATCACCGGAAGCCTAAAATAAATCCAGGAATAATATAAGGACCAATGTCAAATCTAGGACTTGAACCTTGGTGGGCTGGGATACCACTGTCCAACCACAGATTGGTTTGCTATCGGATCTTATCTTAATATATATGGCTTCGAAATTTATTACTAACCTTATTATTTGAACCAAAGCCTGGATTTTTTTGGAGACATGCAGAGATTTGGTATCTCCCCTCCGTTTTAAAATATAAGATGTATTACTTTTTCAATAGTTAAATTTTCTTTGTTTGACAAAAATTATAGCAATGTATATCAGCATTTACAATATTAAATAAATAAAATAGAGCTATTGATGATCTAAATGGCAATGATTTGGTATTATAGACATCGATATGTTTCCTGTAAACTTTGGCCAAAGTTGTGGAAGTTTGACTTCTTAAACATTTGCAAAGTTGGAGCCGCACGTCTTTCTGGAAAAAGAATAAACGGAAAACATTATAGAAAAGAAAAAAAAATTGCCACCCATTTTGAAGTTTGAGATTTATAGCCTAAAATAATTATAACCGATTTTCCACAAAGCTCAAAATCCAACTAATCCCGAAGGCCTGTGCACTGCATAGGTCGTCCCTCACCTACGAGCTGTGTCGCAGGACACAAAGCTATGATTAAGGATGCAAACGATCATTTGGCAAAAAAATTAAATTAGTACTACCTTCGTCAAGGTTTATTGGTCCTCATTATATTTTATGCCAAATTTTGCCAAATTTTGATCATAGTACTCCCTCCATCCCGGAAATACTTTTCGAAAAAAATGGATAAAACTAAATGTATCTAAAACCATAATACATCTAGATACACTCATTTCTCCGACAAGTATTTTTGGATGGGAGGAGTACTAAAATTTTTGTATTGAATTGTGGGGCCCTCCTGGTAAGAAGGAACCCTTCAAAAATTAGCGTATGCTGCATATTGCAGTGTGCACACGGTATTCCTTAGTAAAAGGCGAAAGAATAGTTCGCTTTGCGCCCGCTGCGCAGCTGCGTGCTTTTGAATGGACGGCTTGGCCGTCCTTATATACTGCTGTGTGGTAACGCTGTGAGCTCGAGTAGCGGTGTGGGACGATTCTCTGTGCGAAACGAGAGCCTCCTCCTTCGCGCAGCCGCGAGCAGGTGCGAAAGGCCGAGGCCTTCACGGACAGGGGCAACCTAGTAGGCCAGAGGCCGCATACTTACAAAAAGAAAAAGAAAAATCCTTCCTTCAAAAATAAAACTTACAAAAAGAAAAAACACAAACCTCTCGCTCAATCTGATTCTAAAATAATAATAAAAAATCTCTCACTCAATCACTCCTCGATCGGACGACCCACTGGTCGGATGAGATACTCTCCTAAGACGGCCAGATATCCGGACATCCGAGACGACGTTGGGAAAGAATTGGGCTACGGAAACAGGTGTTTTTCCTACGAAAAACCAACCGAGTTCCCTATGCCCAATCGGAAGGGCCTCTCCTCGCCCTCTCGCTTTTCGCTCTTTCTCTTCCCCAAACCGGGTAGATATGGGAATTTCAAATAAAGAGGAAAAGAAGATAGCAACACTCAAAATGAAACGGGCTTGCCCGATAACAATTGTGTCCGGGAGAAAAACAACAGCCCAAATCTTCGTGTTTTATCCAACGGGGATAAAATTTGGATGATGACAATCAAGTGAAAAAATGACAATTCATTTTTAAGTACATCTCTCTCTCACGTGTAACAATGTTGGACTGTCATTTTCTAATGGGATAAGTATATTTTTCGTCCCTCAACTCCAAAACTGTCAAAACTTAGTCCCTCAACTTCCAGAATCGGATAAGTTTAGTCCCTCGAGCGGTTTCCGGCCAACGTGAAAAGTGCATCGATGAACAGTAAATTCATAAGCAAATAGCAAAAGAATTCAAAAAATCTGAAATTTTGTGGGATAAAAATACTCGTATGAGCAAGACGCGTGCAGAATTTTGTGGTGTTTCGACATTCGAGGACCTCATGACTAAGAAAAAACAGTAAATTTGTACGTCGGTGAACAGTAAAATTGAAAAAAAAGTTAAAAAACTATGTATTTTTTTGGAATAAAAGAGGCTTGGGTACGCAAGATGGTTGCAAGTTTTTGCGATCGAATGACATTCGAGCAGCTCTAGCCAAAAAAAGAAAATAATGCACTTTTTCAAAAGTTTTTTTCTGAATCAAAATTTGTGTTTTTTTACCAGGAGCTCCTACAATGTCCAAACACCACAAAAAAATTGCACGCACCTTGCGCACTCCAGCATCTTGAATGCGGAAAAAAAAATCATACTTTTTAAATTTTCTTGCTATTTTTCAAATTTAGTGTCAATCGGCGTATAAATTTATTGTTTTTTCTTTGTCACGAGGTCCTGAAGTGTCCAAACAGCACAAAGCTTTGCACGAACCTTGCGCACCCGACTATCTTAGATCCCACAAAATTTCAGATTTTTTGGGGCTATTTTGTTCGAATTTACTGTTCACCAACGCACTGTTCATGTTGGACAGAAGCCGCTCGGGGGACTAGACTTATCCGGTTTTTTAAAGTTGAGGGACTAAACTTTGGTGGTTTTGGAGTTGAGGGGCGATTTCTAAACTTTAAGAAGAGTTGAGGTTTGAAAAATATACTTATCCCTTTTCTAATCGCCACTATTGTGATATTTCGAAACTCTAAGAATGCTCTACTGCAGAATTGATAGCACAGTCATACTCTCATTTACAACTCCATTGCAGCTCAAGGAGTAAATAGCATAAAACTACTACTTTACAGGCTAGGGTTTCAAAAAACTATCGATTTTTAATTTTTCGCTGATAACTACCAACTCGGGGGTTGGCTATTTCAAAAAACTCCAAATGCCCGTTGGGTAAAAATTAAACCTGTTTGTGACAGGTCGGGCCCGCACCTAAACATTCCGTCTATTTGACCATGTGCTGACCATTAACTGACATCTGGGGCCCACATGTCAGTTTCGTCTTCCTCTTCTCTTTCCCTCTTCTCTTTCTTCTTCCTCCCTCCCCTCCCTAGCCTCCCCATGGTCGTGGGAGGTCCTCGCCGGAGCTCATGGTGGTGGAGTTGGCGACGAGGAGGCATTCCAGAGGCGGGCCTCATCCTTGGCGGCGGGAGGTGCGAGTTGCTGGCAGGGCAGCGGCCGGCACGGGCGAGGCAGAGTGTGGCCGCCGGCGCAGGCGAGATAGGGCGTGGTGGTCGGCGCACACAGGCAAGCGGCGGCGTGGTGGTTGGCGCAGGCGAGGGCAGCGTGGCGGCGGCAATAAAGCGAGGGCGGCATGGCGGCGCCACCACAAAGCGGGCGGCGTGGATCCAGCCACGGCGGGCGTGGCTCGCCAGCTGCAGGTGGTGCGGCGGCGTGGATCCGGCCACTGCGGGCGTGGCTCGTCGGCTGCAGGTGGTGCACGGCGTCGGCCGGAGGAGGTGGCATCGCAGTTCCAGGCAGAGGGCTCGAGATCGAGCTCCTGCCATGGCGGGTGCGCCTCCTCTGGATCTAGGGACTTGATTGCTTTTTCTAAAAACTTCCAGGGACCTGATTGCTATTTCAGAAAATTTTTAGGGCCCCGATTGCTTTTTCAGACACTGACATGTGGGCCCTACATGTCAGTTAACGGTCAACACACACGGTCAAATAGACGGAATGTTTAGGTGCGGGCCCGACCTGTCATAAACAGGTTTAATTTTTAAGCAATGGTCATTTGGAGTTTTTTTTGAAACAGCCGGCCCCCGAGTTGGTAGTTATCAGCGAAAAATTAAAAACCGGTAGTTTTTTGGAACCATAGCCTGTAAAGTAGTAGTTTTATGCTATTTACTCCAGCTCAAGCTTTCTATATTTTTCAAGCATGCTTACAAGGTGCGTTCGTCCCTGGCAGTAAATTCGTCAAAATACATTAGAAAATAAACGGTTTTGCTAAACATCAGGTGCCTGAAAATTTGGGTGGCATCAGTCACAATTTTGCACAACGCAGCACGAGGCCGAAGGCGGGGACGACGTGAGGAGCGCCGGCGACGAGCGCCGCTCACAGCGAGGAGCCGACGGTAGTCAGTGGGAGCGAGTTAGAAACTTAACTAGGGGGTGTGGGGGTTGCCGAAAGTGTTCGTCGGGGCCAGGTTTAGAGCGATAAACAGAGTGGCGGCCAGCACGGTGGTGGGGAAGGTAGAGGGGAGGGCAGGGCGGCGCTAGCCGCTGGCCACGAGGGCGGAGGCCAGTGGTTAAGCTTGGGTTGGCCGGCGGCCGTGCAGAGGTAGAAGATGAACGGTACTCGGTCCGTTTCCAACCGTTGGATGAAGACTAACCCCTCTGGATGGAAGTGACTGATGCAAGTTCTATTTTCAGGCACCAGAAGAACAGATAGTCCCCAAAATAAATCATCTTTGTACATTGGAGGAATGGAAATGCACTCCCAAGTGATGAGGAGGAGGTAGAATGGTGGTCGAGCACGCATCCTATGCGGCTGAAGTTGGGACGTCGGCGGTGCCAGCAAACCATGGGCATTGGAGCGCCATGGCCGCCGGCAGACGCTCGCCGGGGTCGCACGTGAGGAGCCCCTCTAAAACCTCGAACCCGTCGCGCGACAGGCGCTCCTCGGGGAAAAGCTCACGAAGCCGGCTGCCGCCTCGGCGGGTCAGCAGCTTCTGCCCCGCGGCGGCGAACGGCGTGGATGCCATACACGTGCTGCCGAGCACGCCGAAGATTCTCAGGAGCTGGTCGGTCGCGCTGTGGCCAGGGAACAGTGGCTCGCCGGCGAGCAGCTCCGCCATGACGCAGCCGAGCGACCAGGCGTCCACGAGCTCGTCGTAGTCCGGCTTCGCCAGGAGCATCTCCGGAGCCATGGAAATGGTCAGCCCGAGATCGCATATCTTTACTACGCCCTCGCCGCCGAGCAGGATGTTCCCGGGCTTGATGTCCCGGTGGACGATACCGCGCTCGTGCATCTTGCCGGCGCCGCATCTCCTCCTCAGCGAACCGCCCGCGGCGATCACGCGGAACGCGGCCGAGGCTCGGGCCGACGTGCTCCAGCACGAGGCAGCAGGTCGCGCCGGTGGCGCGGTGGCGCGCCTTGACGACAACGCCGTAGCCGCCCTTGCGAGCACGCGTGTCAGCTCGTAGTGGATCGAAACGTGGCGCGCGGGCAACGCGTGGTGCGTGTTTGCCGCTGCTCAATCGGATTCCACTGGAGCGAAACGCGCTTCCGAATTCGACCGGGAGTGGAGTATGGCACCGCCTCGCCGGGAGATATAAGCTGCATTGGGGGCCTCGTGGTAGGCGATCGCCTTCTTCCTTCCCAATTTCCCCATCCAATCCTCCTCCCCACTCCCCCATCCAATCCAAGGTCGATCGCAGGAGCTCGCGGGAAAGCCGCCGCCGCCATGGCCGGGCAGATGCTCCGCCGGTGGAATAGCTTCTACGGCGCCTTCGACCCCGTGGACGCCGCCATCGAGGCCGCCGACCCGCACCAATTTTCCCGCCACGTGTTCCAGCGCGCGAGGGGGGACCTGTTGGTATGGCTCTGCAACGCCGCCGACGATGACCAGGCGGAGCGTATCTGCGGGATTCTCGACGACCTCATGGCAGAGTCTCTCGAGACGCTCAGGGTGGTTCCATCAACGCCGGGTGTGCCCATCTCCACGGAACTCGCCGAGTCTGTGCGCGCGCTGCGGGAGCACGACTCGGAGCGCGTCCGCCTCCTCGCACGCGGCATCGTGAGCGGGTGGGAGGTCTCCGTCGAGGACGACGTCGCCAAGGTCACATTCACACCAGCCAAGAAGAAGCTGCCGCAGCCCAAGGCGACCGTCGGCAAGCAGCAGGATGTCTCCGACGCGAAGACGAAGCGGCCTCCCAAGATCTTCGGCGAGCCGTTGGCCAAGAAGACGGCTGAAATCATCAAAAAGGCGTCCGATCCTGCCGCCGGCTTCCTCGACGGTGACCGTGCCGGGTTCTGCTCGGAGGAGAAGATGGAAGCCGCGAAGCGCAAGCTCCGCCAGGGTTACCAGGAAGCAGAGGACGCCAAACGGCGGCGCAGGACGCAGTTGGTGCAGGCGCCCAAGATGATGCAGCCAATCAGGAGGTGCACCAGCTCCATGGTCAAGAAAACCTTCTCGATCAGGACGCAGCTTCACATCGCTTAGGGCTCTAGCCAAGAAACCAGTTGATCCATCCTGGTCACTTTTTATGTATATCCTTCTTTCTCGAAGACTCGAACATGGCATACTGTAGTTGTAACTAGCACTGCTGCAGTGCAGTTGCTCGTAGCTCGTATGGATGTTCTGTATGTGATCGAAAGAAGTTGATGAACTGAAGCAAGATTTATAGTGTTAAAAATCTGCTGAAATCCGCGAAGAACTTGAAACGAAATTGCTCGTCGTGGTGGGAAAGATGTGTTTGCGTTGAATTTTATAATTCTGAACGCACCTAAGCAATCAACAAAGCTCTCCCTTACAATTTTGAGTTCTCATGTCCGTGTTCAGACTTGAAGTCCAAGTTGCAATTTGAATTCAATAAAAGTTGACGAAATTCTCCTCCTGCTGTTTTCTTGATATAAAACTACGTATGTACCCCAAACCGTGATATACATTTACAAAAATATAAATATTTTCTGAGGTTTGCAAGTTGAATTGTATTCAGTGTGTGGAGTAAATAGCATAAAACTACTACTTTACAGGCTACGGTTCCAAAAAACTATCGAATATTTTTTTTCTCTAATAACTACCAACTCAGGGGTTGGCTGTTTCAAAAAACCCAAACTCCTCGCTGCTAACATTTTAAACCGGTTTATGACAGATCGGGCTAAACAATCAGTTTGTTGACCGTTTTGGTTGACCGTTAACTTATTGTGGGACCTTCACGTAAGATGTTTCTTCTTCCTCCTACATTTTCTTCTCTCCTCTCTCTCTTTCTTCTCTCCTCCTTGCCCATGCTCCAGCACCTCCACCACTCACCGCCGACCACCTCCACCGCGCGCCGCACCCAGGAGCAAGGGCCGCCGCGAGCCGCACCCAGGAGCAAGGCGAGCAAGGGCCGCCGCAAGCCGGGAGCCGCGCAAGAGCAAGGAGAGGGCCATCGCGCGCCATGGCCAGGGTTCAAGCCGACGCGCCCAGGAGCAAGGAGAGGGCCGCCGCGCGCCATGGCCAGGCTTCAGGCCGACGCGCCCAGGAGCACGCGCTGCCCCGAGCTGAGCGTCATGGCCAGGGGCTCGGGCTCGGGCCGTCGCGTCCAGGAAGAGGGAGGAAAGAGAGAGGCCGCTCGGCTGGGACTTCACGGCGGCTCCAGCCACGAGCGCCGGGAGTCGCGCAAGCTCCGACCGCGCGCCATGGTCACGAGCAGCGGCAGCGGTCGGCCGCCTCGCCTAGCGCCTCGCTGGTACGGGCCAAGGAGCACGGGGAGCCGCCACCAGCTGCGCCATGGCCAAGGGCTCCGACCGCGCGCCATGGCCAGGAGCAGCGGCAGAAGTCGGCCGCCTCCTTTCGCTTGGCCCTCGACCTGGCGGCCGGCGAGCCACCGGCGTCGTTTCCTCTGGACTCTGGACCCTGGACCCGATTGCTTTTCTGAAAAACATTCAGGGACCCGATTGTTTTTTTAGAAAACTTACACGGGTTTTCTGTAAATGCATAAAGGAACAGATTTTTTTATTAGAATAACAAAGGGACACTGACATGTGGGCTCCACATGTAAGGTAACGGTCAAACAGACGGTCAAACAAACGGTTTTCTTACATGCAGGTCCCAACTGTCATAATCGCGATCAATAGTAAAGCACTGGAAGATTAGAGTTTTTTGAAACAGCTGACCTCTGACTTGGTAGTTATCAGAGAAAAAAAATATTCGGTAGTTTTTTGGAACTCTAGCCTGTAAAGGAGTAGTTTTATGCTATTTACTCCAGTGTGTGGGACAACATCCAATGGGCATAGTGTTGTATTCGGCTGGTATCTATGTCAGCCCAACCGTATAAGTAGCTTTTAGGCCTAGCCATGCATGCATGGTGCCTCACCACTACACACACACAAAAATCAAGCATATTATTTATATTGGGAGATATTAATTCACTGATATCTTTTGAATAAAAATTTCATTTCAATCTTTTTTACACATTTGAATTCGTGAAAACATGATCTGTAAAATAAGATCAAATCTGAATACATTTCAAATGAGTTTAAAATTCTTATAACATATTTCACTCATTTCTAATAAAAATATTTCATTCATTTCTTAAAAATTATTTAACTTGTTTATTTCTCTCATTTCAAAATACATATTTCAGTCATTTCAAAACACATATTTCAATCATTTCAAATAACTGGTTTCAATCATTTCAAAAAACTGATTTCACTCATTTCAATTCAAAGACAGTGATCACTCAATTGAGAATCTGAAACTTGTTATTTCAAAAATGTGAAACTAATTATTTGAAAAATGTGAAGCTGGTTATTTCAAATTATTTTTTAGCAGTGAAATCTAGTTTTGAAACTAGTGAAATTATTTTCTAAATGATATTTTTCTGATATAAGCGAAATCAGTTTTCTGAAATAAGTGAAACCAAAATTTTGAAATAAGTGAAACCAACTTCCGCTCATTTTTGAAAACTTATTTCACTCCTTTGAAAAAACATATTTTACTCATTTCAGAAACTGATGTCACTCATTTGAAAACATTGATTTCTCTCACTTTTAAAATAATCAGTCAATTCAGAAAATGATTTCAGTCGTTTAAAGGATATGAATGGTTGAAATTTGTCAAATGAGAGGAGAAAGAATGAATGCACATGGATGGGACATAGTCGGAGCTTTCCACGACACAAACTGACAAGAGTACACACGGTTGTCAGATGTATTTGCTTTTGCTCTCACATATATGAACTATATCTATTTAATAAGTAGATGCCTCACCAATCTGAATGCAGACTTATGCGGTGGATTTTCACCGATAGTTTCTGGTATTATTTACAACATGGCATTTTTTAAGGTTTTTTGTTTTTTAATTCGTAACATTTGTGAGACGATGGCATTTTTTTAGTTTTGATGACATGGCATTTCTTATTAACAAGAGCATGGTTTTTATTATTATTATAACAGGATGGAGTTTTTAATAGCGAGAGGATGGCATTTTTTATTTTTAATGGCATGGCATATATTAATAAGAGCATGATATTTTTTATTTATAATTGAATTGCATTTTTATTGTTGTGAGGATGTCATTTTTATTATTTAAGATGGTGGCATCTTTTTATATTGAGAGGTGGCATTTTTTTGCTGCCACTTTTTTTACACACAAGATTTTTGGGTGATACCTAGGAACATGGCAACTTTTTTGACTTTTTTTTCATTTTTCAGTTTTTTGTATGACATTTTCTAAAAGGAAAACTATTTAATGTCCTAGGCCAATTGGGGGTCGCCATGGCCCTCCTGCTGGGAGGACCTCCTCCTGGCGAACGAATGCGTTTGATGGGGGGCTCCTCCGAGCGACTGATCGACAGCTAAAGGCTCCTAATTTTAATGTCGAAAAGGCTATGTTACAAAGAACAAAATCGGAGTGTGTGCCATCTTTCATGTAGAAGTAATATTCGCAGGTGTACATGATTGCCCTTTTATACATGACATGGCGACAATGTTCACATTCCAACCCCTGATTCAGTTCATATCCGCGGACCAAGAGCGCATAAACAAGGGCACATAGACCCTCAAGCACCTCTCTCTATCCTTCCTATCACAAAATGGTCCGCAACACTTGGACTTCAAACTAGAGACGTAGTGTCCCACCATAATGTTGAGTGATGGAATCATACAAGAGGACTAAATAGTTACTCGGATGGCCTTTCACTCGATCGGTTTGACAAGTTTGTGGACAAAAATGTCCAGAATCATAATTACTGAGTTGATGTGTCTAGTTGCATCCACCATGCAAATTTATGTACATGGTGCGTAATTTACTCAAATTTCAAAATATAGTAGACATTTAAAACTTAAATAGAAACAACTATAAAGTTTTCATAACAAAGATGAAGGTGGACAAATCTCTAGTTCCATCTAAACACTAAGAAGGTAGTTTATCCCTCAAGTTTGTGAAAGCTAAAAGTGATAAGGCAAAGGACTCGAAGGCCGGCCATAAAAAATACAGAGGTAATTCTTAACAACCTAATCCACAACAATTTTGTAACACCATATATGCGGTCCTACTCCTTAAGGAACTTGGAAGTCCCGCCAAGGATAGAAGCGCATATCAGAAATGCTTCGCAAGGTGGATATCATTACAACATACCATGTACTGAATAAATGAGAATACCAGATAAAGGTTTACACTCTCCACAAGCTACAACATGAATATCTCAATACATCAATACATAGCAATCATCATCCAGAAGAACAGGATCCGGCTATAGATGAATTCAAATGAAAAGAAGAACGAGGTCCATCCTGCTAATCCCAGGCTGCTGATAACCCGCAAGTATAGGGGATCGAAACTGTTTTCGAGGGTAGAGTATTCAACCCAAATTTATTGATTTGACACCAGGGGAGCCAAATAATATTTGTAAGTATTAGTAGTTGAGTTGTCAATTCAACCACACCTACTAAATATTTGCAGCAGAGTGATCAGTATCATAGTAATATGATAGTTTGATAGCAGTGCTAAGAGTAGCAATAGCAACGGTAGCAGTAACTATAGCAGTTTAATAGTGATTGTAATAGTAGCAACAGCGAAAGTAACTTTAGCAAAGATCAACATGCGAAAGTCATGGGCATTGGATCAGTGATGGATAATTATGTTGGTTGTCATTCATCATGTAATAGTTATATCCTAGGGCGACACAAAGCTAGCTCCAATTCATCAATATAATGTAGGCATGTATTCCGAATATAGTCATACGTGCTTATAATAAGAGCTTGCATGACATCCTTTGTCCTACCCTCCCATGGCAGCGGGGTCCATAAGGAAATCTAAGGGATATTAAGGCCATCACGGGATATTAAGACCATCAAAGAAATGAACTAATAACTAGCTCATATAAGTCATGTTTTTCAACAGACTCAAGGCCATCACGAAACATTATTTGGCTTCATCTGTTTCACAATTCGCCCCCTATGCCTTCTTTTTTGCTAGGGCAATTGCGACTATCATGAATTACTATTTGTTTGCACGTCTTGCACATGCGTGCGACCTTTACCCTGGCTTCCTTCTTCTTCTTCTTCTTCTTCTTCTTCTTATGTTTCTCTTCACTTGTTTCCTTTCATCCGTTTATTCTTTTGCATCTCCATACGAACATCAGTTGGTGGGTGTATATCAATTTCGGTAGGAATATTGCAACCAATAAAAGCCTCATACTCAGCTTGTCTAGTCTACTTCACACCTGATGTATGAACCATTTCATCCAAAGGTGCTTCAATATTCAGTACACTTGATGTTAAAAAATCCATGCCTTCATCTGAGTGCTTGCATCTTCCAAGTTGTTGCGTACAACCGAAATCTTCTTCCTCGTAGCCTCATTCAAGGCGTCGGTTGCCTTCTCTTCTAGTAAATTCCCATGCTCATAATACACATTCTCCCTATAAATAAAAATATATGATAGCTGTCATTTTATTTCCAATTAAAATATCAATTGTATACATTTTACCTTTTGCACCGTTTGTCCCATATTTTCGTAAGGTAGTAGGATGGAAGTTCATTTTAATTTTCGTCCCTCAGGACCTGGATGATATGGCGGCACGAGATTCCAATTGTTTCAAATAACTTGCATGAACAATTAGCTATCATGGTTGTCGTGTCGCACCGAACTTCCCTAATCTTGTGGGTGAAGGAAATATGCCCTAGAGGCAATAATAAAGTTATTATTTATTTCCTTATATCATGATAAATGTTTATTATTCATGCTAGAATTGTATTAACCAGAAACATAATACATGTGTGAATACATAGACAAATAGAGCGTCACTAGTATGCCTCTACTTGACTAGCTCGTTAATCAAAGATGGTTATGTTTCCTAACCATAGACATGGGTTGTCTTTTGATTAACGTGATCACATCATTAGGAGAATGATGTGATTGACATGACCCATTCCGTTAGCTTAGCACACGATTTCTTCATGACTTATACATGTTCCTATGACTATGAGATTACGCAACTCCCGTTTACCGGAGGAACACTTTGTGTGCTATCAAACGTCACAACGTAACTGGGTGATTATAAAGGTTCTCTACAGGTGTCTCCGAAGGTACATGTTGGGTTGGCGTATTTCAAGATTAGGATTTGTCACTCCGATTGTCGGAGAGGTATCTCTGGGCCCTCTCGGTAATGCACATCACTTAAGCCTTGCAAGCATTGCAACTAATGAGTTAGTTGCGGGATGATGTATTACGGTACGAGTAAAGAGACTTGCCGGTAACGAGATTGAACTAGGTATTGAGATACCGACGATCGAATCTCGGGCAAGTAACATACCGATGACAAAAGGGAACAACGTATGTTGTTATGCGGTCTGACCGATAAAGATCTTCGTAGAATATGTGGGAGCCAATATGAGCATCCAGGTTCCGCAATTGGTTATTGACCGGAGACGTGTCTCGGTCATGTCTACATAGTTCTCGAACCCGTAGGGTCCGCACGCTTAACGTTACGATGACAATTTTATTATGAGTTTATGTGTTTTGATGTACCGAAGGTTGTTCGGAGTCCCGGATGAGATCACAGACATGACGAGGAGTCTCGAAATGGTCGAGACGTGAAGATTGATATATTGGATGACTATATTTGGACACCGGAAGTGTTCCGGAGAAGTTTCAGATAAAACCGGAGTGCCGGAGGGTTATCGGAACCCCCCGGGGGAACTAATGGGCCTCGATGGGCCTTAGTGGAGAGAGAGAGGGGCGGCCTAGGGCAGGCCGCGCACCCCTTCCCCTCTGGTCCGAATTGGACTAGGAGAGGGGGGGGGGCGCCCCCCTTTCCTTCTCCCTCTCCCTCTCCTTCCTTCCCCCTCTCCCCCTTTAGGTGGAAACCTACGAGGACTTAGAGTCCTAGTAGGATTCCCCTCTTGGGGGCGTGCCATAGAGGGCCAGCCGGCCTCCCCCTTTCTCCTTTATATACGGGGGCAGGGGGCACCCCAAAGATTTAGCCGTGTGCGGTGCCCCCTCCACCATAGTCCACCTCGATAATACTGTAGCGGTGCTTAGGCGAAGCCCTGCGTCGGTAGAATATCAACATCGTCGGCATGCCGTCGTGCTGACGAAACTCTCCCTCAACACTCGGCTGGATCAGAGTTCGAGGGATGTCATCGGGCTGAACGTGTGCTGAACTCGGAGGTGCCGTGCGTTCGGTACTTGATCGGTCGGATCGTGAAGACGTACGACTACATCAACCGCGTTGTGCTAACGCTTCCGCTTTCGGTCTACGAGGGTACGTGGACAACACTCTCCCCTCTCGTTGCTATGCCATCACCATGATCTTGCGTGTGCGTAGGAAATTTTTTGAAATTACTACGTTCCCCAACATCATGTCAATCACATCATTCTCCCAATGATGTGATCCCGTTAATCAAATGACAACCCATGTCTATGGTTAGGAAACATAACCATCTTTGATTAACGAGCTAGTCAAGTAGAGGCATACTAGTGACGCTCTGTTTGTCTATGTATTCACACATGTATTATGTTTCCGGTTAATACAATTCTAGCATGAATAATTAACATTTATCATGATATGAGGAAATAAATAATAACTTTATTATTGCCTCTAGGGCATATTTCCTCTAGTCTCTCACTTGCACTAGAGTCAATAATCTAGATTACACAGTAATGATTCTAACACCCATGGAGCCTTGGTGCTGATCATGTTTTGCTCGTGAGAGAGGCTTAGTCAATGGGTCTGCAACATTCAGATCCGTATGTATCTTGCAAATCTCTATGTCTCCCACTTGGACTTGGTCCCGGATGGAATTGAAGCGTCTCTTGATGTGCTTGGTCCTCTTGTGAAATCTGGATTCCTTTGCCAAGGCAATTGCACCAGTATTGTCACAGAAGATCTTCATTGGTCCCGATGCACTAGGTATGAAACCTAGATCGGAAATGAACTCCTTCATCCAGACTCCTTCATTTGTTGCTTTCGAAGAAGCTATGTACTCCGCTTCACATGTAGATCCCGCCACGACACTTTGTTTAGAACTGCACCAACTTACAGCTCCACCGTTTAATAAAAACACGTATTCGGTTTGCGATTTAGAATCGTCTGAATCAATGTCAAAGCTTGCATCGACGTAACCATTTACGACTAGCTCTTTGTCACCTCCATATACGAGAAACATATCCTTAGTCCTTTTCAGGTATTTCAGGATGTTCTTGACCGCTGTCCGATGATCCACTCTGGATTACTTTGGTACCTTCCCGCCAAGCTTATTGCTAAGCATACGGCAGGTCTGGTACACAGCATTGCATACATGATAGAGCCTACGGCTGAAGCATAGGGAACATCTTTCATTTTCTCTCTATCTTCTGCTGTGGTCGGGCATTGAGTTTGACTCAACTTCACACCTTGTAGCACGGGCAAGAACCCTTTCTTTGCCTGATCCATTTTGAACTTTTTCAAAATTTTATCAAGGTATGTGCTTTGTGAAAGTCCTATTAAGCGTATTGATCTATCTCTATAAATCTTGATGCCCAATATGTAAGCAGCTTCACCGAGGTCTTGCATTGAAAAACTCTTATTCAAGTATCCCTTTATGCTATCCAGAAATTCTATATCATTTCCAATTAATAATATGTCATCTACATATAATATCATAAATGCTCTGAGCTCCCACTCACTTTCTTGTAAATACAGAGCTTCTCCAAAAGTCTCAGATAAAACCATATGCTTTGATCACACTATCAAAGCGCTTATTCCAACTCCGAGATGCTTGCACCAGTCCATAAATGGATCGCTGGAGCTTGCACACTTTGTTAGCACCTTTTGGATCAACAAAACCTTCTGGCTGCATCATATACAACTCTTCTTCCAGAAATCCATTCAAGAATGCAGTTTTGACATCCATTTGCCAAATTTCATAATCATGAAATGCAGCAATAGCTAACATGATTCGGACAGACTTAAGCATCGCTACGGGTGAGAAAGTCTCATCGTAGTCAACCCCTTGAACTTGTCGAAAACCTTTTGCAACAAGTCGAGCTTTATAGACAGTTACATTACCATCAGCGTCGCCTTCTTCTTAAAGATCCATTTATTCTCAATGGCTTGCCGATCATCGGGCAAGTCAACCAAAGTCCATACTTTGTTTTCATACATGGATCCCATCTCGATTTCATGGCTTCTAGCCATTTTGCGAATCTGGGATCATCATCGCTTCCTCATAGTTCGTAGGTTCATCATGGTCAAGTAACATGACTTCCGAACAGGATTACCGCACCACTCACAGTGCGGATCTTATTCTCGTAGACCTCACGAGGTTCAAGAGAAATTTAATCAAGTTTCATGATCAATATCATTAGCTTCCTCACTAATTGGTGTAGTTGTCACAGAACCGGTTCTTGTGATGAACTACTTTCCAATAAGGGAGCAGTACAGCCATTACCTCATCAAGTTCTACTTTCCTCCCACTCAATTCTTTCGAGAGAAACTCCTTCTCTAGAAAGGATCCGATTTTAGCAATGAAAATCTTGCCCTCAGATCTGTGATAGAAGGTGTACCCAATAGTCTCTTTTGGGTATCCTATGAACACACATTTCTCCGATTTAGGTTCGAGCTTATCTGGTTGAAGTTTCTTCACATAAGCATCACAGCCCCAAACTTTAAGAAACGACAACTTTGGTTTCTTGCCAAACCACAATTCATAAGGCGTCGTCTTAACGGATTTTGATGGTGCCCTATTTAACGTTAATGCGGCCGTCTCTAAAGCATAACCCCAGAACGATAGCGGTAAATCAGTAAGAGACATCATAGATCGCACCATATCTAGTAAAGTACGATTACGACGTTCGGACACACCATTTCATTGTGGCGTTTCGGGTGGCGTGAGTTGCGAAACTATTCCACATTGTTTCAAATGTAAACCAAACTCGTAACTCAAATATTCTATTCCACGATCAGATCGTAGAAACTTTATTTTCTTGTTACGATGATTTTCCACTTCACTCTGAAAGTCTTTGAACTTTTCAAATGTTTCAGACTTGTGTTTCATTAAGTAGATATACCCATATCTGCTCAAATCATCTGTGAAGGTGAGAAAATAACGATACCCGCCGCGAGCCTCAACATTCATTGGACCAAAAACATCAGTATGAATGACTTCCAACAAATCAGTTGCTCGCTCCATAGTTCCGGAGAACGGCGTTTTAGTCATCTTGCCCATGAGGCACGGTTCGCAAGTACCAAGTGATTCATAATCAAGTGATTCCAAAAGCCCATCAGTATGGAGTTTCTTCATGCGCTTTACACCGATATGACCTAAACGGCAGTGCCACAAATAAGTTGCACTATCATTATCAACTCTGCATCTTTTGGTTTCAACACTATGAATATTTGTATCACTACTATCGAGATTTAATAAAAATAGACCACTCTTCAAGGGTGCATGACCATAAAAGATATTACTCATATAAATAGAACAACCATTATTCTCTGACTTAAATGAATAACCGTCTCGCATCAAACAAGATCCAGATATAATGTTCATGCTCAATGCTGGCACCAAATAACAATTATTTAGGTCTAAAACTAATCCCGATGGTAGATGTAGAGGTAGCGTGCCGACCGCGATCACATCGACTTTGGAACCATTTCCCACGCGCATCGTCACCTCGTCCTTAGCCAATCTTCGCAATCCGTAGTCCTGCTTTGAGTTGCAAATATTAGCAATGAACCAGATCAAATACCAGTGCTCTGCGAGCATTAGTAAGGTACACATCAATAACATGTATATCACATATACCTTTGTTCACTTTGCCATCCTTATTATCCGCCAAATACTTGGGGCAGTTCCGCTTCCGAGGTCGATCGCTTGCGAGAGAAGCACTCGATTTAGGCTTAGGTCCGGACTTGGGTTTCTTCTCTTGAGCAACAACTTGTTTGCTGTTCTTCTTGAAGTTCCCCTTCTTCTTCCCTTTGCCCTTTTTCTTGAAACTGGTGGTCTTGTTAACCATCAACACTTGATGCTCCTTCTTGATTTCTACCTCCGCGGCTTTTAGCACTACGAAGAGCTCGGGAATAGTCTTGTCCATCCCTTGCATATTATAGTTCATCACGAAGCTCTTGTAGCTTGGTGGCAGTGATTGAAGAATTTTGTCAATGACACTATCATCAGGAAGATTAACTCCCAGTTGAATCAAGTGATTATTATACCTAGACATTTTGAGTATGTGTTCACTGACAGAACTATTCTCCTCCATCTTGCAGCTATAAAACTTATTGGAGACTTCATATCTCTCAATCCGGGCATTTGCTTGAAATATTAACTTCAACTCCTGGAACATCTCATATGCTCCATGACGTTCAAAACATCGTTGAAGACCCGGTTCCAAGCCGTAAAGCATGGCACACTTAACTATCGAGTAGTCATCAGCTTTGCTCTGCCAGACGTTCTTAACGTCATCGGTTGCATCAGCAAAGAGGCCAGCGGTGCTTCCAGGCGTAATTGTTACGTGCAGCAATGAGGATAATCCTCAGGTTATGGACCCAGTCCGTGTAATTGCTACCATCATATTTCAACTTTGCTTTCTCAAGGAACGCATTTAAATTCAACGGAACAACAGCACGAGCCATCTATCTACAACAAACATAGACAAGCAAAATACTATCAGGTACTAAGTTCATGATAAATTTAAGTTCAATTAATCATATTACTTAAGAACTCCCACTTAGACAGACATCTCTCTGGTCATCTAAGTGATCACGTGATCCAAATCAACTAAACCATGTCCGATCATCACGTGAGATGGAGTAGTTTCAATGGTGAACATCACTATGTTGATCATATCAACTATATGATTCACGTTCGACCTTTCGGTCTCCGTGTTCCGAGGCCATATCTGTATATGCTAGGCTCGTCAAGTTTAACCTGAGTACTCCGCGTGTGCAACTGTTTTGCACCCGTTGTATTTGAACGTAGAGCCTATCACACCCGATCATCACGTGGTGTCTCAGCACGAAGAACTTTCGCAACGGTGCATACTCAGGGAGAACACTTCTTGATAATTTAGTGAGAGATCATCTTAAAATGCTACCGTCAATCAAAGCAAGATAAGATGCATAAAGGATAAACATCACATGCAATCAATATAAGTGATATGATATGGCCATCATCATCTTGTGCTTGTGATCTCCATCTTCGAAGCACCGTCGTGATCACCATCGTCACCGGCGCGACACCTTGATCTCCATCGTAGCATCGTTGTCGTTACGCCATCTATTGCTTCTCGACTATCGCTACCGCTTAGTGATAAAGTAAAGCAATTACAGGTGTTTGCATTTCATACAATAAAGCGACAACCATATGGCTCCTGCCGGTTGCCGATAACTCGGTTACAAAACATGATCATCTCATACAATAAAATATAGCATCACGTCTTGACCATATCACATCACAACATGCCCTGCAAAAACAAGTTAGACGTCCTCTACTTTGTTGTTGCAAATTTTACGTGCCTGCTACGGGCTTAGCAAGAACCGTTCTTACCTACGCATCAAAAACCACAACGATAGTTCATCAAGTTAGTGCTGTTTTAACCTTCGCAAGGACCGGGTATAGCCACACTCGATTCAGCTAAAGTGAGAGAGACAGACACCTGCCAGCCACCTTTAAGCACATGTGCTCGTAACGGTGAAACCAGTCTCGCGTAAGCGTACGCGTAATGTCGGTCCGGGCCGCTTCATCTCACAATACCGCCAACCAAAGTATGACATCTTTGGTAAGCGGTATGACTTGTATCGCCCACAACTCACTTGTGTTCTACTCGTGCATATGACATCTACGCATAAAACCTGGCTCTGATACCACTATTGGGGAACGTAGTAATTTCAAAAATTTCCTACGCACACGCAAGATCATGGTGATGACATAGCAACGAGAGGGGAGAGTATTGTACACGTACCCTCGTGAGACCGTGGCGCGAAGCGTTATGACAACGCGGTTGATGTAGTCGTACGTCTTCACGATCCGACCGATCCAAGCACCGAACGTACGGCACCTCCGAGTTCAGCACACGTTCAACTCGATGACGATCCCCGGGCTCCGATCCAGCAAAGCTTCAGGGATGAGTTCCGTCAGCACGACGGCATGGTGACGATGATGATGTTTTACCGGCGCAGGGCTTCGCCTAAACTCCGTGACGATATGACCGAGGTGGAATATGGTGGAGGGGGAACCGCACACGGCTAAGGAACGATCCGTAGATCAACTTGTGTCCTAGGGTGCCCCCCCCGCCCCCGTATATAAAGGAGCAAGGGGGGAGGCCGGCCGGCCCTAGAGGGTGCGCCAAGAGGAGGAGTCCTCCTCCTAATAGGAGTAGGACTCCCCTTTTCCTACTCCTACTAGGAGGAGGAAAGGAAGGGGGAGAGGGAGAAGGAAAGAGGCGCGCCGCCTCTTAGTCCACCCGACCAGAGGGGGAGGGCGGCCCATGCCGGGCTGCCCTCTCTCTCTCCACTAAGGCCCATAGGGCCCATTACTTCTCCCGGGGAGGGAGGTTCGGTAACCCTCCAAAGACTCCGATTTTCTCCGAACGTCCGGAACACTTTCGGTGTCGAATATAGTCATCAATATATCAATCTTTATGTCTCAACCATTTGAGACTCCTCGTCATGTCGGTGATCACATCCGGGACTCGAACAAACTTGGTACCTCAAAACTTATAAACTCATAATAAAGCTGTCATCGTAGCGTTAAGCGTGCGGACCCTACGGGTTCGAGAACTATGTAGACATGACCTAGAACTATTCTCGGTCGATAACCAATAGCGGAATTGGATGCCCATATTGGTTCCTACATATTCTCGAAGATCTTTATCGGTCGAACCGCATAACAACATCGTTGTTCCTTTGTCATCGGTATGTTACTTGCCCGAGATTCGATCGTCGGTATCCAACACCTAGTTCAATCTCGTTACCAGCATGTCTCTTTACTCGTTACGTAATGCATCATTCTATAACTAACTCATTAGTTACATTGCTTGCAAGGCTTATAGTGATGTGCATTACCGAGAGGGCCCAGAGATACCTCTCCGACAATCGGAGTGACAAAACCCAATCTCGAAATATGCCAACTCAACATGTACCTTTGGAGACACCTATAGTACTCCTTTATAATCACCCAGTTACGTTGTGATGTTTGGTAGCACCCAAAGTGTTCCTCCGGTAAACGGGAGTTGGATAATCTCATAGTTACAGGAACATGTATAAGTCATGAAGAAAGCAATAGCAATATACTAAACGATCAAGTGCTAGGCTAACGGAATGGGTCATGTCAATCACATTATTCTCCTAATGATGTGATCCCATTAATCAAATGACAACACATGTCTATGATTAGGAAACATAACCATCTTTGATTAATGAGCTAGTCAAGTAGAGGCATACTAGTGACTATATGTTTGTCTATGTATTCACACATGTATTATGTTTCCGGTTAATACAATTCTAGCATGAATAATAAACATTTATCATGATATGAGGAAATAAATAATAACTTTATTATTGCATCTAGGGCATATTTCCTTCACATGACCCATTCCGTTAGCTTAGCACACGATCGTTTAGTATGTTGCTATTGCTTTCTTCATGACTTATACATGTTCCTATGACTCTGAGATTATGCAACTCCCGTTTACCGGAGGAACACTTTGTGTGCTACCAAACTTCACAACGAATCGGGTGATTATAAAGGTGCTCTCACAGTGTCTCCGAAGGTACATGTTGGGTTGGCGATTTCGAGATTAGGATTTTTCACTCGATTGCTCTGGAGAGGTATCTCGGGCCCTCTCGTAATGCACATCACTTAAGCCTTGCAAGCATTACAACTAATGAGTTAGTTGTGGGATGATTTATTACTAAGACGAGTAAAGAGACTTGCCGGTAATAAGATTGAACTAGGTATTGAGATACCGACGATCGAATCTCGGCAAGTAACATACCGATGACAAAGGAACAACGTATGTTGTTATGCGGTCTAACCGATAAAGATCTTCGTAGAATATGTGGGAGCCAATATGAGCATCCAGGTTCCGCTATTGGTTATTGATCGGAGACGTGTCTCGGTCATGTCTACATAGTTCTCGAACCCGTAGGGTCCGCACGCTTAACGTTACAATGACAGTTTTATTATGTGTTTATGTGTTTTGATGTACCGAAGGTTGTTCGGCGTCCCGGATGAGATCACAGACACGACGAAGAGTCTCAAAACGGTCGAGACATGAAGATTGATATATTGGACGACTATATTCGGACACCGGAAGTGTTCCGGAGAAGTTTCGGATAAAACCCACGACAAGAAATATGTCAACTTATGACCTTCTGTCAGTGACCCTCGAAGAATTGGTCATAAATCTATGACCATTTTAGACCAATTGGTCAAAAGCTGTTCAGGGGGCTCCAAACCCTGAACCATTGCGACCATTTTGGTCAGAAAGGTCGTAATTTCCTTACACGAAATGGTCACAAAGCAAATAGTGCTAGTCCGCTGCCTTATTTCTAGTTGTTAACGACCAATATAGATGGTCATAGCCGTGTAAATTGTGGTGGGTTGCTATGACTAGGCGCCACCTCATCGGCTTTGCCTATGTGTCATGTCCATGTGGCAGTTTTGCCTAGGTTGTGAAACAACCTATATTTCTGTCATTCCCAAAATTCCCAAAAAATCTCATAAATTCTTTGGGTCATATCTTCGTCAAATATGTAAAAACCTTCCTTGCCTAGTTCAAAAATAATTCAAAAATATTCATTTTCCTATTTTGTTCGGAGTAACAATTTGTGAAGGAAGTACCACTTTGGCATGTCCAAATAGTATCCATTTTCTACAAATGCTTTCCTATGCCCAAATAACCATCCTCCACCAAATGCCAGCTCACTCCATTCATTATTTTGAGCCGAGCTTCAACATTCAGATTTATGTCCAAGTGGTGGTTTGCAAAGCAAGTACCACCTAGGCTCCTCCTTTTGAGCTGAAAATTTGTGAAAACGGTCTTCTTAGTAACCGATCATCCTCACCCAAAACTCACGCCCATTATCCATGTACATTTCCGTACCACTAATCAAACACTTGGCTGCTAATTCATGTTTGAGCATCGATTGGTCTCCTCATGAGAATCTTATGTTGTAATTTTCTTCCTAGCACCAACCTGGGGAGTGCCCAACCCACTAGACATGCCTAGGCCGCCCAAAACACATGGCAACGCCACGGTCACGCAGGTGACCACGCCATGGCGATGCGAAGTTCTGGCAGCTCTAGAGTTGGGGCCCTCGGCCACCGCCCAAACCTCGACGACGCCACCAAACCATGTATTTATGATTAAATAGGTCCTTATGTAACAAGAAATGATTTTTGGAAAAAATACATAGCAAACTATGAGGCAAGTTGCAGTTCAAATTTGACCCGCTTCAAATTTGAATCGGCACAAATTTGTCTTTTTCACGAGAGGTGGATCAAAATTTTTACACCAGACCATTTTGTCAATTGTGCATTAAATATGGCCTAGTATTTTATAAAAATGATTTGGTCCAATTTTGCAACAATTATTTGGTAGTTCCTTCACAAAAAACCTCCTTTCGGCACTCGAAAAATGGAAAATGGTTTTTTCGTCCAACGAAAATGAAAACTTCCTTAGGCAACATTGTTTGCTATTCCAATATGCACCCTTGTGCACAATATGAGATCATTTGAACAAACTATGCCATGAATGTGGCCATAAGATTGATCATTTGGCTTGAAAGCCATGAATCTTCACACTTGATAGCTCATTTCTGAGAACACTTTTTTAAAATAATTACCGTATTACAAGTTTATTATTTTCCTGGAAACTTGGTCACATATAATGACACAATGCGAAGGTTTTCCAATTTTTTGATTTTTTTTGAATTTTTTATGCCCGTTTTAATATGCGGTCAAAATGGCGGGCTTGACCGTTCCTAGCTACTGGTTGAATCTTGGAATTTTTTTGGTGTTTCTATGATTAAATAGATACCTATGTACCTAGAAATGATTTTTGGAAAGAATAAAGAGCAAACTATGAGGCAGCTACAGTTCAAATTTGACCCGTTTTCAACTGAATCGACGATAATTTGTCTTTTTCATCAGTGGTGCATCAAAACTTTTTTCACCCAACCATTTTGTCAATTGTGCATTAAATATGGCCTAGTATTTTATAAAAATGATTTGGTCCAATTTTGCAACAATTATTTGGTAGTTCCTTCACAAAAAAAACTAATTTTGGGCACTTGAAAAATGAAAAATGGCTCTTTTGTGCAATGAAAGTGAAAACTCCCCAAATCAACATTGTTTGGAGTTCCAAAATGCACCTCGTGCAAATATTTGATAGCTTCTTCACAAAAAAAATTCATTTTGGACACTCAAAACATAAAAATTAAAATCTTGACATGATTTTACGTCTGCAAATTTGGGCACTCAAAAATGGAAAATGATTTTTTGTGGATCAAAAGCATTTTACATAAAATCATTTGGTCAATTATGCATAAAATTTGGTCTAATACATAGAGTTGGTAGGTTCGTCACAACAAAAATATTTTTTATACTTCAACAATGAAAAATGCTTTTCTCCTGCAAAAGAACTTATTTTTAATCAATTACGACCTATTTATATGGTCATAAAGTCATCAAGGCCTTTATTGCATTCTGATTGGTCCACGAGCACCTCACGCGGATCGTGCCCGACCACCGTTGGATAGGCCCGGATCCGACGGCAGCCCTCTTCCTCCACCCCCTCTACCCCTCATCCCTCTCATCCCCCTCCCGAATCAGCACAACTCCCTCTCACCCCTCGTCCAAACCCTAGCCGCGCCCTCCTCCATGCGCCGCCGCCCCCATCGATTCCGCCCAACACCGCCGCCCCCCTCCACTCGCTCTCCTCCATGAGCCGGATCCCCACCTCCTCCGGCTCCCCTTCCACTCACTCTCCTGTGAAGGCCTCGGCTCCCGGACTCCACTCCATCTGCTCTGATCTGATTCGATCTCGGCTTCCTCCCCAACCCCACCGTCGAGGTACGAACACGTCCCCATCCCCTATCCTCCGTCTCCCCGATCTGTGCGTTGTCGGTCCGGTTCGGCTCGATCTGGTAGCGGTAGCGGCTAGCGGGTGCCGCGCTTGTGTGTGGCAGCGGCTTGGCTTCGATTGCACGGCCGATCTGGTCCGGTAGGGGTCTGTGGGGCGCTATCTGGGGTTTCTAAGCTTTGGTCTTGTTGTTGGTGTTGGTGCAGAGTTCGGGTCCGCGCTCGACGAGGAGGGGAAGGGCGCAGCCGCGGTGGCCGCCGGCGTGCGGGACGCCAACAAGCGCACCGCGCTGCACTTCGCCGCCCGGGAAGGCCAGACTGAGCTCTGTAAATTCCTCATCGAGCAGCTCCGCCTCCCCGTCGACCCCAAGGATGACGACGGTACTGCTTCCCCTAACTCCCTAACCCCTTGCTACGATGCCGTGATTCTCACTTTCTCCTCCTTGTATTGCTCCGATTCATACTGGAGATTGTGCAATTCAATTGATACTTGGTATGTGGTGGTGGTGGTGGTGATACATATTATCTGAATCAATTGTCCAGGCGAGACTCCACTCATCCATACCGCCCGGCAGGTCCGCCAGGAGACGGTGGAGTACCTGCTCGGCCGCGGAGCTGATCCTTCGGTCGCGTCCAACATGGGAGCCACGACACTGCATCATGCTGCAAGCATAGGTAATGATGATGCTGCGCCTAATGGTTGTGCTCTGTGTGTTGTCGATTACTGAACAATGGTGCTGATCGATAATTCTGTATGTTGAAGTGGAGAGAATATCTGAACGAACATGTGGCGTCTATTTTTCTTGTTATTACATGACACATTGAGATTATGAAGCTTTTGCTTGGTAAGGGAGTCGATGTCGAATCCGGAAGCGAGTCAGTACTCCCTTTGTTTGGGCTGCTGGTCATGGACAGCAAAGACGCGTCAAGCTTCCGCTTGAACACAATGCTAAGGTAGTTGCTCATCTATGCGTTACATGCGCGGTTTGTTAATCTGAGTTTTCAGCTATTCATTCAAAGATTGCCAAGGTTCATTGCAATACTCCACGAGTATGCGGTGATTTTATTCTTTATAATTAACTAAAGCAAAGAATCTGTCTTTAACCATGTTATATAGGGATAAGCTTGTTATCGTAACATGCTGCCATGTCATTCTCCAAAGATCTTCAATAAGATTTGTACAACATTTACTCCTAAATTTATAACCGTGAGCAGCAAAAACTTGCAGCATGAACTAAGTTGCTGAGGTGTTGTGTATGAATTCAATTTAGTTAGGTGGGCTTGGCGACAACCAACCTACAATCTATTTTATTTTATTTAGGTTGCTAGTGACTTGGCGAAGAACCAACCAGCATGCTGGTTACTCATGTTTTCCTTATTTTTTACGAGAGCTTGCTTTGAAGAATGTGTAGTATTCAGTTTGTACCTCATCTAGTATATGTGCTGCTCAACATTCAACCTGCTTTACTCCGCTTATGCGATTCTCGCTAAGTTTGTAGAGGCTTTATAAAATGCTTACATTTCATCCTTTGGAGAAACTTTATAAAATGTTTTGTGTGCTGTTCACCTCAATATATGTGCTGCTCAACATTCAACCTGCTTTACTCCTTTGTCCTATCTCATAAACTGTTTGTTTTTCAAGAGCAAAAAAATAAAGTAAATCTACTATATCTTGGTATTCTAGAATTACGGTGCCTCACGTAAGTTTGCTTTATGTCCCGCTTTAGCTTGCAAACTGATAATTTGTTGTCATTCTCATTTCTTGTCATGTAAGGGAATTAGAACTAGAGAAATATATACATACATGTACCTCAGCTATTGCAAATACCAACTATACATCATCTTGTTAATTACTACAGTAACTAGATGGAATCTTCATGTTGTTAGCTTGCACTACTACAGTAACTAGATGCAATCCATTTTTATTAAATGCATTCTGGTTAGGATTTTTGTCATGGCTGTTCTGTTTCCTATAGATCTGGTCACTACTGAAATTTCATTCTAGGACTTCGTCATGTGATTATTAGTTATTTTAACCAATGATGTTTGTCTTTGTGTTCGGGGAGCTCCGTGTCTACACAATTTGAAGTTCGAAACCATATAGCTCTACTCAGCAAAGAGTCTCTTCTATTTGATTGTAATAGAATGTAAATATTGTAATATTGTAATAGTAGGCATATTTGGGTTGTAATAACTATGTACAGATTGTAATAGACTTAGTTAGTTTTATTTGATGAACTACATTTGTCTTTATTCGTTTGAAATATTGATTATGTATGTGATTTGAAAATGTGTGGAATGGAAACCTAATTTGTGGGATCCACTTATGCAAATAATCTAAGCAGTTTTGAATTTTACGCCAAGTGGGCCCAATGTGTGAGAAGATGACAAGTGGGACCAGCTCCAAAATATAATGGCCCAAACAATGTTAAAAGGCCCCGCCGAAATAAATAAAATGTTTGAAGTGGGCTTGGCCCGCTTAACGTCTGAAAAAATAAACATTAAAAGGCTGAATTGTTGGGCTCAGCCCATGTAAAACGCCGAATCGGACCGGCTGATTCTTGTGCCACATCGACTTGCCACTGGATGCCTACGTGGCTTGGGAAGGCTGCTAGTGACCAAAATTTTGGTCAAAGAACCAACGACCTTTTACATATCACGAGAAGGTCGCTATAGTCAGTTTATGACGGCCAGCTTTTGACCTTCTATTTTTGGTCACAAAAAGGTCACAAATTGAAAACTATGACCTTTCAATGACCAATAGTGGAGGTCATAAGTTGACATATTTCTTGTAGTGACCGTAGTGCCGGAGGGTTATCGGAACCCCCCGGGGGAACTAATGGGCCTCGATGGGCCTTAGTGGAGAGAGAGAGGGGCGGCCTAGGGCAGGCCGCGCGCCCCTCCCCCTCTGGTCCGAATTGGACTAGGAGAGGGGGGCGGCGCCCCCCTTTCCTTCTCCCTCTCCCTCTCCTTCCTTCCCCCTCTCCCCCTTTAGGTGGAAACCTACTAGGACATAGAGTCCTAGTAGGATTCCCCTCTTGGGGGCGCGCCATAGAGGGCCGGCCGGCCTCCCCCTTGCTCCTTTATATACGGGGGGAGGGGGCACCCCAAAGACACAACAATTGATCTGTTTGATCTTTTAGCCATGTGCGGTGCCCCCCTCCACCATAGTCCACCTCGATTATACTGTAGCAGTGCTTAGGCAAAGCCCTTCGTCAGTAGAACATCAACATCGTCACCACGCCGTCGTGTTGACGAAACTCTCCCTCAACACTCGGCTGGATCGGAGTTCGAGGGACGTCATCGGGCTGAACGTGTGCTGAACTCGGAGGTGCCGTACGTTCGGTACTTGATCGGTCGGATCGTGAAGACGTACGACTACATCAACCGCGTTGTGCTAACGATTCCGCTTTCGGTCTACGAGGGTACGTGGACAACACTCTCCCCTCTCGTTGCTATGCATCACCATGATCTTGCGTGTGCATAGGAATTTTTTTGAAATTACTACGTTCCCCAACAGTGGGGTCAACGTGTCAAGGTCACTATTTTACTGCTTCATCTTGTGCAATGCCTTGGATGCAACAATGGTCTCTTGCTGCAATAATCTCTTTCTAAAATTTCTCAAACACTTCATGTGTAAACACGTCTCTACCTCGTATTTCCATTACCCATGGTGTCAGTAGTTCCGGGGTCGTATGAATGCTTGAGTTGTCGACAATCAACTCCTCTTCTCATTGGCATTCTAACGCTGTATCAAACCTAAGCTAGAACTCAAGAAAAGCAAGCTTATGATGAATAGGTTAAAAAATGAATTTGCACTTTCAGAACTTGATGTGTTTCGGAGAATACCCGCCAGTGGTATGACCATAAAGTAAGCTGGTATCCATGACTGGCAAATGCTAAACCTTTTAACTAACCACTCCTTCTCCTCCAAGCCAAATTCCATAATGACGAAATTCCACTGCGATTCAAACTCGGCGAGAGTTTCTGAACCCCATACACACAAATTCATCCTATCCCAAAAATCAGAATCTTCTCGAATTATTGGTCCAATCTTCTCCACAAGTTTCTCCATTATGTGCCACATACATAACCTATGCGTTGTGGCCGGGAAAACCTTTCTAGTTGCATTCTTCATGCTAACAGCTTCATCAGTTATTATGAGTCTAGGTGCTACCCCTCCCATTGCTGTAAGGAAGGTCTCAAACAACCAAACATATGACTCAGTCTGCTCATTTAGCAAGAACTCCGCACAAAAAAACAAACTTTGTAAGTGATGATTCACCCGTGTAAATGATGCAAAGATCATGTCATATTGATTAGTGGTGTACGTAGAATCGAACGATACCACGCCATCGCCACCAAAGTGGTAGTTTTACCTACTCATGGCATCTGCCCAGAACACATACATTAAGTTCCCCTCGTTGTCGACAACAAAATCATAAAAAAAAGCTGGATTGACTTCTTGCTTTCTAGATAGCTAAGCGACAAACATTTGAGGATCAGCGTTCCTGATTTTAAGCCTGAGATCACGGTAGTAATTTTGCAGGTCCCTCTTGGTGCATCCAACATACGGAAAACCGCCTTCGCTGACTTGAAGGAGCATGTATGCTCGTCATGTACCTATGCTTGCTTTGTGACATGTGTATAGTGTATTTTTTCCCTCTCAATAACTCTACGATTTGATCTGATCAAGTGGCGTTTTTCAGGCAATACAAGTCCATGACTATGGTGCTCAACACATGATTGTATCTTGTAGGTGTTGTCACCACACAACTTGACGAAGATATGTGTATCACAACCACATCATGTAGTCGTATTCTTATGTTTTTTTTTGTTTGATGGGTTTGATGGACTTTAATCTCCTTGCTCTTCTCAGCCCTGAATCCTTTCCTACTGCACATGAAACGCTTTGTCCGAACCACATCATTGTTCAACAATTTTTGTTGTCCCACACGAACTCCAAAACCCACATGATGTGCATAGGACTTGTAAAACTCCTCCACAGCCTGAAGCCCTTCAAATGTCATCTCTACTTTAGGCTTCAAATTTTCATCGCACCTCGGCGTAAAAGACGAGCACTGCAACACAAATAAATGAATCACAGTTAAAAATCGTCATCATGCACAACTCTCTGATCAAGACGAGCAATGCAACATAAATAAATGAATTACAGTTATCGCCATCATGCACAACTCTATGAACAGATAAGAGACATGGTCAAGGATAATTTATTAAACTCACGAATAGTGGAATGCTTTCTTTCTTTCTTGGCGTAGCAAACTCCCCCTCATTCTGTTGATGGTATAATTTGGCTACTTAGTATATGATGAGCCAAATTAAATCAATGATTTATCAAGCTCATCGGTTAATGCATTGTTGAAGTATTGCCACAGAAAATTTCATGGAAGGTGAAGATACAAGTCTTAAGAAGAAGCATATGCTATACTGGACCATGGGCGTGATGCATGCAAGTGATATATATCTTTTTTTTTTGAGCATCAGTACAGACACAAGCGCTCATATACACGCGCATACACTCATCCCTATGAACGCACACACGCACACCCTACCCCTATGAGCACCTCCGAGAGACTCAGCCGGCATATCATCTTGAGATTTACGAAGTCACCGTAGGCGTCTCGTCGTCGACGGAAACGTCTCCTTCCATTGAAAGCGCATCGCCGGAAATTCGAAAATCCTGAAATAAAACCAGGAATAATGCGAGCACCAGGACTTGAACCCTGGTGGGTTGGGGATACCACTGTCCACCTAACCAACTCAACCACAGGTTGATTCGCGCAAGTGATATATATCTACGTATATGAAGAAGTATGCTTAGTCCTGATGGCCATTATCCAGTTTGATTTGCGACGTTGCCGGAATATTTAATATTTTCTTGGTGGGCTCAAGGTATTTATACATATACTTAGCCACTATATTTAGTGTGATGGAGACGTGGCCGGAATACTTTATTTATATACGCAAGACTGCATGTACGTGGATATGGCCTAGATTTGTCACGTACTTAGATTGGCAAGTATATTTTTGTACGCATGTTACATGGTAACCGAATCAAGTCCTGTTCGATTTTAGTTTTGGAGTTGTATTCCTGTACGGCAAGGCATGCTACGGAACCAAGTCCTGCCTTGTATACGCAAAGTCCAGCGTACCTTATTTATAAGGCCACGGCCGATTGGAAAAGCCCCCAGCAATCGATCTATCAATACAAACTCTATTTTCACGTACGTCTATTTACCATCGTTACTTCCTGCCGAGCCCTAGCAGCCCTAGGGTTTGGTGATCTTTGCCGTTTTCCGCTGAAAAGCGGCCGGTTCTTCTCCACGAAAGCGAGAAATCTTTGTTGCTTTGCTCGTAAAGCAATCGTTTGTCGTCACGAAAGCATGACAAATATCCTGGTGTTGCGCGGCGATTTCGCGTGCCAACACATTCATTTGAGTTTGCAAGCTTTTGCTTGATTCTGTAGCTGCAAATGTATCAACACGGTTATTCTCTAGACAAGTACGCATGTACACCATAGACAAATACTCATCAGGGTCATACGCAACATGGTTACAGTTTACTCCATGCACCATACTGAAGTTCGGTTCAGACTTTTCAGTATTAGTAGCCGTAGCAGGGAAAGTGAGATGGGCCTCACGATGGGTAGATGCAGAAACATACTGAGGGTCACCACTTGAATTATGGATCACCGCTGATGCATGTTTACCACCCAGCTTTTTATGTACTTTGATGTGTAACAATGCTGGACTGTCATTTTCTAATCGCCAGTTCGCCACTATTGAAGCCGGCTGCCGCCTCGGCCGGTTAGCAGCTTCTGCCCCGCGGCGGCGAGCGGCCTGGATGCCATGCACGTGCTGTCGACCACGCGGAAGATTCTCCGGAGCTGATCGGTCGCGCTATGGCCAGCGAACAGTGGCTCGCCGGCGAGCAGCTCCGCCATGACGCAGCCGAGCGACCAGGCGTCCACGAGCTCGTCGTAGTCCGGCTTCCCCAGGAGCATCTCGGGAGCCATGGAAATGGCCAGCCCGAGACCGCATATCTTTACCACGCCCTCGCCGCCGATGAGGATGTTCCCGGGCTTGATGTCCCGGTGGACGATACCGCGATCGTGGATCTTGCCGGCGCCGCATCTCCTCCTCAGCGAACCGCCCGCGGCGATCACACAGAACGCGGCCGAGGCTCGGGCCGACGTGCTCCAGCAAGAGGCAGCAGGTCGCGGTGGAGCGCGTGGGCACGGCGCCTCCTCTTGCCTCTGCCGTCGTCGGGCGAGCCGGTGGCGCGGTGGCGCGCCTTGACGACAACGCCGTAGCCTCCCTTGCGAGCACGCGTGTCAGCTCGTAGTGGATCGAAACGTGGCGCGCGGGCAACGCGTGGTGCGCGTTTGCCACTGCTCAATCGGATTCCACTGGAGCGAAACGCGCTTCCGAATTCGACCGGGAGTGGAGTATGGCACCGCCTCGCCGGGAGATATAAGCTCCATCACAAAGTTTCTTATTTCAATCGGATTCCGGCCGATTGGAGAGAAACGCGCTTCCGAATTCGACCGGTAGTGGCCTTGCCGGGAGATATAAGCTGCATTGGGGGCCTCGTGGTAGGCGATCGCCTTCTTCCTTCCCAATTTCCCCATCCAATCCTCCCCACTCCCCCATCCAATCCAAGATCGATCGCAGGAGCAGCTCGCGGAAAAGCCGCCGCCGCCATGGCCGGGCAGATGCTCCGCCGGTGGAATAGCTTCTACGGCGCCTTCGACCCCGTGGACGCCGCTATCGAGGCCGCCGACCCAGACCAGTTTTCCCGCCACGTGTTCCAGCGTGCGAGGGGGGACCTGTTGGTATGGCTCTGCAACGCCGCCGACGAGGACCAGGCGGAGCGTATCTGCGGGATTCTTGACGACCTCATGGCAGAGTCTCTCGAGACGCTCAGGGTGGTTCCATCAACGCCGGGGGTGCCCATCTCCACGGAGCTCGCCGAGTCTGTGCGCGCGCTGCGGGAGCACGACTCGGAGCGCGTCCGCCTCCTCGCGCGCGGCATCGTGAGCGGGTGGGAGGCCTCCGTCGAGGACGACGTCGCCAAGGTCACACTCACACCAGCCAAGGAGAAGCTGCCGCTGCCCAAGGCAACCGTCGGCAAGCAGCAGGATGTCTCCGACGCGAAGACGAAGCGGCCTCCCAAGATCTTCGGCGAGCCTTTGGCCAAGAAGACGGCGGAAATCATCAAAAAGGTGTCCGACCCTGCCGCCCGCTTCGTCGACCGTGATCGTGCCGGGTTCTGCTCGGAGGAGAAGATGGAAGCCGCAAAGCGCAACCTCCGCCAAGGTTACCAGGAAGCAGAGGACGCCAAACGGCGGCGCAAGACGCAGTTAGTGCAGGCGCCCAAGATGATGCAGCCAATCAGGAGGTGCAGCAGCTCCATTGTCAAGAAAACCTTCTCGATCAGGACGCAGCTTCACATCGCTTAGGGCTCTAGCCAAGAAACCAGTTGATCCATCCTGGTCACTTTTTATGTATATCCTTCTTTCTCGAAGACTCGAACATGTCATACTGTAGTTGTAAGTAGCACTACTGCAATGCAGTTGCTCGTAGCTCGTATGAACATGATCGAAAGAAGTTGATGAATTGAAAGAGAGATTTAGTGTTAAAAAATCTCCTGAAATCTGCAAAGAATTTGATGAAAATTATATAATTCTGCCCTTTTGCAATTTTGAGTTCTCATGTCCATGTTCAGACTTGCAGAGGCTGGGGTCTTCCTCCTTTTCGAAAAAAATGCTCAGACTTGCAGTCCAAGTTGCAATTGGAATTCAACCAAAATTGACAAAAATTCTCCCCTTCCTGTTCTTGATATAAAACAACATATGTACGACATAACCGTGATATACATACATTCAGAAAGAGATGAATCTTTACTGAGGTTTGCAAGTTGGATTGTACTCAACACAGATTGCATACAAAGCAGCCGCAAAATATGGACCAGCGTATATCAGCTTTTGCCTTCTTCTGTTTATAGCGAGGTATTTTAATTTACAGTCCTCGCAAAAAAAAGATAATATTTACAGTTGTACATGATTCCCCTTTTATACATGGCGTGGCGAGAATGTTTGCATTCCAACCCAAGAGAGCCAGTTATCACACCAAGGTATTTCAAAGAAAAGGCTATGTTACAAAGAACGAAATGCGGTGCCTTTCATTTAGAAGTAGAGTACTATTTACAGGTGTACATGATTTCCGCTTCATTCATAACCCTGATTCGGTTCATATACTCGGACCAGGAGAGCCGGTCATCACACTCCATGGTCACCACTGATAAACAAGAGTAGAGACCCCCAGGCACCCTGATGCGGAGCATCCCTCGACTACTCGCACCGACACTCCATCACCACCGCAAGCTCCAAGTGGACCAATGACACGAGCACGTGCACGCGCCATCGAGAACGAGGTTGACTCTCTCCTCTTCGAGTTTCGCTCGGTTTCACATGAGAATTGGATTCTACCATCATCGGAAACATTGTGCATGCTTAGGTACCAAGAAGACGATGGTGAGAAGGAGAGGACGGAGACTCAAGTGACCTCGAAGCAAGGGAAGGAAGAGAAGGAAGAAGAGAACGAGAAGGATGAAGAAGAAGGAGAAGGGACAAACTCCCTGGACGCCCCGGGTGCCCGGCACCTGCAGCCCCCGGGTGCCCGGGCCCCTGGCCACCTACAGCCGCGCCCCCGGGTGCCCGGGCCTTGGCTGGCTGGGTGCCCGGCCCCCTCTGCCCCAGCCGCTGGGCTCTGCCCCGGGTGCCCGGGCTTGAGGCCCCGGGTGCCCGGCCGCTCCACCCGGCCATCTCCAGCGCCACCCCCGGGTGCCCGGGACTTGGGCCCTCGGGTGCCCGGCCGCCCCGCACGGCCATCTCCAGCGCCACCCCCGGGTGCCCGGGACTTGGGCCCCCGGGTGCCCGGCCACATGCCAGCCGGCCCCTGAGTAGTTCGGGTGCCCGGCCCAAGTTGCCCGGGTGCCCGCCCCCCTTTGTCCAGCCGCACGTTGATGGCCTTTTTGGCCTTGTACCCCTCTCTTCTTGCCTTGTGTCGCCCCTAGACTATATAAAGACACCTCCTAGGTCATTTGGAAGGTTAGCAAAGATTAGACTAAACCTTGTGAGCCTTTGCTCCTTGTATCCCCTCCTCTTAGGAGCTCAAGCCCCCACCTAGGGAAGAATCCATTGGATTATCAAGGCCTCCTCTTGGAGAAGATCATCAAGACCTCACATAGTGGGAAGAATTTACCAAGTGCTACTATCCTTGTATTGATCTTGTAATCTTGTGGATCTCATGTATGCTACTCTAGTGGATGTGATATTTGGGTTTATTTAAGAGTTTTGTTCTTGGTGTTCTTGAGTGTTTTCCTCCTTTTCCCCCTTCAAGTGTGGAAAGATCCTTCCTAGGGTTTGACCCTACAACATCTTGGTATCATGAGCCAGGTTTATTCACATCTTGGAGTCTGATCCCCCCATTTGCTAGCTTGATTTTGTTGTTTTTCGTCCAAATTCGAAAATCCCCACAAAAATAGCCCCAAAAATTTTTCTTGCAATTTGTTGGATCTTGTGAGATTTGGTTGTTTTGGTCCATGGATTTGATGTTTGGCAAGTGGATCTAGCCCCTGCACAACAATCCCCACCCTTCCCACCACGAAATCCACCGAATTTGGCCTTTCCCCAAAGATTTCCGCCCAAATCGGCCACCACCGGGTGCCTGCACCTCGAACCACCGGGCACCCGCACCGCGCCCAGCCACCCCCGGGCACCCGCACCTCACACCCCCGGGTGCCCGCACCCACCCAAATCAGCCCACTACCAACACCATTTTGGCCATAACTTCCACCTCCCAAGCCCGTTTTTCGTGTTCTTTAGCTCGTTTAGAAGCTCTTGACATCCCCCATCCACTCATCCCACTACCACCACCATTAACCCCCATCCCAAAAATCACCACAAAAACACCCACCTTCCGCATTTGACCGATTTTGTGTTGCCATTTGCGTTTTGTCTACTTAGGAGCGTGTGACATCTTCGTCACCATCATCGACTCGGAGTCATCTTCATCGCTAACCGTAAGAACGGACGGTAACCTCGACGACACTTACTCCTTACCTTGCTTTTGCATTGATAGCCCGAGCCACTTTGCGTCGCTTACCCATTGAGACTAGCAAGTTGAGAATTGTCGGGCCACGCTTTTTGTGCACCGTAGTGATCGTGTTATCATCTTAGTGCCATAACTCTCTCCCGTGCATATTATACATCCTTGTCTCATATCATACTCGGCTCGAGCATCAAGCATAGAAAAAAAAGAAAAGCTTTAAAGCAAAAGAGGAGAAACAAAGAGCTTGTAAGCAATAGAGTTGAGCCATTTGCATACCTATATCATCTTGGTCATCGCATATATACCATAGTTGGGATTGAAGACGACACGGTTCTCTCATAGGTAGGTGCACAAGCGTATCTTGCCCATTTGAGCAATCGAGCTAGTGTCTCTCGAGCATTTGCACAACAAGAGCATTTTCCGTGGTTGCACATTTCGAGCTCACTCCTTGGTTGTGCTGATCCCATCTATCTTCCATGCGTGTGTACCTAGTGATACCTTTGGGTTTGATCTATTTGCTTTACTTGCATTTTTGTGAACCTTCTCAACCTTATCGATATCTTGACTAACATTTTCTTGAAATTTTTGCCACCATCCTAACCGAGCTACTCCATAAGCCTCTTACTTGTAGGTGTGAGAAACAAACCCGGTTCCAATTCTCCTATTGTGGCATTACATTGAGTGACACTTGTTACATCTTCAATCCTCGGAGATGGTAACTTTGGTATTGTTCTCTCACTTTCCTACTCACCCCACTTGGTTATGATGGATAGGCTAAGCGCGTCGTCGAACCCACTTTTTGAGGAGCAAGGTGATGATTCCGGATATGTCTCCAAGTACCACTTCTTCATCACGCAACGAGCGCTTCATCAAGAAAACGTCGCATCGGGTGAACGCTTGGAACAACTCGCCTCCGACCTTCGTCAAAACATCGACGACAAATTCAACACACAAATGGAAGAGCTCCGCAACATGATCGTTCAACGCCCGTCTTCCTCATCGGCTTCTTCAAGACGGTGCCACTCCAGTCACCGTACAAGTCGGCAATCTTCGGACTACTCCTCTTATGATGCAAGTCCACCACGAGCTCGCCCTCCTCGACGTGATCATCATCAAGCTCACCAAGCTCAAGAAAATCCATTCCATGGCAATGGATTACAAGACCGAGTTCGAGCACGTGAACGGATGTGACACCAAGTCCCTCATGGAGCAATGGAGCAAGAGCAAATACCTCCACAAGTACCACCTCAAGCACCTCAAGACGGTGATGCACTTCGACAAGCACAAGAGCAACGTGAAGCACAAGCCCTCGACCGTGAAGCTCAAGCACAACAAGCTCTACGCGAGGCCACTAGAGCCGTTGAAGTCCGCAACCGCCAAGTGCGAGAACAAGAGGAAGCTCTTCGATGCGAGATACAAGAAGAAGCCACCCGACGCGAAGAACAACAAGAAAGGCGCAACCAAGCGCACATTCCTCGCCCTCCTCCAAGACAAGAATGACACCAAGTGGAACAAGTGCTTCAAGACCCTCCTCCACGCCAAGAGCGACATCATGAGGAACGAGCATTCGAGGACTTTCCAAGGAAAGAGCGATAACACAACCGCTATCAAGATGAAGAACTCCGCTACGGCAAGCTCAAGTTCACCATGCCAAAGTTCTCTGGAAGCAATGATCCCGAAGAATATCTCTCTTGGGCATTGAAGGTGGACAAGACTTTTTGCCTCCACAACTACGATGAAGAAAAGAAGATAGCCATGGCCTCCCTCGAGTTCCAAGACTACATCCTCATTTGGTGGGAACAAATGATCGAGCGACGACACAAGAGGCAAACCACCAATAACAACTTGGGAAGCCATGAAGGAAGTCATGAGAGCCCGCTTTGTGCCTACTCACTACACTCAAGATCTTTTCAATAAGTTGCAACTCCTCAAGCAAGGCACCAAGACAGTGGAAGAATACTACCAAGAAATGGAGATTGCCATGATACGAGCCAATGTCAAGGAAGATGACGAGCAAACAATGGCACGCTTCTTGAACGGCCTCAACCACCCAATCAAGCGGATCACCGACTTCCAACTGTTGGGGAACGTAGTAATTTCAAAAAAATTCCACGCAAGATCATGGTGATGCATAGCAACGAGAGGGGAGAGTGTTGTCCACGTACCCTCGTAGACCGTAAGCGGAAGCGTTATGACAACGCGGTTGATGTAGTCGTACGTCTTCATGATCCGACCGATCCGAGTACCGAACGTACGGCACCTCTGAGTTCAGCACACGTTCAGCTCGATGACGATCCCCGGACTCCGATCCAGCAGGGTGTCGGGGATGAGTTCCGTCAGCACGACGGCATGGTGACGATGATGATGTTCTACCGACGCAGGGCTTCGCCTAAGCACCGCAACGATATGACCGAGGTGGAATATGATGGAGGGGGGCACCGCACACGGCTAAGGAACGATCACGCAAACAACTTGTGTGTCATGGGGTGCCCCCTGCCCCCGTATATAAAGGAGCAAGGGGAGGAGGGCCGGCCAAGGAGGAGGAGGCGCGCCCAAGGGGGGAGTCCTACTCCCACCAAGAGTAGGACTCCTCCTTTCCTAGTAGGAGTAGGAGAGAAGGAAGGAGAAGAGAGAAGGGAAGGAAGGAGGGGGTGCGGCCCCTCCCCCTAGTCCAATTCGGACTAGGCCTTGGGGGGGCGCGCTGCCTGCCCTAGGCAGCCCTTCTCTCTTTCCCGTATGGCCCAATAAGGCCCAATACTTCTCCCCGGTGAATTCCCGTAACTCTCTGGTACTCCGATAAATACCCGAATCACTCGGAACCTTTCCGAAGTCCGAATATAGTCGTCCAATATATCGATCTTTACGTCTCGACCATTTCGAGACTCCTCGTCATGTTACCGATCTCATCCGGGATTCCGAACTCCTTCGGTACATTAAAACTCATAAACTCATAATATAACTGTCATCGAAACCTTAAGCGTGCGGACTCTACGGGTTCGAGAACAATGTAGACATGACCTAGAACTATTTCCGGTCAATAACCAATAGCGGAACCTGGATGCTCATATTGGCTCCTACATATTCTACGAAGATCTTTATCGGTCAAACCGCATAACAACATACGTTGTTCCCTTTGTCATCGGTATGTTACTTGCCCGAGATTTGATCGTCGGTATCCAATACCTAGTTCAATCTCAGCATCGGCAAGTCTCTTTACTCGTTACGTAATGCATCATTTAAGTAACTAACTCATTAGCTACATTGCTTGCAAGGCTTATAGTGATGTGCATTACCGGGAGGGCCCAGAGATACCTCTCCGACAATCGGCGTGACAAATCCTAATTTCGAAATACGCCAACCCAACATGTACCTTCGGAGATACCTGTAGAGCTCCTTTATAACCACCCAGTAACGTTGTGACGTTTGGTAGCACACAAAGTGTTCCTCCGGTAAACGGAAGTTGCATAATTTCATAGTCATAGGAACATGCATAAGTCATGAAGAAAGCAATAGCAACATACTAAACAATCAAGTGCTAAGCTAACGGAATGGGTCAAGTCAATCACATCATTCTCCTAATGATGTGATCCCGTTAATCAAATGACAACTCATGCCTATGGTTAGGAAACTTAACCATCTTTGATTAACGAGCTAGTCAAGTAGAGGCATACTAGTGACACTATGTTTGTCTATGTATTCACACATGTATTATGTTTCCGGTTAATACAATTCTAGCATGAATAATAAACATTTATCATGATATAAGGAAATAAATAATAACTGTATTATTGCCTCTAGGGCATATTTCCTTCAGTCTCCCACTTGCACTAGAGTCAATAATCTAGTTCACATCGCCATGTGATTTAACACCAATATTCATATCTGTATATGATTAACACCCATAGTTCACATGTCATGTGACCAACACCCAAAGGGTACAAATGTATGATCATGTTTTGTTCGTGAGAGAAATTTAGTCAACGGGTCTGTCACATACAGAGCCGTATGTATTTTACAAATATTCTATGTCTTCAATGCTTTGCATGGAGCTACTCTAGCTAATTGCTCCCACTTTCAATATGTATCCAGATTGAGACCTAGAGTCATCTGGATCAGTGTAAAAGTTTGCACCGATGTAACTTTTACAACAAACTCTTTTATCACCTCCATAATCGAGAAACATCTCCTTAGTCCTCACTAAGGATATTCTTGACCGGTGTCCAGTGATCTGCTATTACATCAAAATTGTATTCCTTTGTCAAACTCAGAGCAAGGTATACAGTAGGTCTGGTTCATAGCATACTTTATAGAACCTATGACTGAGGCATATGGAATGACTTTTCATTCTCTTTCTATTTTCTACCATGGTCGGGTCTTGAGTCTTACTCAACTTCACACCTTGCAACACAAGCAAGCACTCCTTCTTTGACTGTTCCATTTTGAACTATTTCAAAAAAAAACTATCAAGGTATGTACTCATTGAAAAAATCTTATCAAGCGTATTGATCTATCTATATAGATCTTGATGCTCAATGTGTAAGCAGCTTCACCGAGGTCTTGCTTTCAAAAACTCTTATTCAAGTATCCTTTCATGCTATCCAGAATTTCTATATCATTTCCCATCAACAATAGTCATCCACATATAATATTAGAAATGCTACAGAGCTCACACTCACTTTCTTGTAAATACAGGCTTCTCGAAAAGTCTGTATAAAATCATATGCTTTGATCAACTCATCAAAACGTATATTCCAACTCCGAGAGGCTTGCACCAGTCCATAAATGGATCTCTGGAGCTTGCACACTTTGTTAGCACCTTTAGAATTGACAAAACCTTCTGGTTGCATCATATACAACTCTTCTTTAAGAAAAACATTAAGGAATGCAGTTTTGACATCCATTTGCGAGATTTCATAAAATGGGTGTCGGTGTCAAAACCGGCGGATCTCGGGTAGGGGGTCCCGAACTGTGCGTCTAGGCGGATGGTAACAGGAGACAAGGGACACGATGTTTTACCCAGGTTCGGGCCCTCTTGATGGAGGTAAAACCCTACGTCCTGCTTGATTAATATTGATGATATGGGTAGTACAAGAGTGGATCTACCACGAGATCAAGGAGGCTAAACCCTAAAGCTAGCCTATGGTATGATTGTTGTAATGTATGTTGTCCTACGGACTAAAGCCCTCCGGTTTATATAGACACCGGAGGAGGCTAGGTTACAGAGTCGGTTACAATGGTAGGAGATCTACATATCCGTGACGCCAAGCTTGCCTTCCACGCCAAGGAAAGTCCCATCCGGACATGGGACGGAGTCTTCAATCTTGCATCTTCGTAGTCTTGGAGTCCGCGGACGATGATAGTCCGCTGTCCGGACACCCCTAGTCCAGACTCCTCAAGAGCCTCTCGAACCAGGCTTCAATGACGATAAGTCCGGCACGCATAATGTTCGGCATTGCAAGGCGGGTTCCTCCCTTGAATAATCCAGAGAAGATCATGAACACCAGGATAGTGTCCGGCTCTGCAAAATAAATTCCACATTCCACCGTAGAGAGAATAATGCACATAAATCCAATCTGCTGACGTTTTATGCGGCATGACATCACACCGCTTCCAAGCCTTTATTTGAATCATTTTCTGTTATACCACCTCAGCACGTTTAGCGAAGCGGTTTCCTTGGCACGTCTTGTCGAAGCAGAGATCGTGTTAGCCTTATTCCGGGATTCTCATCAATATGTGCGTGGGTAACCCAACCGTGCCCGTCGCCACGCCTCCTCTATCGAAGGTGAATCCCGAACTGTCACGAGGACGACTCTTGGTATTTTCCCCCTTTATAAGAGGACCAAGGCTCGTTTCTTTTCTTCAATCTCGCATCGAATCTCCTCTTTGCTCCCAGTTCCAACACCCAGAGCCCCAGACTCGAGCGCCTCGGATTCTCATCCATGTCCGGCTCCGACCTCCAGGGTCGGTGGATGCCCTCCTCCGTCACGGAGGAGGACGTGCTAAAGCTTCGTGAGGCCAAGTACCTGTCCTACGAGATTTCGCATAGGTTGCCTTCCCAAGGGCAGGCCGTGCCCGCCCGAGCCCGTGAGTACGTTGTCTTCAGATCCCACCTCCGCCGGGTTTAGGCTTCCCGACGGACCCCTTCATGAGAGGGCTTATGTTCTACTACGGGCTGGATTTTCACGACTTGGCTCCGGAGTCCATCCTCCATATCTCCGCATTCATTATCATCTGCGAAGCCTTCCTCCGCATCACTCCCCACTTCGGCATGTGGCTGAAGACCTTTAATGTGGAGCCAAAGATGATCGGGGCGCTCAGCGGAGTCTTGGGGCGACTATAAGCGAAGGGCCGATGCCCGTGGCCGAGGGTTCCTTCCAAGAGGAACTCGGATTGTGGCAGCAGGTGGTTCTATATCACCGCTCGAAGGCGCAAGCAAAAGCCGCCGCCTTCATTCCGCCCGGACCTCCACGCCGACCGGTGTCGTGGGTCAACCAGGGGCTCAATTGGGGACCGTCCGAAGACGTGCCCTCATTGCATGGCGGATTCGAGACCTCCAAAGCGAGGGAGATCAATCTGGTCGTGGTGATGCGAGTTATGCTAATCAGCGCCTTCGCCTGCAAACACCGCCCTCTCCGTCTATGGGAGTTCAATCCGGAGGGACCTCGGATTCTCCAACACTTCATGGGTGCGACACCCGTGGAGATGTACAAGTTGTTCTTCGGACCACAGGTAGCGTGTCCGGAATTGACCGAGGACGCAGGCCTAAGCTGCAATCGCCCCGATACTCAGGTAAATAGCTCAGAGTCCGAACGTTATGTTTATCTGCTTTTTTCTAGAGTTCGCCTCCTGACCCATTACTCTTCAACAGGAGTGGGTAGCGCGATCGAAGCTGATAAGGTGTCCGGCTCCCCTCCCAGAGACCGCACTAGAGCCCGTGCTGGTCAGAATGTTGGAGGTCGCGCCCGCAGAAGGGAGCCATGGGGAAAATAGAGGAGCTATTATTTTGCCCAAAGGGGCGTCTGAAGAGAGGGGAATCAAAAACCCCTCCTTCCAGGGGGAGAAAAGGACCGCCTCCGAAGATCCGGAGGCCAAAGCCCCTAAACGAGGGAAGAAATCTTCACCAGGGGGTCCAGCGTCCGGGGAGAACCCGGACGTACAGTCGTCTCTAAAGGATCAGCCCTCCAGCGAGCCGTGAGTAGGAAAAGGGGAGTTCATTAGTAAGAAAATACCTCCATTTGTGTTTCTTTAGATAACCGAAATTTTTATCTTGCAGTTCGGATTTGCAGCCTTCTCAGATGAGTTCATCTTCAGGGGATCTTCTTCCGGAGATGATGGAGAGCGAAACGCCTCCGTCTGCTGCGCCGTCAGATAGGGTAGACAAGCCTGAAGTATCATCACGGAGGGTATCCCAGAGTCCGGAGGGGCCGGAGAGTTCGGCGCCTACTGGTATCCGGCCGGGAGAACTAAAGAATCTGCTTGAGAGGGCGTCCATCTCAGAAGATCACCGTGCTTTGATGCGTATGGTGATTGGAAGGATTTCTTCCACCGAGAGCGGATTGCGTAATGCCGCTAAGAGTTTGCTGGCGGGATTTGAGGTACGCAAGAATGACGCACCTTTTTTTTGACAGTTTGCACATAAAAGTGCGCCCTGTATAGATAGTAGCCTCTGAGACTCGGTAGGTTGTCGAAAACGACAATGTGCCTAGGATCAAAATCGCAAGTAATGAATGTCGCCGTTTCAGGTGGCGGATAGTCCGAGGGCTAGCCGGACTATTGGATTTGCCGAGTTAATGCGGCAACTTGACATGGCGGATGCGGACATCGCACTTGTCAACCGGCGACTTGACGAGTCGCAAGGTAAATGAGTTCTCCACAGTCGCTTTATTTAAGGGGGTCAAAGCCCTCCTCTGATAAATTATATGCTGTGATACAGATGGTGCTGCTGCTGTGGAGAGCCTTCGGGCTGAACTTGCTCAAGCTAAGGAGCAAGCCCGAAGGAGTGATGCGGCTGCTTCGAGGGCGGCCGAGGAGTTGAAAGCCGAAAAGGCTGCCCACTGCCTAAGCAGGGAAAAGGTGACCGAATTGGCCGTGAAATTAAGAGATGCTGCCGACGGCAATGAGGCTCTTTACAAGGAGCGCTTATCGGAGCGGGAAGACCTGGGGAAGGCCACCGCCGAGGCCAAGGATGCCCGTTCTGCAATGCGGGCTATGAAGGAGGAGCTGCGCCAGGCCGGAGATATTGTGGCTGGCAAGCCTTTTCTGTTGTGTCGCCGGTTTACGGATCAAAAGTATGCTCAACTTGGCCAGCTGTGGGGTCCGGAGGATCCGTATATGGACTTAGCGGCAAGTGCGGCTGATGCCGTTGAGCACTTCCGGAGCCAGAAGGATCACAAGACGGAAGAGCTATTTTGGTCTCAATTCCATAGTCCGGATCGTTCACTTCCGTTGACCGATCGGTTGGCCGAATGGGCCGAGCTAAATAGATTGTCCGGACTTGCCATGACTGACATCGTGGCTCATGTCTGGCCAGAGAGGCCCAAGGCGACGAGCTATTTCGGCTTATTGCAGCAATTTCTTGGAGCGGTGCCGCATATCAAGGAGATGAAGCGGTCGGCCTGCATCGAAGGCGCGCAGATGGCTCTTGCCCGTGTGAAGACACATTGGACAGAGATGGATGCCACCGCTTGCCGCCCAGGGTTCGGACGAAAGCCGGTTACCCACCGAGCACTATTTTGGGGAAGTTATGCGTGGCGCTCGTGTAATAGAGTCGCAGTGCTCAAAAAATGTCACGTTCGAATGAACGTTTTAGCTTGTAAAACAATGATTATGCTATAACTGCTTTTTATACTTGTGCGTCCCAAGTAGTAAAATATCTCCTATGTGGTCGTTTACGTATACATTTGTATAACCTGAAAGATTGCAGTCTTCGGCTTCAGCCCCCACGCACAAGGTGCGGGGGTGTTCGCAAAAATAGCGCGTTTTCACACTTAATCCGACGTCTCGGTCCTGTTAAGGAGGTGGTAGCGTAGCAAACAAGGCAATCCGGACTATAATGCTTTATCACTTTCACTTAGCTAGTGGAGTTCGAGGGTGGGGCTACGATATAGCCCCTTGGGGCACCGCGCTTCTCCAAGTTCGGGGCACGTGTGTGCCTGACCGGGAAACGGTCCTTCGTCAAAGCGGGGAATTCTAAACATTCCGGTAGTCGATTGAGTGGTTGACCAGTCTCTCGCTATATCATGACATCAGTTTTGGCTTTCATCGAGGTGCTCGCCAAATTAACTGGGGCACAATCGCAGAGTTCTCCGTGCCGCGTTAGCCGATGATACGGAACGTAAGGCAGCAAAACACGAGAGCCGGCAAACCTAACATTTGACCAAAGACATGATTCGAGCTGATGCATATAATGCCTAATCTCGAGACGCCGAACACTCCCTAAGGTGTTCGGTCTTTATAATAATGGGCAGAACAATGCCCTAAGCCCCTAGTGTCCAGGTACGGGCATGGTCCTCTGACGCGGCCGATGCCAAAACGTCAGGCTTCGCTTTGGTTATAGGAAAAAACCAAGGAAGAATAACAACAAGAGACAGTAAAGAAGGTTTATGCAGGGTCTTAATCTGAAAAGAATCCTCGCAACGGGTCCCTGCTGCACGTCTGCGCCTGTGTCTCCGTTGTGCCGTTATCCTGGATGGGTGTGCACGTTGTTCATCTGTAGAAAGAGAGGAACTTAGTTTGAAAACAATTCGTGCGAAAAAGGTATATGTGAAAGAAGAAATATAAATAAGTAGAGCGGGGTCTGTATGAACTCGCTGTTGTTTGTGCGCGCAGCCCCTTGTGAAGGGATGTGCGACTGGGGAGCCCCTAGCCTACTTGTGCCGGACTTGTCTATGCGTGTCCAGGGCCTTTAGGTGACCCTCGCACTGAAATGATGCCACGTGGACCGGGCATCTTGAGTGTAAGAGACGCGTAATGTGGTATGGAGTTGAAACGGACAAAAGCCTCTCGTCCCAAGAGTGCCTGATATCCACTTTTAAATGGGACACAACTTCTAGCAGTTCGGTGATCCGAACACAACTTCTAGTAGTAGGGAGCCTGTGCATTTGGCGTAAGGGCCTGGCATCACTCCTTTGAAGGAAGTGCGGCTGTGTCGAATCTTAGTAAGGTCTATCCCCAACTTGCGGATTGTGTTTGGGTACAGCAGGTTTAAGTCACTGCCTCCATCCATCAGGACTTGTGTAAATTTTAGTCCGTCGATTATAGGATCCAATATCAGGGCAGTCCATCCTGCATTTCAAACGCTTCTGGAATAATCCAGGTGGTCAAAAGTGATTGGTTTTAATGTCCAATCTCTATATTCCACTAGGTTGGACCGTGCGAGACCCATTTTAACGGATTCTGCACTTTTTTTCCTTATTATCACATGAAGTGAATTTACTGCTTTAACCTCTTGTGGGAAAGTCTTTGCTTTCCGGAGCTCTGCTGGTGGGGTTTATCATCTTTGCTTGACGCGTTGAGCCCCTTGTGTTCGGCGTTTAATCGGCCGGACTGTTTGAAAACCCAACAATCTCGATGGGTGTGGTTTGCAGGCCTTCCGGGGGTACTGTGGATTTGACATATCCGACCCAAAATCTTGTTTAAGTTGGACAGCTCATCGCTGTCATCCTTAAGAGGCAGTGTTTTGTTGTTTGGCCGCGAGCTTTTGAATCCGGAATTGACTGCCATGCTCTTTGGGCTTTTCTCTTTATTCCGGCGCTGCTCTTTTCTGCGCCGTGATTTTCCGTTTCCATCTCTTATCTCGGATGTACTTGGGTCGCTGGTGCTGCATCTTGCTAACCAGCTATCCTCTCCCGCACAGAAGCGGGTCATGAGGCTTGTTAGCGCGGACATTGTCCTCGGTTTCTCTTGGCCGAGGTGTCGGCAAGCCATTCGTCTCGGACGTTATGTTTAAAAGCTGCTAAGGCTTCAAGTCCGGACAATCGACTATTTTGTTCTTTTGGTAAGGAACCTGTTCTGCACTTGCGCTACCGACTCTCCGGCTGTTGAGTTATATGACTTAGATCGTCTCAGATCCGGAGGGCGGACATAAGTCCCTTGAAAATTTGCTCTAAACGCCCCTCGAGCTCTTCCCAACTTCCAACAAGTGTTTTCGGGAGGCTTTTAAGCCAATGACGGCTAGCCCTTTGAGCTTGAGGGTAGGTATTTTATGGCGTGGAGATCATCTCCTCTGGCCATGTGTATGTGTAGTATATAATCTTCTATCCAGACTCCAGGGTCTGTTGTTCCATCATAGGCCTCTATGTTTATGAGTTTAAATCCTGCTGAGAATTCATGGTCCAGCACCTCATTGGTGAAACATAGTGGGTGTGCGGCGCCCCTGTATTTGGGTGTGCCACTATCTTTGGACACTTGACGTGTTGCCTTGCTTCCTGGGGCCTTCTTCTTTGGCCCGCAGATGGACCTGGCTGGGCCATCTATCTTTCAAGGTTCAATAGTCGGCTTATGTGCGGCGCCGCTTTCAGAATTTGGTCTATCATCTGGCCGTCTATCCAGCCAGGCGGCCTTTTCATGTTTTGACTGCGGGGGCTCTATGGCTTCCTCGTCAAATTCCGGTAACAGCTTGCGCTTTGGGTAGCTCTTGGATTGGTGGCTGTTGCCGTATGTATTCGCGGTTTTGAGCACTTTGCTCCACCTCATCCTGAGTGTGTCTTCCGCTGTTTTGAGCTTCCGTTTTTCCTTCTTCAAGCTTCTTGCAGTGTTGACGAGTCTTTTCCGAAGGTTTTTACTATCCGGCGGCGTGTCCGGCATGAGATCATCCGGACTGTCATTTTCGCCGGGCCTGGACTGATTATCTGACTCGTTCTGTTCGGACGGTTGCTTATCTGCATGTTCGTCGTCCACTTGTGTGCCCTGCTGTATTGCGGGGTCCTTAGGAGCGTTGTTATTGTCGAGGCGGGACTTAGGGCGGCGTCTGCGCCGCCGTTTAGGTTGTTTGTCGGCTGGGTTATCTTCTGCCGCGGCCCGTTGGTCCTCGTTATCGCTCTCTTTTGGGGTATCCACCATATGTACATCATATGACGAGGTGGTCCTCCCGTGCCCTATAGGCGCTGGTTCTTGTTCGTCTCCGGCGTCGTCGTATATACCGTCAATGTCTTCAGAGTCATAGTCTAGCATGTCGGTTAGATCGTCGACAGTGGCTACAAAGTGGGTGGTGGGTGGGCGCTGAATTTCTTCGTCATCCGTATCCCAACCATCCTGACCATAGTCCGGCCAGGACTCTCCCGTTAACGAGATATGCTTTAGCGAATTTAGGATGTCTCCAAAGGGCGAGTATTGGAAGATGTCCGCGGTGGTGAATTCCATAACCGGCGCCCAATCCGATTCGATTGGTAGGGGCGTGGGAGATCTGGAATCCGGCAAGGAGTCCGGCACCTCGGAGTCATGAGTTTCGCGAAGGACAAGATTAGCGTTCGGCTCCATCGCCATGGAAGTTGAAGCCCCCGAGGTGGTGTCCATCCATCGATCCTCGATCTGGGCGATCGGCTCCGGACTAAAGGCGAAGCGGATTCGTGCGCCCACCAAGGCAATCGCTCGGGCGGTAGAGCTAGATCATGCCCATCGCAACAGTGCGGCACGCTCGGCTTTGGCTCGAGCCCGTCGAAGATCAAGTTCCCGCGGATGTCGGCCGTGAAGTTTAGGCTTCCGAATCTGACCTAATGGCCAGGGGCGTAGCTTTCGATCTGCTCCAGATGGCCAAGGGAATCGGCCCGCAGTGCGAAGCTGCCGAGTACGAAGATCTGTTTAGGGCGAAAAGTCTCAACCTGGACAGCGTTGTTGACTGAAGATGCCATCGAGCCTATCGGTGACGACACAGAGGAACTCTCAATGAAAGCACCAATGTCGGTGTCAAAACCGGCGGATCTCGGGTAGGGGTCCCGAATCTGTGCGCCTAGGCGGATGGTAACAGGAGACAAGGGACACGATGTTTTACCTGTGTTCGGGCCCTCTTGATGGAGGTAAAACCCTCGCCCCGCTTGATTAATATTGATGATATGGGTAGTACAAGAGTGGATCTACCACGAGATCAAAGAGGCTAAACCCTAAAGCTAGCCTATGGTATGATTGTTGTAATGTATGTTGTCCTACGGACTAAAGCCCTCCGGTTTACATAGACACCGGAGGAGGCTAGGGTTACACAGAGTCGGTTACAATGGTAGGAGATCTACATATCCGTATCGCCAAGCTTGCCTTCCACGCCAAGGAAAGTCCCATCCGGACACGGGACGGAGTCTTCAATCTTGCATCTTCGTAGTCTTGGAGTCCGGCGGACGATGATAGTCCGGCTGTCCGGACACCCCCTAGTCCAGGACTCCCTCAATGGGGCAATTGCTAACATGATTCGAACAGACTTAAGCATTGCTACAGTTGAGAAAATCTCATTGTAGTCAACATTCTGAACTTTGTCGAAAACCTTTTTGCGACAAGTCGAGCTTTGTAGATAGTAACACTACTATCAACGTCCGTCCTCCTCTTGAAGATCCATTTATACAATATGGCTTGCCGATCATCGGGCAGCTCCACCAAAGTCCACACTTTGTTCTCATACATGGATCCTGTCTCAGATTTCATGGCCTCAAGCCATTTCGCGGAATCTAGGCTCATCATCGCTTCCTCATAGTTCGTAGGTTTATCATGGTCTAGTAACATGACTTCCAGAATAGGATTGCCGTAGCACTCTGGTGTGGACCGTACTCTGAAAAACTACGAGGTTCTGTAGTAACTTGATTTGAAGTTTCATGATCATCATCATTAGCTTCCTCACTAATTGGTTTAGGCATCACTGAAACTGATTTCAGTGATGAACTAGTTTCCAATTCAGGAGAAGGTACTATTACCTAATCAAGTTTCTACTTTTCTCCCACTCACTTCTCTCGAGAGAAACTCCTTCTCTAGAAAGGATCCATTCTTAGCAACGAATATTTTGCCTTTGGATCTGTGACTAGAAGGTGTACCCAACAATCTCCTTTGTGTATCCTATGAAGACGCATTTCTCCGATTTGGGTTCGAGCTTATCAGGTTGAAACTTTCTTTCACATAAGCATCGCAACTCCCAACTTTAAGAAACGACAGCTTAGGTTTACTGCTAAACCATAGTTCATATGGTGTCATCTTAACGGATTTAGATGGTGCCCTATTTAAAGTGAATGCAGCTATCTCTAATGCATAACCCCAAAACGATAGTGGTAAATCGGTAAGATACATCATAGATCGCACCATATCCAATAAAGTGCGGTTACGACGTTCGGACACACCATTATGATGTGGTGTTCCATATGGCGTGAGCTGTGAAACTATTCCACATTGTTTAAAATGAAGGCCAAACTCGTAGCTCAAATATTCATCTCTACGATCAGATCATAGAAACTTTATTTTCTTGTTACGATGATTTTTCCACTTCACTCTGAAATTCTTTGAACCTTTCAACTATTTCAGACTTATGTTTCATCAAGTAGATATACCCATATCTGCTCAAATCATCTTGTGAAGGTCAGAAAATAACGATCCTTGCCACGAGCATCAACACTCATTGGATCGCATACATCGGTATGTATTATTTCCAATAAGTCAGTAGTTCGTTCCATTGTTCCGGAGAACAGAGTTTTAGTCATCTTGCCTAAAAGGCACGGTTCGCAAGCATCAAATGATTCATAACCAAGTGATTCCGAAAATCCATCTTTATGGAGTTTCTTCATGCGCTTTACACCGATATGACCCAAACGGCAGTGCCACAAATAAGTTGCACTATCATTATTAACTTTGCATCTTTTGGCATCAACATTATGAATATGTGTATCACTATGATCAAGATTCAATAAACCATCACCATTGGGTGTATGACCATAGAAGGTTTTATTCATGTAAACAGAATAACAATTTATTCTCTATCTTAGATGAATAATCGTATCACAATAAACATGATCTTATCATATTTATGCTTAACGCAAACACCAAATAACATTTATTTAGGTTTAACACTAATCTCAAAAATATAGGGAGTGTGTGATGATGATCATATCAATCTTGGAACTAGTTCCAACACTCATCGTCACTTCCCCTTCAACTAGTCTCTTTTTATTCTGTAACTCCTGTTTCGAGTTACTAATCTTAGCAACCAAACAAGTATCAAATACTCAGGGGCTACTATAAACACTAGTAAGGCACACATCAATAACCTGTATATCAAATATACCCTTGTTCTTCTTGCCATCCTTCTTATCCACCAAATATTCAGGGCATTTCCACTTCCAGTGACCATTTCCTTTGCAGTGTAAGCACTCAGTTTCAGGCTTTGGTCCAGCTTTGGTCTTCTTCATGGGAGTGACAACTTGTTTGCCATTCTACTTGAAGTTTCCCTTTCTTTCCCTTTGCCCTTTTCTTTAAACTAGTGATCTTGTCAATTATCAACACTTGATGCTCTTTCTTGATTTCTACCTTCGTCGATTTCAACATCACGAAGAGTTCGGGAATCGTTTTCGTCATCCCTTGCATACTATAGTTCATCACGAAGTTCTAGTAACTTAGTGATGGTGACTAGAGAATTTTGTCAATCACTATCTTATCTGGAAGATTAACTCCCACATGATTCAAGCGATTGAAGTACACAGACAATCTGAGCACATGCTCACTAGTTGAGCGATTCTCCTCCATCTTTCAGCTATAGAACTTGTTGGAGACTTCATATCTCTCAACTCGGGTATCTGCTTGAAATATCAACTTTAATTCTGGAACATCTCATATGGTCCATGACGTTCAAAATGTCTTTGAAGTCCCGATTCTAAGCCGTTAAGCATGGTGCACTAAACTATCAAGTAGTCATCATATTGAGCTAGCCAAACATTCATAATGTCTGCATCTGCTCCTGCAATAGGTCTGTCACCTAGCGGTGCATTAAGGACATAATACTTCTGTGCAGCAATGAAGATAAACCTCGATCACGGATCCAATCCGCATCATTGCTACTAACATCTTTCAACACAATTTCTCTAGGAACATATCAAAATAAACATATGAAAGCAATAACGCGAGCTATTGATCTACAACATAATTGCAAAATACTACCAGGACTAAGTTTATGATAAATTTAAGTTCAATTAATCATATTACTTAAGAACTCCCACTTAGACAGACATCTCTCTAGTCATCTAAGTGATCACGTGATCCAAATCAACTAAACCATGTCTGATCATCACGTGAGATGGAGTAGTTTTCAATGGTGAACATCACTATGTTGATCATATCTACTATATGATTCACGCTCGACCTTTTAGTCTCCGTGTTCCGAGGCCATATCTGTTATATGCTAGGCTCGTCAAGTTTAACCTGAGTATTCCGCGTGTGCAACTGTTTTGCACCCATTGTATTTGAACGTAGAGCCTATCACACCCGATCATCACGTGGTGTCTCAGCACGAAGAACTTTCGCAATGGTGCATACTCAGGGAGAACACTTCTTGATAATTAGTGAGAGATCATCTTAAAATGCTACCGTCAATAAAAGCAAGATAAGATGCATAAAGGATAAACATCACATGCAATCAATGTAAGTGATATGATATGGCCGTCATCATCTTATGCTTGTGATCTCCATCTCCGAAGCACCGTCGTGATCTCCATCGTCACCGGCGTGACACCTTGATCTCCATTGTAGCATCGTTGTTCTTACGCCATCTATTGCTTCTACGACTATCGCTACCGCTTAGTGATAAAGTAAAACAATTACAGGGCGTTTGCATTTGATACAATAAAGCGACAACCATATGGCTCTGCGCCATTGCCGATAACTTCGTTACAAAACATGATCATATCATACAATAAAATATAGCATCACGCCTTGACCATATCACATCACAACATGCCCCGCAAAACAAGTTAGACGTCCTCTACTTTGTTGTTGCAAATTTTACGTGGCTGCTACGGGCTGAGCAAGAACCGTTTACCTACGCATCAAAACCACAATGATAGTTTGTCAAGTTAGTGCTGTTTTAACCTTCGCAAGGACCGGGCGTAGCCACACTCGGTTCAACTAAAGTTGGAGAAACAGACACCCGCTAGTCACCTGTGTGCAAAGCACGGCGGTAAACCAGTCTCGCGTAAGCGTACGCGTAATGTCGGTCCGGGCCGCTTCATCCAACAATACCGCTGAACCAAAGTATGACATGCTGGTAAGCAGTATGACTTGTATCGCCCACAACTCACTTGTGTTCTACTTGTGCATATAACATCAACGCGTAAAACCTAGGCTCTGATACCACAGTTGGGGAACGTAGTAATTTCAAAAAAATTCCTATGCACACGCAAGATCATGGTGATGCATAGCAACAAGAGGGGAGAGTGTTGTCCATGTACCCTCGTAGACCGTAAGCGGAAGCGTTATGACAACGCGGTTGATGTAGTCGTATGTCTTCACGATCCGACCGATCCAAGAATCGAACGTACGGCACCTCCGAGTTCAGCACACGTTCAGCTCGATGACGATCCCCAGACTTCGATCCAGCAGGGTGTCGGGGATGAGTTCCGTCAGCACGACGGCGTGGTGACGATGACGATGTTCTACCGACGCAGGGCTTCGCCTAAGCACCGCAACGATATGACCGAGGTGGAATATGATGGAGGGGGCACCGCACACGGCTAAGGAACGATCACAAAGATCAACTTGTGTGCCATGGGGTGCCCCCCTGCCCCCGTATATAAAGGAACAAGGGGAGGAGGGCCGGCCAAGGAGGAGGAGGCACGCCCAAGGGGGGAGTCCTACTCCCACCGGGAGTAGGACCACTCCTTTCCTAGTAGGAGTAGGAGAGAAGGAAGGGGAAGAGAGAAGGGAAGGAAGGAGGGGGTGCGGCCCCTCCCCCTAGTCCAATTCGGACTAGGCCTTGGGGGGGGGGGGCGTGCGGCCTGCCCTAGGCAGCCCCTCTCTCTTTCCCGTATGGCCCAATAAGACCCAATACTTCTCCCCGGCGAATTCCCGTAACTCTCCCAGACTCGATAAATACCGAATCACTCGAACCTTTCCGAAGTCCGAATATAGTCGTCCAATATATCGATCTTTACGTCTCGAACATTTCGAGACTCCTCGTCATGTTCCCGATCTCATCCGGGACTCCGAACTCCTTCGGTACATCAAAACTCATAAACTCATAATATAACTGTCATCGAAACCTTAAGCATGCGGACCCTACGGGTTCGAGAACAATGTAGACATGACCTAGAACTATTTCCGGTCAATAACCAATAGCGGAACCGGGATGCTCATATTGGCTCCTACAGATTCTACGAAGATCTTTATTGGTCAATCCGCATAACAACATACGTTGTTCCCTTTGTCATCGGTATGTTATTTGCCCAAGATTTGATCGTCGGTATCCAATACCTAGTTCAATCTCGTTACCGGCAAGTCTCTTTACTCGTTATGTAATGCATCATTCCGTAACTAACTCATTAGCTACATTGCTTGCAAGGCTTATAGTGATGTGCATTACCGAGAGGAACCAGAAATACCTCTCCGACAATCGGCGTGACAAATCCTAATCTCGAAATACGCCAACCCAACATGTACCTTCGGAGGCACCTGTAGAGCTCCTTTATAATAATCCAGTTACGTTGTGACGTTTGGTAGCACACAAAGTGTTCCTCCGGTAAACGGGAGTTGCATAATCTCATAGTCATAGGAACATGTATAAGTCATGAAGAAAGCAATAGCAACATACTAAACGATCAAGTGCTAAGCTAACGGAATGGGTCAAGTTAATCACATCATTATCCTAATGATGTGATCCCGTTAATCAAATGACAACTCATGTCTATGGTTAGGAAACTTAACCATCTTTGATTAACGAGCTAGTCAAGAAGAGGCATACTAGTGACACTATGTTTGTCTATGTATTCACACATGTATTATGTTTCCGGTTAATACAATTCTAGCATGAATAATAAACATTTATCATGATATAAGGAAATAAATAATAACTTTATGATTGCCTCTAGGGCATATTTCCTTCACCAACCATACTCCAACCTTCTTGAGCTTGTTCATCAAGCGACCAAGGCCGAGCGACAAGAGCAAGATGACTTCAAATACGCCAAGTACTCGTCCAAGACCTACGGCTCCTACTCTCAAGCTCCCGCGACTCCGGCACCTCCTACATCAACTCGAGCATCACCAAGTACCGGCGACAAGTCAAGTTCCAAGCAAGTGGCACCTTCCTCGACTCGTCCTCCGGCAAGCACCTACAAATCCAAGACTCCTTCATCTTCGGCGCCTCCCGATGATCCCGTCAAGACAAGTTCAATCAAGTGCTTCACATGTGGCGGCCGAGGCCACAAGTCCTTCCAATGCACCAACAAGCGAACAATGATCTTCGACGATGACGACACATATGACTCAATGAGTGAAGAAGAAATGGAAGCCATTGAGCACGTGGCCATGCACCGGCGCGTGAACGAAGATTAAGATGACCAAGTCTTTTGTGACAATGATTCAAGTCCCTCTCTCATGGTCTCCAAGGTCTTGACGCTCCAACACCACCAAGAAGAAGACCAACGGTGCCACATCTTCCACACCAAGGCCAGCATCAATGGAAGGTCCGTCGAGGTCATCATCGATGGAGGTAGTTGCCACAATTTGGCAAGTGAAGAACTATGCTCCAAGCTTCAATTGGTCAAGAGGAAGCATCCGCACCCTTACAAGGTTCAATGGCTAAGTGACTCCGGCACTATCCGAGTTGAGCATACGGTCCAAGTCTCCTTCAAAATTGGTGCATATGAGGACACTTTGGAGTGTGATGTGGTCCCAATGACCGTTTGCCACCTCCTTCTTGGTCGACCATGGTGTTATCCACAATGGGCGTACCAATCACTATAGCTCCAAGATGAAAGGGAAGGAATATGTGCTACGACCTATGTCTCCTAGTCAAGTGATAGCCGACAAGCAAGCCACCCATCATGGAGAGAAGAGTGAGAAATTGAGCCACCCAAACGTGAGTGAGAGCCACAAGCCAAACTTGAGCGCCTCTTCGCCTAGAGAGAAAACCTCATACTATTTGCCACAAAAAGTGAGATGAGAGAAGTCTGTGAGAACCCATCGAGTGTGATTCACTTTGTCCTTGTGTGCAAGGATGGCGAACCAAAAACTAACACCGCTCATGAGCTACCTTTGGTGTTTCAATCTCTTTTGCAGGAATTTCAAGATGTTTCCCCGATGAGATACCTCCGGGTCTCCCTCCTCTTCGAGGCATTGAACACAGAATCGACCTCATCCCCGGCGCTCCTCTTCCAAATAAGGCTCCCTACCGCGTCAACCCCGAAGAGACAAAGGAGATTCAACGGCAAGTACAACAACTCATCGACAACGGTCGTGTACGTGAAAGCTTAAGCCCTTGTGTCGTTCCCGTTATACTTGTGCCTAAGCAAGATGGTAGCTTTCGCTTGTGTTCCGATTGTAGACCCATAAATGCTATTACTGTTCGCTATAGGCATCCCATTCCTCGCTTAGATGATATGCTTGATGAACTTAGTGGAGCCAACTTTTTCTCAAAAATTGATCTTAAAAGTGGTTATTATCAAATCCGCATACAAGAGGGTGATGAATGGAAAACCGCTTTCAAAACAAAATTTGGCTTATATGAATGGTTAGTCATGCCTATGGGTTTATCGGAGGCTCCCGGCACTTTCGTGCGTCTCATGCATCATGTACTTCGCCCTTATATTGGAGTCTTTGTTATGGTTTACTTCGATGATATTCTTGTGTTCAGCAAAACCATGAAAGAGCATCTTAATCATGTTAGGGCTGTTTTGCAAACCCTTCGCAAGGAAAGTCTTTATGCCAACATGAAAAAGTACACATTTGGTGTTGACAAAGTGGTTTTCTTGGGTTTCGTTGTATCTTCCAAGGGTGTCCATGTTGATGAATCCAAAATTGAAGCAATTAAAAATTGGCCCCAACCCACCAATTTGCAACAAGTGCGAAGTTTTCTTGGCCTTGCGGGTTTTTATCGTCGCTTTGTGAAAGATTTTAGCACTATTGCCGCTCCTTTGCATGCTTTGAGCAAGAAGAATGCTCCTTTTGTTTGGGGACCTTTGCAATCAACCACTTTTGATGAGCTCAAATCTTTGCTTACACATGCTCCCATTCTTGCTTTACCCAACTTTGACAAAACTTTTGAGGTTCATTGCGATGCAAGTGGTACCAGAATTGGTGGAGTTTTGATGCAAGAAAAATGAGCTACTGCTTATTTTAGTGAAAAACTTTCCAGTGCTCAACTTAACTATCCCATCTATGACAAAGAATTGTTTGCCTTAGTGCGCGTGTTACATGTGTGGGAGCATTACCTTAGACCGCATGAGTTTGTCATACATACCGATCATGAAACACTTATATACCTCAAAGGTCAAACCAAGTTGAATAAACGGCATGCTAAATGGAGTGAATTCATTGAATCTTTTCCCTATGTGATAAAGTACATCAAGGGCAAAGAAAACATGGTGGCGGATGCCCTTTTCCGCAAATGCATGTTACTTACTCAACTTGAATTGCATGTCATAGGATTTGATCATATCAAAGATTTGTATGAGGGTGATGTGACTTTTGCTACTCCTTACGCTAAGTGTGTGAGGCATACTTCTTGGGAACGATATTATATCAAAGATGGTTATCTTATGAGAGCTAACAAACTATGCATTCCCAAGTCCTCTCTTCGTTTGCTCCTTTTGCAAGAGGCTCATGGAGGTGGACTCATGGGACACTGTTGGGGATATAACTATTTGTGTAAGCCGCCAGGAGGGGCCGGGTTACGCAAAGAAGACTCACTAGAAGGAAGCCCAAGACCAAGCATGAAGATGGCGGCTCAATAAAGGGTCTAAGGCCCGCAGGCGGCTTAAGGCCCATAGTGTATATACCGCCATAATGACATGACTTGTAACATAAGGTAGAGTTAACTTGTCGGAGTAATGGGCCACGGGTAGGCTGACCCGGGACCCAAGATCTTTCAAGACATCGGGGCAGGCCGCGCCCCTCAGTCGAGCCCCAGCTGGCGACCTTCGAGAAGGCCAAGTCCCCGCCGGCGACCTTTGGAGAAGCCGAGTCCTTAGACGGCGACCTTCGAAGAAGCCGAGTCCCTAGACGGCAACTCTGAATCAAGCCGACTCCGGGCTTGCGACCTTTCAAAGGGGCCGACTATGAGAGTCGGCCCGCGACCTTACACGAAGACCGATGCGGGGTACGGCCCCGACGTGGCCGTCCCCTCAAACCCACGGGAGGAAGGCATGGCTACAAAGAGCCGCATCACCGGAGATCTCCGTGAGGCGCGCACTGCTGCCATGCCTCCTTGATTTCAGCCACAAGGCACGAGGCATCGTGCCCACGACGGCGGCATGTACGGCCCGGAGATCGCTGGCCCCCGTCTGAGAGAGAGAAGAAGATGGCCGGAGAGCTCAAGACGGCCTCAAGGAGTCGGCCTCCCAGAGTCAGCCGCCGCCGCCGGGGCCCCACAAGCCATAAACCAGATTGGACGGGAGTGGCGACAAGGATCGCCGACAAAGCGGCAGCCTCGTTCCCACGACCCCTGACCGAAGCTTAGGCCATCGAGTGCTGCACAGTGTTCTACTGTTGCTGGGCCCGCCAATCATGGGCCCTAGAAGCCGGGCAGGAGGACGGCTGCAAGAGAGATCGACGGCTGGGGCCACACCCACCAGACACAGTACCCCCGGGTAGGCCTATATAAACCCCCGGGCACCCATGCAAAGGGTTCGCCCCGATAGGTTTTAGACACATAGAAGAGGGAAAGAGCTAGCCTTGCTCCCTCCCGCCTCCCAAACAGCTCAAGGAGCATCTCTGTACTATCATACCATAGTGATCATGCGGAGACCCCGCAGAGCAGCAGAGGGGTGTTATCTCCCGGAGAGCCCCGGCCGGGTAAGATTCGCGGCGTGCATGTTCTGCGCCATCCTGCTTTCTGTGCACCGCGACGCTCTACTCGCCCCACCATGATAAGCCACCCGTTGGCATATGTCGATCCAACCCCGACATTTGGCGCCCACCGTGGGGCGAGGTGCACTGCCGTCCGGAGATCTGCTTCGACGGGAACCTCTTCCTCCTCGGCGAAGCGCAGCCAGCCCGGCTCGCCAGATGGAGTTCAGACGACGGCAAGGCTGGCCGGAAGCCGCCAGGCCAGCGAGCGGCCTCGCCAACTCATTGGCGAGGTGCGCTCGACGAGCCCGCACCGAAAAGGGGGTGGTGGCCCCGAGAGCCTCTCGCGGGCCTCCTCGACCAACTCCACGTCGCCGGCGAGCCCGCCGTAGATTTGGAGTCCGTAGGCTCCTCCAACCCGATGTTGGTCGACTCCGACGCCGTATCGCTTGATATCTTCCCCACCAACGTGGTGGTCTACGACGAGCCGCTTCCGTACGAGGAGAGTGGCGGAAGCGCCGTCACGGAGGTTCTCGTCATCGGCCACGGTGAGCACTCCGGCGAAAACGCCCAGGACCCGCTGCCAGCAGCCCTACAAGACCTGGCCGCGCCCATCCCAGAGGACGCGGGTGCGGAGATGCTGGAAGAACGCCGCCTTCAGATCATCGAAGGCGCCAAGAAGTTGGCGAGCATGAGACGCCTGTCAGAAGCATACCAGCGCGAGATGGATCGTGCTGTAGGCGGCTCGCCGGCTCCGACTGGGCCGAGCTGTCTAGGTGCGGTCCGAGAGCGCGGCGCGGCCATCGCCGACTTGCTCGGGGCGAAATGCCCCGTGTACGCCACCCCTGCGGAGAACATCCGCGCTGCCCAAGCGGCGACCGAAGAACTGAAGAACCTCGAAGGCGAAGAGCGCCGTGTAATAACGGAGCGAGTCCAGCAGCTCCTCGATGCAGTTGCAGCACAAAACGCGACAGCGGCCGCGCAGACGCGCTGCAGCAGCCGAACGACGACTTACCCCCTCGCCGAGATCATGGAGCGACCTCCCGAACGCCGACTGGCGGAGTCCACGGAAGGAAAGAGAAGGAGCCGGCTGCAAGCCACAGCCGGACTCGCATCACCATCAAGCGCGACCAAGACGGCCGCCCCAGAGCAGTGGAACGGCGAGATGATTACCTGCCTCCCCCACCCCGAAGAGAACGACGAAGCTCCGCCGCCGTTGAGCATCCGACTTTGAGGTCGCCTTGGTCAGCCGAGAGGAGAGTCGAGAGAATGATGCCCGCCACCGGATCGACCGACTCCACAGATCCTCGGGCGTTAGAAGAAGAAGATGAGTTGGGTCCGCCTCGCCGGGCCCCGCGCCGTAGACGAGCCCTTCCCCAAAGGGTTCACGCCCCCAAGATACGCCCAAGTACACCGCTCCGTGAAACCAGAGGATTGGCCGATAGACTACTCCACACCGTCAACATCGCCAACGGCAACAAGCGAAGTTGCCGTGAAGTATGTTCCTCTCATGCTCGTGGCACGGCCCGACATGGCTGAAGAGCCTCAAGCCCGCAAAGATCAATAGCTGGGTCGACTTCACCGCCTTCATACGCAACTTCACCAAAGACGCATAAGCGACCTCCCAAGCCGCCGCCAGCTCTCCTTGTGCGTGCAAGGCCCCGAAGAATCAACACGCGACTACCTCACGCGCTTGGGCGAACTCCGAAACTCCTGCGAGGGCGTGCACGAGGTGCAGGCCATCGAGTATTTCACGGCCGGGTGCCGAGGGCACCTCCTCAAGCACAAGCTCCTCTGCGACGAGCCCGAAACCTCGACGAACCGCTAGTCATAGTAGACAAGCACGCCACGGCCGACTCCTCTATGAAGACGGAGATCCAAGTCAACGCGGGCCGCAAAGTGACTCCCGTGCTCCCGTAACCTCGGCCGAGACGCCAGCCGGCGACAAAGAACAGAACGACAACAAGCGTAAAGTCTCACAACCGACTTCCAACAATCGGCAGGTCGCGATGAAGGAAGATCAGAACGGAGGGGCAGCCTCCGCCAAGCGGCGTAAAGGCGCAAGTCCAACTGGTTGCCGCTTTCCTATGAGCGCATCAATGGTCCTTGCAAGTTCCACAATGCGCTAAGCCGCCGAACCATACCACCGTAAAGTGCCACTCGCTCGTCAGATCGCCAAGGAGACGGCCTTGCCCTCCGCCGCCACAGGTCCGCCGCCTCCGCCGCCGCCTCGGAGTCGGGCGGCTCGGCCAATGGGCGCAGTCCAAGACGAGTTCCCAGAAGAGCACGGAGCATACGTAGTGTTCACCAGTCTAGCAGATGATCGGCGCAGCAGGCGCCAACAGCAGCAAGAAGTCAACACAGTGGCAACAGAGGCTCCTGAATTCATGCATTGGTCCGAGAAGCCTATCAGCTGGAGTCGGGCAGATCACCCAGAAGTGATGCCGAGTCCGGGCTCCTACTCCTTGGTTCTAGGTGCGACCTTGGCATCGATAGGCGGGTCACTGCTTCTCATGGGTCCTGATAGATGGAGGCAGCAGCATAAACATCCTATACAAGGACACCATGGAGAAGCTCGGAATCAGGCGGAGGCAGCTGCAGAGCAGCCGCACCGTGTTCCATGGAATCATACCCGACCTCTCCTGTTCACCAATTGGCAAGATTCTGATAGACGTCCTCTTCGGAGACAAAGATTACTTCCGCCGAGAGCCTGTCTGGTTCGAGGTGGTAGACTTGGAGAGCCCGTACCACGCCCTGCTTGGCCGACCTGCCTTGGCCAAGTTCATGGCGGTTCCCCATTACGCCTACCTCAAGATGAAGATGCCGAGTTCCAAGGGGATCCTGACCATTGCCGGCGACTACAGAAGTCGTCCGCCTGCGCGGCCGAGAGCAGCCGGCTGGCCGAGTCTTTGGTGATCGCGCCGAGAAGCGGCTCCTTGACCGTGTCGTGGCGATGGCTGGGAAGCAGCCGGAGATGTCGCCTGACCCCAAGGAGTCGGAAGCAGAAGGATCATTCAAGCCGGCTAAAGAAACCAAGAAGATACCCTTGGACCCGGAGCACCCAGAGAAGTACGCTGTCATAGGCACCAGCCTTGACAGCAAATAGGAAGGCGAGCTCGTCGATTTCCTCCGTGAGAATCGGGACATCTTCGCGTGGTCCCCAAGGACATGCTGTGTACCGACGGAATTGCCGAGCACAAGATACACGCCAGCCGGATGTGAAGCTCGTCAGCAGCCCTTGTGCCGCTCGTCAAGAAAAGAGAAGAGTCGCCGGAGAAGAGATAGCCCGCCCCGGCAGCCGGATTCATCATGGAGGTGTTTTTCCGGAGTGGTTAGCAAACCCAAGATCGGTATTGAAGAAGAATAAGCAAGGGCGGATGTGCATCGACTACACCAGCCTCAATAAAGCCTGCCCGGCGGACCCGCTCGCTCCGCCAAGGATCGATCAAGGATAGACTCCACAGCCGGATGCGAGCTGTTGAGTTTCCTAGACGCATACTCAGGATATCACCAGATCAAGCTGAATCCAGCAGACAGACTGAAGACCGCATTCATCACGCCGTTTGGAGCCTTCTACTACCTGACAATGACGTTTGGCTTGAGGAATGCCGGCGCCACCTTTCAGCATTGCATGCAGAAGTGCCTCCTCAAGCAACTCGGCAGAAACGCCCACGTTTATGTGGATGATGTGGTGGTGAAGACGGAGAAGCGTGGGACGCTGCTGGAAGACCTCAAAGAGACCTTTGAAAATCTGCGCCTATTCCAGATCAAGCTCAATCCCGAGAAGTGCGTATTCAGAGTCCCAACCGGCCAGCTCCTCGGTTTTTTAGTCTCCGAGCGCGGCATAGAGTGCAACCCCGTGAAGATCAAGGCCATTGAGAGAATGGAGGTACCCAGCCGATCGCTGGATGTGCGGTTCACCGCTGCTTGGCTTCAATCACCGATTCATCACCGGTTGGGCGAGAAGGCTCTGCCGCTGTATCAATTGATGAAGGAGACCACCTTTTTGAGTGGAACCACAAGGCGATGAGGCATTTCTCCAATCGAAAAGATGTCGGCGACTGTGGTTGGCGGCTCCGACTCCCAAAGAGCCCATGTTTGTACATCGCCGCTACCACCGGGTAGTCGACCAGCTTATTGTAGTTGAGTGCAAGGAGGAAGGCAAGGCGCTTCCGACCCAGAGACCGGTGTATTACCTGAGCGAGGTACTGTCGACCTCCAAGCAGAACTACCCTCACTATCAGAAGATGTGCTACAGCGTGCATTTTGCCGCCAAGAAGCTGAAGCCCTACTTTCAAGAGCATCCAATCACGGTGGTTTGCACCGCTCCACTCGCCGAGATCATCGGAAGTCGAGATGCCTCCGGCCGAGTGGCCAAGTGGGCGATCGATCTAGCCCCTTACACCATCTACTACCAACCTCGCACCGCCATCAAGTCGCAGGCGCTGGCCGACTTCCTCGTCGACTGGGCCGAGACTCAGTACCTGCCACCAGCGCCCGACTCTACTCATTGGCGGCTGCACTTCGACGGCTCCAAGATGCGCATCGGCCTCGGAGCCGGCGTCGTCCTCACCACCCCCAAAGGTGAAAAGCTCAAATACGTGCTGCAAATCCACTTCGCCGCCTCCAACAACGTCGCCGAATATGAAGCGCTCGTCCACGGACTCCGGCTTGCCAAAGAACTCGGCATTCGCCGGATCCTGTGTTACGGCGACTCCGACTTGGTGGTTCAGCAATCATCCGGCGATTGGGACGCCAAAGACGCAAACATGGCAAGCTACCGCTTCCTGGTGCAGCAACTCAGCGGATACTTCGAAGGGTGCGAATTCCTTCACGTACCGAGAAACGACAACGATCAAGCAGACGCCTTGGCACGAGTCGGCTCTACTCGCCAAGCGATACCTTCCGGTGTCGCCCTTCAGCGCCTCCTCAAGCCGTCTATCAAGCCTTCGCCAGAATCCGACTCCATCTTCGTGCCAGCTCCGCCAGAAATAATCGGATCCGACCTCAAGGCCCCAGCAAGCGACCTCAAGAAAGCCACAGTCGGCCCGGGGACTGCGCCAGTCGGCCCGGGGAGTGCGCCAGTCGGCCCGGGGAGTGCGCCAGTCGGCCCGGAGGCTGCGCCAATCAGCCCGGAGGCTGCACCAGTCGGCCCGGGGACTGCACCAGTCGGCCCAGGAGCTACTCCAGTCGGCCCAGAGATTCGCTCAGTCCAGCAAGCGGCAGAAGAGTCCAACCCGCCGCCTCCCAGCCCAGCCACCCTTGTCCAAGTCGCTGTGGTAGCAGTTGAAGAGATAGCAGCACCTTCATGGGCGCAGCCCATCCTCAAGTTCCTAGTAAACAAGGAGCTACCAGCAGACAAGACCCTGGCTCGGCAAGTACAACGCCGAGCAGCAGCCTACACCATAGTCAACAGAGAGCTAGTCAGGCGCAGCGTTACTGGTGTCCACCAGCGCTGCGTAGAGTCAGAGCAAGGCCAAGCAATCCTCAGAGACATCCATCAGGGCGAGTATGGCCACCATGCGACTTCGAGGGCGATCGTGGCCAAAGACTTTCGGCACGGTTTCTTCTGGCTGACTGCCCTGGAAGAGGCTAAAGAGCTAGTCAAAAAATGCAAGGGGTGCCAGGTGTTCCGCTCCAAGCCCCTTCAGCCGGCCTCCGCGCTGAAGACCATCCCCATTGCCTGGCCCTTCGCAGTTTGGGGCTTGGACATGGTGGGACCTTTCAAGACGGCCCGAGGAAGCCTAACTCACTTGCTTCTCGCAGTGGAAAAGTTCACCAAGTGGGTGGAAGCAAAGCCCATCAAAAAATTAAACGGGCCTACAGCAGTGACCTTCATTGCTGACATCACAGTACGGTATGGCATACCGCACAGCATCATCACAGATAACGGCACCAACTTCGCCAAAGGCGCCCTGGCTCGATTCTGCGTGGCGCAGGAATCGGATCGACTTAGCGTCCGCTGCCCATCCGCAATCAACGGCCAGTGGAACGAGCTAACGGCCTCATCTGTCGGCATCAAGCCTCGATTGGTCGAACCACTCGAGCGCCGCCGCTGCTGGGTCAAGAGCTGCCGCCCTCTCGAGTCTCGCGATGACCCCAAACAAGTCAACCGGCTTCACGCCCTTCTTCCTCGCTCTCACGGTGCCGGCCGCTATTCCGACGGATATACTGCTCGACTCTCCACGAAGTCTCCATGTACACCGAGGAGGAGGCGGAAGAAGACGCCAAGACGGCGTCGATCTGCTGGAAGAGGGCCGATCGTTGGCACTCGATCGGTCCGCATCTACCAGCAGAGTCTGCGCCGATACTACAACCGCAAGGTCAAGCCAAGATCATTCCAAGAGGGCGATTTTGTGCTCCGCTGATTCAGAGAACAGCCGCCAGCTAAGTTGTCGGCACCTTTGGGAAGGTCCTTCATCATCGGTAAGGTGCTAGGGAATGACGCCTACTATCTGATCGACGCTCAGAAGCCTCGAGCGCGCAAGAGGGACGACTCCGGCAAAGAAACAGAGCGCCCGTGGAACGCGAATCTTCTACGAAGATTTTACAATTGATGCAGTATGTATCACGCTACCCTCTTTTGTATTAAAGTACTAAGACCTTAGGCCCCCCGGGACGAGCTCGTGGACTGCCTTTTTGATTATCTGTATGATATGGATTACGCTTCCGAGTATGCTTTCCCATTTTTTCATACTATCTGGCACCGGGTCCGACTAGTCGGCCCGGGGACTCGCCGCCTTGCGCTATGAAATGCTCCCTGAAGTCAGACAAGTAATGTGCTGCGCTCAAAGCCGTCTCGTGCCGAAAGCCGCAGCTCGCAGAGCGACTGTCGGTAAGCAGGGGACGGGAGAACGAGTGCACACATGAAAAACGGCTAAGGACTTAAGAGCTACGCATAGCCCAAGCCGGCTGCCAGCCTCCCCCTACCGAACCGACTCGCGAGCAGTCGGCTCGCAGTCTCAATTTTTATCAAGGATAGCCGACTCTCGAGAGTCGGCCTGTCGATTTTTAGCCAACTCGCTAGGATATTCTAAACGACTAAGTACTTGCCTCCCTAAAGTAGCTGAGCACTTGACCCGGCAGCAGTCCGCAGAGCGGCTGCCCAGTCGGCAAGGCATCGACTGAAGGAAGGCGGCAAAGGAAAAAGTCTAAAGAACCGAAGCAAGGAAAGGCGGAAAGTTGATAAATATTTACATCAGGCCCTTGGCCGAGTACACCCCGCGGGTGGAATTGTTCGAAACTAACAAGTTTTTTAAAGAACAAAAGAGACAGGTAGAACTGAAGCGCTCTAGGGGCGGCCTCCGGAGCCGGAGGGCCGGAGGTGGCGGCGGTGTCGGACGTCGGGGCAGTCGGCTGGGCGGTCTCGGTTTGGTCGCCTCCAGCGACGGCCGCCTTGTCCTTCTGAGGCTCGTTGCTGGAGGCACGATCAGGCTGAGGCTGGCCGCCTGCTTCGTCCTCTGGCGCCTCCTCCTCGCCTCCGTCCTCCAACTCGTCCTCCTCCTCGGTGTTGGAGCCGATCACCTCCGCCGAGTCCTCCTCGTACTTCGGGTGCATCCCGAACCACTCCGACGGCACCTCCTCGCCGCCGTCGGTCCGCTCGGGCACAAAGACACTGGTGTCCGTGTACTCGGCGATGGCGCCAAGGCCGACGAGGGCGCCTTCTACGGCTTCCAGCTCGGCCTGGGCCTCTAACAGGAACGCGGCCAGACGGTCCAGGTCCGGCCCCGAATACCACCCTTTGACGACTCCAAGGCCCGGCGTGCTCCGGCACGGGCCGAGGAGCCCCTCCAAGCCTCGAAGCGACCAGCGGCGACCTCGAGCCAGTCGACCGTCCGGCTGGCGGTGCGAAGAGCTGGCACCTCCGGCCACAGAGCGGCAATGACTTGAGCGCCGGTGCGTTGAAGACGGCGCAGCAGACGATGAGCAGGACGAAGGCGAGCCCCGATGCTCAGAAGCTGCTCGTCGATGGTTCGGCGGGCATTGGCGGCAATCACTTCGCCCTTCGCCCTTCGCTCCTCCCGAGCCGCCTCGATGGCCAGAGGAACGGCCTGCGAGTGGCTGGGAAAGAAGTCTGCCGAGACAGAAGGAAAGACAGTCAGAAAAACCCAAAATCAGCCCGACACAGAGTCGGAAGGCCAAAGAAGAGAAAAAATAATTACCGTCGACGATGTCCTCGAGCTCGTGGTAGCCGGAGGTCAGCATCGCCTCCCGGTCAGTCCAGGCAGAGCGCTCGACCTCGAACTCGGCTATGAGGGCATCTTCCCGTGACTTGGCGTCTTCCTGCGCCTTCCGGAGCAACTCTTTCTGCTCGGCCAGCTGCGTCGCCAGCAGGTCGCGCTCTTGGACGAGCTTGTCGCACTCCTCCTCCTTGGCGCGGCGAGCGGTGTTGGCCTCGTTCAGCTACTCCTGGAGGGCTGCATTTGTCACACCCTAGCTAGTTCATGCATTAGAGTGTTGCATCATGTCTAATTTTTTTCAACAGAAACTTGAAATGGGATTGCCAGAACCCCCAGCCCCCTCTGAAACAACTAGGGTTTGCTAAAAATATTTTCGATGAACCTGAAATGCCCTTCTAAAATGTCCATCATTTTTGTCTTGGTCCAGAAGCTCTGCCAAAAGTGATGCACAATTTCCTAGGTCATCTTTGGGTCTTTGAATTAAATCATAGCTATTTGAATTTGGGCATTTAAAATTCATAAAATATTTCAAATGTCCAAATATCTCCAAACTAAATGTTCCATGTTGGAAATATTCCAACATTGGACCAGGATTATTTTGGTGAATTTTAGAACCTTTCTGGTATTTTAAATAACTCAACAAAGTTACAGAATAATAGAAAAAGAAAAACAGCAGAAAAAACTTACTCGGCGCCGCTTAGCCGCCCCACTGGCCGCCCAGCCCGCCACACAGGCCAAATGAGCTGCTTGGCTTGCCAGCAGCAGCCAAGGTGCTCGGCGGCGGCACCATGCTCGCCACGCAGCTGCCGCCGCCTCGCCGCCTCTCGCCGCTCCATCGCTTTGGATGAGCTCCACGTCGCTCCCGACCCCCGGACACCCTCTCCTCCTCGTTCGTCTCCCTCGCTCCCCCACGCCATGGCCGACGCCACCGCCGCCGCACCACCGTCGTGCTGCGCCCTCCGTCGACCCCACGCCGCGCCACCGTGTCAGACGCTCGCCGTCGCCGACTCCTTCGAGCTAGCCGAGCCTCGAAGCGCCGCGTTTCAAGACGCCGCACTAAGCTTCGCCCGAGTCCGCCGCCGGAGATCCCTTCAACGCCGCCGCCGCTGCAGCTCGTCCCCGACCACGCCGTCGCACTGCTGCGTCCGCTGTGAGCCTAGCTACTTCCTCGACCCTCTCTCTCGCTCCGTGCACCACAGCGGCGCGACGAGATCGCCGCGACACACCGCCGCGGACCTCGCCGCCGACGTGCCCCGCCGCTTTTCGGTCACTTCACCGTGTCCATCGCGTTCACCACGACGCGATGGAGCTAACCACGCACTCCACGCACCTCACCGCACCCACAAAGACGAGTTCACTTTCACCCGAGCTCCGGTGGCCGCCAAACTTCGCCGCGGCGCCAACTCCGCCACCGAGCCCAACGGACTCCGCCAAGAGTTGCGGTTCGTCCTCAGCTGCACTCCGGTGGCCTCCGCGCCTCATTTGGTGGCCGGAATGGCCAAAACCACTTCCGCCGCCGCGTCGGGCTCGCCGGCGGCTAAACGCCGGTGGGTTTGACCCCGGGTTTGACCACGGGTGGGCCCAGGTTGACCCCCGTGGGTCTATGACATGTGGGCCCAGCCCTGCTAATTAAACTAGTTTAGTTTTAATCAAATTTTAATTAAACCAACCCCACTGACACGCGGGACCCACTGGTCAGTTTGACCTGACCAGCCCGTTGACCCCCTGACGTCATCATGACGCAGTGCTGACGCAGTATTTTAATTATTGGAATTATTTTTACACAGAAAATTCCAGAAATTGTTTCAAACTTCAAAAATCCATATAAAATCAACCATAGCTCCAAATGAGACAAATTATATATGTAAAATGATCAGAAAAATCCAATCTTTCCATCTGTACAGGTTTCATGCATGTTTACAGAAGCTAACTTGCTGTTTATCACAGAACAAGTTTAAGCACTTTAAATGATCATAATGAGTTTGGAAATTGCATTCTTAGTTCAAAATGCTTCAAACTCATTTGGTCCTAGTTGCATTAGCCCAAAGCACTCATTTTGCCATGTCTCATTGCATGCATCATATTGTTGCATCTTGTTTGGTAATGCCTGTGTATCGGTGTTCCGCGGCAGGTTCCGGCCTCGAGGAGTACCGTGATAACCCCGACGAAGAACAATACCCGTGTAACGACCCGTCAGGCAAGCAACCAACCATTTGATCATATCGATAAAATCCCATGTTCTTGCTCCTGCTCTCATTTACTGCATTAAGACAACGCGATTCAAACTGCTGTGTGCTGCGGTAGTTGAACCCATTTCCTCTGCATGACCTGTCATTGCCACAGTAACTAGATGAAACCCACTAGCATGTGTAGGAGTTGATTGAGCCATATGATTGTGTTGTTCCTACCTTGCTATGCCTGCTATGCTTAGAGTCGTGTCAGGTCTGGTTCATCTGGGTGATGGCTAGAGTGAAATGATCGAGTCGGTACGAGAGTAAGGTGTTGAACACGATTTGGTAAAGGTATCGATGAAAGGCCATGTAGGAGTACATGGTGGGTTGTTTCATTGAGGCCGCCCTAAGCTAATCGAGATCTGTATGTGTGATTTAAGATTCAGCTACTACCATGCATTGGGCCCAAACCAATGGACCCTCTCGCTTCTTATTCACCCTAGCCTTCGTCCAGAGTTGCAAGTAGTTTCGTGTTTGTAGCCTCATCGGAGGCCGTGGACAGCGCCGACCGTAGGGGTGGGCTGTGATGCGGTAGGTACGTGGCACGGTGTACCGGATGCCCGCTTGGTATCTCGGGAACCCTGTTCACATCGCTTGAGGTCTGTGAGCGAGACTTCGCCGAACTCCTCATAGATGGAACTCAAATAGGCGATAAACCCGGACTAGGGGCTTAGGTGTCAGGTAGGTCGTGGCCGACACCCACGCTGGGCTTCCGCTGAAGGTTGCCGAGTACATGTCGTAAACGGCGATAAGTGGTGAGAGCGTATGAAGAAGTACACCCTGCAGGTTAATATCATCTATTCGAATAGCGCGTCATGATTAAGGACTACTTGGTTGCCTATACGGTTCATAGACAAGTAAATGGATACTACTAAAAGCCTCAAGATAGCGTGAGTGCCGAGGATGGCTTCCCGTAGGAAGACGGGTTGGATCCTCGGTGGTGTATTGAAATGATGAGTAGTGGACTCGAAAAGCAAAACTATTTCAAGTTGGTGTCTCAGAGGATAGCTTAGCCATGAGTCAAAGCTGGCTTGCTGCAATAACCCCACCAACCCTTCTTGATAATATGCATGTATGTAGGGTCTGATGTAAGTCTTCTTTGAGTACCTTTGTACTCATGTTGCTTTAATTTACATTTTTCGAAGATGCCTCAAACCCTTCCGACGGGTTCTTCGTAGACGTTGACATCGACGAGTAGACTAAGGCCCAGGTGGTGATCCTGTGCAAGAGAAGGACCATGTAGTATAGCTAGGCTTACCCTAGTCTCTTTTATTTTACTAGTTGTCTGTACTCGGACAAAACACTTCATTGTTGGCTTGTATGCTTGTATGACTTGTATGAGGGTCGTGCGACCTGCATTTGTGTGTATGATATGAATGGCTCTTTGAGCCTTTAAATAAAGTACTTGTGTCGAGAGTCATGTTGTGATGCCTTGTTGTATTTGCACATATCGAGCATATTGTGTGTATGATTGCAATGCTTGGTATGTGTGGGATCCGACTATCTAGTTGTTTATCTTTAGTAGCCTCTCTTACGGAAATGTCTCCTAGTGTCTCCACCGAGCCTTGGTAGCTTGCTACTTTGCCCGAACACTTAGGCTGGCCGCATGTGTCCTTCTTCGCTCTCGTCTGTTCTTCGGGAAATGTCACGCATTGAGTACCGGAGTCCTGTTAGCCCGCTTCTGCCCGGTTTATCGAGTCCTCGCTAGCCCAGCGCTACAGCCCGAACTTACTTGCTGTTGACCGACACGCTCGATGCTTTGGTCATGGATGCTCGTCCTCGTAAGTCTGTGCCACTTTGGGTTTACGACTAGCCATGTCAGCCGGGCTCCTTTTCATATGGATGCTAGCGACACTATCATATACGTGCCAAAAGGCTAAACGGTCCCGGCCAAGGTAAGGCGACACCGTTGGGTTACCGTGCGTGAGGCCGCAAAGTGATATGATGTGTTACTGAGCTAGATCGATGTGACATTGAGTCGGGTCCTGACAGCGTTGGCATCGAGCCGGACTGCTGTAGGTTCTCCAAGCCAAACCGGTCGATGTTGAGTCTAGAAATGCTTTAGTTATATGTAGGGAATTGATTGTGGGATGGTACGTAAGGCTCATTTTACTCCTTTATCTCATGATATTCTCGATCTGAGTCACCCATTCTTCCATCGGGGTTAAGGATTAGGATCTCTTCTCTCTATTAGGCTCACGTGTTACTAATCAAGAGTACCTTGTAGGTTTGATGGTTACAAGCCTGGTTCAGTTTTACTATCCTGTTATGTTACTAAATTGGACCCGTAACCTTGATATGATATTGTTGAGTGGTTATGCAGATCCTTGTGAAATGTCTCAATCCTTTGAGCATTTACAACAAGTTATGCTGTCCAAATTCGCTAGAAATACTAATGTCTTTGCATTGTGGTTGTGCTTCCAGATGGCCACTCGTGATCACAATCAAGTGGTTCGTCGACCAGATGCATTGGTGTGACCGGTCATACATCCATGCTAGTTCGGTTATGATCGAGCGGGATACCGCTGGTACCCGAATACACAGTTGAAGAGCAATGATCGAGATTTTAACCAAAGTCGAGATCTTTGCACCGTCGTGTGTTCCCCTCTTATCCTGGTTGCACCGAGGCCCTTCACAGCTCCTATGGGCTTGGTGTTACTATTGATATGGCGGTTCAAGATGCTGCATATTCTATGATGACCATTATACGAGCCAGATCGGGCTGCTCCATAACACCGACTTTCGGTATATGCCAAGTTCACTTCGAGCGCTTGGTTATCTTCGAGCCATCTATGCCGATTCCATCGGAGGACTCCCTAACCCGCACTACCGCTGAGTTGCTCGAGGACAAGGACCGAGAGAGTCGGGCCTTGAGGATGGAGCTCTTCAATGCCCGTCTTGATCATTGGGCTACCTTGACTCGCTTTGCACCGGCTGCTCAAGCTGGTTATATGGATATGAGAGATTTGTATCCTGTCAGGCTGATCTGCGGACATGATGGATCGGCGTGATGTGGGAGGCATCACCCCACCTCGTGGTCCTCGCTTGCCACCGCTCAGAGGTCCAAGACCTCACCCTTGCCCTTACGGTCCACAAGCTCCTCAGACCGCCTGCTCCCACGATCACGTTGAACTCCTGTGTTACGGAGGAGACTTCTATGAGAACTACTACGAGACGCCTGAGTTAGTAGTAGTCCCACTAGTATTGTAATAGTTGTATTTCCACCGTCCCGCGTGACTCGTGGAATATGACTTAGTGTGTACTAATTCGGAGGTGTAGCAAAAATAATGTATAGGAGCTTGGTGTGCCTCCGATGAGATGTAATCTTCCTTTCACCAAGTAGTACTTTGTTTGGTCTTGTACTAAACCTTGTATGGTGTGTATGACGATGGAATAAAGTAGCAGTCTCAGATTCGCCATGTCATACGGATGATCATCTCGCATTCCAAGTTATCCATTACATTCTACCTTTCTATGTCGTAATCTTGCCATCCCGACTAAACCCTTGTTTTGTTTCCCTAGGATGGTTAACACCCATAACAACCCTGCTCCGCCAGAGCAGGCGAAGGCGATGGAGTTGGAGAAGCAAACCTGCCTCACCCTCCTTCTCTCGCCGGGTTATGCTAGAGGCCGAGAGAAACAAACGGAGACCAACCGCTTGTCGGAGCGATCGAATGTAACACAGCCCATCATCCGAGAAACAACTTGGTGTCGCCAGTGACTTCATCAAGTTACATCCACCTACCTTCCACCACTCCGCCGAGCCTCTCGACGCCGATGATCGGCTTCGCGAAGATTACCCACAAGCTGCGTTACAGATCGTAGCCGAGGCGGACAAGGTCACCTTTGCTGCATATCATCTTGAAGGCCCCGCCATCTCGGTGGGAGAACTATATGGCTATGCGCCCAGCTTGGCCATGTCACTACTTGGGCAGAATTCAGCGAGGCTTTCCGTGAACATCACATTCGGAGGGTCTCATGGATCGTAAACGTGAGGAGTTCTGCAGCCACCCAAGGCCGCCTCTCCGTGGACGCCTATAGTAGAGAGTTCGTAATCTTGCACGTTATGCAATCAAGAGGTCTCCACCGACGCCAAGAAACAGGCAAGGTTCCGCAAGGACTTAGCCCCGAGCTCCGCCGAGATCTCCGTCGCATGAGTGCACCTCTTTCCGTAAGCTTGTCAACAAAGCCATCAGCGCTGAAACTGGTCGACCGATTTGAAGCAACACGCAAGCATGGCCGTGACATGGGTTCCTCATCCGGCCGGACCACGAAGCGCCGTGTGTGGGTGCCTAATACGCCTCGCCACCCAGATTCACACCGAGGCCATCCTTCCAGCGCCGCCCCGCTTCAGAAGATGCACCAGCTAGGCCCTATGGTGGACCAACCAACAACGCTCCTCACGCGCCAGCCCCGTGGCGTGCTTCAAATGTGGTGAATCAGGCCACTACATGCGCGATTGTCCCAGCACCAACCCCAATCAGCCTGCAAAGCTGTTGGCGCGGCAAGCCAGCAGAAAGGTGTTCTATGCCAAGCCGCCACCACCGCACGTGGCCATGTTAATTGTGTCTCACCGAGGAGGCCCAAGAGGATCCCAACGCCGTGCTCGGTGCGCTTCTTGTTAATTGCCACCGGCATCCGCTCTTTTCGACATCGAGCATCTCATTCATTCATATCCGAAAGCTATGCTCGCTTGCACAACACTACATTCAAGTGATATGCCCACCTCCATGGTAATTCAAACCCGGGATCCAAATGGCAAACTTCTAGAGTAAGCCATGGTAATGAAATTCAGGTCGACAGACTTGTTTTCCTTGCATCGCTGATAGCTCTCAAATCTTCGGATATAAATATCATCTTGGGTATGGACCGGATGTCAGCCCATCATGCCAAGATTGATTGTTTCTCTAGGACTGTTCAACTTACGCACCCTCGGGAAAGATAGTCAATGTCTTGACCCAATATCCAAGCGCCAACTATATTCTCTTAATGCCACCATTGCTGGACCTCAAGACGCTCCGTAGTCCGTGACTTTCCGGATGTCTTTCAGAAGAATTGCCAGTGTCCCACCGCGAGAGATGTTGAATTCGTGATAGACCTCATTCCAGGAACTGCTCCAATTTCTAGAAGACCCTATAAGATGGCACCCCTAGAACTAGCCGAACTTAAGAAACAACTCGATGAGGCCTTGCAAAAGGGTTTCATCCGTCCTAGTTCATCTCCTTGGGCTTGCCCCGTCCTCTTCGTCAAGAAGAAGGATGGTACGGACCGGATGGTTGTAGATTATCGACCCGCCAACTTGGTCACAATTAAGAACAAGTATCCGCTCCCAGATCAACGATCCGTATGATCAGCTCGCAGGATCCTCGGTCTTCTCTAAGATGGATTTGAGGTTAGGCTACCATCAAATCAAAATCCAAACGGGACATTCCCAAAAGCGGCCTTTGTTACTCGTTACGCCAATACGAGTACACCGTCATGTCCTTCGCTTGACCAACGCCCCACCACATTTTCCCGTTAATGAACTCAATCTTCATGGAGTATTTGGATAAATTCGTCGTGGTTTACCTCGATGACATACTCATCTATTCCAAGAACGAGGAAGAACATGCCAACATCTAAGGCTAGTGTTGATGAAACTTCGAGAGCATCGCCTTTATGCCAAGTTTTCTAAGTGCGAATTTTGGCTGCCGTAAGTAACCTATCTAGGACATGTAATTTCGGTAAAGGTATTGCTGTAAACCCCGAGCGAGTTCAAGCCGCCCTTAATTGACTCCACCGAATCGGTCAAGCAAGTTCGAGTTTCCTTGGCTTAGCGAGCTATTGTCGCCGCTTCGTCGAGAACTTCTCCAAAGTTGCTAAACCTCTAACCGAACTCCTCAAGAAAGATAAAAGTTCGAGTGGACTCCACAATGTGAGCACAGCTTCCGAACCGAAAAGACGCTTAACTTCGCCCCGTCTTTGGTACCACCAGATTTCTAAGGACTTTGTTATCTATTGCGACGCCTCGACAAGGACTAGGCTGTATTCTCATGCAAGATCGACACGTAATTGCTTATGGTTCACGGCAATTACACCCACATGAGGAAAACTACCCTACTCATGATCTAGAGCTTGCGGCCGTAGTCTATGCACTCAAAACCTGGCGACATTACCTTCTTGGTAATCGCTATGAAATCTACACCGATCACCAAAGTCTGAAGTATATATTCACCCAACCAGATTTGAATCTCGTGCAAAGACGTTGGGTTGAGTTGATTTCAGATTTCGACTTAGGGATAACTTACACCCCAGTGAAAAGCCAACGCCATGGCTGATGCGCTAAGTCGAATCTCTTCTTGCAACAACCTGATGTTGCAACAAAGTCAACCACTTCTCCACGAGGAATTTCGAAGCTCAACCTTCACATTGTTCCTCGAGGGTTCCTTTCCACCTTGGTGGCGAAACCTTCCTTACGGATCAGATCATCAAAGCCCAAAAGGTAGATCCGGGATTTCCGCATCAAAAGAAACATCAAGAAAGGAGTTGCGGATTGTTTCTCCATTGATGATCAAGGAGTCGATACTTCGAACCCGCCTAGTGGTTCCTAAGGTGCGAAACCTGCGCGATTGATTCTTAAGGAAGCTCATGAATCCCTCTCACCATTCATCCCGTAGCACTAAAATGTATCAGACCTACGCCAGAGGTTCCGTGGACTAGGATGAAGAGAGACATTGCTCAATATGTTGCTAATCGCGACGCTCGTAAATGCGTAAAAGCAGAGCATCAACGGCCTCTTGGCACCCTTCAACCTCTAGCTATTCCTGAATGGAAATGGGATAAAATTAGTATGGATTTCATCACCGGTTTTCCCAGACCAAGAGAGGGAATAATGCTATCTTTGTCGTTATCGACCGCCTTTCCAAAGTAGCCCATTTCTTACCTGTTCATGAGAGTATAACCGCTAGTCACTAGCCGATTTGTACATCTCCTAATAGTATCTCTTCATGGTGTTCCATTGAAATAAACTCGGATCGAGGAAGTCTCTTCACCTCTCGATTTTGGGAAAGTTTCCAAAACGCTATGGGAACCCATCTTCCTTTAGCACTGCTTTTCACCCTCAATCAAGTGGTCAAGTAGAACGTGTCAACCAAATCCTAGAAGACATGCTTCGAGCTTCATTATCTCATTCGAATGGATTGGGAGAAATGCCTTCCATTTGCCGAATTTGCTTATAACAACAGCTATCAATCTAGCTTGGGCAAAGCACCTTTTGAAGTTCTCTATGGACGAAGGTGTCGAACACCTCTTAACTGGTCGAAACCGGGAAAGATAATTTTTGGCCCGGATATGATCCAGAAGCGTAAGAGCAAGTTCGCATCGCTCGTGAAAAGTTGAAAACAGCCCAATCTCGCCAAAAGAGTCAATATGACCGAAAACATAAGGCTATGACTTACGAGGTTGACGAGAAGGCTTATCTTCGGTTACTCCTCCAAGGGAACCCATCGCCCGGTATCAAGGGCAAATTGGCTCGCTACATTGGACCCTTTCGCATTCTTGCCAAACGAGGAGAAGTTGCCTACCAATTGAACTACCTCCGCATCTCTCCAAAGTCCACGACGCCTTCCACGCTTCTCAACTCAGCGTTGCTTCTCGGATCCTATCCGTGGAGTGGACCACGCAAACGCTTGATCTTCAAGATAATCTCACATATCGAGAATATCCCGCTCAGATTCTCGATCAAGCCGAGCGCACCACTCGACGGCATAATATCAAGTTTCTCAAGGTTCAATGGTCGCACCATTACGAGAAGGAAGCTACATGGGAAAGGGAGGATCGCTTGACTTGAGTACCCCGCCTCTTTCCGGAGGAACCTAAATCTCGGACGAGATTCTTTTGAGTGGGGTGAGTTGTCACACCCTAGCTAGTTCATGCATTAGAGTGTTGCATCATGTCTAATTTTTTCAATGTAAACTTGAAATGGGATTGCCGTAACCCCCACCCCTCTGAAACAACTAGGGTTTGCTAAAAATATTTTCGATGAACCTGAATGCCCTTCTAAAATGTCCATCATTTTTGTCTTGGTCCGTAAGCTCGCCAAAAGTGATGCACAATTTCCTAGGTCATCTTTGGGTCTTTGAATTAAATCATAGCTATTTGAATTTGGGCATTTAAAATTCATAAAATATTTCAAATGTCCAAATATCTCCAAACTAAATGTTCCATGTTGGAAATATTCCAACATTGGACCAGGATTATTTTGGTGAATTTTAGAACCTTTCTGGTATTTTAAATAACTCAACAAAGTTACAGAATAATAGAAAAAGAAAAACAGCAGAAAAACTTACCTGGCGCCGCTTAGCCGCCCACTGGCCGCCCAGCCCGCCACCAGCCAAATGAGCTGCTTGGCTTGCCAGCAGTAACCAAGGTGCTCGGCGGCGGCACCGCAGCTCGCCACGCAGCTGCCAGCCGCCTGCCGCCCTCTCGCCGCTCCATCGCTTGGATGAGCTCCACGTCGCTCCGAACCCCCAGACACCCCTCTCCTCCCTGGTTCGTCTCCCTCGCTCCCCCACGCCATGGCCGACGCCACCGCCGCCGCACCACCGTCAGTGCCGCGCCCTCCGTCGACCCACGCCACGCCACCGTGTCGAGACGCTCGCCGCCGCCGACTCCTTCGAGCTAGCCGAGCCTCGAAGCGCCATTCGCGTTCTCAAGACGCCGCACTAAGCTTCGCCGAGTCCGCCGCCGCCGAGATCCCCTTCAACGCTGCCGCCGCTGCAGCTCGCCCCGACCACGCCGTCGCACCGTTCGTCCGCTTGTGAGCCTAGCTACTTCCTCGACCCTCTCTCTCGCCTCCGTGCACCACAGCGAAGCGACGAGGATCGCCGCACACACCGCCGCGGACCTCGCCGCCGACGTGCCCCGCCGCTTTCGGTCACTTCACCGTGTCCATCGCGTTCACCACGACGCGATGGAGCTAACCACGCACTCCACGCACCTCACCGCACCCCACAAAGACGAGTTCACTTTCACCCGAGCCCGGTGGCCGCCAAACTTCGCCGCGGCGCCAACTCCGCCACCCGAGCCCAACGGACTCCGCCAAGAGTTGCGGTTCGTCCTCACCTGCACTCCGGTGGCCTCCGCGCCTCATTTGGTGGCCGAATGGCTAAAACCACTTCCGCCGCCGCTGCGCTCGCCAAGCGCTAAACGCCGTGGGTTTGACCGGGTTTGACCACGGTGGGCCCAGTTGACCCCGTGGGTCTATGACATGTGGGCCCACCACGCTAATTAAACTAGTTTAGTTTTAATCAAATTTTAATTAAACCAACCCCATCGACATCGCTGGGACCCACTGGTCAGTTTGACCTGACCAGCCTGTTGACCCCGACGCCATCATGACGCAAAGGTCGACGATATTTTAATTATTGGAATTATTTTTACACGTAAAATTCCGTAAATTGTTTCAAACTTCAAAAATCCATATAAAATCAACCATAGCTCCAAATGAGACAAATTATATATGTAAAATGATCAGAAAAATCCAATCTTTCCATCTGTACAGGTTTCATGCATGTTTACAGAAGCTAACTTGCTGTTTATCACAGAACAAGTTTAAGCACTTTAAATGATCATAATGAGTTTGGAAATTGCATTCTTAGTTCAAAATGCTTCAAACTCATTTGGTCCTAGTTGCATTAGCCCAAAGCACTCATTTTGCCATGTCTCATTGCATGCATCATATTGTTGCATCTTGTTTGGTAATGCCTGTGTATCGGTGTTCCATGGCGGGTTCCGCCTCGAGGAGTACCGTGATAACCCCGACGAAGAACAATACCGTGTAACGACCCGTCAGCAAGCAACCAACCATTTGATCATATCGATAAAATCCCATGTTCTTGCTCCTGCTCTCATTTTCGCATTAAGACAACGCGATTCAAACTGCTTTGTGTGCTGCGGTAGTTGAACCCATTTCCTCTGCATGACTGTCATTGCCACAAGAATTAGATGAAACCCACTAGCATGTGTAGGAGTTGATTGAGCCATATGATTGTGTTGTTCCTACCTTGCTATGCCTGCTATGCTTAGAGTCGTGTCGTCCGGTTCATCCGGGTGATGGCTAGAGGAAATGATCGAGTCGGTGCGAGAGTAAGGTGTTGAACACGATTTGGTAAAGGTATCGATGAAAGGCCATGTAGGAGTACATGGTGGGTTGTTTCATTGAGGCCGCCCTTAAGCTTCGAGATCTGTATGTGTGATTTAAGATTCAGCTACTACCATGCATTGGGCCCAAACCAATGGACCCTCTCGCTTCTTATTCACCCTAGCCTTCGTCCAGAGTTGCAAGTAGTTTCGTGTTTGTAGCCTCATCGAGGCCGTGGACAGCGCCGACCGTAGGGGTGGGCTGTGATGCGGTAGGTACGCGGCACGGTGTACCGGATGCCCGCTTGGTATCTCGGGAACCCTGTTCACATCGCTTGAGGCTGTGGCGAGACTTCGCCGAACTCCTCATAGATGGAACTCAAATAGGCGATAAACCCGGACTAGGGGCTTAGGTGTCTAGGTAGGTCGTGGCCGACACCCACGCTGGGCTTCCGCTTGAAGGTTGCCGAGTACATGTCGTGTAAACGGCGATAAGTGGTGAGAGCGTATGAAGAAGTACACCCCGCAGGTTAATATCATCTATTCGAATAGCCGCGTCCTCGGTTAAGGACTACTTGGTTGCCTATACAGTTCATAGACAAGTAAATGGATACTACTAAAAGCCTCAAGATAAGCGTGAGTGCCGAGGATGGCTTCCCCGTAGGAAGACGGGTTGGATCCTCGGTGGTGTATTGAAATGATGAGTAGTGGACTCGAAAAGCAAAAACTATTTCAAGTTGGTGTCTCGTGGGATAGCTTAGCCATGAGTCAAAGCTGGCTTGCTGCAATAACCCCACCAACCCTTCTTGATAATATGCATGTATGTAGGGTCTGATGTAAGTCTTGCTGAGTACCTTTGTACTCATGTTGCTTTAATTTACATTTTTCAGAAGATGCCTCAAACCCTTCCGACGGGTTCTTCGTAGACGTTGACATCGACGAGTAGACTAAGGCCCAGGTGGTGATCCTGTGCAAGAGAAGGACCATGTAGTATAGCTAGGCTTTCCCTAGTCTCTTTTATTTTACTAGTTGTCTGTACTCAGACAAAACACTTCCGCTGTTGGCTTGTATGCTTGTATGACTTGTATGAGGGTCGTGCGACCCGTACTTGTGTGTATGATATGAATGGCTCTTTGAGCTTTTAAATAAAGTACTTGTGTCGTAGAGTCATGTTGTGATGCCGTGTTGTATTTGCACATATCGAGCATATTGTGTGTATGATTGCAATGCTTGGTATGTGTGGGATCTGACTATCTAGTTGTTTATCTTTAGTAGCCTCTCTTACCGGGAAATGTCTCCTAGTGTCTCCACTGAGCCTTGGTAGCTTGCTACTGCTCCGGAGCACTTAGGCTGGCCGCATGTGTCCTTCTTCGCTCTCGTGTCTGTCCTTCGGGAAATGTCACGCATTGAGTACCGGAGTCTGTTAGCCCGCTACTGCCCGGTTTATCGAGTCTGCTAGCCCAGCGCTACAGCCCGTAACTTACTTGCTGTCAACCGACACGTTCGATCTTTGGGTCATGGATGCCTGTCCTGTAAGTCTGTGCCACTTTGGGTTTACGACTAGCCATGTCAGCCCGGGCTCCTTTTCATATGGATGCTAGCGACACTATCATATACGTGTGCCAAAAGGCGCAAACGGTCCCGGGCCAAGGTAAGGCGACACCCGTTGGGTTACCGTGCGTGAGGCCGCAAAGTGATATGATGTGTTACAGGCTAGATCGATGTGACACTGAGTCGGGGTCCTGACAGCATTGGCGTCTGAAGATCGAGAGACAAGAACGTCATCAGTAAAGAAGGTCGCCGGGGAGATCGTCCCGACTACTCAGTAGTCGGCCCGAATCTCGGGGACTACAGCCCGCGGGCGCGCCAGCGCGCCCCCGCGGAGAAGAAAGAAGGAAGGTCGCCGGAGATCCGGCCCGACTGCTCAGCAGTCGGCCCGAATCTCGGGGACTACAGCCCGCGGGTGCGCCAGCGCGCCCCCGCGAAGGAGGAAGAATTGGCTCACCTCGACTTTCCGTCAGATCGGCGGTCCGCTTCCTCAGCTCTTCAACATTGCGGTTGAAGGCAGTAGCGCGGAGATTGTGGTATTCCTGCAAGACCGGCAAAGCAAAGTTAGCCTTCGGAGCTCGCCAGAAGGAGTTCCGAGTCGCCTGCTCAGCAGCCGACCCCGAACTCGGGATTACACTCCAGCAGGTCTTGCCGCCTCACGGAAAAAACCGACAAAAACTAAAAAGGAAAACGAAACATACCCGGACGGAGGTCCGCAGGGCCAGATGCGCCTTGGTGTAGAGTTGGAGGGCGTCGCCCTCTTTGCGCAGCTTCGACTGGACGTCCAGAAGGGCCTGGTCAAGAGGGCCGGTGCCGCCTTCACGCAGCCAGCCGGTGGGCGCGGCACTTGAGGCCTCGACGTCCAAGTTCGCCCTGCTCGCAGCGCCGGTTTCCCGAGCTCGCCGCGCTGAGTTCGTCCTCTCAATCAGGCGGCGCGCTGGCGCGGCGACCTGAAGAAGCAGTTGCGCGTCGGCGTCGTCCGCAGTCGGAGGATCTTGCGGGTCCACCGGCTGTTTGCCGTGCGGCCTTGAAGACGGAGGCGGCGGGGGCGGCGGGGGTGGCGCGTGAGTATCCGAGCCTGAGACGTCGCCGCCCTCCTCCGCGAGAGGGTTTGCGGTGCCGACCTCCCCGGTCTGCCCCGTGAAGTCGGGGGCCGGCGGTGCCGATGATAGTGGGGGGACGAGCATCGCCGATCGACGATGCGCGACCTCCTCGGCATGCCGCTTCGCCGCGGCCGCAGCCACGGCCTCCTCCAGTGCCGCTGGGCGTTGGCGGCGCCTTCTCGCCTCCGCCTTCTCGAGCGGCCGACCTCCTCCTCCTCGCGCTTCTCTCGCGTTCGTGCCGTCGCCTCCCGAAGGTCGGCGGCGGGATCAATCCGCCGCGTATTGGCAGACGTCTCCATCGACCCCATGACGGAGGGGACGGCGGCTCTCTCAAGGGAAAGCGGAGCACTGGAGAAGATTGGAGGGAAATCAGAAAGACTCAAGTGAGATCCAGAAAAGAAATGAAGGAGTAAGGGACTTACGAAGAAACTAGTGGCGGCCTTCTCACTTCCTTCCGGAAGCGGTTGGCCTTCGCGGCCGCCTCCTCCCGCTTGGTCGCGGCGGCGGCTCCCTTGAACTTCTTCGACTTGCCGCCGGGCGCACTCGGCCCGGCGTGACGCCTCTTCGCGCCGGTTTGGCTGGAGGAGCCGACCTTCGGCTGGCGGCGTGGGATGAATTCCGTGTCGACGTCGTCCTCGGGCCAGTCGGCGAAGGTCACCGACGGCTTAAAGCCGCCCTCTGCCCCCTCCCCGCCGCTTTCGACGTCGGCCTCCAGCGCCGCGGCCCCCAAATTGGGGTCGTCGACGTCGCTGACCTCGCGGTCGGGGACGTAGTCGCACGGTTCTCTTGTAGCGCCGGCTGCGGGCGCCATGAGAGGGTTCTGCTCATAAGACACCAACAGCGATCAGAGCTCGAAGTCGAGCGCAAACAAGATCGAAATACAGACGGAAGCAACTTACCGTTGGAGGGGGGTTGTCGCGCGAGTACGGCTCCTTGCCGAACTGCCACTCCTCCGTGAACCCGCAGTGGGCGATGTGGTTCACCAAGTTCGCCACCTCTCCACGCGGCATGTCCTTGGTGCACAGTCGGCTTGATCGCGCCGCCGCTCATCCGCAGATGAGGTGAGGCCGCCACGAGCAGAAGAACCCGGCGTGCCACGAAGGCGCCAGAGATCGGCGACGAGCCCCTCCGATCAAGAAGATGACTCGGAGTCGCACCACGGCGCCGACTCCGGAAGTCGAAAGTGACTTCGACCGATGGGACCAACTGGACGGCCGGCCAGTCAGTGGCTCGGGGTTGAAAGGCGGCAGGTTGACCCAGTCGCCGTCGGTGGAGACGCTCTTCACGTAGAAGTAGGTCTTCTGCCACATCTTCACCGATTTCACCAGCGGGATGGGCGGAAAAGGGTTGTCGGCCGTCGTGCGCCGCACCGCGATGTAGGTGCCGCACTGTGCCGGCGTGTCGGCGGCCTGAGTGCCGAGCTTCGAAGAGAAGAACTCCCCCCGCAGCTCCAGGGTGGGGAGAACGCCGATGTAGCCTTCGCACAGGGTGGCGAAGGCGGAGCTTTAGCACCACCGCTGGGGGTGAGTGGTGCGGCTGCAAGCTATGAAACTCGAGGAAAGAGCGGAAGAATCCGCTCGCTGGGAGCCCTAGCCCGCGCATGAGGTGTGAGCGGAAGATGACCCGCTCGCCCTCCGCCGGCGCGGGCCGGATCTCTCCCGCCGGCGCGGGACGGGCCTGCACCAAGTCCGCGCTCGGGAGGCGGCGGGTCTGGCGAAGGAACTCGATGTCCTCCGCCCCCACGTCCGAGCCGTCCCACACGCTGGAGCGCGAGGTGGGGGGCGCGACGGAAGAAGAGCTCATCGCCGGCGAGAAGGGGCACTTTGGCTCACGGCGGAGGGAGAAAGCCGCGGCTCACCGCGAAGGAGGAAGGAAGGGTAGGGGAGCGGGGGAAAGGGTGCGCGTACATTGCCGCCCGCTCCCTCCCGCCTACTTATAGCCCAACGGGCTGAGAAGCCGAGGGGGCGACGTGGGGATTAACTACGCCCGCGGCCCCACGCCAGACGACAACCCCCACGGGTTATCGCGCGATAACGACGTGGGGATGCCTCCGCCCTCGGCCACAGCGGATCCGCTCGGGAGCCGAGGCGCGGTAGTGGCGAGCCCGCCGACGGCCCGTCCCTGTCACGTGGGCGAGCAGACTATCGCCTCCACGTGGCGTCGTGCGATAGGACCACCTCAATAATGGCAGGGAAGCGTAACCGATACGCCGCCAGTTTCCCGCCACGACTTGCGAAGCGGCGGCTCTTCGGGGAGCCGGTCCGACTTCGGCGAGGCGGTCCAAAGAAACAGCGGCCGAGTCTCAGAGTCGGCGCTGGGAAGATTGAAACTGCCGAAGCCCCACAAGGCGGCACCCGCTGGGCTTCGCCAGCTTCGGGGACTACTGTCGGAGTAATGGGCCATGGGTAGGCTGACCCGGGATCCAAGATCTTTCAAGACATCGGGGCAGGCCGCGCCCCTCAGTCGAGCCCCAGCTGGCGACCTTCGAGAAGGCCAAGTCCCCGCCGGCGACCTTTGGAGAAGCCGAGTCCTTAGACGGCGACCTTCGAAGAAGCCGAGTCCCTAGACGGCAACTCTGAATCAAGCCGACTCCGGGCTTGCGACCTTTCAAAGGGGCTGACTATGAGAGTCGGCCCGCGACCTTACACGAAGACCGATGCAGGGTACGGCCCCGACGTGGCCGTCCCCTCAAACCCACGGGAGGAAGGCATGGCTACAGTGAGCCGCATCACCAGGAGATCTCCGGTGAGGCGCGGCACTGTTGCCATGCCTCCCCTGACTTCAGCCACAGTGCACGAGGCACTGTGCCCACGACGGCGGCATGTACGACCCGGAGATCGCCGGGCCCCCCGTCAGTGAGAGAGAAGAAGATGGCCGGAGAGCCCGAAGACAGCCCTGCGGGAGTCGGCCTCCCCAGAAGCCGTAAACCAGATTGGACGGGGAGTGGCGACAGTGATCGCCTGACAGACGGCGGCACTGTTCCCACGACCCCCTGACCGAGCCTGCGTCATCGAGTGCCGCAAGAGTTCTACTGTCCCACGGGCCCGCCAACGGCCCGGCCCCGGTTTACAGGAGGACGGCTGCAAGAGAGACTGACGGCTGGGGGCCACACCCAGTCAGATTACCGTTGTACCCCCGGGGGGTAGGCCTATATAAACCCCCCGGGGCACCCATGCAAAGGGTTCGGCCCTGGATAGGTTTTAGACACATAGAAGAGGGGAAAGAGCTAGCCTTGCTCCCTCCTGCCTCCCGAAACAGCTCAAGGAGCACCTCTGTACTATCATACCATAGTGATCATGCGGAGACCCAGAGCAGCGATGAGGGGTGTTATCTCCCGGAGAGCCCCGCTGGGTAAGATTCGCGGCGCGCATGTCTGCGCCTCATCCCGCTTCGAGCATCGACGACGTTCTACTCGCCCCCACCATGATAAGCCACCCGTTGGCATATGTCGCATCCAACCCCCGACATAACTAGTCACCGAGCCGACATCGCCTATGAGCGGCGGGACTCTGAAGCCGCAGGCGCCCACCCGTATATAAGGGATGACTTCACGGCGGCTTAGGGCAAGAAACAACTCATCGAGAACCGGGCATAGCGTATCTCGCTCCCTGGTCATCGAAACATCAAGCAATACCAACCCAACTAGATGTAGGCCTTAGCTTCACCGTAAGGGGCCGAACTAGTATAAACCTCTCGTGTCTCTTGTCCTGATTAACCCCTTCAAGCTTCCTAGTTGCGATGGCTCCACAACTAAGTCCTTTCACTAGGACATCTAACGTGATAATTCCACGACAGTTGGCGCCTCCCGTGGGGCCAGCGCACGGTGGATTTGAGTTCTTGAAGGGCAACTTCGAAGGACTCAAGGGATACGTAGTGGGCCGGATGACCAAGAGTCGTCGCGGCAAGATCTACATCGACGACGAAGGCTGGGGCCCCGACGCCGGCTCAATTGAGTATGGGTACCGGGTCCCCTTCGGTGAAATCCACGTCTTCATCGGCCGGATTGGTGAGTCGGGCCCTGAGCCGGACAACTGCACCGACCTCGTCTAGACGGCTCAGCGTACGGGAAAGGCCCGAGTTCAACCCGTCTGCATCCACGGAGAGGAACTTTCTGAAGGATCTGAAGATGGTGGTGAGACGGCCGTCCTCTCTGATGGTGATTCGTCCGCCGGCTCAACAGATTCGCTGTACCAAGTGCAAGACGGTGTGCTCGGGGGCTGTTCCGATGGCACCAGTATTCCGGACCTCTATGAGCTGCCAAGATGGGCAGAAGTCTTCATGGCTGGGACTCAACCCGGCCAAAACTCTACAGCCGCTACAGCAATAACGTCCGGGATAGGAGCAGCCGAGGCAGGAGGCCTTGCGCGCCGCCGGCTCAGGTGCTGATAGATCTCATGGATAAGCTTACGGCCTTGTTAACCGCCACAGTTATTCCTGCAAATAAAGATGAGCATGACGCGGAGGTGGCACGGGTGCGTGAGGAGATAGCTCGGGCCAAGGAGGCCTTGGCAGCTGAGGACACCAGGTTAGCCACAGAACGGGCGGCTTTGGATGCGCGGGCACAACGGCTACGGTCAGAAGCCTACCGGCTCACGATGAGCCTAAATGCGTCTAACGAAGTAATGAGGAGGAGACATCAGAAAACCCAGTCCCGTTTACCTCCGGTTTATGATCCTCGGAATCTTTTTGCTACACCCGGAGCCGGCCCAAGTAACCCGCCAGATGCAAATCAGTTTATGACAGCCGGAACAGGAGGACCGGCTCAGCCTCGGGAGATGGCACCTCCTCATGGGAGTATGGCACCGCCCCGTTACGTGCCGATACCGCCGGGTCACTTTTCCAACCCCATGGAGAACTTAATCGCAGCATCGGCGTGCTTGGCGGCTCTCCCAGTGGACGGTGATGACCCGACAGCGGTGGAGACCCGGAGGGTCAGAGAACTTCTCCAGACGGCCTTGGCTCAGCAAGGGACATGATTCATTCAACTCCTCCGACCTTGCTTAGCACCACCTCGTCAAAACCGGAGTCCAAGTTACAATAGGCACATGGAGTCAGAAGCTTTGTCAAGCAACGCCCAGCGCGTAACCAGCCCGGTGGCTATAATCTGGTGCAAGACTGAATACGTCAGGAGAACGAGCGGGCGGCTCAGCTAGCGGCTCAACAGACGGCTCATCAAGATTTCCCAGAGTATCCGACGACTTCTGTTGAGACGGGAGTAGCTAGTAGAACCGACGGTGTTCCTTGTTTGGTACCGGCTCTGCGTAATGTACGTTTGCCCAAAGACTTCAAGGGACCTCGAAAGGTACCGAATTACACGGCCGACTTATAGCCCGGAGCGTGGATTGAAAGTTATGGGATGGTCATGGAGCTGTTTGAGGTCAGCGACGCAGCAATGACTAAGTACTTCACCATGATGTTAGATGGAACGGACCGGTCTTGGTTAAAGGGCTTGCCACCCAATTCCATTAATTCGTGGGCAGGGCTGAAGACCCGGTTCATCCAGAACTTCAAGGACACTTGCAAGCAATCTATGTCGATTGTGGACTTGACAAATTGTAAACAGGAGGAGGGTGAATCCATGACTCACTAGGTATGCCGGGTCAAGGAGATAATACATTCATCTGACAAGATGGATGCCGGCTCTGCAGTCCTTATGTTGGAGAAGAACTGTCGCGTTGAGCCACTGAGACAGAAACTGGGGCGCCTTAAGCGTGATTGCAACGACATGGGTACGCTGACGGAAGCTTTAGTCAAATATGCCGACTCTGATAGTACCAAGGATCCCGCGTCTGATGAGGAAAAGACAGGGAAGAGAAAGAAGAACGGCAATGGAAAGGGCTAGCAGCATAACCCGATGAATCAAGGAGGCAATAAGCGTAAGGCGGAGGGTAACCCGGAGTTTGTGGCCAATGCCAATGCGCAGGGTAATAATCAGAGACGTAAGGGAAAACCACCCCCTAGATCTGGCGGGTCGGGCCCATCTTTGGAGCAGCTTCTCAATGAGCCTTGCCCAAGACACGGCACCTGGGAACGACCCGCCACCCACTTATGGAAGGATTGCGCGATCATGAAGGCTTTCAAGAATTCCAACATGTTTGATGGCAATCATGGGTCAGGCGGCGGTTCAGGATCGGGTGGGTTTCATGGCCCGGGCGGCGATTCAGGCTCCGGCTTTCAGGGACATCAAGGCGGTTATAATCAATAGCGGTCTGGTCAAGGGGAGCAACAGCAGCAGCAGTCGGGTTATCAAAGCCATCCGAAGCAGCTGAATAGTGGGCAGTATCACGTGTTCACCACCAGCTTGTGCAAACGTGACCAGAAGATTCAAAAGAGGGCCATGAATTCTGTTGAGCCGGCGGTTCCCCGTTGTTTAAGGTGGTCAGAGCAGCCTGTTGTATGGAGCAGGGCAGATCACCCCCTCCGGGTTGATAATCCGGGTCAGTTAGCCTTGGTGGTAGCACCTCAGGTTGGTGGATATAAATTCACTAAGGTACTCATGGACGGGGGTAGCACCATCAATATCCTCTATTATGAGACCTTTCGGCGCATGGGGTTAACTGATAAGAATTTGAAGACGTCCAACACTGTTTTTCATGGAGTGGTTCCTGGTAAATCGGCTTACCCAGTTGGCAAGATTGAACTGGAAGTGGCCTTTGGAGATCAATATGATTCCAGGGCTGAGAAATTGACGTTTGAGGTGGTCAAAATTAGGAGTCCATATCATGCTCTGTTTGGGCGGGCGGCTTATGCTAAGTTGATGGCACGGCCGTGTTATGTTTATCTGCAGCTTAAAATGCCGGGTCACAAGGGCACCATCACCGTGCATGGAAGTCGAAAGGTAGCCCTGGAATGTGAGGAGGGCGACGCGGCTTATCCTGAGTCTGTTTGTGCAGCAGAGGAACTGAAGTTTTATCAAGACAACGTTGACACGGCGGATATGACCTCTCTAAAGAAGCCAACTACAGAGCCTGACCCAGCGTTGAAGTTTAAATCGACCGCTAAGACAAAGCTTGTTGACTTTACTCCAGGCGACTCTTCTAAGCAATTCAGCATCAGTACCAATTTGGATCCTAAATAGGAAAACGCGCTCATCGAGTTCATCCGTGATAACCGGGACATCTTTGCATGGAAACCTTCTGACATGCCGGGTGTACCGAGGGAACTCGCTGAGCACACTCTCAATATTGATCCGAAGTATAAGCCGGTCAGGCAGTTTCTTCGACGGTTCAACGAAGAGAGAAGGAAAGCTATTGGAGAGGAAGTCGCCCGGCTCTTAGCGGCCAGGTTTATTGTTAAAGTTTTTCACCCGGAGTGGTTGGCTAACCCAGTGCTTGTGCTTAAGAAGAACGGCACCTGGCGGATGTGTGTGGATTACACAGACTTAAACAAGGCTTGTCCGGCTTATCCCTTTGCTCTCCCCCGTATTGATCAAATCATTGATGCTATGGCGGGTTGTGAATGTTTGAGTTTTTTGGATGCTTACTCCGGTTATCATCAGATCAAAATGGCAGTTAAGGACCAGGAGAAGACGGCTTTCATCACTCCGTTTGGAGCCTTCTGTTATGTATCTATGCCGTTTGGGCTCAAGAGTGCTCAGGCAACTTATCAGCGATGTGTGCAGAACTGTCTACACAATCAAATTGGGCGCAATGTTCATGCTTACGTGGATGACATCGTGGTGAAGTCCAGAGAGAAGGAAACCTTGATATCTGACTTGAAAGAGACCTTTGATAATCTCCGGGTTTATAAGATGATGCTTAAACCGGCCAAGTGTGTATTTGGTGTACCTGCAGGCAAGCTCTTGGGTTTTCTAGTCTCAACCAGAGGCATTGAAGCTAACCCGGAGAAGATCAAGGCAATTACCTCTCTTGCTAAACCGGCATGCATCAATGATGTTCAGCGACTGGCGGGTCGTGTTGCTGCTTTAAGCCGGTTCATAAGACGGTTAGGTGAGAAGGCCCTACCACTGTATCAAATGATGAAGAAAACGGACACTTTTGTCTGGTGATGCGGCTGATACTGCTTTTGAAGATTTAAAGAGACAGTTGTCTGAGCCACTGGTCCTTGCGGCTCCCATTGATAAGGAGCCGTTGCTGTTATATGTGGCTGCTAATTCACGAGCCGTCAGTGTTGCCATCGTGGTAGAGCGTAAGGAAGCTGGCAAGGAGCATCCAGTTCAACGGCCGGTTTACTACATCAGTGAGGTGCTCATTGAGTCTAAACAAAGGTATCCACATTGGCAGAAACTTGTTTACGGTGTGTTTATGGCAAACCGAAAGTTGAAGCAGTACTTCCAAAGTCATCCTATAACTGTGGTAAGTTCTGTCACCTTGGGAGACATCATCCAGAATAGGGAGGCCACAGGACAAGTCGCCAAGTGGGCTATTGAGCTTGGGCCTCATGGTTTGAAATATATGCCACGTACTGCTATTAAGTTTCAAGCCTTGGTGGATTTTATCAATGATTGGACAGAGTTGCAGGCACCTGAGGAGAAGCCAGATAACACATATTGGACTATTCACTTTGATGGGTCCAGGCAGTTAGAAGGCTCGGGGGCTGGAGTTGTTTTAACTTCCCCTCGAGGTGACAAATTTTGTTATGTGCTCCGACTTATGTTTCCTTGTACTAACAATGCAGCTAAGTACGAGGCCTTACTCCATGGTCTCCGGATGGCCAAAGAGATGAACTTGAGCCGGGTAAGGTGCTTGGGCGATTCAGATCTCGTGGCCCAACAGGTGTCAGGCAAGTGGGACTCCAAGGATCCCCTTATGGCGGCTTACCGCCATAAAGTAGACGCCATGGCTGGGCACTTCAAAGGTTATCAAGTGTAGCACATTGATCGAAGGAAGAATGAGGCGGCTGATGCTTTAAGCTGGTTGGGATCTCAGCGTAAGCCGGTGCCGCCTAACACCTTTCTCGATGTTTTGCATAATCCTTCTGTCAAGGTACCTACAGAGGAGCAACTAGCAGTGCCAGACCCGGAGGCACAGCTGGTGGCAGCTCTTCACGTCATCCTGGATTGGACAGTGCCATATTTGGCCTATATGACCCGGGGAGATTTGCCTGAGGATGAGACCTTGGCAAGACAAATCATCCAGCGGTCCAAATCTATGACGATTGTTCATGGCGAGTTACATCACCGCAGTGTCACGGGGGCATTTCAACGTTGTGTGTCGCCTGCGGAGGGTCAGGAGATACTTCGTGAGATCCATGAAGGAGATTGTGGTCATCATGCCGGTTCAAAATCTCTTGTGGCCAAGGCTTTCCGTCATGGTTTGTATTGGCTGATGGCTCATGCTGATGCGGAGGATCTAGTCAGCAAATGTGACGGATGTCAAAAGTTCTCACGACGAGCTCATGTGCCGGCTCAAGAATTGAAAATGATTCCAATTACTTGGCCGTTCGCAGTCTGGGGGCTTGACATGGTTGGACCTTTCAAGAGGTCTAAGGATAAAAGACACACCTCACGGTGGCGGTGGATAAGTTCTGAAATGGGTTGGGCGGGCGGTCAGTAAGTGTGATGCAGCCACGGCGGTTCAATTCATGAAAAAGGTGATTTTTCATTTTGGTTTTCCACACAGCATCATAACTGATGATGGCACTAATCTCTCCAAGGGTGCCATGGAAGAGTTCTATCAACGAGAACATATCCGGCTTGATGTTTCGGCTGTTGCTCATCCTCAATCCAATGGTCAAGCAGAAAGAGCTAATCAAGAGATCCTGAAGGGTATCAAACCCCGACTCTTGGTTCCCTTGCAGCGAACTCCGGGTTGTTGGGTGGAGGAGTTACCCTCTGTGCTATGGAGCATCAACACTACACCTAACAGATCTACAGGTTACACCCCTTTCTTCATGGTGTATGGAGCAGAGGCAGTCCTGCCAAGTGACATCCGACACGATTCACCCCGCGTGGCGGCTTATGTTGAGGCTGAAACGAAAAGGCTCATCAGGATGCACTTGACTTGTTGGATGAGGAGCGAGACTTAGCAATAGCCCGCTCGGCGATTTACCAGCAAGACCTGCGCTGCTATCACAGCCGCCGGGTTAAAAGCAGAACCTTTCAGGAAGGCGACTTAGTGCTCAGGCTTATCCAGGATCAGTCTTATATGCACAAGCTATCCCCTCCTTGGGAAGGACCCTTTGTGGTCAGCAAGAATCTGAACAACGGGTCATATTACCTCATCGATGTTCGAGAGCACAAAGACTCACGTAAGTCGGAGGAGGAGACCCGCCGGCCGTGGAATATCGCCCATCTTCGGCCTTACTATACTTGAGCCACCGGCTCTCAAGATGTATATATTTTGACAATGTATATATTATATAAAGCAATAAAGCAGGACCTCTGTCCTTTTCACCTTTAAAAGTTTATGTGTCCTCTTTATCAGGTGGTGGAAACAACCAACAGGGAGTGGATCATATCTGAATCCGGCTTTCCCTTTGGTCCGGCTTATGATTATATCTGAATCTAGCCATGATCACTTGGGGGCTTCCTGTTCAAACATAGGTCGTATTCGAACCAAAGAGAACATACACTACTAGGGAAAAGCCTAGCAGCAGCGCGGGTTTTGGGCCCATTAGTAGCGCGGGGGCCAGCGCTACTAATAAGGCGCTACAGCTAACGTATAGCAGTAGCGCGGGTAGAAACCCGCGCTACTACTAATCTATAATCTCTGAAATTTTTTTGAATTTTTTCGATTTTTTTGATTTTTTCCCTAATTTTCAAATTTCTGAATTATTTTAACCTCAAATCTCTAATCTCCCCTCATCGCTGCTCAATTTAATTTAATCTCTAATCACCCCTCATCATTCCAAATCATCTAACTTCCCGGACGGTCACCCATCCTCTCACTACTCCAAATGAGCATGCTTAACTTCCGGTTCTATTCTCCCTCGTTTCCAAGTCTCGCACTTGTTGTTTTCCTCACAATAGTAAGATGTCAATCCTATTAACCTCGTGAATTTAGCTTGAGCATGAAGTCACACATTTCCTTTGTTTGAGTTTGAAACTATTGTTCTAAAAATTAGTAACACTAATATTTCTTGAATAATTAGTTTGACCATAGTTTGACCACAGTTTGACCAGATTTGACCACAATTTGACCATAGTTTGACCAGATTTGACCAAAATTGAAAAAAACTAAAATAATTATTTAGTAACACTAATATTCTTGAATAATTAGTTTGACCATAGTTTGACCAGATTTAACAAAAATTTAAAAAAACTGATTTTTTTTGCCTCCAGATCTTAAAAGCCCCGTAACTTTTTTTCGGTTAGGTTTTTGAGGATTTTAAAAATGTTTAACGGGGTTCCCCCAGTTAAATTTGGATGTAACTTTTCGAGTAAATGATTTTTCATATAAAAAACTTTTTCATCCGAGTTCGTATGCAAAAGTTATGGCCATTTTAAAAATTTCCAGAGAGATTTTGCAAATAAAGTCGAAATTCATATTTGTAAGTTTTCCCAACAACTAGACCACATATCACATGGGAAACTTATTTTCTTTTATTTTTTTTTTGACATTTTTATCATTTTCTTTTATTTTTTTTAAAACTGAAAAGGTGGTCAGGGGGGTAGACTTTGAAAAATTTGCAAATAGGCCATACCCCGCGCTACTACTATGGCAGACGATTAGTAGTAGCGTGGGGTAAAATCCCGCGCTACTACTAAGTTGATAGTAGTAGCGTGGATTTATAACCATCGCTACTACTATGGCATGGTCCAGGGGCCACTTAGTAGTAGCGAGTGTTAAAAACCCGCGCTACTGCTATCAACTTAGTAGTAGCGAGGTTAAAACCAGCTACTACTATGGCATGTCCCGGGGCGCGGTGAGACCGCTTAGTAGTAGCGAGGGTTATAAACCAACTGCTGCTATCAACTTAGTAGTAGCGAGGTTTAAAAACCTGCGCTGCTAGTAAGTAGCAGTAGCGAGGGTTTTTAACCCTCGCTGCTGCTAAGATTCTGTGTATAGGCTTTTCCCTAGTAGTGATAGCTGTCGATACCCACTTGATAGGCATACTGCCAAACCCACCTGGGGGCTTCTTGATCATATTTGAATCACAGCTTAACCCCTTTGGGTCTGACGTGGATCGTATTCGAATCAGCGTCATTAAACAACTCTTATGGTCACTTGGAGGCCTCCTGTTCAAACATAGGTCGTATTCGAACCAAAGAGAACATAGTTGTCGATACCCACTTGATCGGCATCGCCAAAGCCACTGGGGGCTATATGATCGTATCCGAATCTTAGCTTAACCCCTTTGGAATGGTTTACTGATCGTATTCGAATCAGAAGCCTGTGAATATTGTTTATTATCCATTATATTTCATAAGCATAATTGTTTGACTATCTTGAGACCTTCTCGAAAGCATTATGAGATGGTTCTTCTAGCTTAATATTGTTCACCCCGGGTTGTTAAGTGCCAGGTGAACATTATATGTTCCAACTTTTAGGAGTTGAATTTACCCGCATGGTGTAGGTCATATTAGTAGGTGAGATTACCAAAGGAACCGCAGGTATGCTATTACGATTAAGTTCAAACAAATATAGTCATAAACCGGCCTGTATATGATGTTTTTTGGTTCGCTTTCCGGGTTATCAATACCTTACGTGACCCCCAATGCGATAAATCGCCAAGGGAATTTTGCTTGTTTTATATCCAGGATAAAGCAAGCAAATTTAACATCAAGGAAATAAACAATCAACATAAGCTGGAAATATATAGCGATGGCGGCTTACGAAAGTATTAAGCGCCATAAACATGCGCGAAGGCGTGACAAAAATTGAGAAGTTTTTCTACCCTATTACATGACTCCCCGAGTCTGAATACTGAAGCATCGTTTTTCGCAAAGTCATAAACGCCTGACTGTTCACTCCTTTGGTGGGCTTGAAGATTCCGGGTTATCCTTCTCCGCCTCTCCGTCGGTTGCCCTGTCCTGGAAGGTTGACGAGTCCCAGTCAATGCCACTCATGGCTTCAAACTCAGCTTCATCATCTATTAAACCGGCTGGGTCCACTTCAGGGGCAAAGACATCCTTACGAGTTGGAGGGATCAGGCTGACTTGATCATAGGGAGGTGTTGGAATTCTCCAGTTCTCACTGTCATAGCCCGGCTGATACTTGGTAAGGTCAGTGTCGTTCCCAATGAGGGTAGCCACGAGGCGTATGTCTTTGACGCAGGCGGTGAAATCCTGATCATCAAATACGGTCCCATCCTCTTTTAGACTTGGGTATCCAAGAGCGATGTCGGCCGGGTCTAGTTCTGGAATCCATGCTTTTGCCCGGCTGAACGCGGCTATGGCCCCGGCTCTTGAAGACCCCCGCCTTAGATCCTGGATCTGCTGAGGTAGTACAGCAAGACACTTCAGCACGTCTTGCAGAAGGTGGGGAGTGTTATTTGATAAAGCTACAACGGCCAAAGCACGTTGTGACCCGGTGTACAGTTGCTCCACTAGAGTGTAAACCGCCTTCAGTTTGATCAGCATGTTCTGCTTGTGGTTTGTGCTCCTGGGGCCTGCGTTCATGAACATAAGGTGAGCTGGGGATAACGATTAAAATAGTCATCAAAGTAAGGATTACAATATTTGAGGTTATATACAGTAACCTATCGAAGATGGCGGAGACCATTTGAGATATTTGGCGCTTTAAGCCGGACAGTACAGCTGTTGCTTCTGCAAGTGATGCCTCTGCTGTCTCGGCCTGGGTCACTAGTGAAGTTTTTCATCAGCCCAGATTTTCTTCTCCGCCTCAAAATTCTTCTTCAGCTTCTGTTGTTCAGAGACGCTGAATTCAAATTTGGAGTTGGCCTTTTGAATTTCAAGTTCTTGAGCTGTCAGACGGCTCTTCAGGTCAACAATCTCAGACTCAAATTGGCTTATGGTGGCCTGCAATGATGCCGGGTTATAATCAGAATCATGGTAAGATAAAATTAAAGTCCCAAGCACTTTGCAAGCAAAGATACTTGACACTTGGGGGCTTATGTATGCTGAAGAACTTTAACCTACAATGCCGGTTCATGCAAAATAAGTCCCAATCACTTTGCAAGCAAAGATACTTGACACTTGGGGGCTAATGTGTATCGCGAGTTCAAGGTATCATGTTACAACCGGGTTAAATATATTCTCTCTAAACCGGAAAAAATAGTGGTAAGACATTTTCTAAAGTCTACAACATATTTATTAATAAACAATAGACTTGGGGGCTGATACAGTAAGTATGATTCAGAAAAGGGGCATAAGGTATACCTCAGATTTTTGCTGTATTTGCTTCACCATGTCAATTTCCAGGTCACGAATGTTATGCACTTGATTAAGACAGCCAGAGACTATATCTCCAATGCATAAGTGAGTATAATCAGTAATGTCCAGCTTGGCCTTTCGGCTTTCTATAAGTTCCTCCTTAGCAGAGCATTTCGCAAGGACAGTGGGCCGCCCTGGCTCAACAAACTGAGTCCTCAGAATCTCAACTTCCAGGTCATTTGTCTTGACCGGGCGAGGAGCTTCCGGGTTATCAGTGTTGTTGAGTGTATCTTCGGCGGGTGGATCAGAGGTTGGTGCTGGAATGTCAGAGGCTGGTTCAGGCGGCGGCTGATGGGTGGAACTGTCAGGAGCAGACGTGCCAAGCGCCGGTTCAGTCACGACCGGGTTTTGGGACGGCTTACTCTTCTTTGACCTCTTACTGGGTTTCACTTGCACACTGTATACAAAGGCAGAAGGATGAGTGCAAAAGCATGAATAAGGTCAAGTATATGGTAAATAAGGTTACATTACCCGGGGGCAGTTTTGAAAGCCGGCATGTTCGATTGCATAGACTCGTCGGAGGAAGGAGAGGTATCCTGATAATTGCAGTCAGATGAATTGAGATGTTAGCGAATTAAACCCGCCAAAGGTAAAACAGAACGTAAATCGGAGATAACCTCAGTCCGACGCTTCTTGGTTACGTCAGGTAAGACGGAGGAGAATTCTGCGTCCTTGCTGGTCCGGGGCTGCCTCCGGCTTTCTAGCTGTTGTTGCTTCAAAATAAATTGAGGATCTTGATAAGCTAGAGGATGTGAAAATCTTACTTTCCGGGTCACCCTTCGGATTTTGTGCTTTGGCAAAGGCTCTGAGTCGGAGGAGATTATAGTTACCTCTTCGTCAACCGCTTGGCTGTTTCCCGTATCCTCCTGAAAGGATAGAATGTCAATAAAATAATGACAAAAGAGTCCGGAGAATTAAGGATTACCTCTTCGTCATCATCAGAAGTGTCATCCAATTTGAGTAAATCTGAAACGCTTGGCTTCTTATTCTTTGAAGTTCCCATTTTGGCGGCTTTTCTTTCGGTTTTCGTGGCTGCCCTGGCTTGTTTGGCAGCCTCATGGTCATACTTGACCTGAGGTCATACTTGACCTTCCAGAAGTTGTCATCGGCCTGTGGAAAAAGATAAGGGATTATGAGTAAGAGCAAGGTGTAACATAGCAAAGAGTATTCATTGAGGTTGATGACTCACTGCGGGGGCCGGGTTCTTCTTGCAGAAAGGAAGTAAGCCAAAGGCATTACTAGTCACCGTGCCCTCCTTCAACAAGGTTTGGGTCGTAGCTTCCACCACATCATCTGGTAAGTTGTCGGGGCTATGACGCAGTGGGTCATCCTTTTCGCCTGAGTAAGTGCACAATAAGCCGGGGCGGTGGCTTAATGGAAGCACTCGCCAAGTGACCCAGACTCGGACCAGGTCGATGCCGTTTAAGCCGCTTCCCAAAAGAGCTTTGATTTTCTTAATGGTGGGAGCGAGAGGCAGACGCTCAATAGCAGTCAGTTTATCCGGCAGCGGGTGGTTGGATTCAAGGCGCAGAGCGCAGAAGCCGGGCAGAGGGTTCTCGTCAGCCGGAGAAGTGTCCTGACAATAGAACCACGTCTAATTCCAATCTTTCGGATGACTCGGCAGTTCAGCATAAGGAAAAAGGCAGTCTCTCCGCCGCTGAATTGAGATGCCGCCAAGTTCTAGACTGGGCCCGTTGGCACGTTCATTTTGCCGGTTTAAGTAGAATAGCTCTGTGAACAAAAGAAGATTGGGCTCTTCTCCCAGATATACCTCGCGAAGACTTGGAAGTTGCAAATATTTGACACGGAATTAGGCCCGATGTCTTGAGGTCCGAGGTCAAAGAAACGCAGGACATCCCTAAAGAATTTTGAACCAGGTGGAGCAAATCCCCGGCTCATATGATCCATAAAAATTATCACCTCCCCTTCTTTGGGCTGAGGTTTCTCCTCGGACGGGTCAGGGGCACGATAAAACATGCCTCCTTCTTGGGCAGATGGCCAGACTTCACAAATTCTGACAATTTGCTCTTTGTGATAGTGGATGGGACCCAATTACAGGTCACAGGAGCCTTGGTTGCTTTAGGTGCCATGGCGTAAGTGGAAGCCTAGGACAAAATAAGAAGTTCCGGTTCAACTTTAACCCGGAAGGAAAGTATTTGTAAGTCTATTCAAAATGGCGGCTTAAGACGGGGTCTAATGACATATGGCTAATACATTTGGTCGGTTAAGCCGCTATGAATGCCAGAAGCAATTAAGTTATTTTAAACCGCCAGGAATTGGCAAGGCTGTGATTCAATATTATCTTTATTAAATCCGGAGGTAAAGAGTCGCTGTGATTAAATGGATCCGACAGAAAGGGATTTTGCCTAAGTGTCGCGCAAACAGGTTCCACAATTGGCAGATATTATTTTGGATCAAACAGGTGCACATAAAAGAAAACATTCTAGACCTAAAACTAGTACAGATAAGTTTATCAGTTCTAAACAAAGCTTCTGTACGGAGAAGAGGAATCTACTTGCATTCGAAATGGATGTGAAATAGTGTAAGGGAATTTTTATCCCTTAGGTGTTTTGGTGATTGATGACAATGCTTTTGCGAACTAATCGTGTGCCTTAAGTTTCTCAGATACTTCATCACTAGGCACGAGACGATTCGGTGCCCCTCGGAGACTATTGAAGTCCGCTTTGTTCTACGTTTCTCTGGTGGATTTGAGTCGTAGGAGAGCCGTACTATTAAGAGGGGGTCCGCGTCAGAAAGGTTTGGGTGGAATCAACACGTACACTTGTCCCTCCTTTCCCTGCATTTTGGATCTTCCCTTCGTTATCTTGGCTGTGCGAAAATTTGTCGACTACTGCTGTACTTGCGGTAGTACCGCAAGTACAAGTGGTAGTACCGCTGTGTGTCACGGTAGTACCGCTCCTCCGGAGTGGTAGTACCATGGCTCCCAGGCCTTGTGCCGCTCCGGTGCGGTAGTAGGGGCGGATGTAGTTTTTTACATCCGCGCCCCACACGGTAGTCCCGCTCGTCCAGCGCGGTAGTACCATGGGGGCCCACGGTAGTACCACTCCCTAGGAGTCATAGTACCATGGCCCTCCTACCTAGTACCGCAGTGTCGCGGTAGTAGGCGCGGATGTAATATTTTACATCCGCGCCCGCAACGGTAGTACCGCGCCTCGCGAGCGGTAGTACCGCGTCGGATTTTTGTACCACCTCAGTTTCAGCGGAAGTAGGCATGGATGTAATTTATTTCATCCGCGCCCTTCCCAGGCCGTGACTTTCCTGCCTTGCGGTAGTACCGCAAGGGGAGCGATAATACCGCATAGCGGTAATCTGCCCTGGTCGAGCAAGTTCCACTGTGTTCTTTGTCAGCGTAGTAATCTTGTGGTCCGCCACGGTAGTACCATGCAGCCTCGCGGTAGTACCGCGCCCCTGGAGCGGTAGTACCGTGTGTCGCGGGCTCAACATGTGGATAACGGTTGGATTTTTCCCACGACTATATAAGGGGTGTCTTCTACCTCTAGTTGACTACCTCTTCCACCTCTAAGCTCCATTGTTGCTCCAAGCTCCATTTTCGCCCGATCTCTCTCCCTAGCCAATCAAACTTGTTGATTTGCTCGGGATTGGGTGACAAGGGCCCGATCTACACTTCCACCACAGGATATTTGATTCCCCCCACTTATCCCTAGCGGATCTTGTTACACTTGAGTGGTTGAGCACCCTAGACGGTTGAGGTCACCTCGAAGCCTTACTCCATTGTGGTGAAGCTTCGTGGTGTTGCTGGGAGCCTCTGATTGTTGTGGAGATTGCCCCAACCTTGTTTGTAAAGGTTCGGTCGCCGCCTTCAAGGGCACCAATAGTGGAATCACAGCATCTCGCATTGTGTGAGGGCGTGTGGAGAATACGGTGGCCCTAGTGGCTTCTTGGGGAGCATTGTGCCTCCACACCGCTCTAACGGAGACGTACTTCCCCTTAAAAGGAAGGAACTCCGGTAACACATCCTCATCTCCACCGGCTCCACTCTTGGTTATTTCGTGCCTTTACTTTTGCAAGCTTTCTTGTGTTACATCCTTTGCTTGCATATCTGCTAGTTGTTATTGCATCATATAGGTTGCTCACTTAGTGGCACATCTAGATAACCTATTTTGTTGCAAAGTTTAAGCTGGTAAAGAAAAGCTTAAAATTGTTAGTTGCCTATTCACCCCCCCTCTAGTCAACCATATCGATCCTTTGAATTGGTATCAGAGCCTCGTCTCTTTTTAAGGGCTTTACCGTCCGAAGAGTATGGTTGATGTCGTAGATGAGGCGGGAGAGCACTCCGGTGCGAATCCGATCTTATCTACGGGAGGTGGGGGTAACTCGATCTCACGTGAGGAATTCAATGTGGCTTTGGAAACATTGAAAACCTCCATGACGACCGAGGTCAAGGACATGTTTAAGGAATTCCTAGAAGGACTTAAACAATCTACCTCGCCGGTGAAAGTGAGTGATCCCAGAAACAAGGTGACGGATGCTACCTCCGACAAGGCGGAAGCTAACATTGAAAAGAGTCCTTCTATTAGTGGTAGAAATGGTACCGGCATCTTTGCCCATGTGGAACCTCCAACTTATGGAGGGCCAATCCCCTCCACTCATTTGAATCATGCCGGTCCTCCTCCTAAATATGAGAAACATGAAGATTTTGATTCTTGGGTCTATCGCTTTAAGCGTCATTTAAAACATGTGAACACTAACCTTTGGAGAATCATTGAAGAAGGTTTTTATCCTCATGACCCAAGCAACTTCACCCCTCGAGAAGCCGTGGCAATCAATTCAATGAGAGTGCTCTCTTCATCATCCAAGATGCTATCCTTCCCGAAGATCTTCCTCACCTCCGACCGCATGTCATGGCTAAAGAAGCATGGAAATGTGTCGAGGGTCTCTATCGAGGAAGTGCTAGCATTCAACGCTCCAACTATGAAGTGGTGCAGGATGAAGCGGATGAGTTTGCAATGAAAGAAGATGAAGAACCTCGTGAGCTCTTTTGAAGAGTGACCAAACTCGCGGTCGCACTCCGAGATCATGGAAGCAAGGACACGGATGACAATTGGATCAAGCAAAAGTTCCTCAAGGCCATGATGCCCTACAACAAGGCCATGTCCTCCGTCATTCGTCAACGACCGGACTTCCACTCCATGACCTCAAGTGAAGTGTTGGATGAGTTCGTTGCAATGAGCATCTTGGACAAGACCGCCGACAATGCGGTGCTCCGTTCTCAAAGGGCAAAGAAGCCTAACCATGCTTTGAAGGCCAAGTTTATTATGGAAGAAGAGGAAGAAGTGGAAGATGAGGAAAGCAACCCCGAAGACACCAAGTTTGATTACCATGAGCACATGGCCCTTGCTTCAAGACAATTTTGGAGCAAGAAGAGTTCAAGACCCAACTTCAACAAGAACAACTCAAGTGGCATCAAGGGCAAGCAACGAGTTAGAACTTGCTTCAACTGTGGCAATGTGATCCATTTCGTTGCGGATTGTCCTTATGAGAAGCGGGAAGACAACGGTGGCAAGTTAATCCGAAAAGACAAAGCTAAGTCCTTTCCCAACAAGAACAACTTCGCCAAAAAGACTCCCACTCGTGGGTTGGTGGTTCAAGAAGAATACCAAGAGGATGACGATGATGATGAAAATGAAGAGGCAATGGCCATGGCGTCCGTTGCCATTGCTACTACTCCCCGGGTGTCTCTCTTCGAATCACCCAACGAAAACATCACCGCCAGATGCCTCATGGCTAAAGCTTCAAACAAGGTAACCCCCAATATCACAACCACCATCATTACTAATCCCTCCTTGGAGGATTGCATTGATGAACATGTTGAGTCTAATGAGGAAGTGAATGAATTTGAGTCTATTATGAGTAAGCTCAAGGGTAAGTCCAAGAAGCACTTTGTTGCTCTCTTGGAACAACTTGGTGAGGCCAATGACATGATCGAGGCTCAAGAAGAAACCATCTCCAAGATGGAAGGTCATAGTCGTGACTATGCCGATGAGATATTGGATCTCTCTAATGCTCTTGAGGAAGAGCTGTGCATCATTTGACTCTTGAGGAGTCACACAATGATGACCATGCTAAGTTAAAGAAAGATCTTGATCATGCTCTTGTCGTGTCTCGTGTGCTAACCTCCGAGAAGGCTAAACTTGGGGTTGATCATGCTAGACTCAAAGAGGAGTTTGAGATACTTGAAAAGGCCCACAAGGTCTTGAAGGGTACTCATGCTAACCTCAAAGAGTCTCATGCTCAACTCCAAGTTAAGCTAATCAAGGAAAAGGCCACCTTTCCTCATATGGTATTAATTGATAATGCATGTGCTACTAACCCGTGTTGTGAGCATGTGCATCTTGTGGAGGAGAATGCCAAGTTGAAGGATCAACTTGAGAAAGGCCTTGTGACTTGCATTCAAGGTGAGAAGAACCTCAACGACCTTTTGAGCAATCAAAAGGAAGTTGTGGCCAAAGAAGGAATTGGGTTTGCACCCAAGTCCAAGAGCAAGAAGAAGAACAACAAGACCAAACGTCCTCCTCCTCTCAAACAAACATTTGTGAAAGAGGGAGAGGGTGCTCTTAAGGAGAAGAAGGAAAAAGTGAAGGGAGTTGATGTCCAAAAGTGCAAAAGCATTTCCTCAAACAAAGCCGGCGACTTTAACCCGTCATATGTGTTGTGCCGTGCTAGTGATGGACATGTCTATGCTAAATTTGTTGGTTCTCCTTATGAGTACATTGAATGGTCTATTTGGGTTCCCAAGATCCTTGTTACTAACATCAAAGGACCCACTACTAAATGGGTACCTAAAACCAAGCATTGATCTCGTGTAGGTGTTTGCTTCCGGTGGGGGATTATGGTTGCTCGATAGTGGAGCAACAAATCATATGATCGAGAGCAAGGACTTGGTGGTGGACGTGCAAGAGATTCCATCCATGCCCACCAATGTCGAGTGGGGTGATGCATCACACTCTAAGGTATTGGGTCTTGGCAAGGTTGTCATTTCTCATGATCTAACGATCGAGAAAGTCATGCTTGTTGAGTCCCTTGCAGTCAATTTGCTTTCCGTTCGTCAACTTGCACTCATGGGCTTTGCCACATTCTTTGACATTGATACCGTGGCCCTCTTGTGGAGCAAGACTCTTAAAGTAGCCTTTGTTGGGCATGTCGAGAACGGTCTCTATGTGATTAACTTTTCGGAGCGGCCCACTAAGACCGCGACATGCCTAATGGCTAAAGTTGACGTGGGATGGCTTTGGCATCACCGTTTAGCACACGTCAATATGAGATCTTTGCAAAGTCTTCTCAAGGGGGACCATGTCCGTGGACTAACAAATGTTAGTTTTGCCAAAGATCGTGCTTGCAGTGCTTGTATCGAAGGAAAGCTTCATGAAAAGGCTCACCCTCCATCAACCATCATCTACTCGAAGAGACCCTTGGAGCTCCTTCACATGGATCTCTTCGGGCCTCCATATTTTGATAGTCTTGGAGGAAGAAAGTATTGCTTGGTGATTGTGGATGATTATTCAAGATACACTTGGGTATACTCCTTCAAGAGGAATAGTGAGACTCAACAAACCGTCATCGACTTTGCAAATGAAGCTCAACGTCAACATGATGCAAAGATCTTGACAATAAGAAGTGACAACGGCACCGAGTTCAAGAACTACACCTTGGATGAGTTTCTTAGTGATGAGGGGATCAAGCATCAATATTCTGCACCATATACCCCTCAACAAAATGGTGTTGCGGAGAGGAAGAACCGGACGTTGATGGATGCGGCAAGGACCATGATGGCGGAGTTCAAGTCTCCATACAACTTTTGGGCCGAAGCCATCAACACCGCATGTCATGCATCCAATCGTCTCTATCTTCACAAAGGCTTGAACAAGACTCCTTATGAGATACTCACCGGCAACAAGCCCAACCTCAAGTACTTCCGGGTGTTCGGTTGTAAGTGTTTCATTCTCAAGAAAGGTGTTCGTTTGTCTAAATTTGAGACTAGAGCTCATGAGGGCATATTTGTTGGTTATGCTACAAACTCTCATGCTTACCGTGTCCTCAACAAGTCCACCGGACTCATTGAGGAGACGTGTAACGTGGAGTTTGACGAAAATAACGGCTCCCAAGTGGATCAAAGTGGTACTTGTGATGTAGGTGATGAAATTCCTCCCCAAGCCATAAGAAGAATGGGTATTGGTCAAATCCTACCCATTGAGGAACCCCTTGTGGCCGAAGGAGAAGGACAATGCTCCACTCAAGTGGAGCCATCACCTCCCCAAGACCCACACGCTTCCGAAGAACAAAGTGAAGGCCCTCATTCTCATGAACAAGACCAAGGGCAAGATCAACCTCAAGATGGTGGTGAACCTCTAATTGATGCCCAAGGTCAAGTTCTCCCCCTCGAGCAAGTTGAAGATCATGAGCAAGCTCAAGATCAAGAACAAGATCAAGACGACGCTCAAGATGGTCAAGTTAACCCTCCTTCTTCCACACCCGAGGACGAATTAGAGCGTCGTGCCGCGAAGATTGCTTCCAAGCTCACCACCCAAGGCCATCTCATGGAAAACGTGGTTGGAAGCCTAAGAAAGGGGGTAAGCACTCGTAGACAATTAGCAAACTATTGTGAACATCACGCGTTTGTCTCTTGTGTTGAACCCCAAAAGGTCTATGAGGCGATCGAAGACTCGGATTGGCTCAATGCCATGCATGAAGAACTCAAAAACTTTGAGTACAACAAGGTGTGGAGATTGGTGCCAAGACCATCGGGGAACCACAACGTCATTGGAACCAAGTGGATCTTCAAGAACAAGCAAGATGCTCATGGGAACATCATTCGCAACAAGGCGAGATTGGTAGCACAAGGCTACTCCCAAGTCTAGGGTATCGACTACGGTGAAACCTTTGCTCTCGTTGCTCGTCTTGAATCCATTCGTTTGTTGATTGCTTATGCTTCCCATCACAACTTTAAGTTGCAACAAATGGATGTGAAAAGTGCTTTTCTTAATGGTCCTATTAATGAGTTGGTCTATGTCAAGCAACCCCCCGGGTTCGAGGACCCCTACTTCCCGGATCATGTGTATCAACTCGATAAGGCACTCTATGGCCTTAAACAAGCCCCACGTGCGTGGTATGATCACCTTACCGAGTTGCTACAAGATCGTGGATTTGAAGTAGGACAAATCGACCCCACTCTTTTTACTAAGAAGGTCAACGGGGAGTTGTTTGTATGCCAACTATATGTTGATGATATTATCTTTGGTTCTCCTAACAAAGCTTTCAATGAGGAATTTGCCGCTCTCATGACCTCCAAGTTCAAGATGTCTTCGATGGGAGAGTTGAAGTTCTTCCTTGGTTTTGACATCAAACAAAGAAGAGAAGGAACCTTCATCAACCAAGCCAAATACACTCAAAGACATGCTTACCGGCTACTACACCAATGCCTACCAAGTGCCAACTTGAGATTGATCCCAATGGTAAAGCGGTGGATCAAAAGGTATATCGCTCCATGATTGGCTCCTTGCTTTACCTTTGTGCATCTAGACCGGATATCATGTTGAGTGTGGGGATGTGTGCACGTTTCCAAGCCGCACCAAAGGAAAGTCACTATGTGGCGGTCAAGCGAATCTTTCGATATTTGGCTCATACCCCAAACTTTGGCTTATGGTACCCAAAAGGAGCAAACTTCAAGCTTGAAGGTTTCACAGATTCTGATTGGGCGGGAGACAAAGTGGATAGGAAGTCCACTTACGGAGGGTGCCAATTTCTTGGTTGCTCTTTGGTAAGTTGGTCTTCCAAGGAGCAAAGTTGTGTGTCTCTCTCGTCCACCGAAGTGGAGTATGTGGCGGCCAGTAGTTGTTGTGCTCAACTCCTATGGATGAGGCAAACTTTAAAGGAGTACGGTGTCATTTGTGACAAAGTGCCTCTTTGGTGTGATAATGAAAGTGCCATCAAGATTTCTCTCAACCCGGTGCAACACTTCAAGACGAAGCACATTGAGATTCGGTATCACTTCATCCGGGATCACATTAGGCGAGGGGAGATCGAGCTCAAGTATGTCAACACTCATGATAACCTTGCAGATATTTTCACGAAGCCCTTGGATGAAGCAAGATTTCGCGAGTTAAGGCATGAGCTAAATATCATTGATTTGAGCAATGTGACTTGAAACCGTGCACCCCCCACCACACTCAACTTGTTGTCTAGTTTAGGTGTAGGCATGGATATAGGGGGAGTGTTGTCTCTCAATGAACTCTCCCTCCCCCCATTATGCATAAATAGATCACCTCTTTCACATTAGCCATTTTTGATGGTACTTGTGCTTCAAAGACGAGTTTTGGTCATGGGCCCAAGGATAATTCTTCGCGGTGCCATACCATTCAACTCAAACATAGGTGGCTTCGGCCACCGCCCTCTCTCCTCAAGAGGCTTTGTCGCTTGGTGGTTTCTTGTTGTCTTTTTGCCTCTGGTTTGTGCGTGTTCTTGAGGTTTCTTGTGTGTGAAAAGTTTCCGTGCAAAGGCTTTTTCTTCTCGTGTTGAAACTTGCAGTGACTTGAGCTCACGGTACTACCGCGGGCAGCTACGGTACTACCGCAGCCAGCCAGCCACGGTACTACCGCTATGGAGCATCGCAGTACTACCGTCACCACGCTGCAGTAATTTTTATCGCCGCTGGTTGAGCGGTACTACCGCCTCGGCATTACTTCCGCCAGCGGTACTACCGCGATGATCTGTGATACTACCGCGCCCGGTTCGAGCGTGGGGATAAGGATGGCGGGGAGTTTAACTCCCCATACCCATTCGTTGTCCTCTCTCTCCACGTCGCCTCCTTCTCTCCCTCGCTCAAGAACGGAGCAGGCGTTCGTCGCCGGATCTCCTCCACCGGCTGCCCTCCCGTGATTCCGATTGGTGGGATCGTTCCCCACCACGTGCTCTTGCTATGGACCAAGGTCTTTCCCCAACTCCCTCTCCGTTTTGATTGTGTTTGGTGTTTCTAGGTTTTGGGGGAGGCTTGTGTGTTCTTGAGATTCATAGGCTTAATCTCTGCAAGAGTAGGATGAAGGAGCGTGGTATTGCATAGGATATATACTTGTATTGTTGTCTTGCGCTAGATCTGATCACCGTAGCACCGTCGTTGTTTCGCGGTTCTTTTCAGATTCAAATCACCAGTTAGATCTGACGTGACATGGTACTACCGCCCGTATGGCGCGGTACTACGCTTGCATCGGTACTACCGCCCTTCGAGCGGTACTACCGCTTCTGTCTGGCGGTACTAAAGTTTACTTCGCTCCAGCCACAGTAAGATTACTGTGACCTCGCGCGGTACTACGCGTTGGAGCGGTACTAACATTTTAGTACCGCAGACAGTGGCAGTTCTACCGTGGCTCACATCTATCGCATGCCAACTTTCTCGTATGCCTTCTATGTGTTTCCTGTGCTTTCTCGTGGCCTTTGCATTGATCTTCTTTGCGTCTTTGGTGCTTTGCGTGTGTGTCTCAGGTGGTGGCTCTCGCCGGTCCAATCCCAGTCGTGACACTGGCTCCAAGCGTCTGCGCAACCCAGGTGAAGTACCAGAGGGATTGTCTGCCTCCAAGCGCAATGTCAAGACCTCTGCTAGCAAGCACAAGGAGCCCGCTAAGGGCATGGATGAGATAGCCCCCACTGAGTATGTCCGTCTTAGGCAGCTTCACCCTTGTGTGCACCTGCGTTCCACTGTCAGAGGCTGTGAGCTGTTCTGGAACAAGGCACAGACCAACATCTATCTGGATGTCATCAAGAACAAGCAGAATACCTATGTGGAGGTGAAGTGGATTGATATGCTCCACATGAGGAAGGACAAGTTTCGTGACTACTTTGGAGAGGCTCTGGACTTGGTGGAGCAGTTTGGCATTGAGCATGTGATCTCTTTTCACCTGGACTATGACCCTGAGATTATCTGTCAGTTCTTTGCCTCAGTGTACTTTCACCCTAATGAAGAGAGGAGCATGACCTGGATGACCAATGGCCGTCAACTGTCTGCTACCTGGAAGGAGTTCATGGATCTGCTTCAGGTTCCTGATGATGGGCTTAACACTCTAGTGGGTGTTCGCCCCCATGCCAATGCTGATTCTGCCAACAAGGATCAGCTTACCCCGTTCATGGTTGAGAAGGCGCTCGCCAATGGCAAGACAACTTTGGTACTCAACCCCTTTCTGGATATCATGTATCGCATCTTTCGCAACTCCTTGTTCCCATGCATCGGTGACAAAGACAAGGTTCATGCCTATATGGTGGATATGATGCTCATTTGCCAGGAGGCTCGTTCGACTCAGTCTCAGCCACTCGATGTCTCACACATCATGTGGTGTGAGCTTCGATTTACAGTGTTCAACCGCAAGGTGCCTATCTATGGGCCCTATCTGTTTCGGCTGATCTCGAAGACTTGGGAGAAGATGTACCCTGATGAGGAGTTCCTTGCTCCAGACTGGATTCGACATGAGCCCATCTGTCTGCGTATCAAATCCAACTGGGCCAACACCGCTACTTGTGCTGATGCGACTGCTGCAAGGGCTGCTGTTGATGAGGAGGATGTTGGCGCCGAGGATATTGCTGAGGGCCGTGCTGCTAGGCCTTCCCAGAGTGCCCCTATGCCATCTTGGGCCAAGAAGCTGAAGGACAAGATGAAGACACTGTTCTGCATGCAAGCCAAGGGGCAGTACAGGGCTCACGTGGCGTCCAAGGAGAGTCGCCGCCGGGACAACAAGATCATGCAGCTCTATGGTGAGGAAGTGTCTGGCGGGTCGGAGGAGCGCATCACTCCTGAGACCGAGTGGATGGAGAAGCAAGGCTACAGGTGGACTGAGTCTGAGGAGGATGTCGAGGAGACCATCCCAGCTGCCCGGAGAGGGCTGGGACGAGTTCTCTGCTTGAGCCACCTCGTGTGTGTTGGTGTCCTCTTTGCCTTTTTGGCGTCTCGATGTCAAAGGGGGAGAGAGTGTAGGGATTTGCGAGTCGTGTGTGTCGTGTGCTTGCTGCTTTCTTGGTTGAACTATTTGCTGCTTTCTCGTTCGAACCTTGGTTACTTTATTTCGTATGGTGTAAGACATATGCACTCTATCTATCCTAGCGAGCTTGTGTTATATTGTGCTTCATGCCTTGGTCTCTAAAATATAGGGGGAGTGTTGATCCTAGTCTGTGTGCTATGTAGTCCAAAGCATTCATCTAAAGTGCACACATCTAGGGGGAGCCCGTCTATATTTTAGAGAGGTGGGGTTTGCCCCTGCTCTAAATTACCTTATCTATGTGCAAATCCCGTGTTGTCATCAATCCACCAAAAAGGGGGAGATTGTAAGGGCATATTTATCCCTTAGGTGTTTTGGTGATTGATGACAATGCTTTTGCGGACTAATCGTGTGCCTTGAGTTTTTCAAATACTTCATCACTAGGCACGAGACGATTCGGTGCCCCTCGGAGACTATTGGAGTCGGCGTTGTTCTATGTTTCTCTTTGGTGGATTTGAGTCGTAGGAGAGCCGTACTATTAAGAGGGGGTCCGCGTCGGAAAGGTTTGGATGGAATCAACACGTGCACTTGTCCCTCCTTTCCCTGCATTTTGGAGCTTCCCTTCGTTATCTTGGCTGTGCGAAAATCTGTCGGCTACTGCTGTACTTGCGGTAGTATCGCAAGTACAAGCGGTAGTACCGCTGTGTGTCACGGTAGTACCGCTCCTCCGGAGCGGTAGTACTGCGGCTCCGAGGCCTTGTGCCGCTCCGGTGCGGTAGTAGGGGCGGATGTAAATTTTTACATCCGCGCCCCACACGGTAGTACCGCTCGTCCAGCGCGGTAGTACCGCGGGGGCCCACGGTAGTACCGCTCCCTAGGAGTTATAGTACCGTGGCCCTCCTACCTAGTACCGCAGTGTCGCGGTAGTAGGCGCGGTTGTAATTTTTTACATCCGCGCCCGCAACGGTAGTACCACGCCTCGCAAGCGGTATTACCACGTTGGACTTTTGTACCACCTCAATTTCAGCGGAAGTAGGCACGGATGTAATTTATTTCATCCGCGCCCTTCCCAGGCCGTGACTTTCCTGCCTTGCGGTAGTACCGCAAGGGGAGCAGAGTACCGCATAGCGTAGTATCGCCCTGTCGTGCAAGTTCGGCCTGTCTTCTGCTCATGTAGTACCGTGGTCCGCCATGGTAGTACCATGCAGCCTCGCGGTACTACCACGCCCCTGGAGCGGTAGTACCGTGTGTCGCGGGCTGAACATGTGGATAACGGTTGGATTTTTCCCACGACTATATAAGGGGTGTCTTCTACCTCTAGTTGACTACCTCTTCCACCTCTAAGCTCCATTGTTGCTCCAAGCTCCATTTTCGCCCGATCTCTCTCCCTAGCCAATCAAACTTGTTGATTTGCTCGGGATTGGGTGACAAGGGCCCGATCTACACTTCCACCACAGGATATTTGATTCCCCCCACTTATCCCTAGCGGATCTTGTTACTCTTGGGTGGTTGAGCACCCTAGACGGTTGAGGTCACCTCGAAGCCATACTGCATTGTGGTGAAGCTTCGTGGTGTTGTTGGGAGCCTCCGATTGTTGTGGAGATTGCCCCAACCTTGTTTGTAAAGGTTCGGTCGCCGCCTTCAAGGGAACCAATAGTGGAATCACGGCATCTCGCATTGTGTGAGGGCGTGAGGAGAATACGGTGGCCCTAGTGGCTTCTTGGGGAGCATTGTGCCTCCACACCGCTCTAACGGAGACGCATTTCCCTTAAAAGGAAGGAACTCCGGTAACACATCCTCGTCTCCACCGGCTCCACTCTTGGTTATTTCGTGCCTTTACTTTTGCAAGCTTTCTTGTGTTACATCCTTTGCTTGCATATGTGCTAGTTGTTATTGCATCATATAGGTTCCTCACTTAGTTGCACATCTAGATAACCTATTTTGTTGCAAAGTTTAATTTGGTAAAGAAAAGCTTAAAATTGTTAGTTGCCTATTCACCCCCCCCCCTCTAGTCAACCATATCGATCCTTTCAAATAGCCTCCGCATCAGTTTTATATCATCATAAGGATCAAGAAACGGCGGAGGTGATGAAATATATGAGAGGTTCCCGACGAATAGCGAAGAACACCGAGGAACTCGAAGGTCCTAATGCGGATCTGAGGAACACGAAAGAGGAAACTCACAGATGCAGAGTTGCTGCGGAGGTTCATCGCGGTTTTCTGGTCAAATCAGGTTGATGCAGCGGCCTGAGTTGACGAGGACGAGGAGATCTGCGGCGACGGCGGCGGCGGAGCTCAAGCGGCAGAGAAACAGTGAGAGGAAGAAGACGACCGAAGGGGGAGAATGGAAAAGACCTAGGTCGTGCCTATTTATAAGGAAGGGCTGACTGAGACAGTGCGAGAAACGAGGAGATAAACATTATTATCCAGCGGCCCCGACGCCTTGGTTTTCGGAACGGACACTAAAAGCAAAGATCCGTTGGAGGATACAGTGGAATAAAGAATGAATTGAAGTAAAGATGATGTCACGGCGGGTTAACGCGGATCCAAAAGATGACGTCATGGAGGGTTAAAGAAAACCTTTTGTACAGGCTGAAGGCTGAAGATTTATTTCTTAAGGTATCTTAAGACTGACATGAACCGGTTCAAATCAATCTGGGGCCTAATGTTGGGGATATAACTATTTGTGTAAGCCGCCAGGAGGGGCCGGGTTACGCAAAGAAGACTCACCAGAAGGAAGCCCAAGACCAAGCATGAAGATGGCGGCTCAATAAAGGGTCTAATGCACGCAGGCGGCTTAAGGCCCATAGTGTGTATACCACCATAATGACATGACTTGTAACATAAGGTAGAGTTAACTAGTCACCGAGCCGGACACTGTCTATGAGCCGGCCGGGACTCTGTAAGCCGCAGGGCGTCCACCCGTGTATATAAGGGGATGACTCGCTGGCGGCTTAGGGCAAGAAACAACTCATCGAGAACCGGGCATAGCGTATCTCGCTCCCTGTTCATCGAAACATCAAGCAATACCAACCCAACTAGACATAGGCCTTACCTTCACCGTAAGGGGCCGAACTAGTATAAACCTCTCGTGTCACTTGTCCTGATTAACCCCTTCAAGCTTCCTAGTTGCGATGGATCCACAACTAAGTCCTTTCACTAGGACATCTGACGTAACAATTCCACAACAGGCGCTTTGGACGCGACAAGACTTTCGCCACGCTCTCCAAGAACTATTATTGGCCCAAGATGTTTCGCGATGTTGCCTGCTTCACCAACCGGTGCTCTACATGTTGCAAAGCTAAGTCACACTCTCAATCCCATGGTTTACATATGCCTTTACCTATTCCACATCAACCTTGGGAAGACATTAGCATGGATTTTGTGCTTGGATTAGCTAGAACTCAAAATGGCAAGGATTCAGTTTTTGTTGTTGTGGACCGTTTCTCTAACATGGCTCATTTTATCCCATGCAATAAGATAGATGATGCTTCACATGTTGCCAATCTCTTTTGTAGGCAAATCTTGAGGTTGCACAGCGTGCTAAAGACAATTGCGTCGGATCGAGACGTCAAGTTCTTAAGCTACTTTTGGAAGACACTATGCGCCAAGCTCGGGATCAAGCTACTATTCTCCACGGCATATCATCCTCAAACCGATGGCCAAACGGAAGTCACCAACCGGACGTTTGCGACTCTCCTACGTGTGTTGATAAAGAAGAACATCAAGGAGTGGGAGGAAAGCCTACCCATCGCCGAAATGCGCCTACAATCGTGCAAGACACTCTACAACCGCAAGTCCCCTTCAAGGTCGCTTCACGGTTTCAACCCTTTGTCGCCATTGGACATCCTTCCTCTACCGCTTCAAGAACGAGCAAACATGGACGCAAGTGAAAGAGCCGCCTACCTCAAGAAGATGCATGAAGAAACACGTTCCACGATCGAGCGCCAAGTGCAACGTCTCTCCGCCAAGCTCAACATCAACAAGTCTCCGATGGTGTTCCAACCGGGTGATCAAATATGGATACATCTCCGCAAAGACCGCTTCCCCAAGGAATGCAAGTCCAAGCTACTACCACGAGCCGACGGACCATTCAAGGTGATCGCACGCTACAACGACAATGCCTACAAGGTCGACATCCCACGCGACAAGTACAACGTTAGCGACATCTTCAACGTGAAAGACTTGGCCGTGTACCTTGGTGATGAAGAGCACGATCCGTGGACGGATCTCTCCCATGGGGGGGAAGATGATGCGGAGTATCCCTCAACTTCTCGCATCGACACTCCATCACCACCGCAAGCTCCAAGTGGACCAATGACACGAGCACGTGCACGCGCCATCGAGAACGAGGTTGACTCTCTCCTCTTCGAGTTTCGCTCGGTTTCACATGAGAATTGGATTCTACCATCATCGGAAACATTGTGCATGCTTAGGTACCAAGAAGACGATGGTGAGAAGGAGAGGATGGAGACTCAAGTGACCTCGAAGCAAGGGAAGGAAGAGAAGGAAGACGAGAACGAGAAGGATGAAGAAGAAGGAGAAGGGCAAACCCTGGCGCCCGGTGCCCGCACCAGAGCCCCGGGTGCTGGGCCCCTCACCACCTACACCGCGCCCGGTGCTGGGCCTTGCTGGCCAGGTTCCCTGCCCCCTCTGTGCCAGCCACTGGCTCGGCCCGGTGCCCGGCCGCTCCACCCGGCCATCTCAGCGCCACCCCGGTGCCCGGCCGCCCTTGCTGCCATCTCCAGCGCCACCCCCAGGTGCCCAGGACTTGGGCCCCCGGGTGCCCGGCCACATGCCAGCCGGCCCCTGAGCAGTCCGGGTGCCCGGCCCCCTTCGTCCGGCCGCACGTTGATGGCCTTTTTGGCCTCGTACCCCTCTCTTCTTGCCTTGTGTCGCCCCTAGACTATATAAAGACACCTCCTAGGTCATCTGGAAGGTAAGCAAAGATTAGATTAAACCTTGTGAGCCTTTGCTCCTTGTATCCCCTCCTCTTAGGACCTCAAGCCCCCACCTAGGGAAGAATCCATTGGATTATCAAGGCCTCCTCTTGGAAAAGATCGTCAAGAGCTCACATAGTGGGAAGAATTTACCAAGTGCTACTCTCCTTGTATTGATCTTGTAATCTTGTGGATCTCATGTATGCTACTCTAGTGGATGTGATATTTGGGTTTGTTTGAGAGTTTTGTTCTTGGTGTTCTTGAGTGTTTTCCTCCTTTTCCCCCTCCAAGTGTGAAAAGATCCTTCCTACGGTTTGACCCTACAACACACACCTATATCCTTTATATTGCCAAATGGTAGGCAATAACTGAACTTCAAACTAGAGACGCAGTGTCCCACCATAATGTTGAGTTATGGAATCCTACAAAAAGGACAAAATAGTTACTGGGATGGGCTTTCACTCGATCGGTTTGACAAGTTTGAGGACAAAGATGTCCAGAATCTGAATTGCTGAATTGATGCGTCTACCTGCATCCAGCTTGCAAATTTGTGTGAATCCAGCCCAAATTACTCATATTTCAAAATGTAGTGGACCTTTAAAGCTTGAATAGAAACAACTAAAAAACTTTATGATCAGAACCAAGATGAAGGTGAACAACTAACTGGTTCCATCTAAAAACTAAGGTAGTTTATATCCCTCATGTTTCTGAAAGCCATAAGTGATAAAGCAAAGGACTCGATGGTCAGCCATACTGCCACAACAAATACAGAGGTAAATCTCAACAATGTCGTCCACAAACAAAATGATAGTAATATTGGACAAGTAAATTTTACCTGTAGTAAAGGAAGAATGCTATTGTGCACTTCCAGAAAAAGCTCAGATGCTGACGTGAACCTGCAATGGGAAAGTTCAGTGATTGATAATAAGAACCTGGTTTCATGAATAACCTTCGTCATCGTGAGAGAGACTAACTACAACACCTACACCAATTCATGTTCACTAAGTATGCACATCTTGGTTTGCAGCTATTTCGCAACAAATTCATATCTAATAATGGTTAAATGACTGTATGATTTACCCTTTTTTTCTCAAACAGTACACTTTATTACCTTTTCAAAAGAAGGAAACATTTGTACAGCTCTTCAATATCATAATCAACTTTCAGGTGTATATACTCCGTAAGAAGAACAGAGAGTCGGGAGAGTGTGTCGCTCCATTCTTCGCTACCTGAGGTAGGACACAAGAGGGAGGAGGGAAGCAACATGCTCTAAAATTGAAGATAAAGGTCGTCTTGAGATAGAATTTGCGTGTTGCTCTGCAATGGCATTAAATAGTGGGGAACTGCTAACTCTGAACTGTTCCGCCCATTTCTGAAAACTTCTGGCGTAACACAAATCATTTGGATTTTTGGATCATCGCCTCCATTCTTCAGAGATTTATTTTCTGTAACATTTGAAGTGCGGCATGTAGGATCTATTAGCCTATGCAATGGAAGCACATTGAACAAATCCTTGACATCCTCGGGTAATTCGTGCAAAATTGAGAAGTCTGCCTTGCTTAGAGAATTAGGCATGAAATCAAGCCGTGTGACACTCTTTGTATCAATCAATTCATTGGCTCTTGAGCATGAAGCATGGGCAGTTTGAACTTCCTGGTCTGATGCCCCCTATGGGAGTAATGGCAACAATTAGGATACTTGAGGAATGGTTCAAAATAGGAATGATAAAGTAGAAGATTTGACTAGTGCTTCCACTATGTTTCTATTTTTAAGTATACTGATCGTCTCACCTTAATATTATTCCGTTTTTCTAAATGAATGGAGTCAGTGCGCTCTCCATACTGGTGCAACCTTGCATTACAAACAGGTACGGAGTTCTGGTTAACGGCAGGTAAAACACGAGATTTTGAACTGCTTTCCTTGCCTTCATTGCCCTTTATCATGCCTAGAAAACCATGCAATTCTCCCTTATATATGTCGTTCATTTCAGATATTATCTCTGGTGGAAGGTTCTTGAGGACCTCCAAATCAAGTTCAGATAATGGTGGCAACTCAGCGGCATGAACTCTGGTAGACCTACCACTTGTAAGCTTCACCTTTGACGAGTGGGATGCAACACCTATAAGTGATGATCTGGAGCTTCCCAAATTTCGCACCTCACTGGTAGTGGCTCCTACAAGATCTCTGACAAGTCAAAATCTTTTAAACAAATCCATGGGACGGAAAATTTGCGAATTCAACACTAAGCATGTAAAGCAACATCAAAATAATGCATTTGCTACACGATGGAAAATGACACCTTGATATGATAAAAAAGTCAAAGGAAAAAAGGCCGATACCCGCACCATCACTGTTCCCAAGAAAGCATGTTCTCTCGCTGCATTGTTTCTTGAACTTCTCAGATGATGAACCAAGCCATGATTTAAGCATATTCCCTTATTGTGCTTCATTAAAAAATAAAAACCATAAGGACATAAGCATTCATAAAATCAGGTAAGCAACAGGGAAAGAAGAACATTAAGTGCAATTATCATTTTAGCAGAAAATTTATGAGCATTGCGACCTGGAGATAGTATTTGAACAGAGACATACTTGGGCAAGCTACCATAAGGGTGGTGGAAGAAGCAAATGTTATTGACTTACTGTATCAATGTGCTAGAAAGAAACCATTTAATATTATTTGTCTTAAAACCAATACTACATGAGAGTACCTTTGAAAACCAATGTGACATTAACACTGCACCGTTTTGGTGTTCTTCTAATGCACAACAACACGCATTTAGAAGCGTGTTAGAGAAAAAGGTTGTTACATAAACAGTGCAGCAATGTGTGTGTATAACATGCCCAAAAGGGTGTTAAGAAATTGAATAGTTAGAAGATACCTTCGCGACCTAAATCTGCATGCTCAAGCTTTGACATTTTTAGTCCAACTCACCGCACTTCCTTCACATCTAGAATATGGCATTATTAGAACTTAGTATTCAACAAAGAAACCCCAGAAAAATAGCTACTTGAAAAAGACTTATATGGCAGTGTGCAGCAGTGTATATAAGATATGAGAAGAATATATCAAACTTACCAACATGCAAAGCTGCAAACAATTGTCTTGCAGCTCTCTGAAGCGTGACTAAATTGTCAGTTGCACCTGTCATCTTTGAAACAACAAAGGAGAAGAAAGAAAGGTAAAATAGCAGTGATAAAAAAATCACATGATGCATTAAAAATACAAAATAAAATAACAGGCACATATGCACTAATAACTGAAACTCATTTTACAGGATAAATAATTGCCAAACCCTTGCCAAACATGGTCAACATTGCAAAACAATGAGACATAATAGCCAAGTTCATACGGAAAAGCCAAAGGAAACTAAGATTACAAAACAATGACACAACTCTATATTCAAATGCCATTATTTAACCCTTACCGTGGTAGAACGACTCATGGTTTCGCAGTCACCACACCCAAGACTTGATTCTCATCCATGGACTTTAACTCGGATCTCATGGCCTCCAGCCATGCCTCGGAATCTGGGCTCACCATCGCTTCCGCATACGTGGACGGCTCGTCGCTTTCTAGCAACAACACATCACGCACTCTGCGCAATCTTTCCGACCTCTGTGGTTTCGGTGCCGCTTCCACTATGGGTTCCCTGACTAACTCCGGTATGATCTCATCACCAGCCAAGCCGTCCCTGAGTGGTCCTCGAATTTCTTCGAGTCTGACCATCCTCCCACTGGCCTCCCGACTGAGAAACTCTTTCTCAAGGAAAACCCTGTTCCTAGCAACAAACACTTTGTTCTCTTCACGGTTGTAGAAGCTATATCCCAAGGTTTCCCTCGGATATCCCACGAATATGCATTTATCCGACTTGGGTGTAAGCTTGTCTGATATAAGTTGCTTGACAAATGCTTCACAACTCCAAATCTTTAGAAAAGACAAACTGGGACTCTTCCCGGTCCACATCTCATGTGGTGTCTTGTCTACGGATTTTGATGGTACCCTGTTAAGTGTGAATGTTGTAGTTTATAGAGCATATCCTCAGAATGACAAGGGTAAATCCGATTTGCTCATCATAGACCGGACCATGTCCAACAAGGTCCTATTCCTTCGTTTTGACAAGCCATTTCTCTATGGCGTACCCGGAGGTGTGAGCTGAGGTACTATACCTCGACTTTTCAGATGATCATCAAACTCTACTCACCTCCACGATCTGATCGTAGAAGTTTTATAGTCTTGCCGAGCTGATTCCCAACCTTGTTCTGAAACTCTTTGAACTTTCCAAAAGTTTCCAACTTGTGCCTCATCAAATAGATATATCCATATCTACTCAAGTCGTCGGTAAAAGTCATGAAGTACTAATAGCCACCTCTGGCAGTTGTGCTCATTGGACCACACACATCACTATGTATAAGTTCCAACAGGTCGGACGCCCTCTCGCAACTCTTTGCGAAAGGAGACTTAGTCATCTTGCCGAGCAAGCATGATTCACATGTCTCGAACGACTCAAAGTCGGACGAAGTTAGGAGCCCATCATCATGGAGCTTTGTCATGTGTTTCAGACTAATGTGTCCAAGCCGGCAATGTCAGATGTATGTCGGATTTATCTCATTAGGCTTATGCCTCTTGACATTCACGTTATAATCTAGTTCCTATTCTAGATTCAATATAAAAAGCCCATCAACAACGGGTGCATAGCCGTGGAACATACCATTCAAATAAAACAAACAACCATTGTCCTTTAGATTGAATTCATAACCCTGGCTCATCAGGCATGAGGTAGAAATAATGTTCTGACTAAGTGCAGGAATGTAATAACAAGTATTCAATTCCAAAATAAATCCATAAGGAAGCTGGAGCTGCATCGTGCCGACCTCCAATGCAGCAACTCTTGCTTTGTTGTCGACCCTGATGTCAATCTCCCCTTGTGACACACGCCTAGTTCTTACCAGCCCCTGCATCGAGTTGCAAATATGTACAAACGATCCGGTATCAAATGCCCAGGATCTACTAGGTATGTCAGCAAGGTAAATGTCTATAACAAATGCAACAAGTGTACCATTGCCCGAAGAAGCATTTCCGGCCTTCTTGCCATGCTCTGCAAGCCACTTGCTACAGTTCCTCTTCCAGTGACCGGTCTCCTTGCAGTGGCAGCAAACGGTCTTCAAGTCCGGTCCAAACATCGGCACAGCGGCAGAGGTTACCGTCTCCGTGCCATTTGCCTTAGCCTTTTTCTTGGACCAACTCTTCTTGAACTTAGCCAATTTCTGCACCATCAACACTTGATGCGTGCCTTTCTTAATATCCTGCTCTGCCACTTTGAGCATCCCATGCAATTCAGTGAGCTTCTTATCCATGCCATGCATATGATAGTTCGAGATGAACGTCCCATAGCTGGGCAGAAGAGAACCCAGAACAACATCAGTAGCCAGCTCATCTAAGAGAGGGAAGCCCAAACGATCCAAATCTTGCACGTATCTGATCATCTTGATCACATGCAGGCTCAGTGGATCACCTTCCTTCAGCTTGCAATCCATCAAGGATCGCCAGACGTTGAACCTCTCGGTCCTAGCCTGTACCTGAAACATGCTCTTGAGAGTCTCGATCATATCGAAAGACCCAACATCTTCAAAATGCTATTGCAAATCGGGCTCCATACAAGCCAGCATGAGGCAGCTGATCTCGTTTGATTCATCAACGAGTTTTTGGTAGGCATTCTTGGTTGTGGCATTAGCATTATCGGCAGGTTCCTCTGGAAGTGGATCCTCTAGAACATGTTCCTTTTTATCGTGCTTGAGAACAATTCTCAGATTTCTATACCAGGTGGTAAAGTCTGTTCCATTCAGTTTATCCTTTTAAGAATTGATTTCAATGCAAAGTTGGGTTGAGCAGGTGGTGCCATTGATCTACAACAGAAAATATGCAATCACTAGGTAATGTGTTTTTGTAGAGTAATTATAGCCTTAAATAGAACTACTCCCACTGAAGTCAGCATCCCTTCGCAAACTCTCAGTGATTCAGGATCTGACTAGCGCATGCGACTAGTGAGATTTAACATCACTACTAGCCAACATACCTACCCGGTAAGCAACTCCTTGCTAATCGTATCTCTATACGACTCCTGTCGGTCGGGTAGGTATCTTATACCCCGGCTCCTAGCCTTCTTTGCCACAAGGCCCAAAACCGTTTTGATAGCATTGTCAAGTTATCCTGATGCAGTGCATGTCCGTGTCTGACACGAACCCTTCAATTCAAGGACACCCAGCAACACCCCAATTTTATGAGCCCATTACTAGACGTACTTGACGTGCGAAGGTGCAACATCGGGGATGGCAATTTGCTTGATATTCATGAGGGATCTTTCTACCATTCTAACATTTATAGAAACAAGGAAGCATAACAATCACAAATAAACACATATTGTGAAATAATATGGCTCCTTCATGGACGTTCTTCCAGGTCGGCTCCGACTTCGATGACCATCTAGGAACTCCATCTTGTTTGTCACACCGGGACGCCAAGCCACCAACCTGATCTCTAAAATCCAACTACTACAACTAGTAATGAATTTTACATATAGTCACAAGTCGACACGCAAGTCGTTATACGTTATAATGACATCACTTTGGCTCCTGCCGGCTGACAAACATGACACGCATGTCATGTATAATTTACACACATGCATCACATACACATGAGCCATACTATTCACATCAAACCTGCAAAACAAAGTTACGCATAGAATCGGATTCTACCGGTTTGAGTGATCGTGTAAGAAATACAAGGCACTACACACACGTTGGGGTTCGAAGGGGCAGCGCTTGACGTTTTCGGAAATCACAGGTCGCATTTGAACTCCATTCACGTCGAATTTTCTGATCTGACCGATCAAATTGATCATCACGAATCTGATTCGGATTTACATTTCACTGTTAACCCTGATGGCGGATAACCGACCGATAGGGGTAGGCTGTGTCACGACCTTATCGACTCCGATCATCAGAAAACATAGCCACATCAATCCCCATGTGCAGTTGATCTCGTCAACCTTGCACATAGCCGATCTCATCAACGACAACAGATCTCATCTGCCGCCTCCACATATCTAATATGCATACGATCTGAATCAAATCCTATAGCAGAGGCTCTGATACCACTATTTGGACTCCATTTGATATTCCTTTTCTTCGAAACACTGAAATAGGCAAAAAAACAGTAATTCAGGCTGGGCCTCCGGTTAGTAGGTTAGTCCCAAAAATGATATAAAACTGTATAGTAAAGCCCATAAACATCCAAAACGGGTAATATAATAGCATGGAACAATAAAAAATTATAGATACGTTGGAGACGTATCAGTGTGCCGCACCTCCACTATTTATAGGCATCTGCCGCGGGCTCAACACTTGGGCCTTGCACGGATCCTAAAGCCCAAAGTCTACTCGGGCGTGTTCCAAGTCTAGCTCGGATCACATGCGACCAGTGTCCTCCGAACCGACCTCATAGGTTCCTTCCCTTAAGCGCATTGCTACCTCTTGAGCACTGCGTTGGTTTTCCCTTGAAGAGGAAAGGGTGATGCAGCAAAGTAGCGTAAGTATTTCCCTCAGTTTTTGAGAACCAAGGTATCAATTCAGTAGGAGGCTCCTCACAAGTCCCTCGTACCTACACAAACAAACAAGAACCTCGCAACCAACGCGATAAAGGGGTTGTCAATCCCTTCACGGTATCTTGCGAAAATGAGATCTGATAGAGATAATAAGATAAGATAAATATTTTTGGTATTTTTATGATATAGATTGGAAAGTAAAGATTGCAAAATAAAGTAGATTGGAAACTTATATGATAAAAGATAGACTCGGGGCCATAGGTTTCACTAGTGGCTTCTCTCAAGATAGCATAAGTATTACGATGGGTGAACAAATTACTGTCGAGCAATTGATAGAAAAGTGCATAGTTATGAGATTATCTAGGCATGATCATGTATATAGGCATCACGTCCGCAACAAGTAGATCGAAACGATTCTGCATCTACTACTATTACTCCACACATCGACCGACTCCTTCCTGCATCTAGAGTATTAAGTTCATAAGAACAGAGTAACGCATTAAGAAAGATGACATGATGTAGAGGGATAAACTCAAGCAATATGATATAAACCCCATCTTTTCATCCTTGATGGCAACAATACAATACGTGCCTTGTTGCCCCTGCTGTCACTAGGAAAGGACATCGCAAGATTGAACCCAAAGCTAAGCACTTCTCCTATTGCAAGAAAGATCAATCTAGTAGGCCAAACCAAACTGATAATTCGAAGAGACTTGCAAAGATAACCAATCAAACATAAAAGAATTCAGAGGAGATTCAAATACTTCTCATAAATAAACTTGATCATAAACCCACAACTCATCGGATCTCGACAAACACACCGCAAAAAGAGTTACATCGAATAGATCTCCAAGAAGATCAAGGAGAACTTTGTATTGAGATTCAAAGAGAGAGAAGAAGCCATCTAGCTAATAACTATGGACCCGAAGGTCTGTGGTAAACTACTCACAACTAATCGGAGAGGCCTTGGAGATGATGTAGAGGCCCTCCATGGTCGATTCCCCCTCCGGCGGAGCGCCGACGACGGCTCCAAGATGGGATCTCGCATATACAGAAGGTTGCGGCGGTGGAAATAGTTTTTCGTGGTGCTCCTGGATGTTTTCAGGGTACGAGAGTATATATAGGCGAAGGAGGTAGGTCAGGGGAGCCACTAGGGTGGGGGCGCGCCCACCCCCCTAGGGCGCGCCCTCCTGCCTCGTGCCTGCCTCGGCTGCTTCTTGACGTCCACTCCAAGTCTCCTTGATTGCGTTTGTTCCAAAAAGATCTCTCCCGAAGGTTTGATTCCGTTTGGACTCCATTTGATATTCCTTTTCTTTGAAACACTGAAATAAGCAAAAAAACAGCAATTCGGGCTGGGCCTCCGGTTAGTAGGTTAGTCCCAAAAATGATATAAAAGTGTATAGTAAAGCCCATAAACATCCAAAACTGGTAATATAATAGCATGGAACAATCAAAAATTATAGATACGTCGGAGACGTATCAGTATGCCGCACCTCCACTATTTATAGGCATCCGCCGCGGGCTCAACACTTGGGCCTTGCATGGATCCTAAATCCCAAAGTCTACTCGGTCGCGTTCCAAGTGCAGCTCGGATCACATCCGATCGGTGTCCTCCGAACCGACCTCATAGGTTCCTTCCCTTAAGCGCACTGCTACCTCTTGAGCACTGCGTTGGTTTTCCCTTGAAGAGGAAAGGGTGATGCAGCAAAGTAGCGTCAGTATTTCCCTCAGTTTTTGAGAACGAAGGTATCAATCCAGTAGGAGGCTCCTCACAAGCCCCTCGCGCCTACACAAACAAACAAGAACCTCACAACCAACGCGATAAAGGGGTTGTCAATCCCTTCACGATAACTTGCAAAAGTGAGATCTGATAGAGATATGTAACGCCCCGGATTCGATGCACCAGGTGTCTTCCAGTTATTCGTCGTTGTTGCCATGTCATTTGCTTGCGTGTTGCATTTTGTCATGTCATCATGTGCATTGCATTGCATACGTGTTCGTCTCATGCATCCGAGCATTTTCCCCGTTGTCCGTTTTGCAATCCGACACTCCTATGTCCTCTGGCGTCCCCCTTTTGTCTCTTGTTGTGAGCGGGTGTTAAACATTCTCGGAATGGACCGTGATTTGCCAAGCGGCATTGGTACACCACCGGTAGACCGCCTGTCAAGTTTCGTGCCATTTGGAGGTCGTTTGATACTCCAACGGTTAACCGAGGAACCGTAAAGGCCTCTTTTGTGTGCAGCCCAACACCCCTCCAAAGTGGCCCAATAATCCATCCAAACCGTCTCCATGCTCTCGGTCGTTTGATCACGATCGTGTGGGCGAAAACCGCTCCTCATTTGGACACTCCTAACTCCCTCTACCTATTTAGTTGTGCCCCTCCACGAAATTTTGCGGATGAAACCCTAGTCATCTTCCTCCTCGCGTCGCCGGACATGTCCATCCGCGCCGGACATGTCCAGCCTCCAGGTCGCGTGGGCCAATCAGAGGCCGCCACCTCAGCAGCCCCGCCTCCGCAACCAACCAGCGCCGGCCACGTCGCCTTGCCGCTCCCAGCCGCATGGGCCCATGAGCCCACGCCTGCCCGAACGCCGCCGCCGCTTCGCCGAGCTCTCGCCGGAGCTCCTCCGCCGCCCTACCCCTTCGCCCGCCGATGCCATGCTGCCTCCGTCTCTGCCGCCCGGCAGCAGCCCACCGGCGACCGGCGACCAGCGCTGCTCCTCCGCGCTGAGCCGCCGCCCGGCCGGGTCCCCGCCCGCCCGCCGACCTCGCCTCGGCGCCGCCTTCGCCGTCAACACCGACCGCCGTGCCACCCCTGCGTCCCGACTCCGGTCGCCGGACCCGCCCCGCCTCAGGTCGCCGGCCCCGTAGCGCCTCCGCCGGTGCCAGATCCGGTGGGCCCTGACCTCCCCCGACCCGCCGGCGCCTTCTCCGGCCTTCTTCGGCCCCGACGTGCTGTCTCCAGTGAGCACCTGCCCCGTCTCCGGCGGACCTCGAAGCCCGTGCCGAACCCTAGATCTGTTTTCCCGAGGGTAATTTTCCACTGTCCCCGGATCTGCAACATTTCCATGCCATGTTCATAGCATCATATCTCCTTGCATGTAGCTCTGTTTTGTGCGTGTAATATATCAAAATGTTCGCTGTGAGATGCTCTTCATTTCATTCCAGTGTGCCATGTTTGTTTGAGGTCATCTTGATGCCCGAATCATCGTTGCAAGAGTGCTATGTGATGTTAACCTGCTAAAACTGTTATAACTTGGTGATTTTTCATTTTTGTTGCATTTGATATGTGCATCCTATGAGCATTATCTCTACATGTTTTTGTGCTACACCATGCCGTCTTCACATTGATTCCATCCATGTATTTTTGTGAGCCTTGTAGTGAGTGCGTCGAGCTCGTGAAGTAGGGTACTTGCTGTTACTGTTTTGCTAGGCTGAATCTGCTATATCATGATGCTATGTAAACCTGCTGCTACTAGTGATTCTATGCATAATCTGGAGATGTTCACTAAGGATGATTTGTTACAAATGTCATGATATATCCATTCATGCCCCTGGTTGCATTTATAGCCTGCTGTAACATGTTGTTATCTTGCTCCAAACTTGCTAAATAATGTTGCTGTCAGCCTGTTAACATTAAGTTCAGTTTTGCCATGAGGTTTGCTAGTCATCCATGCACCCTATGAACTTGCTCTTGCCATGCTTAGCTTCATAAACATGTATTATTATTGTTGGTCACCTTGTCATGCCATGTATTACTCTGTGGTGAGTGGTTCAAGCTCACCAACATGTGTACTTATTGATGTTCCTGCCATGTATGAATCTGTCATATAACTTGCCATGTTTACATGGGTGCCATCATATCTTCTGTGCCTTTTTGGCTCATGGTCAGTAAGGGAGTTTTGTTCTATGCATTTCGTAGCATCATTCCATGCCTTTATTTTCCATTATAAGTTCCTGTAACATGTTGTTTGATAGCTCTAAACATTGCAACCTAATGTTATTTCTGCCAAGTCTGAAACTGTTATTATTTGCAATCTTGACATGTCCTTTTGAGCATGTTCTATTGATTTTTGGAGATAGCTCAGTGTTCATGATTTGTTGTGCTTTACCTGTACTTCATGCCCATGCCTTTTTTTCTTATGTTGAGGTGTTGTAGCATATTGTTTTGATGCTTGCTAGATGCCTAGTTGCTGTTTTAGACAGCTTGTCCTTTTAAACTTGTATAGAGTGTATGTGTTGAACCGTTGCTCCGTTTTGAGTGTGCTCTATATGAAACTTGCTTGATTTTGCATGTAGTTCCATATTATCATGTTGCATCCTTGTTTTGAGGTGTTTGCTTCATGTTTGTATGCATTTTGCATCAATGCCATGTTTAACTTGTTTTGCTCATATCTTCTAGTCCGTAGTTCCGAACTAAATGAACTTTATATGTAACTTGACTAGAATCTCGTGTAGATCATCTTGGTGCTATTTAACTTGCTGTTTAACAACTTGAACATAAGGTTTATTCAGATCTAGACCAATTTCGAAACTTGCATATGAGGTCCTACCGGTTTTGTTATATGTTGTTTCCGGCCTCATTTAAACTTGTGTTGATGTGTTGCTCTTGTTTGCATCATCTCTTGCCATGAGTAGCCTCATGTAGCTTTGTCATGCAGCATGCTTGTTGTGCATCATGTCTTGTTTATGTGTGGTGTGTTTACTATGTTGTGTGCTTCTTCTCGATAGTTCCCGTTCCGTTGCGATCGTGAGGATTCGTTCGTCTACGCTTGGTTCGTCTTCGTGGCTTCATCTTCTTCATGGACTCGTTCTTCTTCCTAGCGGGATTTCAGGCAAGATGACCGCTACCCTGGATCTCACTACTATCATTGCTATGCTAGTTGCTTTGTTCTATCGCTATGATGCGCTACCTATCATTTGCTCTTCAAGCCTCCCAAATTGCCATGTCAGCCTCTAACCCTTTTCACCCTTCCTAGCAAACCGTTGTTTGGCTATGTTACCGCTTTTGCTCAGCCCCTCTTATAGCATTGTTAGTTGCAGGTTGTTGCGGCCGGATGGGTGGCGCGGCACCTATGGGGCCGGGGCCCCTTCGTGTGTTCGGTACGGGGCGGAGGCTGCGCGGAGAGCAGATCGAGGCGATGCACGCGGGGGATTTTTACCCAGCTTCGGGCCGCGATGGTCGCGTAAAACCCTACTGCTGCATTGTGTTGTATTAGATCCTGCTCAGGAATGCGAGCAAACGGTGGAGTGGTGTGTGAAACCTCGCGAGGGTAGCCAGTCGCGGAACCCCTTCGCGAGAGTAGCCAGTGGTCGAACCTCCTCTACGTTGTGCATGGGCCTCCTTTTATAGGGCAAGGGGTCACCGACAGGTGTCAACGTGAGGTAGAGGGGTAAAAACGTAAAAGAGGTGGTAGTTGGAACAGTGCGGGAACAGTGCAGCTACAGTGCTTTCTACCTACTTTTGACAGAGGGGGACAAGGGCATTAAATGCCCGTCGCCGTCGCCCCAAAAGCTCCCGCCATTGCGTCTTCTTTCGACACGGCGGCGAAGCCACCACCGTGGAGTGCCACCGCATTCTTCATGCAGCACGGCCACCCGCCACGCGTCTCTGGAGAAGGCTGGAGGCGACGCGTGGGCAGATGAGCTGGAGTGCGGGCACGTAGCATAGCTCTCCCCGGCAAGCACCTTGTCGGGGCCTTGATCTTGCCGGACCCGGGGGCTTGTCGGGCTCTGTGACTTGCCGCTCCCCGGGTCCTCGCCGGGGCGCGCGCGGCGCCGAGGCGTGTCTTCTGCGACATGATCTTCTAGTCCTCCCGACGAGCTCCTCTCGCCGGGGATCTGCAGGAGTAATGTAGCCTTGAGCCTGGAATGGCCTTCCCGGCAAGCTCCTCTTGCCGGGGTCTTGAGCTTCTATCTTATATACTTTGTTCTCGAACGGCTTGGTGTGGAGCGGAGATGGTCTCCGGCAAGCATTTGATGGATCTAGCTGCGGGGAGCTGGGGCTGCCCGTGCACAAGTTGGGGTACTGAGGTACCCCTACCTTAGTACACCGACAGGAGCCCCCGGGCCTGGGCCATACACGGTGCCGAGCGCTGTTGGGCCAGGCCCAAGATAGTGCACGGGCGCGCGAAGCCCATGGCGCGTCGAATCTGCTGCTGCATCTGTCGTCTCCCCTCCCGCAACGGCACGCGTCGATTGCGGCGTCGTGGGAGAAGTGGGCGGCGCATGCAGCCTTTAAGGCACCCACCCCGTGATCGTGGCGCAGAGCGGGGTCGCTTCACCTGTCGCTCCGGCTCCGCTTTTTCGCCACGCGGCCCTCAGGGACTTGTCGCTGGCTCCCGGGCATGCGTTCCCCATGCCCGTCACCTTGCGCAGCTCCTGCGGCACGGCGGCGTCACCGCCGCGCTCTCCTAGGCGCCTCCTTCGCCCTTCCCGACAAGCTCCTCTTGTCGGGTCTCTCCCGGCAAGCTTATCTTGCCGGGGGCTCCTTGACCTACCTCCTGAACTCCTGAACAGAGAAACAGGAGAGGGATCACGGGCACCTTATCTTTTCAAATTGTAAGCCCTCGGGCATTTAGCTGCATTTAAGAACTTGTAATCCTCTCTATCATGTTTTTCATCCTCTATGGACTCGTACTAAATTGGATGCTTTTAATGAAAAGAGGGGAATGCTTGCCGGACCGAGTCTTTTACTTGATTGCGTGCCTTGTGTGTTCTTACGCTATCGGGGAGCTTGCCGGGGCGAACACGCTTAGCGACCGCGGGAAAGCCCGCTGGTGGTGCCACTTCCGGCAAGCAACCTTGTCGGGCCAGTTGCGACGTCTACCTTGCTGAGCAGGCTCGGAAGCAAGATAGAGGTGCAGCGGCACACTTGGGTTTGTTGAGCGGACTCGGAAACAAACCAAGTACGCAACTGGGTCACGACTCGGTTCCTCCACGTACGGGTTTTTACAAGACACGGTCGTTCAAAGACGCAGTCCCGCATCTCCCGGTCCATGAGAGGATGCATGATGAGGGATGAAAAACTTATCTGAAATCGCAGCCCCCGGCGACACTAGCTTGCCGGAGACGAATCTCGATGTTCGCAGCCCCCAGCGAGGCCGGCTCGCCGAAGAAGAACCTTGGCATCCGCAGCCCCCGGCGACCCTGACTCGCCGGGCCCCAGGCGCGGGTGCGATCTTTTGGTTCCTTCTTGTTGCTGCAATTTTAGCCATGAAAATAGCTGGGGTAGATATGCAATTGCTCAACGCACATGTATGTGCATGTGTATATAAATCTTGGCTAAGCAATACGATGCCGGGCTTCGTCCTTCGTATGTTTGTACTCTACGCTCTTGGGGAGCTTGCCGGGGCGGACACGCTTAGCGACCGCGGGACAGCCCGCTGGTGGCGCTGCTTCGGCAAGCAACCTTGTCGGGCGATTATGACGCTTAACTTGCTGAGCGTGGCTCGGAAGCAAGATAAGGGTGCTGCAGCACACTTGTGTTTGTTGAGCGGACTCGGAAACAAAACAAGTACGCAACTGGGCCACGACTCGGCTCCTCCTGCGCCCAAGTCTCTCATACGGACGACGTTTCATGGCATGTCTCGCCACGTTATACCCTCTGCCCTACATCCTTTGTGTGTTTTCACCCTACGCTCCTAGGTAACTTGCCGGTGCTCAACACGCTTGCTGAGTGCGGAACGTCAGCAGCCCGCTTGGCTGGTGTCGCCTCCGGCAAGCAACCTTGCCGTGTCTGGCCGCGACGCACTTAACTTGCCGAGCAGGCTCGAACGAAGCGAGGCCGGTTGGTCGCGGCTTACTCTTAACTCGCTGAGCGTGTTCGAAGCGAAGCAAGGGTGCGACCATCCACAAGCAGGCTCCTCCACAAGACAGTTTCGCGCACACGGGACCGAATGCGCGAGGGGTATAACATATAAAAGTATGAAATTAAAAGGGTGCTCTGCACGAAGGCTCGAGCGACTTAGCTTTTCTTTTTCTTTGCGCTCGCTGGTGGAGCTCAATGGTGCGTCCATGGCGGCGGCGCGGCGCTCCGGGGAGGCACGCTTGCCGGGACGAACACCAAAGCTTTCCTCACCGGGCTTACTGCGCTCCGAGGAGGTACGCTTGTCGGATGGAGCGCCAGAGCCGTCCTTGCCGGACTTAGAGCTCGATAGCGCGTCTTTCGACGACATCGTAACGCTCCAGGGATAGGCGCTTGCCGGGGCCGAGGGGAGCGGGAGCGAGCGGTGCGAGGGGCCGGATACACTCGGGTCCCTAACAATGTTAGGGGGAGCAGAATCCTGCCTCGACCTCTTTCGCTTTACTCATGCATGGACAGCCGTCCGGAGCGTCCCGCGAACCCCCTGCTTGCTCTCGCCCCAGCTGGCGGATACCACCTTCTCGCGGTATGGCGCCGCTGGGCCGTTATATGCTGGATTGGACGCGGATCTACGGAGGCCGAGGCGTGGTCCTCCGTCCTGTCCCTGGATCTGGTGGCACCGCGAGCGCCCTCGCCGGTGTCCACCCTTCCACCGGCGTCTCCTCCGCCCGCCGTTGGCTCCGGTGGCGGCGGGGAAGACGGAGATGGGTCTGCGACCCTCGAAGCTCTCGTCTTCGGGGCCATGACGCAGCTTGTCGGCGAAGCTGCCGACGGCCGGAGAGGTTGATGAAGAGCGCCGCGCGCGAACGCCGGATCGTTCGCATAACCTCGACGCCTTACCGCGCGCGCCAGAGATGTCGCGGCGGATGGGTGGCGCGGCACCTATGGGGCCGGGCCCTTCGTGTGTTGATGCGGGCGGAGGCTGCGCGGAGAGCAGATCGAGGCGATGCACGCGGGGGATTTTTACCCAGCTTCGGGCCGCGATGGTCGCGTAAAACCCTACTGCTGCATTGTGTTGTATTAGATCCTGCTCAGGAATGCGAGCAAACGGTGGAGTGGTGTGTGAAACCTCGCGAGGGTAGCCAGTCGCGGAACCCCTTCGCGAGAGTAGCCAGTGGTCGAACCCCCTCTACGTTGTGCATGGGCCTCCTTTTATAGGGCAAGGGGTCACCGACAGGTGTCAACGTGAGGTAGAGGGGTAAAAACGTAAAAGAGGTGGTAGTTGGAACAAGTCTTGGGAACAAAGTGCAGCTCGATGCTTTCTACCTACTTTTGACAGAGGGGGACAAGGGCATTAAATGCCCGTCGCCGTCGCCCAAAAGCTCCCGCCATTGCGTCTTCTTTTCGACACGGCGGCGGCCACCACCGTGGAGTGCCACCGCATTCTTCATGCAGCACGGCCACCCGCCACGCGTCTCGGAGAAGGCCGGAGGCGACGCTGGGCGAATGAGCTGGAGTGCGGCACGTAGCATAGCTCTCCCGGCAAGCACCTTGTCGGGCCTTGATCTTGCCGGACCCGGGCTTGTCGGGCTCTGTGACTTGCCGCCCCGGGTCCTCGCCCGGCGCAGCAGCCGAGGCGTGTCTTCTGCGACATGATCTTCTAGTCCTCCCGACGAGCTCCTCTCGCCGGGGATCTGCAGGAGTAATGTAGCCTTGAGCCTGGAATGGCCTTCCCGGCAAGCTCCTCTTGCCGGGGTCTTGAGCTTCTATCTTATATACTTTGTTCTCGAACGGCTTGGTGTGGAGCGGAGATGGTCTCCGGCAAGCATTTGATGGATCTAGCTGCGGGGAGCTGGGGCTGCCCGTGCACAAGTTGGGGTACTGAGGTACCCCTACCTTAGTACACCGACACAGGTGAAGTTGAAGATTGCTCCATGGTGGACAGGATTATGTTGGGATACACAATATCTTTTATATTATTAATGCATCTATATACTTGGTAAAGGGTGGAAGGCTCGGCCTTATGCCTGGTGTTTTATTCCACTCTTGCCGCCCTAGTTTCTGTCATACTGGTGTTATGTTCCCGTATTTTGCGTTCCTTATGCGGTTGGGTGATTTATGGAACCCCCTTGACAGTTCGCTTTGAATAAAACTCCTCCAGCAAGGCCCAACCTTGGTTTTACCATTTGCCTCACCACCACCTACTTTTTCCTTGGGAGTAATTAACCCAAGGGTCACCTTTATTATAGCCCCCCCCCCCCGGGCCAGTGCTTCTCTAAGTGCTGGTCCGAACTAGAGCCCTTTGTAGCGCCCCCTCAGGGAAACTTGAGGTCTGGTTTTAGTTGTACGGATTGCTCATCCGGTGTTGCCCTGAGAACGAGATATGTGCAGCTCCTATCGGGATTGTCGGCGCATCGGGCGGCTTTGCTGGTCTTGTTTTACCATTGTCTAAATGTCTTGTAAACCAGGATTCCGAGACTGATCAGGTCTTCCTAGGAGAAGGAATATCCTTCGTTGATCGTGAGAGCTTATCATGGGCTAAGTTGGGACACCCCTGCAGGGTATAAACTTTCAAAAGCCGTGCCCGCGGTTATGTGGCAGATGGGAATTTGTTAATGTCCGGTTGTAGATAACTTGACACCAGGTCCAAATTAAAAACGCATCAACCATGTGTGTAGCCGTGATGGTCTCTTTTCGGCGAAGTCCGGGAAGTGAACACGGTCTTTAGGTTATGTGTGACGTAAGTAGGAGTTCAGGATCACCTCTTGATCATTGCTTGCTTCACGACCGTTCCGCTTGCTCTCTTCTCGCTCTTATTTGCGTTGGTTAGCCACCATATATGCTTAGACGCTACTGCAACCTCACCACTTGACCCCTTCCTTTCCTATTAAGCTTTTCTAGTCTTGATACCCATGGTAATGGGATTGCTGAGTCCTCATGGCTCACAGATTACTACAACAACAGTTGCAGGTACAGGTTATTTGATGATCATGACGCGAGAGCGATGTTCCTTGTTTTGGAGTTCTTCTTATGCTTCTTCTTCGATCAGGGGATAGGTTCCAGGTCGGCAGCCTGGGCTAGCAGGGTGGATGTCGTTTGAGTTTCTGTTTGTGTTTCTTCCGTAGTCGGATGGTGCTCTTATGTAAGATGATGTTGTATTTGTGTGGCATTGTATGCCTTTGGTATGTATCCCCATCTATTTTTGTAATGTTGATGTAATGATATCCACCTTGCTAAAGCGTCTTCAAGATGCGCTTCTATCCTTGGTGGGACCTTCGAGTTCCTTTAGGATAGGGTCGCTTCTTGGGCGTGACAAGATAATAAGATAAGATAAATATTTTTCGTATTTTTATGACATAGATTGGAAAAGTAAAGATGCAAATAAAAGTAGATGGTAAACTTATATGATAAAAGATAGACCCGGGGGCCATAGGTTTCACAAGTGGCTTCTCTCAAGATAGCATAAGTATTACGGTGGGTGAGCAAATTACGGTCGAGTAATTGATAGAAAAGCGAATAATTATGGGATTATCTAGGCATGATCATGTATATAGGCATCACGTCCGTGACAAGTAGACCGACTCCTGCCTGCATCTGCTACTATTACTCCACACATCGACCGCTATCCAGCATGCATCTAGAGTATTAAGTTCATAAGAACAGAGTAACACATTGAGAAAGATGACATGATGTAGAGGGATACACTCAAGCAATATGATATAAACCCCATCTTTTTATCCTCGATGGCAACAATAAAATATGTGCCTTGCAACCCCTATTGTCACTGGGTAAGGACACCGCAAGATTGAACCCAAAGCTAAGCACTTCTCCCATGGCAAGAAAGATTAATCTAGTAGGCCAAACCAAACTGATAATTCAAAGAGACTTGCAAAGATAACTCAATCATACATAAAAGAATTCAGAGGAGATTCAAATATTTCTCATAGATAAACTTGATCATAAACCCACAATTCATCGGATCTCGACAAACACACTGCAAAAAGAGTTACATCGAATAGATCTCCACAAGAGAGGGGGAGAACATGGTATTGAGATCCAAAAAGAGAGAAGAAGCCATCTAGCTAATAACTATGGACCCGAAGGTCTGTGGTAAACTACTCACAACTCATCGAAGGGGCTATGGTGTTGATGTAGAAGCCCTTCGTGGTCAATTCCCCCTCCGGCGGAGCGTCGGCGAAGGCTCCAAGATGGGATCTCGCGGATACAGAAGGTTACGGCGGTGGAAATTGTTTTTTGTTGGCTCTCTGGATGTTTTCGGGGTACATGGGTATATATAGGAGGAAGAAGAATGCCGGTGGCCACTCGAGGGGCCCACGAGATAGGGGGCGCGCCCAGAGGGGGTGGGCGCGCCCTCCTATCTCATGGCTGCCTCGTAAGCTTCTTGACTTGCACTCCAAGTCCTCTGGATCACGTTCGTTCCAAAAATCACGCTCCCGAAGGTTTCATTCCGTTTGGACTCCATTTGATATTCCTTTTCTTCAAATATCAAATAGGCAAAAAAACAGCAATACAGCCGGGCCTCCGGTTAGTAGGTTAGTCCCAAAAATGATATAAATATGTAAAATAAAGCCCATAAACATCCAAAAGGGGTAATATAATAGCATGGAACAATAAAAAATTATAGATACATTGGAGACGTATCACGCCCATCCCCCTAGGGCGCGCCCTCCTGCCTCGTGGCCGCCTCAGCTGCTTCTTAACGTCCACTCCAAGTCTCCTGGATTGCGTTTGTTCCAAAATGATCTCTCCCGAAGGTTTCATTCCGTTTGGACTCCATTTGATATTCCTTTTCTTCGAAACACTTAAATAGGCAAAAAAAACAGCAATTCGGGCTGGGCCTCCGGTTAGTAGGTTAGTCCCAAAAATGATATAAAAGTGTAAAGTAAAGCCCATCCAAAACAGGTAATATAATAGCATGGAACAATCAAAAGTTATAGATACGTTGGAGACGTATCACGCACGACTCCTTAGGTTCAAGTCGGCTTGGTCACAGTTCGGATCACCTCCGACCTACATGGTTGGTAGCGGCCTCTAGCAAGCATACCGACCACCAAGCAAACTATGAAGCTGGTTAGGCGAACCTGTACAACATGTCACACTTCTGTTCCCTTTGCCTCATGATATATGTTTTCGGGCTCAAGGCGAGACTGTCATCCTTGTGCTAGCCCGACCTCTTTCTCATTCCAGTGATACCGACCACAAACTGGATTATCACATAATCCTTGTCGCATGGCCATGCTTATCCTGGTCAGATCACACGAGGGGCCAGAGTATATCTCTCCTGATTGGAGGGGCAAATCCCATATTGCTCGACCATGTCTCGCAGCATGGGTCTAGACAAACCCAAAACCTACCTTTGTGACTACCCAGTCACGGAGTAGCGTTTGGTCGGCCCAAAGCAAGTCTGTCTCCATCCCGAGTACATGCGTCAGCTCAGGCCTTAGGACATAGAACATATGTTGTACTAGAGACTCGCAGATGACATATCGTTGTGTCTCATAGTTGGGTCTGTCTGACTCGGACCTTATCTCGACTCGGATTCGACTACGTCGAATCCGACTAGATCCTTCCGGGTCCATATTATCTGGTTAGCATCCAATGCTCCATGGCTAGTGAGACCAAGCCATCGACTCTGTCATATGCTAGTTTAGTCGGCTGCGCGTCCACACAACCCTTTCGACTAGGGACCTTTTAGGACAGTCATCATACAATGCATAGTCCCACAAACAAGTCACGTACTTGCTAATACACATCATTGATAATGTCTAAGGACTATCTTTATTCATAAACACATAGGAAATATCATCATACATGATTGCCTCTAGGGCATATCTCCAATAGCTTGGGTGTTGTTCTTACTTGAACAACCTGCCACTTATGATTAACCCCCTCGCAAGCATCCGCAACTACGAGAAAAGTATTAAGATAAAATCTAACCATGGCATTAAACATATGATTTTGAAGGGATAACTTTCTTTAGACATGTTATTTTTGAAGTTTTGTGATTTTGCTTTCTAGCATGCTTGAAGTATTATTTTTTTATGTCAACATTAAAATTTTGTTTTGAATCATATGGATCTGAATATTCATGCCAAATAAAAGAGATTGCATTGATAAATATGTTAGGTAGCATTCCACATGAAAAAATTCTGTTTTTATCATTTACCTACTCGAGGACGAGCAGGAATTAAGCTTGGGGGTGCTTGATATGTCTCCAACTCTATAATTTTTTATTGTTCCATGATATTATATTATCAACTTTGGATATTTTATATGCATTAATATGTGATTTTATATTATTTTTGGGACTAACTTATTAACCTAGTGCCCAGTGCCAGTTTTTGTTTTTTTCCTTGTTTTTGGCTTTCGCAAAAAAGGAGTATCAAACGAAATAAAACTTTATGATGATTTTTCTTGGACAAGAAGACACCTATGAGACTTGGAGATGAAGTCAGAAGACCCACGAGGTGACGACAAGCCGTAGGGGCACGCCCTAGGGGGCGCTAATACGTCCATTTTGTATCATGCTTTTATATCAATATTTATTACATTATGGGCTGTTATTACACATTATGTCACAATACTTATGGCTATACTCTATTATTTTACAAGGTTTACATGAAGAGCGAGAATGCCGGCAGCTGGGATTCTGGACTGGAAAAGGAGCAAATATTAGAGACTGTCGGTGTCCTGGGAACGGGGGTCCCCAGACCTGCCTGCCTGTGGCCTGCGGCGTGGCTCGAGTGGTGGCCTAGTATGGCCCATCTTCATCAACACAAGACTCAAGACCCTTGCGAGGGGCCAAGCCTCGCGGGGCGGATGACACAAGGCTTCCTCAGGAGCGGCCTCGCCAAGCAGGCTCGTGAGGAGGCGGAGAGATCAAGGCAGGGGTACCTCGCAAGGTGCTTGTGACGCAAGCCGTGACGATCGAGACCAAAGGGCGCCAGTGCAGCGCCGCCCGCAAAGGTCCTTGTTTCCACTTTGGTGCAAGGGGCAAGCACAAAGTGGAGTACCGAGGCATCAGGCAAAGGTTGCCATTTCAGTGCAACGAGACCAAGACCAGCAGAGCGGCAGGATGGATGTCACCGTGGAGCCCAAGACGGCGTCATCGACAGTACCTTTGGCAGCCGAAGACCAACTTTAGTCAGGATAACTTGTACTAGATGTTCCCCTTCAAAATGGCCGTTCTTGGCGCCCTTCCCGCTCAATTGGGAAGAGGACAAAGGCCTGTATAAATAGGACTAGCCACCACAGAAGAGGGGGGATCATCCAGTTCTCATCAGATAGGGAGGCGACCGGACTCACCTAAGTAGTTCATTGCACCAGCTCAAGAACACCTCTCGCGAGGCTGTTCATCCTTGTACTGTTCATCATTAGCCCCTGAGGCAATCCACCACACCACACACTGGAGTAGGGCATTACACCACATCGGTGGACCGAACCAGTATAAATCTTGCGTCCCTCATGTTGTTCATCGTTTAGCTTAGATTCTCGCGAGGTGATCAGACGCGGATACGTAGGGGGAAGATCTTCGCACGCACCCCAGAGTTCAAACATTAAGGGTCTGCCGGAACCCAACATTCGACATTTTGGCGCGCCAGGTAGGGATGCGCCGGAGTCTTTTCTTCCACTGTTCTGTGTTCGATCACCCGTCGTGTCCATGGCTGATGCTCGCCGGGCTCGTGCCGAGCGTCGGGCTGCTCTTGCCGCCCGCGTCGCCCAGACGGCTCCCATCGGCGGGTGTCCCCGTCGTTCCCTGTCGCCTGCCGCCACCAGCCCGGCGGGGAACAAGCAGCATGCCTCGTCACTGCATCCTTCGGTGCGGCGGGAAGGCCAGACCACCACCCCGTCGCTGACTCCAGCTGGTTTGTCGTCCCACGCCCGTCGCGCCCCCACGGACGGGCACGCCGCATTGCTCCTGGCGTGTGAGCTCCTGCACTACCGTACCGTCGACGACCTCTACAAGGAGTGGCTCGCTCGCATCACCGAGCTCGTTGGCGCCGTAGGGGGCTCCCCTGCACCGTCCCTCTCGCTGCCTCACCCTCCGTCCTGCGCGGGTGTTGCAGCCCAGGAGGTGCCTCCGCCACCTCCTCCCCAAGAAGGCGCCTTGGCTCCAAGGCGCACGGCCCCAAGACGAGATCCACCGCGTCCGGCGCCCGCGCGACAATAAAGGAGCTGCCAAGAAATCCCTCGTCCACAAGAAGGTGCACGCGTGCTCCCGGCACCAGTGCGCCACGATCGCATCCTCGCCCAAAGACATCAAGAACCCGCTGCTCCAGCAGCGCTGCTGAATCCTCAGAGCAAGTCCCGCGTCAGCAGAGAGCTCCGGTGGCCACCGCAGGCTGCCGCGCCTTCACCACCGAGCTATGCAGTGTCGCTTGGCCAAGCAAGTTCAAACCTTACCTGCCCCCTCGCTACGACGGCTTTGCCGACCCCGCGGAGTTCCTATAGCTCTATGAGCTGGGCATCGAGGCCGCCAACGGGGACGAAAAGTCAAGGCGAACTGGTTTCCCATGGCACTCAAGGACGGTGCCCGCACCTGGCTCCTGAACCTGCCTCCTGGCACGATCTCCTCTTGGGACGAGATGCGCACTCGCTTAATCCCCAACTTCCAGGGCACTCGCGCCCATCTGCCGGCCATGGGTGAGCTGCGCCGCATCAAGCAGCAACCCAGAGAGACCTTGCAGAAGTACATCCAGCGCTTCAACATCGCTCGCCTCAAGATTCCCAAGGTGACCGAGGAGGCCATCATCTCGGCGTTCTCTGATGGCGTCCGTGATGTTAAGATGAAGGAGGAGTTGGCGATCCACGAAGATCTGTATACGTCTCTGGATTTGTTCAACCTGGCGTCCAGGTGCGCAAGGGTTGAGGAGGGACGCCTATCCCTTCTCGAGCTCCCAGTAGCTGACCCAGAAGAGAAGAAAGCCAAGGCCAAGGATGTGAAGCGCAAGGGAGCAGTTGTGCTCGCAGCATAGCCGGACTTGAAGCGCGGTAGGGACCAGCCGGAGTCATCCAAGGGTAGCCGGTACTGTGTGTACCACGATCTCCACACCCAAAACACCAACGAATGCCAAGAGCTTAGGGCCGTGCGAGAAGGCCGCATCGGTCGACGTCCCGAGCGCAATGATCGGGGCTATGGCCGGGGCGGAGCAAGAGGTGGAGGACGATGGGACGACCGTGGCCCTCGCCAAGGGTGGCGTGACCGGCCTCGTGAGGATCGCTGGCAGGACCAGCCTCACGAGGGGGCTTGGAGGGATCAGCCACGTGAGGATTGCCCGCAAGGAACCGCAGTACTTCCTCCTCTGCCACCACCACCAAGAAGTAATGACGACCATCATCAGGACGAGGGGCTGGGGGCTTCCAGGAGCGTGTGCAATCGCTTGCATTTTGGGCGGTGCCCAGGCCCCAGCCTCTCAGCGCATCTTCAAGCAGTTTTCTCGCGAGGTGAATGCAGTCCTCCCCAAGCTTGAGGCCACGCGCCCCCTTAGGTGGTCTACGTGCGCCATCACGCTCAGCTCAGCGGATCAGCTCAAGTGTACGGCAACGGCTGGTGTCCTCCCGATGCTCTGTTCCCCAGTCATCAGCAATGTGCAAGTCGCCAGGACCCTCATCGACGGTGGGGCAGGGCTCACCGTCCTATCCGTCGAGATGTTCAACAACCTCCAAGTGTAATACGATCAGCTTCAACCAACCAAGCCTTTCTCAGGAGTCACTGATGGTTCCACTTTCCCGATAGGGCAGGTCCGCCTCCCTGTCACCTTTGGGCAGCACAAGAACTACCATACCGAGCTCATTGACTTCGACGTCGCCCACATTCGCCTGCCATACAATGCCATCCTCGGGTATCCCGCCCTGGCCAAGTTTATGGCAGTGACTCACCATGGCTACAACATCCTCAAGATGCCAGGAAGTGGTGGAGTCATCACGGTCCCCTGTGTAGAGAAGGATGTGGTGTGCTCTCTCGAGTGCGCCTTCCAAGCCGCGTCAGTCGAGGACCCAAACAGCAGGAGTGGAGACCTTCCTGAAGCAGCTCCTAAGAAGAAGAAGACATCACCTGGCTCAAGGCCTCAGGAGACAGGCACCTCCAGGGGCGTCACATCAGGACACGCGCCCATCCAAGGGGCGCTACCCTTTGTCGCATAGGGAGGCGCGCCTGGCGCCCTCCACGGGCAAGGCTCGGGGGCTCTCTCCTGGGGAGCCACTGACTTTGCCAAGATCACGAGGGAGGCGCTCGGGCACCACTTGGAGGCGTGCTCCGCGGCTCATTTCCCTCAGGAAGGCGTAAGGAAAGGAGGGCCCAACCCTCAGGAGTTCATCACCAAGGTTGCTTAGGAGTTGCAGGAATCGAGAGTCATGCGCGGCAATCGCCACCTGCCCAGCGTAGCTCCCCATCTAGGCGAGGATGGCGGGTTGCATGTCTGCATCGACTACCCAGGGCTCAATCGAGTCGCGTCCCAGGAGTGCTTCTGGCCTTCGCGCGTGGGGAGCTGCAAGGGCCCACCTCACAGCTACGTTTGCATGCCCTTCGGCCTGCCGAACACGGCTGCTGCTCACCAGCGCCTGATGAGAAGCATTCTAGAAGCTCGGGTGGCCAAGCACCGCGCGCTCCTGGAGGGAATGGAGGTGGACCTCGCCGAGCCTCCTAGAACTCCAGAGCCTCCCAAGGCTCGGAGCCCCGAGGGCTCGTGAGGATTGTCTTCTTCACCACGCACCGTCAGCTACTCCAACACTCGCTCTACAATGGTATCAGGTGACTTCTCTCAAGTTTCGTTTCAGCTGGGAGCTCCCTCAGGGCTGCATCATCCCCAAGCCGCTTGGGCCTGACCCGGTGGCGTGTGCCTTTCTCCGCATCTATCTAAATTGATTTGCTTATTCATGCTTAACCTGCTTGAGATAATCGCCTTCTTGATTGACACCTACCTTTGGAGCCGCTCGCTCTGGAACGACGCTTGCCCATGGGTCCGTCCCTGCAACATCGACAAATCTGAGTGGTCGAGCTCTGGCTGCGGCAGCCCCACATAGCGCTACCTCACCAGGCCCTCAGTGCCTTAATCACTCCCTCGGAGCAACCAATGGCTGGCTGGCAACCGTAATGGCAGTCCTTGTTTTCCTCGTGCTGGTGTACAGGATCCGCCTAAGGAGTAGCGTGGGGTCGTCGTGAGCTCTCTCTCTCTGTCTCCCATATGATCCGCTTGTGCATTGAAAGGGGGCGCCTGAGCATCGCGACTCAGGGGCTCTTACTGGCTCTCCAGCCCTCACCCCCTGGCCTTGACCCACGGCATCGCGACCTGTCATACCAGCGGCGGCTGAGCTCGCTCGAGGGCCGGGACCTGAGGACGTAGAGCTTGAAGGAAAGCGCGGGGAAGAGGGGAGGAGCTCACGAGGACCTGACCCAGCGACACCCCAGCCGCCGGCGCACAGGCCCGGCACCTCGCCAAAGAACTACTCCAAGCTCATGAGATAAGTCACGCCCCTGAAAAAGCTAAATCAACACGACGCTAAACCCTCGCCTAGTGCAGCCCTGTCACGGCAACGTTGCCTTCCTTTCTTGCCCAGCGGAGGCTGCTTGAGCGCTAAAGGGGACCTCCCGAGCATCGCGTCTCGGGGGCTCTTACTGGACCTTGGGCCGCTCACCTCTTGGCCTTGACCACGGCATCGCGACCTGGCATACCAGCGACGGCTGAAGCTTGCCTGGGGACCGGGACCTGTCAGCGTAGAGCACCAAGCCCTCGTGAGGATAGAAAGGGGGAGCTGAGCCGGGACAGGACAAGCATCTCTCATCGCTCCATAGTAAGGATAATATTCACAAAAGACATGGCAGACGCCTTACATACCCCCGCGGGGTGTTTCTTCGATTCCTCGCAGGGAACAAAAGGTGCCAATCCTAAGGAACGCTAACTACACGCGCCTACATAGGAGACGCCATCATCAACAGTGGGCCGCCCAGCGTCGGTGCCAACCCCATCCAGATCAGCGGCGTCGGCGGCCAGATGCAGCTGCCCTGTTCCGAGCGCGACGCGAGCTCGGGGGCTCATAGCTGTCGTCGCTCGTCTCCGGAGTCATGTGAAGCTCGAGAGAGTCGCTGGACTCTCCGGCTTCTCCGCTGCTACCAGAGGAGCTGCTGGGAAAGTGGTTGGCGGGCCTGGCCCTCGCCACTTCAATGCCCCGGCCGCCTTCCTTGGGGTAGCACTCCAGTCGGCGTCCTTCCGCATCGAAGACCTTGAATAACATCAAGGAGGCGCCATCGTATTCAAGATGAATTACGAGGGCACCCCCTGTCCGACAGACCCGGGCGATCTCGCCCCAGCCCCGGGTCATGTAGACCTTGCCCGGAGCGACAACCTCAACCTCCGCTCTGGTCACGAGGGTGCTGCAGTCAGCATGCTGCAGCCAGAGCTCCAGAGGCCCCCTCGGCGGCATCTCGAAGGCGAAGGAGGGAGGAAGGCGAATCCAAGAGTGAGGAGGCATAGCGGCGTGAAGCACGAGCTCGCGAGAAGAGCCCTCGGCATGGACCCCAGGGGCAACGACGCGCATCGTTGTGACTCGTCGGCATCGGCGGCGGCGCCGGCGGAGCCGCTCGGCATCTTCTTCTCCAGGGACCTCGGCTCGGGCGTACAAGGGCAGCAGAAACCCAGGCGGCGGCCGTTCGTACCAGGGCCTCGACGTCTCCTGCCATGCGACCATGTCGCGGCGGCCGGGGACCAGCCGTTTCTTCGGCGGAAGCGGGTCGGGACCCTCTCGGGGGCTTTCCCCTTCTCTTCCGCTAAAAACCAACGGATTGGCGCCATTGGCGTGAAGTGGAGCAAGGGCGAGGAAGAAAGAGTGAAGCAGAAGGAGATGGACTGCAGGGGGTTCTCCCCGTCCGTACTTATAGTCCGGAGGAGGCCAACCGTCGGCCTCCATGATCACAGGTAATAATGACCCATTTCTGCATGCAGGGACTAGTCAAGTCGAGCAGTTGCCGAGGCAGCATGGGGAAGTGGAGGTGCCCACGTCCAATCAACCACCACGCGGTACCCAAGGCCGCAGGCTGATGGGGTCCGCGGCGCTCCGCACTTGCCCCTTTGCTTGTTTGCTAAGCCAAGTCCAAGTGCGCCTTGGGCCCGGGGGCTACTGTCGGCGTCCTGGGAATGGGGGTCCCCAGACTTGCCTGCCTGCGACCTGCGGCGTGGCTCGAGTGGTGGCCCAGTACGGCCCATCTTCATCAACGCAAGACTCAAGACCCTTGCGAGGGGCCAAGTCTTGCGGGGCAGACGACACGAGGCTTCCTCAGGAGCGGCCTCGCCAGGCAGGTGATGACCCACAAGTATAGGGTATGTATCGTAGTCCTTTCGATAAGTAAGAGTGTCGAACCCAACGAGGAGCAGAAGGAAATGATAAGCGGTTTTCAGTAAGGTTTTCTCTGCAAGTACTGAAATAGTAGGTAATAGATAGTTTTGCGATAAGATAAATAGTAACGAGAAAAAAGTAAATAAAGTAAATAAAGTGCAGCAAGGTAGCCCAATCCTTTATGTAGCAAAGGATAAGCCTGGACAAACTCTAATAATGAAGAAGGAGCTCCGGAGGACACATCGGGAATTATCGTCAAGCTAGTTTTCATCACGTTCATAAGATTCGCGCTCGGTACTTTGATAATTTGATATGTGGGTGGACCGGCACTTGGGTACTTCCCTAACATGGACAAGCATCCCACTTATGATTAACCCCTATTGCAAGCATCTGCAACTACAAAAAGGAGTATTAAGGTAAACCTAACCACAACATTAAACATATGGGTCCATATCAACCCCTAACGAAGCAACGCATAAACTAGGGTTTAAGCTTCTATGACTCTAGCAACCCATCATCTACTTATTACTTCCCTATGCCTTCCTCTAGGCCCAAATAATGGTGAAGTGTCATGTAGTCAACGTTCACATAACACCACTAGAGGAAAGACAACATACATCTCATCAAAATATTGAACGAATACCAAATTCACATGACTACTAATAGCAAGACTTCACCCATGTCCTCAGGAACAAACGTAACTACTCACAAAGCATATTCATGTTCATAATCAGAGGGGTAATAATATGCATAAAGGATCTGAACATATGATCTTCCACCAAGTAAACCAAATAGCATCAACTACAAGGAGTAATCAACACTACTAGCAACCCACAAAAGCCAATTTTGGTTTTGATACAAGATTGGATACAAGAGATGAACTAGGGTTTTATGATGAGATGGTGCTGGTGAAGATGTTGATGGAGATTGACCCCCCCGATGAGAGGATCGTTGGTGATGACGCGTTGGTGATGATTTCCCCCGGAGGGAAGTGTCCCCGGCAGAACAGCTCCGCCAGAGCCCTAGATTGATTCCGCCAAGGTTCCGCCTCGTGGCGGCGGAGTTTCATCCCGTAAGCTTGCCCACGATTTTTTCCAGGGGAAAACCCTTCATATAGCAGAAGATGGACGCCGGAAGCCCACCAGGGGGCCTAGGAGATAGGGGGCGCTGTCGGTGTCAAAACTGGCGGATCTCGGGTAGGGGGTCCCGAACTGTGCGTCTAGGCGGATGGTAATAGGAGACAAGGGACACGATGTTTTACCCAGGTTCGGGCCCTCTTGATGGAGGTAAAACCCTACGTCCTGCTTGATTAATATTGATGATATGGGTAGTACAAGAGTGGATCTACCACGAGATCAAGGAGGCTAAACCCTAAAGCTAGCCTATGGTTGATTGTTGTAATGTATGTTGTCCTACGGACTGAAGCCCTCCGGTTTATATAGACACCGGAGGAGGCTAGGGTTACACAGAGTCGGTTACAACGGTAGGAGATCTACATATCCGTATCGCCAAGCTTGCCTTCGACGCCAAGGAAAGTCCCATCCGGACACGGGACGGAGTCTTCAATCTTGTATCTTCGTAGTCTTGGAGTCCGGCGGACGATGATAGTCCGGCTGTCCGGACACCCCTAGTCCAGACTCCTCAAGAGCCTGAACCAGGCTTCAATGACGATAAGTCCGGCAGCGATAATGTTCGGCATTGCAAGGCGGGTTCCTCCCTTGAATAATCCAGAGAAGATCATGAACACCGTGATAGTGTCCGCTCGCAAAATAAATTCCACATTCCACCATAGAGAGAATAATGCACATAAATCCAATCTGCTGACGTTTTATGCGGCATGACATCACACCGCTTCCAAGCCTTTATTTGAATCATTTTTTATTATACCACCTCAGCACGTTTAGCGAAGCGGTTTCCTTATTCCGGGATTCTCATCAATACAGACGTGGGTAACCCAACCACGCCATTGATGGTGGCGCTTGGGGGATAAGTGAGTTTTACCGGGCCGGTGGGGGACGCATAGTCCTTGTCCACCTATATATAAGGGATAAGGATTTACCTTCTCACCTACGCCTTCTTCCTCCTTTGCTTACCCATCTCCGCGCACTCAAGCTCCAACGCCCAAGCTCGCGCATCTCGCCTCGGCCTTCTCCGAATATGTCCAGAGCGGGAGGCAAATGGTTGGCCTCCACCATCAAGGAGGAGCACATCACCAAGCTGCGCAGCGCCAGATACCTCTCCGGCGATATCGCGCATCGGCTGCCCGACGAGGGGCAGCTCATCCCTACCCCCGGGCCCCATGAGAGGGTCATCTTTCTTCCCCACTTCCTCCGCGGACTGGGCTTTCCACTCCACCCATTCGTCCGGGGGCTCATGTTTTACTACGGCCTGGATTTCCACGATCTGGCGCCGAACTTCATCCTCAACATCTTGGCGTTTATCGTCGTGTGCGAGGCCTTCCTCTGCATCCGGCCCCACTTCGGCCTGTGGCTCAAGACCTTCAACGTCAAGTCGAAGGTTGTGAAGGGCACGCAAGCGGAATGCGGAGGTGCCATGTTGGGTAAGTTACCCAACGTCCTTTGGCTCGAAGGGGTCTTCGTTGACTCCGTCAAGGGGTGGTAATCGGGGTGGTTCTACATCACCGAGCCGCGCGAGCCCACATGGGTGGCGGCCCCCGAGTTTAGATCTGGCATCCCCACGCAGCTCACCTCCTGGAAAGAGAAGGTCTTGCTGTGGGGCAATCCGAAGGAGCTGACGGGACTCCGAACCTGCATCCAGAAGCTGGTGAGAAATAAGCTCAGGCTCGTCGACGTGGTCCAAGTCATGCTCATCTGCCAGATTCTCCCATGCCAAGAACGGGCATTCAATCTGTGGGAGTTCAATCCGGAACAGCACCAGGCGCTAAGCAGGCTCTTCGATACGACATATGAAGGCGCCTGGAGGGTGTTGTTTAAGGGTGCCGAAGCCCCCGCATCCGCGACAGAAGATCGCGGATTTTGCTCGCAGCATCCGGCTGACGAGGTAAGTGATTCAACCCCTTTACGGGACACTTGTGGTAATCAAATTGATTCTAAGAGGGTTTCAATCTCCCTTTTCCTTTGACAGGAATGGATGGAGAAGGCCGAGCAGCTCATCAGCCCGGCTCCCATGCCAGAGGACCCAGTGAACGCCCGTCTAGCAGGGCTGCTGGTTCCGGCACCGCACGTGGTGCGGGAGAAGAAGGCCAAGAAGGTGGCCGCGGGGACTCGAAAGAGTTCCCGCCATCAGGCGTCCGACGACGAGGCGGACTCCTCCCCCGAAGACGAGGAGGAGGAAGAAGACTCTCTCCCGGAGGAGGGAGAGAAGAAGAGGAAGGCTTCCCCAATAGGGGAGGCCGAAGAGTCCAAGAGGGGGAGGACTATTCCTCCGGACAGTTTCTCCAACACCATCGTTGGCGAGGAGGAGTGGCCTTTTAGGGCCAGGCGTCCGGCAAGATCGTAAGTATCCGGATCCTTGATATGCAATTTGTTTCGTATTGTGTAGCGTCCTTCTAATGCCGCATTTTGTCCATAGTCCGGCCGATGATGATCTCCCCGCTTCATCGAGCGGGTCATTGGCCCCGTCGGATGTGGATTCACTTCCGACTGCCACTACCCCCCGCGCCAACGAGGACGCCGAGGTGGGATCCCAGATGAGGACCCATCGAGGAGGCTCGGGCGCCGTCGGCAACCTCCGGACTTTGCGTCGGACTCTACATCGAATCCGCGATGGTTCCAGAGTCCGGCAAGCGGCCCCTTCGAAAGAAGGGCAGGACTGTGACACCGGCGGCCTCCGTCCAACCGGAGGCGCCGGACAACTTGTTGGAGGCGCTTAAAGGCGCTTCCATCAGGAAGAACACCGCACTCTCATGAGTGCGGTGATTCGAAAGTTCACTCGCCAGAGCGGGCTGACCCGAAGCTCGCAGCAGCCTTCTAACAGGCTTTGAGGTAAGAAGTTAAAGTTGTGTAACGTAATACCGCATAGACAAGTAGCCCTAATGCTCGGTTCGATGTTCGCAAGAAAAGCCGGATGAGGATCTAACAAGATATACGCAGGTTGCTTATAATATGTCAATATGGGTTTGCGGTCAGTTTCTTGACCTCTGCCGCCTTGACCGAGGTCGGTGTGTTGAAGTTGAGGACCTCGGCGGTCCGAGCAAGAGCTCGGCCATGCCAAGAAGCAGCTCGAGGACAAAGAAGGTGAGTAACACCGCTTTGAATAATTACCTTACAGAAAAGGATTTTGGTTGCAATAGAATTAACAAGGATAATATGGGTACTGCAGGGGCCACGAACGAGGTGGCAGCCCTGAAGGAGGCTGTGTCCGCGACGAGCAGGCGGCTTGCGAACGGGCAGAGCGAGAAAAGTAGGAGGCACGAGTGGCGGAAGTACGGCAAGAGCTCCAGGCTCTCATGGAGAAGCATGAGAGTTTGGAGCGTGACTCCAAGACTCGAGAGTCCGAGCTTGCCTCGGCTCCCGAAAGTGCCAAGTCCGCCAAGGCCGAGGCCCGTAAGGCCCTCCAGGAGGTTGAAGATGTAAAGAAGATAGTGGCGGGTAAGGCATTTTTCATGCAAAGCAAGCATGTTAATGTAAACTACCTGACACTTACCCGCATTCGGAGCTCTCCAGGGGCGTTTGCAGATCTGCCACAGAGTCGTCCGATGCCGCCACATTCTATCGTGGCGAGGAGGGAGCTCGACGGAGAAGGTCTTCGGTCTCGATCGCTGAGGCCGGCCATCCGTGCCCCAAGCGACCAGTGAAACATCTGGTCGAACTCCACAAGGTAGCTGAGGAGGCCTTGAAGGGCCTTATAATCCGGTTGTGGCCTGGACAGGCCATGCCTGGGAGCTACTTCGGCCTCGTGCAGCGGCTGGTGGATGCGTGCCCCTGGGTGGAGGTCATGAAGCGCTCCGCCTGTATTGAAGGTGCTCATCGGGCCCTTGCCCGCACAAAGGTGTATTGGGGCAGGTTGGATGCGGAGAAGCTTCTCACGGACCCACCGCCACCGGGCAAGGAGTATCGCATGCCCTAAATGTATTATAAAACTGTCCTGAAGGGAGCCCGCGATATTGCGGATGAGTGCCCCAGAAATGTAATCTTTGAGTAAACTCTCTATGTATTATCCTGTGCGCTGAAAACTTCGTTCATATGCGCCTTGAGCAACGCTTGTTTAATTTAAAATATTACCTTCTGTGCGGTCGTCTATAAAATCTGAGAGATGGCAAGTCTTTGGCTTCAGCCCCCGAGCCGCGAGTGCTGGGGTGTTCGGGATAAACTTGAGCACTCTTGTTCCCATTTTTGGGTCCATCTAGGGAGGCGCTCAACACAACGAACAAGGCAACCGGACTTATAATGCTTGAACACTCTCACTTAGCCATAGAATTCTATAATTTTAAATTTCAGCGAAGCCCCTGGTATTCGGAAGACCGAATCCGGGGCGCTATCCACGCCTTCGTCGGTCATTGTCCGGAACTTCGCTCGAAGCGGCGTAAGTCTTTAAGGACCCGAAAAAACCTCTCAAACAGCGACCAGTCTCTCGCCTTATCATGCCGGTCAGTTTTAGCTTTCTCCACTGAGGCGCTCGCCCGACTCAACCGGGGCGCAATCGCAGTGGTTCTCCCAGTGCCACCTTAGCCGACAGAACGGAACGTAAGGCACCAAAACGTGGGAGCTGGGCAAACCCAACTATTGACCCAAGACATGATTCGGAGCCGATTCATATAATGCTATAAGTTCGGGGTGCCGCACTTGTGAAAGTGTTCGGACTTATCACACCATAATGTGGGGAACATAAGCCCCTGGTGTATTCGGCCGTACCAAAATATACAGGTGCAAGATGTCATGTAATGAACATATATATAAAAAGTAATGCAATTGCAGTTAAAAAGTGCTGCATTATTTATTAAAGAAAGTCTGCTATGAGTGTGGACTGATACAAATAGTGCGGTAAGCAAGGGATTTGGACTAATTAAACATGTCCCCCTCCAGGGGTGAGCTGCGGACTAGGTGTATATAATCGAATTTAATGCTCGTAATTGAGACCACCTGAGTGTTCGTCGCAGCCTTCTTTCTTCCCTGGCTATTGCATCATGAGTTCGGCGGAGTTCACCACGACAGGCCTCCGTTAACGGAGTCCTGTGTACACAAAGAAGTAAAGTGAAAAAGAAAAGAAGGGGGGCACACTTGCGAGCCCCTGGTGTGGTCGAGCCGCACTCTGGGTCCATTGTGATCGTGCCCCTTCCCCTGCGCCCATGGTATCTCCAAAGCGTAATGATGTACGCAGAGGGTTGTTCTTGCAATCATGCGAGGGCGGGGGTTGGGGCCGCATTGCTACGCGTGCTCTGATCGCGCCAGGTGGTCTTGGTTGGTATTGCTTCAGGCGCGTTTTGCTGTATCCGGCCGTTTAACGGCGGATTCGAATTGCCTTAAAAGGCTGTTACAGATTTCGCGCGAGCGCCAGATGTTCCTCCGTTCGGAGGAGCGTTCATTTCCGTTGACCGTGATGACTCCACGAGGGCTTGGCATCTTGAGCTTGAGGTATGCATAATGCGGCACCGTGTTGAATTTTGCAAACGCGGTTCGTCCGAGCAGAGCGTGATAGCCGCTGCGAAACAGGACTATGTCGAAGATTAACTCCTCACTCCGAAAATTGTCCGGGGATCCGAAGACCACTTCCAGTGTGACTGAGCCTGTACAATTGGCTTCCACACCTGGTATGACACCTTTAAAGATTGTCTTTGTAGGTTTAATCCTTGAGGGGTCTATGCCCATCTTGCGCACTGTATCCTGATAGAGCAGGTTTAGGCTACTACCGCCGTCCATCAGGACTCTTGTGAGGTGAAATCCATCGACGATTGGGTCTAAAACCAATGCGGCGAATCCGCCATGGCATATGCTGGTCGGATGGTCTCTTCGATCGAAAGTGATCGGACACGAGGACCATGGATTGAACTTCAGGGCGACTGGCTCCATCGCATAGATGTCCCTTAGTGCGCGCTTCCTCTCCCTCTTGGGTATATGGGTTGCGTAAATCATGTTCACCGTCCGCACTTGTGGGGGGAAACCCTTCTGTCCTTTATTGTTCGGCGGTCGGGTCTCTTCCTCGTCGTCGCTGTTTAGCCCCTTGTCATTGTTTTTGGCAATTAACTTACCGGCCTGCTTGAACACCCAGCAGTCTCTGTTGGAGAGATTAGCTGGCTTTTCAGGGGTGCCATGTATCTGGCATAAGCGGTCGAGTATTCGGACCAAATTGGACGGACCCGGAGTGGTTCTTTTGAATGGCTTCTTCCGCTGACCGGGTTTCGAGCCTCGGAATCCGGCGTTGACTGCCGTATCCTCCTTATCGTCGCCGTTGATGCGGCGTTTGTTTTTGTTTCGACGTGACCTGCCGTTGTTGTCCTTAGTATCCGGACTGCCAGAATTTTTACAGAGATTATTGCTGTGAGCTAGCCAGCTATCCTCCCCCGTGCAAAAGCGGGTCATTAATGATGTGAGGGCTGCCATGGATTTCGACTTTTCCTGTCCCAGGTGTCGGGCTAGCCATTCGTCGCGGATGTTATGTTTGAAGGCTGCCAGAGCCTCTGCATCCGGACAGTCGACGATTTGGTTTTTCTTTGTCAAGAACCGTGTCTAGAATTGTCTGGCCGATTCGTCTGGCTGCTGAATGATGTGTCTTAGGTCATCGGCGTCTGGTGGTCGCACATACGTGCCCTGGAAGTTGTCGAGGAATGCGGCTTCCAAGTCTTCCCAACACCCAATTGACTCTGCGGGCAAGCTGTTGAGCCAATGTCGAGCTGGTCCTTTAAGCTTGAGTGGGAGATACTTGATGGCATGGAGATCGTCGCCGCGGGCCATGTGGATGTGGAGAAGATAATCTTCGATCCAAACCGCGGGGTCTGTTGTGCCATCGTAGGATTCAATTTTTACGGGTTTAAACCCTTCAGGGATTTGATGATCCATTACTTCGCTGATGAAGCATAGCGGGTGTGCGGCGCCTCAGATTGAGCAATATCACGACGCAGCTCGAGAGAGCATTGTTCGCTGTGTTCGCCCGCCAGGTTATTGTATCCGCGCGACGGTATTCGTCTATGGGTCGTGGCGCCCACGTGATCCGTAGACGGATCTGGATTGCCTTGCCTTGTCCTCCAATATATCTCGCAAGTCCGCGCGTTCCCCTTGGCTTTGTACTTTTGGAGCGATGCCGGGTACGGTCTTGATTGGGGCCTGATGCCTTCTTCACACGACCACGGGTGGTCGGTCGGCCGTATCATGCGCTGGTGATGGAGGTATGTACGCTTCCTCCTCTAATCGGGAAGCAACTTGCGCCTTGGGTAGCTTTTGGAGGCGCTCGAGTTTATACTCTTGGACGTGAGGACCTCGTCCATCGATCGGCCAGCAGGTCCCGATCAGCTTGAAGTCATTGCTGCTTTTTCTTTAGGCTATTTGCCGTGGCGATAAGCCTGCATTTAAAACACTCTTGTTCGACGGGATCTCGGGCACGCATTTAATTGCTCATCGTTGAGGCTTGCCTCGTCTTGGAGGGAGGCATATAGTTATAATCCTCAACCTCTTCGCCGCCGCCCTCTCGTGAGGGCTTGCTTCGCATCCTCCCGCGCCGAGTCTTGCCGGAGGGGTTATCTTCGCACTCTCGGGGTATTATTATCTCTGTGCGGAATCTCCATTCTTGCTATGGCGGATTTAGAGCGGCGCCACGACGCCAGGCCGCTTGGTTGTTTCTTTAAAGAATCTGCCTCCATTGTTTCTTCGCCGTCCCGTCTTTTTGGGGTGTCCACCATGTATATGTCGTATGACGAGGTGGTCTTCCAGTGCCTCAGAGGCGCTGGTTCCTTTTCGCCTCCGCATCGCCGTCCATAGCGCCGATGTCTTCGAAGTCGTAGTCTAAGCATGTCGGTTAGATCGCCGACAAGTGGCTACAAAGTGGGTGGTGGGTGGGCTCAATTTCTTCGTCGTCCTTATCCCAACCATCCTGGCCATAGTCCGCCAGACTCTCCCGATAACGAGAGATGCTTTAGTGAATTTAGGATGTCGCCAAAGGGCAAGTATTGAAGATGTCCGTGGCGGTGAATTCCATAATCGCGCCCAATCCGATTGGATTGGTAGGGGCGTGAGGTCCAAGTCCGCAAGGAGTCCGCACTGGGAATCACGAGTTTCGCGAGGGACAAGATTGGCGTTCGGCTCCATCGCCGTGGAAGTTGAAGCCCCCGAGGTGGTGTCCATCCACCGATCCTCGATCCGGGCGATCGGCTCCGGACTAAAGGCTGAAGCGGATTCGCAGCGGCCACCCGAGCAATCGTTCGGCGGCAGAGCTAGATCATGCCCATCGCAACAAAGCGGTGCGCTTTGGCTTTGGCTCGAGCCCATCAAAGATCAAGTCCCCGCGATGTCGGCCGTGAAGTTTAGGCTTCCGAATCGACACGATGGCGGGCGAGCTTCCGATCTGCTCCAGATGGCCAAGGGAATTAGCCCGCAGCTTGAAGCCGCCGAATCTGAAGATCTGTCCGGGAGAAAAGTCTCACCTCGACAGCGTTGTTGATCAAGATGCCATCGAGCCTATCGGAGACGACACAGAGGAACTCTCAATGAAAGCACCAATGTCGGTGTCAAAACCGGCGGATCTCGGTAGGGGGTCCCGAATCGTGCGTCTAGGCGGATGGTAACAGGAGACAAGGGACACGATGTTTTACCTGTGTTCGGGCCCTCTTGATGGAGGTAAAACCCACGTCCCGCTTGATTAATATTGATGATATGGGTAGTACAAGAGTGGATCTACCACGAGATCAAGGAGGCTAAACCCTAAAGCAAGCCTATGGGTATGATTGTTGTAATGTATGTTGTCCTACGGACTGAAGCCCTCCGGTTTATATAGACACCGGAGGAGGCTAGGGTTACACAGAGTCGGTTACAACGGTAGGAGATCTACATATCCGTATCGCCAAGCTTGCCTTCCACGCCAAGGAAAGTCCCATCCAGACACGGGACGGAGTCTTCAATCTTGTATCTTCATAGTCTTGGAGTCCGGCGGACGATGATAGTCCGGCTGTCCGGACACCCCCTAGTCCAGGACTCCCTCAGGCGCCCTACAGGGGTGGCGCGCCCCCTATCTCCCGGACAGGGTGTGGGCCCCCTGGCCTATTTCTTTTCCCCAAAAATTCTTATTAAATCTGAAAAGTTGTTTCGTGGAGTCTCAGGTCTTTTGGAGTTGTGCAGATTAGGTTTCCAACGTTTGCTCCTTTTCCAACCAGAATTCCAGCTGCCGGCATTCCCCCTCTTCATGGTAAACCTTGTAAAATAAGAGAGAATAGCCATAAGTATTGAGATATAATGTCTAATAACAGCCCATAATGCAATAAATATTGATATAAAAGCATGATGCAAAATGGACGTATCAACTCCCCCAAGCGGAAGCCGAAATCGAAAAATATGTCCACATGTTTAGAGATAGAGGTGTCGATAAAAATAAAGTACGGACATGAGGGCATCATGATCATTCTAATAACAGCAACATATATGGATTTTGTCATATGATTTACTATGTTCAAGTAATAAGCAATTCACTATGTCAAGTATGGTTCAAAAACTTCATTTGAAACTAACAAACTATAATCTCAGTCATTGAAGCAATTGCAATTTATCGTAATATCAGAAAGAGTCAACAATAGAGCTTTTCAGCAAGCTCACATACTCAACTATCTTGTAGTCCCCTATAATTGTTAACACTCACGCAATACTTGTGGTTATAGAGTTTCAGCCGGACACTGAGAAAGATAGGGGCTTATTGTGTTGCCTCCCAACATATTCACCTTTAGGTGATGTCAACAATAATAGCCTATGCCAACTTACATCCAATTGGATATATGCATCATGATCTTTCAAACACGAAGAGCTTGCCAAAGGATAAAATGAAAAAGGGAAAGGTGAGGATCACCTTGACTCAATCATAAAGTGAAACGTAAAGTAAAAGATAGGCCCTTCACAGAGGGAAGCAGAGGTTTTCATGTGCGTTTAGGGTTGATGCACAAAATCTTAATGCAAAAGAACGTCACTTTATATTGCCCCTTGTATGTGGACTTTTATTATGCAGTCCGTCGCTTTTATTACTTCCTTGGAAAAAGCGGTAGGCGTAAGCGGGGCGGTTGGCCTTTGCCTAGTGCCTAGGCGGTGCCTAAGCGCCCTAGGCGCGGCCTAAGCGGTAATATAGTTTTACTCAAAGTGTATTTGTGATTTTTATGTGGGTGTTGATATTAATTTAGGGCATATGAATAAGTTAATTACTAGCTACTCCCACTGGAATATAACCTGCTTGGCATATCTGTGCAGTATGTGGCATGATTTCTTGCTTGGGTAGGCAATTCCTTGCTTTCCCTGTCTAGAGCTCCATTTATGCCCTAGGCGAGGCGTTTGTCCATTGCCTAGCACCTAGGCGTGCCTAAGCGCCTCCTAGGCACTGCCTTTTCCAACAGAGCTTCCACGACAAGTTCGTACAAAGCTTATTTTCTCTACACTAATAAGTCATACATATTTAGAGAGCAATTTTTATTGCTTGCACCGATGACAACTTACTTGAAGGATCTTACTCAATCCATAGGTAGGTATGGTGGACTCTCATGGCAAAACTGGGTTTAAGGATATTGGGAAGCACAAGTAGTATCTCTACTTGGTGCAAGGAATTTGGCTAGCATGAGGGGGAAAGGCAAGCTCAACATGTTTGGAAGGTCAATGACAATATACTTTAACTAAGATGTCGGAAAACATAAACCATTACGTTGTCTTCCTTGTCCAACGTCAACTCTTTTGGCATGTCATACTTAATGAGTGCTTCACAATCATAAAAGATGTCCAAGAAAATATATTTATATGTGAACCCCTTTTCCTTATTACTCCCTATTAATTGCAACGATGACCAAGGCTACGTTCATCAACTCTCAACAATTTTTATGCCTCATACTTTCTATGTGTGAAGTTATCACTATCCATAAGATCAATATGAACTCTTTTGTTCTTTCTACTTTTTCAAGATCACGGCAACATAGCAAAGCCCTTGACTCAACACTAATCTTTATTATAGATAGCACATAGACTCGATTACATAAAGAGATCACAAAGCAAAACTCAAAACTACTTGATATCAAAAACTTCAACTACTGAAAGATCAAGATACTACTAAAAGGATCGAACTAAATAAAGCGGTAAAGATAGGAGTGTGATGGTGATACGATACCGGGGCACCTCCCCCGAGCTTGGCAGTTGCCAAGTGGAGTGCCCATACCAATGTGATTATTTCTCCTTCTTCACGGTTGGTGTTATGATCTTCTTGGCGATGATGCCCTTCAGGATACGGTTCTCCTTCTCGAGCTTATTTACTTGTTGTTTGAGGTCCATATTTTCTTTACGGAGCTGGCCCGTAACGGACAAAACTCCTTTAACCCAAGGATGCTGCATAGCTTCTGGAGAACAAGAAAAACTCTTTTTCATATTTTCATAAGAAAGAAATCTAGGGTTGGAAGGAGTGACCGAAGTAGGGACAGCCAAGCTAGGTAGTTCCCCCATAGTGAATTCTGCTTGGAGACGAGAGGTAACTTCTTGATCTTCCTCCATGGCATCTATCCTTTTCACATCAGCCTCCATCTCATCCTCCGTTGATGGTCCAAATTGGTAGGCATCACTATTTGCTCCTGGACCTGGCGTTGGGTAAGACACCCGGCTCTCCCCAACTGATTCCTGAGAAGACATCTTGCTTTATTCTGCAACAGGAACAGCTCGAAACGAAAACAGAGGATATTTGCATGATACGGTGGTCAAAACCTTCGGGGGTATATATAATGAATTTTTACCGACCAAAATACGTAACATACAAGAAAACGGAGTCCGAGAGGCACACGAGGTGCCCACGAGACAGGGGGCGCGCCCTACAGGGGGGCGCACCCTCCTCTCTCGTGGGAGCCTCGTGCCCCTTTCGGACTACTTCTTTCTTCCTAAAATTCTTAAATAATCCAAAACTGATAAAAATTGCCATTAGAGTTGTTTTGGAGTCGGTTTACTTACCGTACCACGTACCTATGCCTTTTCAGAGTCTGGAAAGTTCTAGAAAGTGTCTCTTATGTATTCCTCAGGGGTTATGGTTTCAATAATATTAGTTTCAACATTGATAGGATTACCTGAAATATAATGCTTAATTCTTTGACCGTTTACAACCCTCGGATTTGTGCCTTCAAAGTTGTTGATTTTTATAGCCCTAGAACGATAGACCTCCTCGATAATGTAGGGACCTTCCCATTTTGAGAGAAGTTTTCCTGCAAAAAATCTTAAACGAGAGTTGAACAATAACACATAATCTCCTACGTTAAACTAATGCTTTTGTATCCTCTTATCATGCCAGCATTTGACTTTTTCTTTGAAAAGCTTAGCATTCTCATATGCTTGGGTTCTCCATTCATCAAGTGAGCTGATGTCAAATAACCTTTTCTCTCTGGCAAGTATGAAGTCATAATTAAGCTCTTTAATAGCCCAATATGCTTTATGTTCAAGTTCAAGAGGTAAATGACATGCTTTTCCATAAACCATCTTATACGGAGATATACCCATAGGATTTTTATATGCAGTTCTATAGGCCCATAATGCATCATCAAGTTTTTTGGACCAATTCTTTTTAGATCTATTCACAGTCTTTTGCAAAATTAATTTGAGCTCTCTCTTGCTCAACTCTACTTGACCACTAGACTGCGGGTGATAAGGAGATGCGGGTAATCTCAAAGTGAATATTTTCATAAGGTTTAGTAGGTTGAGGAGCATCTATTGGCTCTTCTGGTTGGGGTGAAGATACCCCAAACAAGCCCCTCAAAGGATTAGTTTCCATCGTGACAAGTAACAGAAAATTTCAGCACACTATATAAATGTTTCCTTACCAAGTTCCACTCACCAAGAGCGCTACGATCCCCGGCAACGGCGCCAGAAAAGAGTCTTGATGACCCACAAGTATAGGGGATCTATCGTAGTCCTTTCGATAAGTAAGAGTGTCGAACCCAATGAGGAGCAGAAGGAAATGATAAGCGGTTTTCAGTAAGGTTTTCTCTGCAAGTACTGAAATAGTAGGTAATAGATAGTTTTGCGATAAGATAAATAGTAACGAGCAAAAAGTAAATAAAGTAAATAAAGTGCAGCAAGGTGGCCCAATCCTTTATGTATCAAAGGATAAGCCTGGACAAACTCTAATAATGAAGAAGGAGCTCCCGATGACACATTGGGAATTATCGTCAAGCTAGTTTTCATCACGTTCATAAGATTCGCATTCGGTACTTTGATAATTTGATATGTGGGTGGACCGGCACTTGGGTACTGCCCCAACATGGACAACCTTCCCACTTATGATTAACCCCTATTGCAAGCATCTGCAACTACAAAAAGGAGTATTAAGGTAAACCTAACCACAACATTAAACATATGGGTCCATATCAACCCCTAACGAAGCAACGCATAAACTAGGGTTTAAGATTCTATCACTCTAGCAACCCATCATCTACTTATTACTTCCCTATTCCTTCCTATAGGCCTAAATAATGGTGAAGTGTCATTGAGGGAGTCCTGGACTAGGGGGTGTCCGGACAGCCGGACTATCAATATCCGCCGGACTCCCAGACTACGAAGATAGAAGATTGAAGACTCCAGCCCGTGTCCGGAAGGTACTTTCCTTGGCGTGGAAGGCAAGCTTGGCAATACGGATATGTAGATCTCCTACCATTGTAACCGACTCTGTGTAACCCTAGCCTCTCCGGTGTCTATATAAACCGGAGGGCCTTAGTCCATAGGACGAACATTACATCTCAACAATCATACCATAGGCTAGCTTCTAGGGTTTAGCCTCCTTGATCTCGTGGTAGATCTACTCTTGTACTACCCATATCATCAATATTAATCAAGCAGGACATAGGGTTTTACCTCCATCGAGAGGGCCCGAACCTGGTTAAAAAGATTGTGTCCCTCGTCTCTTGTTACCATCCGCCTAGACGCACAGTTCGGGACCCCCTACCCGAGATCCGCCGGTTTTGAAACCGACATTGGTGCTTTCATTGAGAGTTCCTCTGTGTCGTCCCCAATAGGCTCGATGGCATCTTCTTCCATCAACGCTGTCCAGGGTGAGACTTTTCTCCCCGGACAGATCTTCGTATTCGGCGGCTTTGCACTGCGGGCCAATTCTCTTGGCCATCTGGAGCAGATCGAAAGCTACGCCCCTGGCCGTCAGGTCAGATTTGGAAGCTTGAACTTCACGGCCGATGACCGCGGAGACTTGATCTTCGACGGACTCGAGCCACAGCCAAGCACGCCGCACTGTGACGATGGGCATGATCTAGCTCTGCCGCCGGACAGTGCTTTGGTGGCCGCACTCGGATCCGCTCCGGCCACTAGCCCGGAGCCGATTGCCCATGTTGAGGGCCGGCGGATAGACGCCGCCCTGGGGGCTTCAACATCCACGGCGATGGAGCCAAATACCAATCTTGTCCCCTGCGAAACTCGTGATCCCGAGGCGCCGGACTCCTCGCCGGACTCCGAGCCTCCCGCGCCCCTACCAATTAAACCGGATTGGGCGCCGGTTATGGAATTCACCGCCGCGGACATCTTCCAACACTCACCTTTTGGCGATATCCTAAATTCTCTGAAGCATCTCTCGTTATCAGGAGAATCCTGGCCGGACTATGGCCAGGGCGGTTGGAGTTCGAACGACGAAGAAATTCAGAGCCCACCCACCACCCACTTTGTAGCCACTGTCGAGGATCTAACCGACATGCTAGACTTCGACTCCGATGACATCGACGCTATGGACGACGATGCCGGAGACGAACAGGACCCAGCGCCCACAGGGCACTGGAAGGCCACCTCGTCATACGACGTCTACATGGTGGATACCCCAAAAGAAGGGGATGGCGAAAAAGCAGCGGAGGAAGATTCTTTAAAGAAGCAGCCCAGACGCCGGCGTCAGCGGCGTCGCTCAAAATCCCGCCAAAGCAAGAATGGAGATTCCGGCACGGGAGACAATAAAACTCCGGAGAGTGCCGAAGACGATCCCCTCCTGCAAGACTCAGCGCAGGAGGACGCAGAAGCAAGCCCTCACGACAGGCGGCGGGCATTTAAGGGTTGAGGATGATAACTATATGCCTCCCTCCGAAGACGAAGCAAGCCTCAACGATGATGAATTCGTCGTGCCCGAGGATCCCGTCGAACAAGAGCGCTTCAAGCGCAGGCTCATAGCCACGGCAAATAGCCTAAAGAAAAAGCAGCAACAGCTCCAAGCTGATCAAGATCTGCTGGCCGATCGATGGACTGAGGTCCTCGCTGCCGAAGAGTATAAACTCGAACGCCCCTCCAAAAGTTACCCAAGACGCAAGCTGCTCCCCCGATTAGAGGAGGAAGCATACATACCTTCATCACCAGTGCAAGACATGGCCGACCGACCACCCCGTGGTCGCGACAGAGAGGCATTCAGGCCCCCAGCCAAGACCGTACCCCGGCATCGATCCAAGAGTATGAAGCCAAAAGGGAACGCGTCGGACTTGCGAGACATATTGGAAGACAAAGCAAGACAATCCAGATCCATCTATGGATCACGTGGGCGCCCTACGACCCACGACGAATACCGTCGAGCTGGACATAACACCGGCCAGGCCGAACATAGCAGACAGCGCTCCCTCGAGCTGCGTCGCGATATTGCTCAATACAGGGGCGCCGCACACCCGTTATGCTTCACTGACGAAGTAATGGATCATCAGATCCCCGAAGGGTTCAAACCCGTAAATATCGAATCTTACGATGGTACAACAGACCCCGCGGTATGGATCGAAGATTATCTTCTCCACATCCATATGGCCTGTGGCGACGATCTCCACGCCATCAAATATCTCCCACTCAAGCTTAAAGGACCAGCTCGGCATTGGCTTAACAGCCTGCCCGCAGAGTCAATTGGGTGTTGGGAAGACCTGGAGGCCGCGTTCCTTGATAACTTCCAAGGTACATATGTGCGACCACCAGACGCCGATGACCTAAGCCACATTATTCAGCAGCCAGACGAATCGGCCAGACAATTCTGGACACGGTTCTTGACGAAGAAAAATCAAATCGTCGACTGTCCGGATGCGGAGGCCCTTGCAGCCTTCAAACATAACATCCGAGATGAATGGCTAGCCCGGCACCTGGGGCAGGAGAAGCCGAAATCCATGGCAGCCCTCACATCGTTAATGACCCGCTTTTGTGCGGGAGAGGACAGCTGGCTAGCCCGCAGCAACAATCTCCACAAAAATTCTGGCAGTCCGGACACTAAGGACAACAACGGCAGGTCACGTCGAATCAAAAACAAGCGCCGCATTAACGGCGATGACAAGGAGGATACGGCAGTCAATGCCGGATTCCGAGGCTCCAAACCCGGTCAACGGAAGAAGCCATTTAAAAGAACCACTCCGGGTCCGTCCAATCTAGACCGAATACTCGACCGCTCATGCCAGATACACGGCACCCCCGAAAAGCCAGCTAATCACACCAATAGAGATTGTTGGGTGTTCAAGCAGGTTGGCAAGTTAATTGCCGAACACAATGACAAGGGGCTAAATAGCGATGACGAGGAAGAAACCCGGCAGCCGAACAATAGAGGACAGAAGGGTTTCCCCCCACAAGTGCGGACGGTGAATATGATTTACGCGACCCATATACCCAAGAGGGAAAGGAAGCGCGCACTACGAGACGTCTACGCGATGGAGCCACCGCCTGGTTCAATCCATGGTCCTCCCGTCCGATCACTTTCGATCGACGAGACCATCCGACCAGCATACGCCATGGGGATTCGCCGCATTGGTCTTAGACCCAATCGTCGATGGATTTCACCTCACAAGAGTCCTCGATGGACGGCGGCAGCAGCTGAACCTGCTTTATCGGGACACAAAGTCGCAAAATGGGCATAGACCCATCCAGATCAAACCTACTAAGACAACCTTTAAAGGTGTCATCCGTGAGTGGAAGCCAATCTATGCGAGCTCACCACACCGAAGTGGTCTTCGGATCCCGGATAATTTCGGCGAAGAGTTAATCTTGATATAGTCCCGCTCCATAGCGGCTATCATGCCCTGCTCGGACGAACCGCGTGCGCAAAATTTTCAACGCAGCCGCATTATGCATACCTAAAGCTCAAGATGCCAGGCCCTCGTGGAGTCATTACGGTCAATGGGAATACGGAACGCTCCCTCCGAACGGAGGAACATACAGTGGCTCTCGCGGCAGAAGTACAGAGCAGCCTTCTACGGCAATTCTCTAGTCCGGCAATTAAAAAGCCGGATACATCAAAGCGCGCCCGGAGCAACACTAACCAAGACCACCTGCACGATCGAGCATCGCCAGAGTAATGCGCCCCAACCCTCGCCCGCGCATGATTACAAGAATAACACTCCGCGTACATCATTACGCTTTGGAGATACCACGGGCGCAGGGGAGGGGCTTAACCACAAGGACCAAAGAGTGCGGCTTGACCACACAAGGGGCTCATGCGAGCGCCCCCCTTGGTTTTATTTTTTATCTTTTCTTCTCTTGCGTATACAGGACTCCATTAACCAGAAGCCCTGTCCGACGGCGAACTTGCCGGACTCACGATGCAACAGTCAGGGATTAAAGAAGGCTATGACGAACACTCAGGTGGTCTCCATCACGAGCATTAAATTCGATTACATACACCAAGTCTGCAGCTTATCCCTGGAGGGGGACATGTTAATCTAGTCCAAATCCCTTGCTTACCGCACTATTTGTATCAGTCCGCTTTATTAGCAGACCTTCTTTCATAAATAACGCAGCACTTCCTTTTTGCAAGTACATTACCTTTTCATTGCAATTGTGTTATCTTTTACATATGTTCATTATATGACATCTTGCACCCGTATACTTTGGTACGGCTGAATACACCAGGGGCTTCTGTTCCCCAGATTATGGTGTGATTAAGTCCGAACACTTTCACAAGTGCGGCACCTGAACTTATAGCATTATATGAATCAGCTCGAATCATGTCTTGGGTCAATAGTTGGGTTTGCCCGGCTCCCATGTTTTGGTACCTTACGCCCGCTCCGTCGGCTAAGGTAGCACTGGAGAACCACTGCGATTATGCCCGGTTGAGCCGGGTTAACGCCTCGATGGAGAAAGCTAAAACCGATCGGCATGATAAGGCGGAGATCGTCGCTGTTCGAGAGGTCCTTTCGGTCCCTAAAACTCATGCCGCTTGAGCGAAGTTCGGATGATGTCGACGAAGGCGTGATAGCGCCCGGATTTGGTCTTCGAATACCAGGGCTTCTCGAAATTTAAAATTATAGAATTCTATGGCTAAGTGAGAGTGTTCAAGCATTATAAGTCCGGTTGCCTTGTTCGTCGTGTTGAGCGCCTCCTAGATGGACCCTAAAATGGGAACAAGAGTGCTCAAGTTTATCACCAACACCCCAAAGACTGTGGCTTGCGGGCTGAAGCCAACGACTTGCCATTTCTCGATTTAACAAACGGCCGCATGTAGGTAATATTTTAAATTCAACAAGCGTTGCTCATGGCGCATATAAACGAAGTTTTCAGCGCCAGATAAAAACACAGTGAGTTCACTCAAAGATTACATTTCGGGGCACTCATCTCGCAATATCGAAGGCTCCTTCAGACAACTTTATAATATCGCTCCGCGTGCGATGCTCCTTGCCCGCGGCGGCGGATCCGTCGAAGCTTCTCGCATCCAGTTTGCCCCATTGCACCTTTATGCGGGCAAGGGCCCGATGGCGCCTTCAATGCAAAGCGGCGCTTGATTACATCCAGCCTGGGCATGCATCCACCACCGCCGACTAGGCCAAAGTAGCTGCTGGCATGGCCTGCCCAGCCACACCGGACTGTGAGGCCCTTCATGGCCTCCTCGGCTACCTTGTGGAGTTTGACCAGCTGCTTCACCGGTCGCTTGGGGCACTGGATGGCCGGCCTCAAATCTACCGAGACCGAAGACCTTCTCCGCTGAGCTTCCCTCCTTGCCACGATAGAATGCGGCGGCATCAGACGCACTACGCGGCAGATCTGCAAATGCCCCTGGAGAGCTCCGAATTCGGGTAAGTATCCGGTAATTTACATTAACATGCTTTCTCTACATGAAAAACGCCTTACCCTCCGCTATCTTCTTCATGTCCTCTACCTCCTGATGAGCCTTCTGGGCCTCGGCCTTGGCAGACTTGGCACTTTCGAGAGCCGAGGCAAGCTCAGACTCTCGAGTCTTGAAGTCACGCTCCAAACTCTCATGCTTTTCCATGAGTGCCTGGAGCTCTTGCCGAACTTCCGCCACCGGTGCCGCTTGCTTTTCTCGCTCAGCCCGTTCTGTGGCCGCATTGCGTTCGGCCACGGACACGGCATCCTTCAGGGCTGCCACCTCGTTAGTGGCCCCTGCATTACATATATTATCCTTATTAATCTTGTTTGCAACCAAAACCCTTTTCTGTAAGGTACTTGTTTAAAGTGGTGTTATTCACCTTCTTTTTCCTTGAGCTGCCTCTTGGCATGGCCGAGCTCTTGCTCCGACCGCTCAAGGTCCTTCTTCAGCGCCTCAACCTCTGCCATCAATGCGGCAGAGGTCAACAACGCAGCCTGCAAACCCATATTGACATATTTTTTAGCAACCCTGTGTATATCTTGTTAGATCCTTAGTCCGGCTTTTCTTTCCGAACACCGAACTAAGCATTAGGGGCTACTGTCTATGCGGTATTACATTACATTATTTTAAACTTCTTACCTCAAAGCCTGTTAGAAGGCTGTTGCAGGCTTCGGTCAGCCCGCCCTTGGCGAGCCGGACCTTTCAATCACCGCACCCATGAGAGTGCGGTGTTCTTCCTCGATGGAAGCCTTTAAGCGCCTCCAAAGAGTTATCCGCGCCTCGGTTGGGCGGAGGCCGCCGGCGCCACGGTCCTGCCCTTCTTTTGAAGGGGCCGCTTGCCGGACTCTGGAACCACTACGGGTTCCGAGGTAGAGTCCGGCACAAAGTCTGGGAGGACGCCTGACGGCGCCTCCGGAGCCTCCTCCTGGCGGGTCCCTCTGTGGGATTCCGCATCATCGCCCTCGCCGACGCTGGGTAGAGGCGGTCGGGATAGAATTTACATCCGATGGCGCCAAAGACCCGCTCATCCGGTCGGGAAGATCGTCAACGGCCGGACTACTGAGCGTGAATGCGGCGTTAGAAGGACACTACATGGCATACAACGTACGGCATATAAATGATCTGAATGCTTACGATCCTGCCGGACGCCTGGCCCTTGGAGGCCACTCTTCCTCGCCAACATTGATGTTGGCGAAACTGTCCGGGGGGATAGTTCTCCCCCTCTTGGACCCTTCGGCCACCCCGATTGGGGAGGCCTTCCTCTTCCTCTCTCCCTCCTCCGGGAGAGAGTACTCCTCTTCCTCCTCGTCGTCTTCGGGGGAGGAGTCCTCATCGTCGTCGGACGCCTGATTACGGGAACTCTTTCGAGTCCCAGTGGCCACCTTCTTGGCCTTCTTCTCCGGCACCACGTGCGGTGCGGAACCAGCAGCCTTGCTAAGCGGGCATCCATCGGTTCTTCGGCATGGGAGCCGGGCTGATGAGCAGTGGGCCTTTTTCCATCCATTCTGTCAAAGGAAGAGGCAGATTAAAAGCCTCGCTAGAGTCAATCTAATTACGCAAGTGTCCCATAATGGGGTCGAATCACTTACCTCGTCGACCGAGATCTGCGAGCTGAATCCAGCGGTCTTGATCGCGGATGCGGGGTTTCGCACCCTTGAACTGCACCCTCCAGCGCCAGACGTTGTATCAAGAGCCCGCTCAACGTCTGGTGCTGTTCCGGATTAAACTCCACAGATTAAATACCCGTTCTTGGCATGGGAGAATCCGCGGAGGAGCATGACTGACCACGCCGACGAGCCGGAGCCTATTGCTCACCAGCTTCTTGATGCAGGCTCAAGTCCCGTCACCTCCATCGAATCGCCCCACCGCAAGCCCTTCTCTTTCCGGAGGTGAGCTGCGTGGGGATTCCAGATCTAAATTCGGGGCCGCCGCCCATGTAGGCTTGCGGCTCGGTGATGTAGAACCACCCGATTGCCACCCTTGACGGAGTCCACGAAGGTCCCTTCTAGCCAAGGGACGTTGGGCGGCTTGCCCAACATGGCGCCTCCGCATTCCGCTTATGCGTCCCTTCACAACCTTCGCTTGACGTTGAAGGTCTTGAGCCACAGGCCGAAGTGGGGCCGGATGCAGAGAAAGGCCTCGCACACGACGATAAACGCCGAGATGTTGAGGACGAAGTTCGGCGCCCGATCGTGGAAATCCAGGCCGTGGTAAAACATGAGCCCCCGGACGAATGGGTGGAGCGGAAAGCCCAGTCCGCGGAGGAAGTGGGGAAGGAAGACGACCCTCTCATGAGGCCCTGGGGTAGGGATGAGCTGCCCCACGTCGGGCAGCCGATCTGCGATGTCGCCGAAAGGTATCCGCGTCGCGCAGCTTGGTGATGTCCTCCTCCTTGGCGGTGGAGGCCATCCATTTGCCTCCCCCTCCGGACATATTCGGAGAAGGGTCGAGGTGGGATGCGCGAGCTTGGGCGCTGGAGCTTGAGTTCGCAGGGATGGATAAGCAAAGGAGGAAGAAGGCGTAGGTGAGAAGGTAAATCCTTATCCCTTATATATAGGCGGACGAAACTATGCGTCCCTCACCGGCCTGGTATTCGGAGAAGGGCCTGTTAAACTCGCTTATCTCCCAAGCGCCACCATCAATGGCGCGGTTGGGTTACCCACGCACGTATTGATGAGAATCCCGGAATAAGGGGAACACGATCTACGCTTGACGACGCGTGCCAAGAAACCGCTTAAGCTAAACGTCTTTGAGGTGGTATAGTAATTCAAACAAGGGCTTGGTAGCGGTGTGATGTCACGCCGCATAATACGTCAGCAGATTGGATCAGTATATATGTTTTATTCTCTCTACGTTGGAATGTGGAATTTATTTTGCAGAGTCGAACACTATCCTGGTGTTCATTATCTTCTCCGGATTATTCAAGGGAGGAACCCGCCTTGCAATGCCGAACACTATGCACGCCGGATTTATCGTCATTGAAGACTGGTTCAGGGGCTACTGAGGGAGTCCTGGACTAGGGGGTGTCCGGACAGCCGGACTATCAATATCCGCCGGACTCCGAGACTACGAAGATAGAAGATTGAAGACTCCGGCTCGTGTCCGGAAGGTACTTTCCTTGGCGTGGAAGGCAAGCTTGGCAATACGGATATGTAGATCTCCTACCATTGTAACCGACTCTGTAAACCCTAGCCTCTCCGGTGTCTATATAAACCGGAGGGCCTTAGTCCATAGGACTAACATTACATCTCAACAATCATACCATAGGCTAGCTTCTAGGGTTTAGCCTCCTTGATCTCGTGGTACATCTACTCTTGTACTACCCATATCATCAATATTAATCAAGCGGACGTGGGTTTTACCTCCATCGAGAGGGCCCAACCTGGTAAAAACATTGTGTCCCTCGTCTCTTGTTACCATCCGCCTAGACACACAGTTCGGGACCCCCTACCCGAGATCCGCCGGTTTTGACACCGACAGTCATGTAGTCGACGTTCAGATAACACCACTAGAGGAGAGACAACATACATCTCATCAAAATATCGAACGAATACCAAATTCACATGACTACTAATAGCAAGACTTCACCCATGTCCTCAGGAACAAACGTAACTACTCACAAAGCATATTCATGTTCATAATCAGAGGGGTAATAATATGCATAAAGGATCTGAACATATGATCTTCCACCAAGTAAACCAAATAGCATCAACTACAAGGAGTAATCAACACTACTAGCAACCCACAGGTACTAATTTGTGGTTTTGATACAAGATTGGATACAAGAGATGAACTAAGGATTTGAGATGAGATGGTGCTGGTGAAGATGTTTATGGAGATTGACCCCGTCCCGATGAGAGGATCGTTGGTGATGACGTTGGTGATGATTTCCCCCTCCCGGAGGGAAGTGTCCCCGGCAGAACAGCTCGCCAGAGCCCTAGATTGATTCCGCCAAGGTTCTGCCTCGTGGCGGCGGGTTTCGTCCCGTAAGCTTGCCCACGATTTCCTCCATGGGAAAACCCTTCATATAGCAGAAGATGGACGCCGGAAGCCCACCAGGGGGCCCAGGAGATAGGGGGGCGCGCCCCCCTGTCTCCTGGACAGGGTGTGGGCCCATGGCCTATTTCTTTTGCCCAAAAATTCTTATTAAATCTGAAAAGTTGTTTCGTGGAGTCTTGGGTCTTTTGGAGTTGTGCAGATTAGGTTTCCAACGTTTGCTCCTTTTCCAGCCAGAATTCCAGCTGCCGGCATTCCCCCTCTTCATGGTAAACCTTGTAAAATAAGAGAGAATAGCCATAAGTATTGAGATATAATGTCTAATAACAGCCCATAATGCAATAAATATCGATATAAAAGCATGATGCAAAATGGATGTATCAGCAGGCTCGTGAGGAGGCGGAGAGATCAAGGCAGGGGTACCTCGCGAGGTGCTCGTGACGCAAGCCGTGACAATCGAGACCAGGCGGGCACTAGGCAGGCGCCGGCCCGTGCAGTGTCCTTGTTTCCTCTTTGGTGCAAAGGGGGCAAGCACAGACGTGGAGTACCGAGGCATCAGGAAAAGGTTGCCATTTCAGTGCAACGAGACCAAGACCAGCAGAGCGGCAGGATGGATATCACCGTGGAGCCCAAGACGGCGTCATCGACAGTACCTTTGGCAGTCGAAGACCAACTTTAGTCGGGATAACTTGTACTAGATGTTCCCCTTCAAAATGGCCGTTCTTGGCGCCCTTCCCGCTCAATATTTGGGAAGAGGACCAAGGCCTCTATAAATAGGACTAGCCACCACAAAAGAAGGGGGATCATCCAGTTCTCATCAGATAGGGAGGCGACCGGACTCACCCAAGTAGTTCATCGCACCAGCTCAAGAGCACCTCTCACGAGGCTGTTCATCCTTGTAATATTCATCATCAGCCCCTGAGGCAATCCACCACACCACACACTGGAGTAGGGTATTACACAACATCGGTGGCCCGAACCAGTATAAATCTTGTGTCCCTCGTGCTGTTCATCGTTTAGCTTAGTTCTCGCAAGGTGATCAGACGCGGATAGGTAGGGGGAAGATCTTCGCGCGCACCCCAGAGTTTGAACCTTAAGGGTCTGCCGGAACCCAACATCCGAGAGAGACCTATTCTACACAGCTCCAAAAGTCCTGAAACTCCAGAAAAGTCATTTTGGGAATTAATTAAAAATATTGAGCAGAAGAAGTACCATAGGGGACCCACATCCTGGCCACGAGGGTGGGGGCGCGCCCTACCCGCTGGGCACGCCCCCTGCCTCGTGGGCCACCTGGCAGCCCTCCGGTGACCATCTTCTGCTATATGAAGTCTTTTACCCTGAAAAAATCATAAGCAAGCTTTTGGGACGAAACTCCGCCGCCACGAGGCGGAGCCTTCGGAAGCAATCTAGGGCTCCGGCGGAGCTGTTCTGTCGGGGAAACTTCCCTCTGGGAGGGGGAAATCATCACCATCGTCATCACCAACGATCCTCTCATCGGGAGGGGGTCAATCTCCATCAACATCTTCACCAGCACCATCTCCTCTCAAACCCTAGTTCATCTCTTGTATCCAATCTTTGTACCAAAACCTCAGATTGGTACCTATGGGTTGCTAGTAGTGTTGATTACTCCTTGTAGTTGATGCTAGTTGGTTTATTTGGTGGAAGATCATCTGTTTAGATCCTTAATGCATATTAATACTCCTCTGATCATGAACATGAATATGCTTTGTGAGTAGTTACATTTGTTCATGAGGACATGGGTGAAGTCTTGCTATTAGTAGTCATGTGAATTTGGTATTCGTTCGATATTTTGATGAGATGTATGTTGTCTCTCCTCTAGTGGTGTTATGTGAACGTCGACTACATAACACTTCACCATTATTTGGGCCTAGAGGAAGGCATTGGGAAGTAATAAGTAGATGATGGGTTGCTAGAGTGACAAAAGCTTAAACCCTAGTTTATGCGTTGCTTCGTAAGGGGCTGATTTGGATCCATATGTTGCATGCTATGGTTAGGTTTACCTTAATACTTCTTTTGTAGTTGCGGATTCTTGCATTAGGGGTTAATCATAAGTGGGATGCTTGTCCAAGAAAGGGCAGTACCCAAGCACCGGTCCACCCACATATCAAATTATCAAAGTAACGAATGTGAATCATATGAGCGTGATGAAAACTAGCTTGACGATAATTCCCATGTGTCCTCGGGAGCGCTTTTCTCTATATAAGAACTTGTCCAGGATTGTCCTTTGCTACAAAAGGATTTGGCCACCTTGCTGCACCTTATTTACTTTCATTGCTTGTTACCCGTTACAAATTACCTTATCACAAAACTATCTGTTACCGATAATTTCAGTGCTTGCAGAGAATACCTTACTGAAAACCGCTTGTCATTTCCTTGTGCTCCTCGTTGGGTTCGACACTCTTACTTATCAGAAGGACTATGATAGATCCCCTACACTTGTGGGTCACCAAGACTCTTTTCTGGCGCCGTTGCCGGGGAGTGAAGTGCCTTTGGTAAGTGGAACTTGGTAAGGAACATTTATATAGTGTGCTGAAATTTACTGTCACTTGTTACTATGGAACATAATCCTTTGAGGGGCTTGTTTGGGGTATCTTCACCCTGACTAGTAGAGCAAAGAGTTGCTCCTCAACCTACTGAACCTACTGAAAATGTTTACTTTGAAATTCCTTCGGGTATGGTAGAGAAACTGCTAGCTAATCCCTTTGCAGGAGATGTAACATTGCATCCCGATTTACACCTAATCTATGTGGATGAAGCTTGTGGATTATTTAAGCTTGCAGGTATGCCCGATGATATTATCAAAAAGAAGGTCTTCCCTTTATCTTTGAACGGAGATGCATTGACATGGTATAGGTTATGTGATGATATGGGATCATGGGACTATAAACGATTGAAATTCGAATTTCACCAGAAGTTTTATCCTATGCATCTTGTTCATCGTGATCGTAATTATATATATAATTTTTGGCCTCGCGAAGGAGAAAGCATCTCTCAAGCTTGGGGGAGCTTAATTCAATGTTATATTCATGCCCCAATCATGAGCTCTCAAGAGAAATGATTATTCAAAAAATTTATGCTCAGCTTTCTCTCAACAATCGTTCCATGCTTGATACTTCTTGTGTTGGGTCTTTTATGATGAAGACTATTGAATTCAAATGGGATTTATTGGAAAGAATTAAGTGCAACTCTGAAGATTGGGATTCCGATGAAGTTAAGGAGTCATGTATAACACCTAAGTTTGATTGTGTTAAATATTTTATGGATACCGATGCTTCTCGTGGATTTAGCACTAAATATGGACTTAACTCTGAGATAGTAGCTTCCTTCTGTGAATCATTTGCTACTCATGTTGACCACCCTAAGGAGAAGTGGTTTAAATACAATCCTCCCACTGAAGTAAAAGTAGTTGCACCTATTACAGTTGAAGAAAAGACTATCACTTATAATGATCCTATTGTTCCTACTACTTATATTGAGAAACCACCTTTCCCTGTTAGGATAAAGGATCATGCTAAAGCTTCAACTGTGGTTCGTAAGAGTAATACTAGAACTTACACACCACCTGAGCAAATTAAAGTTGAACCTAGTATTGCTATGGTTAAAGATCTCTTGGCTGATAATATTGATGGGCATGTTATTTATTTCTGTGATGCAACTGCTAGAATTGCTAGACCCGATGCTAAGAAACATAGACCTGTTGTAGGCATGCCTGTTATTTCTGTTAAAATAGGAGATCATTGTTATCATGGCTTATGTGATATGGGTGCTAGTGCTAGTGCAATACCTCATTCCTTATACCCAGAAATTATGCAAGATATTACACCTGCTGAGATAGAGGAAATAGATGTTACAATTAAGCTTGCCAATACAGATACTATTTCACCAATCGGGATTGTTAGAGATGTTGAAGTATTGTGTGGAAAAGTTAAATATCCTGCTGATTGTCTTGTTATTGGTTCCCCACAAGATGACTTTTGTCCCATTATATTTGGTAGACCCTTCTTGAACACTGTTAATGCTAAGAAAGATTGCAAAAAGGATGTTGTTACTATTGGGTTGGGAGATATGTCTCATGAGTTTAATTTTGCTAAATTTCGTAGACAACCCCATGATAAAGAATTGCCTAGTAAGGATGAAATTATTGGTCTTGCTTCTATTGTCGTGCCTCCTAATGATCCTTTAGAACAATATTTGCTAGACCATGAAAATGATATGTTTATGAATGAAAGAAGGGAAATAAATGAAGTATTCTTTAAACAGGGACCTATTTTGAAACACAACTTGCCTGTTGAAATCCTAGGGGATCCTCCACCACCCAAGGGTGATCCCGTGTTTGAGCTTAAACCATTACCTGATACTCTTAAATATGCTTATCTTGATGAAAAGAAAATATATCATGTTATTATTAGTGCTAACCTTTCAGAGCAGGAAGAGGAAAGATTATTGAAAACTCTGAAGAAGCACCGTGCTGCTATTGGATATACTCTTGATGATCTTAAGGGCATTAGTCCCACTCTATGCCAACACAAAATAAAATTGGAGGAAGGCACCAAACTAGTTATTGATCACCAACGACGGTTAAATCCTTAGATGAAAGAAGTTGTAAGAAAGGAAATACTGAAGCTCCTTGAGGCAGGTATAATTTATCCCGTTGCTGATAGTCAGTGGGTAAGTCATGTCCATTTTGTCCCTAAGAAGGAAGTATTACTATCGTTCCTAATGATAGAGATGAATTAATCCCGCAAAGAATTATTACAGGTTATAGGATGGTAATTGACTTCTGCAAATTAAATAAAGCTACTAAAAAAGATCATTACCCTTTACCTTTTATTGATCAAATGCTAGAAAGATTATCCAAACATACACATTTTTGCTTTCTAGATGGTTACTCTGGTTTCTCTCAAATACCTATGTTAGCAGAGGATCGAGAAAAGACCACTTTTACTTGCCCTTTCGGTACTTTTGCTTATAGACATATGCCTTTTGGTTTATGTGATGCACCTGCTACCTTTCAAAGATGCATGATGGCTATATTCTCTGACTTTTGTGAAAAGATTTGTGAGGTTTTCATGGATGATTTCTCCGTTTATGGGTCATCTTTTGATGATTGCTTGAGCAACCTTGATCGAGTTTTGCTAAGATGTGAAGATACTAGTCTTGTCTTGAATTGGGAGAAGTGCCACTTTATGGTTAATGAAGGCATTGTCTTGGGGCATAAAATTTCTGAAAGAGGTATTGAAGTTGATAAAGCTAAGGTTGATGCTATTGAAAAGATGTCGTGTCCCAAGGACATAAAAGGTATAAGAAGTTCCTTGGTCATGCTGGTTTTTATAGGAGGTTCATTAAGGACTTTTCTAAAATCTCTAGGCCTCTGACTAATTTATTGCAAAAAGATATTCCTTTTCTCTATGATGATGATTGTGTAGAAGCATTTGAAACACTTAAGAAGGCTTTGATCACTGCACCTATCATTCAGCCACCTGATTGGAATTTACCCTTTGAAATTATGTGTGATGCTAGTGATTATGCTGTAGGTGCTGTTCTAGGACAAAGAGTTGATAAGAAACTAAATGTTATCAATATGCTAGTAAGACTCTAGATAGTGCCCAGAGAAATTATGCTACTACTGAAAAAGAATTCTTAGCAGTTGTATTTGCTTGTGATAAGTTCAGACCTTATATTGTTGATTCTAAAGTAACTGTTCACACTGATCATGCTGCTATTAAATATCTTATGGAAAAGAAAGATGCTAAACCTAGACTTATTAGATGGGTTCTCCTACTACAAGAATTTGATTTGCATATCATTGATAGAAAGGGAGCTGAGAATCCCGTTGCGGGCAACTTGTCTAGGTTAGAGAATGTTCTTGATGACCCACTACCTATTAATGATAACTTTCCTGATGAACAATTAGCTGTCATAAATGCTTCTCGTACTGCCCCATGGTATGCTGATTATGCTAATTACATTGTTGCTAAATTCATACCACCTAGTTCACATACCAGCAAAAGAAAAAGTTTTTCTATGATTTCAGACATTACTTCTGGGATGACCCACACCTTTATAAAGGAGTAGATGGTGTTACTAGGCGTTGTGTACCTGAGCATGAACAGGAACAGATCCTACGCAAGTGTCACTCCGAGGCATATGGAGGACACCACGCTGGAGATAGAACTGCACATAAGGTATTGCAATCTGGTTTTTATTGGCCTACTCTCTTCAAAGATGCCCGTAAGTTTGTCTTGTCTTGTGATGAATGTCAAAGAATTGGTAATATTAGTAGACATCAAGAAATGCCTATGAATTACTCTCTTGTTACTGAACCATTTGATGTTTGGGGCTTTGATTAAATGGGACCGTTTCCTTCCTTTAACGGATACACACATTTTTTAGTTGTTGTTGATTACGTTACTAAGTGGGTAGAAGTGTAAGTGCATCTAGTGCCCCTTAGTGATTTTGGTGTATTGAAGACTTATAGGTTAAGGGACTGATGCGTTTGTAAGTGTACACAGGTCTATAAGTCTATGAGGAGTTTGATATTTACAGAGAAAGTCGACCCTAAAATGAAGTTCTTCGATCAAGACTTTGATATTCGAAGACTTTACAAGACTTTGAAAGTGAACAAATTGGTGTGACCTTGAAGACTTGGTATTCATTCGAGGAACATGAAGTGTGAAGACTTTTGTTTTCGTTGTTTCATTTTCTCTTTCTTGAGTCATAGGAGACACCGTCTTTGTTAAAGGGGTTAAGGAAATACTAAGGAAAATTTTCCATGTGATGCTCAACTCAAAATCCTACACCTACCAATCCCTTGAGTGAAGCCATTGGAAATCTCATACAGATTCAATCAAGTTCTTGATGGATGAGACGCAGTTCTTCTAGTCATCGATGACTTTGCGACTAAGGAGTTAGGAATTCGTCGGTCTGGTTGCCTACACAAAGAGAACATGATAGCCCCGAGGAATTTGAGAGTCAAATTTCCGACCGATGTTGTCTTCTTGGCCGGCTGTCCCAAAATATCTTATCCACCTAACGGTCATATCATTGAAGGGCATTTATGTATTATCATGTCGGGCTGCTCCTAGGCTATAAATAGCCGCCCCTACAACCACTAGTTGGTTGGCTGCTCCGAGAGAACTTGACACTTGTCATTTGAGAGCAACCCATCCTCCGAGGACTTTGAGCGAAAATCATCAAGTGAGGAAAATCCCAAAACCAAACCCCCACAAACCCAAAGTGATTGAGCATCATCAAGAAATTGATCCGCGTGGATCCGACGCTTGTTACCTTTGAAGATCGTGCTTCTTCCAGACGGTTAGGCGTCAAGGTCTAGAGCATCCAAGAGGAATTGTGGATCGCCGAGTGACCAAGTCTGTGAAGGTTTGGAAGTCACCAAGACTTACCACGAGTGATTGGACGAGACCTGTGGTCTTAGTTCAAGGAGAATACGGTGAGGACTGGGTGTCCTGAGTTGCGGCTCAGAGAATGGGTGTCCGGGACTGCGTGTCCTCGAGTTTAAATACTCAGCCGCTCCAACCAGACGTACAACTGAGACAGCAGTTGGAACTGGTTTACCAAATCATTGTCTTCACCAACTAACTGGTTCTATTTCCTCAACCCTTCCATTTCCTCATTACTGTGTTGAATGTTTGTTCATATCTGTGCTTGAAGACTTTGTCTGAAGACTTTCACAAATTCCTCAGTTCAAGTTCTTCAGTCTGTTTGTCTTCGTCTTGTGTTATCCTGTGATTACGCTTTCTGTACTCTGTGCTTGTCTTCATTTCATCATGATGACCATGCTAGTATCCTGTTATGTTTACTTCTGAGTACTTATTCCACTGCAAGCAGTTCTTCGCTAAGGAATTTCCTCACCGGCAAATTCCTTAGTGAAGAATTCATAAAAATCGCCTATTCACCCCCCCCCCCTCTAGTCGATATAACGCACTTTGAATTGCTATCAGCGCAAGGTACTCCCTTGTTCTGTGTGATTTTGGTTTAACCACCTGGAGTTTTAGTTATGTCGACCGCAGGTATGAAGAAAGTGGCATGCCCTATCTTTGACGGTCATGACTATCCCAAGTGGAAGGCCATGATGAGGAAGCGCCTCATGGCAAGGAACAACGAGCTGTGGACCGTCACCAAGCTTGGTCTTACTGATCTATGCAAGATGGTGAATGCTGATGATATTTGCAAGTATACTCGACTTGACATCATAGCGAAGGATATCATCTGCTCATGCCTATCCAGAGATCAATTCGGGCGAATTATGCATCTTGGCAATTCAAAGCTCATCTGGGACCGAATCTCTGATGTCTATGAAGGTCATAGAACTCGTCATGATCCCTGGTTTGAGGACTTCAAGGAATCTCTCAAAACGATGACTTTCAAGCCAGAATCATCATCTTCTCCATCATGCCTTATGGCAAACGGTGCTGAGGTAACCGAATGCTCCTCATCTGAGTCTTGGATGATGAATCTGATAACGATGAATCTGATAATGATGAATCTGATGATGATATTGAATCTTGTTATACCAAACTTGTTTGAATTGCCACTAAACAACAAACAGCTATAGAACAAGTTCAAGATATGCTAGACAAAAGTGATGATATGTTGCGTAAAGAAATGGATCAGTCAAAAGCTTTGGGTGAATGTCTTCAGAGAATTCACTCCAAGTTTGACGTCCTTCAAGATCAACATAATACCCTCTTGACTGATCATGAGAAGCTTTCTCTTGAATCTCTTCAAAGAAAGGAAGATCTTGAAAAGTTAAGAGTGTGCTATGAAGATCTTCAGAAGGAGCGCGATTCATTACTAGTTCAACAAATCAGCGCTTCTCAGGAAGAATTTGTTCCTCCATGCTTAAAGTGCATTGAACGTGAATCTGCTAATTCTTCACCTGAATGTTCAAATGCTTCAACTGTTACAAATTCTTCATCTGCCTCTGCTATCACTAATTCCTCATCTGAGGACATTGCTAGTATCACTGACAATGCAGGGCTGAAGGAATTGTACATGACAGGCATGTGCAAAAGCCTCAAAGGGCATCAGACTCTTTGTGATGTGCTTAAAAAGCAGATCCTCAACAGAAACCCTAGGAAAGAGGGTATTGCCTTTGAGAGGAAACTTAATGCTGATGGAACATATTGGAAGCCTGAGCAGTACCCCAAAACCTCGTGGGTTGCTGCAAAGGGACCTCCAGTTGATCCATCTAACTTATCTGGCTTTACATGTGAATCTCCTCATTCTTCTGATGAGTCATTTGACTCCAACTATAAACTGTTCAAAAATCAGATGTTGGGGAACGTAGTAATTTCAAAAAAATTCCTACGCACACGCAAGATCATGGTGATGACATAGCAACGAGGGGAGAGTGTTGTCTACGTACCCTCGTAGACCGAAGCGAAGCGCTGACACAGCGTAGTGGAAGTAGTCGTCGCCTTCCGGTTCAACCGATCCAGCACCGCATACTCGGCACCTCCGAGTTCTTGACACGCGTACAGCTCGATGACGCACCCTCGATCTCCGATCCAGCAGAGGCGCCGAGGGGGAGTTCCGTCAGCACGACGGCGTGGTGACGATCTTGATGTTCTCCTGTCGCAGGGCTTCGCCTAAGCACCGCTACAATATGACCGAGGTGTAATATCGTGGAGGGGGCACCGCTGCGGCTAAGGAACGATCTCAATGATCAACTTGTGTGTTCTAGGGTGCCCCCTACCCCGTATATAAAGGAGGGAGGGAGGAGGAGGCCGCCCAAGGGGCGCGCATATAGAGGAGGGGGAAACCTACTCCAAGTAGGTTTCCCCCCCCTTATCTTATTTGAAGGGGAAGGAAAGAGTACTAGTATTAGGAATAAGTACTAGTAGTAGTAATAGGAAGAGGGGAAGGAGAAGGGAAGGGGGCGGCCCCTCCCCAATTCGGATTGGGCTGGGGCGTGCCCCTCCTTGTTCCTTCTCCTTCTTCCTATATGGGCCCAATAAGGCCCATATACCTCCCGGGGTTCCAGAACCTCCTGGTAGCTCCAAACTTCTCCGGAACCTTTCCGGTGTCCAAATATATCCGTCCAATATATCAATCTTTATGTCTCGACCATTTCGAGACTCCTCGTCATGTCCGTGATCACATCCGGGACTCCGAACAAACTTCGGTACATCAAAACTCATAAACTCATAATATAACTGTCATCAAAACCTTAAGCGTGCGGACCCTACGGGTTCGAGAACTATGTAGACATGACCTAGAACTATTCTCGGTCAATAACCAATAGCGGGACCTGGATGCCCATATTGGCTCCTACATATTCTACGAAGATCTTTATCGGTCAAACCGCATAACAACATACGTTGTTCCCTTTGTCATCGGTATGTTACTTGCCCGAGATTCGATCGTCGGTATCCAATACCTAGTTCAATCTCGTCACCGCAAGTCTCTTTACTCGCTCAGAATGCATCATCCGTAACCAACTCATTGGTCATATTGCTTGCAAGGCTTATAATGATGTGCATTACCGAGAGGGCCCAGAGAAACCTCTCCGACAATCGGAGTGACAAAACCTAATCTCGAAATACGCCAACTCAACATGTACCTTTGGAGACACCTGTAGTACTCCTTTATAATCACCCGATTACGTTGTGACGTTTGGTAGTACCAAAGTGTTCCTCCGTAAACGGAGTTGCATAATCTCATAGTTACGAGGAACATGTATAAGTCATGAAGAAAGCAATAGCAACATACTAAACGATCAAGTGCTAAGCTAAAGGAATGGGTCAAGTCAATCACATCATTCTCCTAATGATGTGATCCCGTTAATCAAATGACAAATCTTTTGTCCATGGCTAGGAAACATAACCATCTCTGATAAACGAGCTAGTCAAGTAGAGGCATACTAGCGACACTATGTTTGTCTATGTATTCACACATGTATTATGTTTCCGATTAATACAATTCTAGCATGAATAATAAACATTTATCATGAAATAAGGAAATAAATAATAACTTTATTATTGCCTCTAGGGCATATTTCCTTCATCAGAATGGTGAAGTATTTGCTAGATATGTTGGCACTAACTGCAGGAACGGTTCCCCTATGAAGAAAATCTGGGTTCCCAAAAGTTACTTTGAAAGTCTTCAGGTGAATGTCCTCATGACACCATCTGTGAAGAACAGGAACCCCAGACCAAATTCTTCATATGGACCAAACTCTTCATATGGATCCAAGTCCTCATACGGACCAAATTCCTCACATGGATCAAATTCCTCAAAAGGATCAAAGTCCTCACATGATTATCATCGTGCTAACAACTCTGTCTCGCAGGGTAGAGCTAACGGCTATGAATTTGTGCATTATTCTTCAAATCATTATGTTCATAAGTCCTCGAAGAATTACTCTGCTTATTCATATGTTTACCCTAACCCCTCTTATGTGAAACGAAACGGTTTGGCATCTTTGCCACCTTTCTCATATGGTGCTAGCAGAGTGATGAATTCTTTGCCACCCCTCCAGATGTGGGTGGTGAATAAAAAGAACTAATCTCTTCTGCGGGGTCAGGTCTCCGGCGTGCTTTAACGTCTCAAGAATTTGTTGGGACCCGACAAATTGCTCGAAAGGACGCTTGGCGAATCATGATGAAATGAACTTTCATTTCACACGCCCTCATAGTGCTATATCTGTTTCGCTTGATGAAATTCATCGATGAACTTAATATCATATTCTTCACCGATGAAGCATATGAGATTGTAAGCTACACTAATTCATCTGCAGGATGATCAACCCAAAACTACTGAATGGGTCCTCGATAGTGGATGTACAAATCACATGATTGGTGACAAGAATCTATTGATGGATGCTCCTTATCACCGTCACCTCTGAAGCATATCATCTTTGCTGATAAAGGCAAAAGTCAGGTATTGGGTCTTGGTAAGGTTGCGATCTCTAAGGATAAACACATGGACAAAGTCATGCTTGTTGAGTCCTTAGGATACAATCCATGTCAGTCTCAATGCTTTGTGATCTTGATATGGTTGTTGTCTTCGGCAAGTATCACTGTGTTGTGATTATGGAAGCTGACAATTCCAAAGTCTTCGAAGGCTTTAGGAGAGGAGATATGTATATTGTTGATTTCTCTACAGGACCACAACCAACCGTGTGTCTACTTGCAAAAGCTTTAGAAGGTTGGCTATGGCATCGACGACTTGGTCACGCAGGCATGAGGAATTTGAACACGCTTGCGAAGAAGAAGCATGTCATTGGCATTGAGAATGTCAAATTCCTCAAGGATCACTTATGTGGAGCCTGTGAAGCTGGAAAAATGACCAAGGCCAAGCATCCAGCAAAGACTATCATGACCACTACCCGTCCATTCGAATTGCTTCACATGGACCTCTTCGAACCTAGTCATTACTCAGCAGTCACTAATGATGCATCTCTATATGGTTTTGTCATTGTTGATGATTATTCTCGATATACATGGGTACACATTGTTACTTACAAACATGAAGTGCAGGAAGTCTTCAAACGATTTTCCTAGAGGGCTTCAACCAACTTTGGTGTGAAGATCATGCACATCAGAAGTGACAATGGAACTGAGTTCAAGAATTCTGGTCTTGATGCCTATCTTGATGAACTTGGTATTACTCATGAATTATCTCGCCTTATACTCCTCAAAGAGAATGGCGTCGTGGGCGCAAGAACAGAACTCTTGTTGAGATGGCTCGCACTATGCTTGATGAATACAAAACGCTCGGCGTTTTGGATTGATGCAATTGATATCTGCGTGCCACATCATCAACAGTAGATCTTCACAAATTCTCAAGAAAACGGCCTATGAACTCCTCAACGACAAGAAACCCAATGTGAGTTATTTCAAAGTCTTGATGCTAAATGTTGGATTAGAGATCCTCACCACAACTCTAAATTTGCACCGAAAGCATATGAAGGTTTTATGCTTGGTTACGGAAAGGACTCGCACACCTCTGAGTCTTCAACATTGTTCTTCACAAGATTGTTGACATTTGAGATGTGCGGTTCGATGAAACTAATGGCTCGCAAAGAGAGCACCTACCTTCATGTTAGATGAACCAAGACTGAGGATGCTATCAAGCTCAAGGCAACCGAGGATGTCATTCCTCTCAAGAATCGCTAAAGAATTCATTCCTATCCATGAAGAACGCCGAGTGATGCACGAAGAACATGATGAGGAAAATGGTGTCAAGAAAATGCTGATCAAAATCCTCGGCGACAACCAGCTCATCCTCGCATTGCAAAAGAAGTGCAAGTGGAGAAGATCATCGATGACATTAGCGCACCAGGTCCTCTCACACGCTCAAAAGATTCACACCTGAAGAACATGATGAAGAAAATGGTGCTGAAGAAAATGCTGATCAAAATCCTCAGCGACAACCAGCTCATCCTCGCATTGCAAAAGAAGTGCAAGTGGAGAAGATCATCGATGACATTAGCGCACCAGGTCCTCTCACACGCTCAAAAGATTCACATTTATCTAACTTTAGTGGGCACTATGCTTTTGTCTCTATCACAGAGCCCACTAAGGTAGATGAAGCATTTCTGAGCCGGTGGATTCAGGCTATGCAAGAAGAATTACATCGATTCGAGCTTGACAATGTCCGGAATTGGTCAATCGCCCGGATCCTCGCAAGCATAATATCATTGGCACAAAGTGGATCTACCGCAACAAGCAAGATGGAAATGGCCTTGTGGTGAGGAATAAGGCACGACTAGTAGCTCAAGGCTACACACAGGTTGAAGGAATTGATTTCGATGAAACTTTTGCACCTGTTGCTATACTTGAGGCTATTCGCATATTACTTGCTTACGCCTAACCATCATGATATCATTTTATATCAAATGGATGTGAAAAGTGCATTCCTCAATGGTAAGCTTGAGGAAGAAGTATATGTTGCTCAACCCCCAGGTTTTGAAGATCCAAAGAATCCTGACAAAGTCTTCAGACTCAATAAGGCCCTCTATGGCCTCAAGCAAGCCCCTCGGGCATGGTATGATACATTGAAGGAATTCTTAGTGAAGAATGGCTTCACACCCGGTTCACTCGACCCTACTCTATTTACTAAATCTTATGATGGTGAACTGTTTGTGTGTCAAATATATGTTGATGATATTATCTTTGGCTGTACTGACCAACGTTATAGTGATGAATTTGCCCATATGATGAGTGAATAATATCAAATGTCTATGATGGGAGAGTTGAAATTCTTCTTAGGTCTTCAAATCCGTCAATGAGAATGGCATATTCATATCTCGGAAAAATACCTCAAAGATGTAATTGAGGAAATTCGCATGCAAGATTGCAAAGGCGTCAAAATTCCTATGCCCACAAATGGCCATCTATGCACTGATGAAAATGGTATTGACTTCGATCACAAGGTATACCACCCCATGATTGGTTCTTTATTGTACTTATGTGCATCTAGGTCGATATAATGCTTAGTGTTTGCATGTGTCCCGATTTCAAGCTGCACCAAGGAATCACACCATAAGGCTGTGAAGCATATTCTTCGATATCTAGCTCACACACCAACACTAGGATTATGGTACCCCAAGGGCTCGCTTTTGATCTCATTGGATATTCGACTCGACTATGCTGGTGATCGTGTGGACCGCAAGTCAACATCGGCACTTGTCATTTCCTCGACGATCTTTGGTCCGTTGGTCCTCGAAGAAACAGAACTGCGTATCACTATCTACTGCTGAAGCTGAATATATTGCTGCTGGCTCATGCTGTGCTCAACTGCTTTGGATGAAACAAACCCTCAAGGACTATGGCGTCAACGTGAAGAATGTGCCTCTCCTCTGCGGCAATGAGAGTGCCATCAAGATTGCTCACAACCCAGTTCAGCACTCGAAGACAAAGCACATTCAGATTCATCATCATTTTCTTCGTGATCATGTGTTGAAGGGCGACATCTCCATCGAGCACGTGAAGACTGAAGAACAGCTAGCTGATATCTTCACTAAGCCCTTGGATGAGAAGAGATTTAGCAAGTTGCGGTGTGAGCTAAATATCTTAGAGTCTTCGAATGTTCTTTGAAAAGGACACACATCCTAACACTTATGCAAAATTGATGACTTAGATGTGCAACACATGAAGAAACGTTTATCTTCAATCAATGAAGAATAACACTCTAAGTGTGAAGAAATTAATGAAGAATTTGATTCTCAGAACCCTACGACAATTGTACGCGGTGTCTGAAATCATCATTCTTATACGGTGGGCCACGCCACCACAAAAAGTTGAAAATCTTCAATTTGAGTTTTTCCTCATTTTTGAAATTCTTCAGTTTTTCAAATACTTCAACTTTGCAAAATCTTCACTGTTTCCGTCATTTTTCTTCATTGGCTATATATATATATATATATATATATATATATATATATGAGTTTATGTCCTCTACAGCATTCACTTATGGCTATTTCTTCAAGTTGCTTTTTCTGCTAAGTGAATGTGATCGGACCCTTCCCCCTCTATGCTACACTCAACCCAATCTATTCACAAATTCTTCATGTGCGTTCTATTTGAAACCCGTTCAAAGTCTTCATTGTGTCCTTGTCAGCTGAAGAAATTGCGAACGAAACTTTAAAACAAATCTTATCTAGATTTTCGGTTTTACCGCTCAAACCATTCCGCATCCCACGATGCATTATTATAATCACCCACGATCTTACACAATCTCATCTGCACAGTACGTGGGTGACACATGTCGCGTGAAGGAGAAAGGGCAGGGGCAGGTTCGTCCCAAAATCTTCGGGCGAACAGTTTTTACCGTGGCTATAAATACCCCTCTCCCCTTCCTCACTTCATTTACTCCGCTCGGTCGCTGTCTCTCGCTCGAGCTCCTCAAACCCTAGCGTCGTCGCTACTCCATCGCTGCCGGTGAGGAAGAGCTTCACTGCCTCGTCCTCGTCGCCATCGTACTCGCGCCGGCTGCGGAAATCTTCACTCCGCCGCCGCCGTAGTTGTCTCCCTCTGCCAAGTTAGGGCGTGGGAGATCTAACTTGACGAACTTCATCGTTGTTCATCTCAGTTCATCGTGTTCTTCAGTTCGGGTAATTAAAAGTTACTTTTATTACTCGCTTTGATTCTCAAACTTTTCTGAAAATCTTCAAAGGTGTTTTATTCTTCAAATCTTCACATATGAACACCTCACACACTGTATGCTCTTGATCCATCTCTCTAAGCACTCAATTTCTTCAAGATTCTTCAATTGTGCGGATTTTCGATCTGTACAACTCTGGAACCTAAGACAAGAACGCTTAGTGAAATTCCTCAAGGCTCAACTGGTCAAATTCCTCAAAACTTGTCGTTTCGAAAAATCTTCTGAGAACGCATATGACCTCTCCAAATTCCTCGCACCTACACTCTGTTCACAGATACTCATGTCCGCTGCTGAATCACTAGGTTCTCATCAACTTAACTCATTTGCAGCATTCCTCGAAGAAAAATTGCATACTTCTTTAGAGTGTTCAATTGTTCAAATTCCTCATCTGAAGAAAATGGCTGAAGAAAAGAGACCGCAGAAAGGAGGAAAGAAACCTGAGGTCATGACTACCTTCGAGATCCCTGATGAAATATACAAGGATTATTGCACACGTGATGAAGCCAAGTTTGGCAAAGAAAACAAAAACCAGCACAAAGTGCGCATCCAGAGGATTGAACGAAGATGGGCACGAGAATGGAGGGAATATCGATATGTTACTCCTAAGTACATGAAGAAATTCGCCTTAAATCCTCCATGCCCAAGAGCTCCATTGGCACCTGGCCAAGTAGCTGAAGCCCTATGCGCCTTCGATTATGAGATTCAAAAGGGCAAGATCTTCACTGAATTACAAGGCTGACACTCTGAACCATGGAAGCTGCTTGCCTCCCATTGAAGTCCTCAAGCGACCAGTTTCATCATCTGATGATAAAGGCAAGGCAGCTGCTGTAATCGATGAAGGCACTCGTCCATTGGATGGTCAATTTTGTCTGGCTACATCTTACTCTACCAATGACGATTCTGCCACACATGACACTGCCGCAAATACCTCAGCCAAGCAAAAGCCTCAAGCCACAACACCCAGGGTGATGACTGACCGTGAGTTACTCAGTCTTCATCAGAAGGTTGATCGCAATCACAAATGGGTGAAGCGTCAGTTTGCTGCAATTCTTCACAACATGACCTCAACCCATAATGCAGTGAAGAAAAATCATTATCACCTTCATGAAACCCTCAACCGCACCTGGGTTGTTCTCACTCATGTATATACCACGAAAGAACTGAAGACTATGGGTCTCCAGGAAGCATTTGACTGGTCTGCACCTCCTCTGAAGAAATTCAAGCGAGTCAAAGTTCCTGATCTGGTGGCCAGCTCTTATTCTTCATCGCGTGAAACTGATGAATATGAAGACTTGGACGACACTGCGGCAGGCCCTACTCCAACAAACAACCCCGACAACGCTGGCACTCCTCCATCAACTTGAAATTCTTCAGGGGCGTTAGTCCTCAGTTTCGATCCTTTTGGTCATTTGATGACAAAGGGGGAGAAATCTGAGTTAGTCTTCAAGCAGGTTTATATTATGGCCATTTTGTTAAGTTACAACTCTCGTTCTTCCAAAACTTTTTATTGGATCGAGTTGTAATCTTAAACCCGATGGTGCCCTGATACTTTTGGACGGTGCATGGTGCTCTGGTACTTTTGATGCACTGTGCTCTGATACTTTTGATGTGTTATTCTGCATGCTTATTCCTCATTAATATTATTGCACGCATGTTGAATTTCATCAGGCACCATATTTCATCATGCATTTCAAGTTCTTCATATTATATATCAAATGCGTGTATGAATTACAAGATATAGGGGGAGATCTCCATGATTCAATTCTTCAAATGTGCATTACCTCAAAAGCAAATTCCTCACTATGCACATATTCAGGGGGAGTTCTTCTATATCTTGCAATCAAATTCCTCAATATCAGTATTTACACTTCATATATTTATCCCCGTTGAAAACTTAACCTATGTTGTCATCAATCACCAAAAAGGGGGAGATTGTAAGTGCATCTAGTGCCCCTTAGTGATTTTGGTGTATTGAAGACTTATAGGTTAAGGGACTGATGCGTTTGTAAGTGTACACAGGTCTATAAGTCTATGAGGAGTTTGATATTTACAGAGAAAGTCGACCCTAAAATGAAGTTCTTCGATCAAGACTTTGATATTCGAAGACTTTCAAGACTTTGAAAGTGAAGAAATTGGTGTGACCTTGAAGACTTGCTATTCATTCGAGGAACATGAAGCGTGAAGACTTTTGTTTTCGTAGTTTCATTTTCTCTTTCTGAGTCATAGGAAACACCGTCTCGTTTAAAGGGGTCAAGGAAATACTAAGGAAAAATTTCCATGTGATGCTCAACTCAAAATCCTACACCTACCAATCCCTTCGAGTGAAGCCATTGAAATCTCATACAGATTCAGTCAAGTTCTTCATGATAGAGACGCAGTTCTTCCGTCATCGATGACTTTGTTCGACTAAGGAGTTAGGAATTCGCCAAAGGCGATTGCCTACACAAAGATGAGGAACATGATAGCCCCGAGGAATTTGAGAGTCAAATTTCCGACCGTTCTTTGTCTTCTTGCCGCGGCTGTCCCAAAATATCTTATCCACCTAACGGTCATATCATTGAAGGGCATTTATGTCTTATCATGTCGGACTGCTCCCTAGGCTATAAATAGCACCCCTACAACCACTAGTTGGTTGGCTGCTCGAGAGAACTTGACACTTGTCATTTGAGAGCAACCCATCCTCCGAGGACTTTGAGCGAAAATCATCAAGTGGGGAAAATCCCAAAACCAAACCCCCACAAACCCAAAGTGATTGAGCATCACTGAAGAAATTGATCCCGCGTGGATCCGACGCTTTTTACCTTTGAAGACTGTGCTTCTTCCATACGGTTAGGCGTCAAGGTCTAGAGCATCCAAGAGGAATTGTGGATCGCCGAGTGACCAAGTCTGTGAAGGTTTGGAAGTCACCTGAAGACTTACCATGAGTGATTGGACGAGACCTGCGTGGTCTTAGTTCAAGGATAATACGGTGAGGACTGGGTGTCCTGAGTAGCGGCTCAGAGACTGGGTGTTCGGGATTGCGTGTCCTCGAGTTTAAATACTCAGCCGCTCCAACCAGACGTACAACTGAGACAGCAGTTGGAAGTGGTTTACCAAATCGTTGTCTTCACCAACTAACTGGTTCTATTTCCTCAACCCTTCCATTTCCTCATTACTGTGTTGAATGTTTGTTCATATATGTGCTTGAAGACTTTGTCTGAAGACTTTCACAGATTCCTCAGTTCAAGTTCTTCAGTCTATTTGTCTTCGTCTTGTGTTATCCTGTGATTACGCTTTCTGTACTCTGTGCTTGTCTTCATTTCATCATGATGACCATGCTAGTATCCTGTTATGTTTACTTCTGAGTACTTATTCCACTGCAAGCAGTTCTTCGCTAAGGAATTTCCTCACCAGCAAATTCCTCAGTGAAGAATTCATAAAAATCGCCTATTCACCCCCCCCCCCCCTCTAGTCGATATAACACACTTTCAAGAAGCTATTCCAACTAGTAGTGCTGATCATAACACCTCTATTAAGATGCTTAAAGAAGTTATTTTTCCAAGGTTTGGAGTCCCTAGATACTTAATGACTGATGGTGGTTCACATTTTATTCATGGTGCTTTTCGTAAAGTGCTTGCTAAGTATGATGTTAATCATAGAATTGCATCTCCTTATCACCCACAGTCTAGTGGTCAAGTAGAATTGAGTAATAGAGAGCTTAAATTAATTTTGCAAAAGACTGTTAATAGATCTAGAAAGAATTGGTCTAAGAAACTTGATGATGCATTATGGGCTTATAGAACTGCAGATAAGAATCATATGAGTATGTCTCCATATAAAATGGTATATGGAAAAGCATGTCACTTACCTCTTGAACTAGAACATAAAGCTTATTGGGCCATTAAAGATCTCAATTATGATTTCAAACTTGCCGGTGAGAAGAGGTTATTTGACATTAGCTCACTTGATGAATGGAGAACCCAAGCCTACGAGAATGCCAAACTGTTTAAAGAAAAACTTAAAAGATGGCACGACAAAACGATACAAAAGCGTGAGTTTAATGTAGCTGATTATGTGTTGCTTTTCAACTCTCGTTTAAGATTTTTTGCAGGAAAACTTCTCTCTAAATGGGAAGGCCCTTATGTTATCGAGGAAATCTATCGTTCCGGTGCCATAAAAATCAACAACTTCAAAGGCACAAATCCGAAGGTGGTGAACAGTCAAAGAATCAAACATTATATCTCAGGTAATCCTATAAATGTTGAAACTAATGTTATTGAAACCATAACCCTGGAGGAATACATAGGGGACACCTTCCAGAACGCTTCAGACTCTGAAAAGGAATGGGTATGTGGTACGGTAAGTAAACCGACTCCAAAACAGTTCTAATAGCAATTTTTCTCCGTTTTGGAATATTTAAGAAAATAGGAAAATAAGAAGTAGTCTGGGAAGGGCACGAGGCATCCACGAGGGTGGAGGGCGCGCCCTACACCCCTGGGCATGCCCCCTGCCTCGTGGGCACCTTGTGTGCTCTCTGGACTCTATGTTCTTGCACAATACTTCTTTTGGTCGGTAAAAATTCATTATATAATCTCCCAAAGGTTTTGACCAACGTATCATGCAAATATCCTCTGTCTTTGTTTCGAGCTATTTCTGCAACAGGTTTAGAGCAAGATGTCTTCTCAAGAGTCAGTCGGGGAGAGTCAGGTGTCTTACCCTACACCGGGTCCAAGAGCAAACGGTGATGCCTATCACTTTGGGCCATCAACAGAGGAGGAGATGGAGACCGACTTGAAAAGGATAGACGCAATGGAGGAATATCAAGAAGTTACCTCTCGTTTCCGAGCCGGATTCACGATGGGGGAACTACAGAGCCCAGCTATTCCAAACTCGGTCATCCCTTCCAATGTTAGATTTCTTTCTTATGAAACTATGAAAAAGAGTGTCACTTGTTCTCCAGCAGCTATGCAACATCCATGGGTGAAAGGAGCTCTAGCCGTCGCGGATAAGCTCCGTAAGGAAACAATTTGATGTAAGTTAGCATGAACTATTATTGTTGACATTACCCTTGAGGTAAAAGGTTGGGAGGCAACACTATAAGCCCCTATCTTTCTATGTGTCCGATTAAAACTCCATAACCATAAGTATTGCGTGAGTTTTAGCAATTGTGAAAGACTAAATGATAGTTGAGTATGTGGACTTGCTAGAAAGCTCTTATATTAACTCTTTCCGATGTTATGATAAATTGCAATTGCTTAATTGACCAAGATCATAGTTTGTTGGTTCTCAATGAAGTTTCTGATTCATACTTGATATTGTGAATAGAATATTACTTAAGCATAAGAAATCATATGACAAAACATATTTATGTTGCTGTTATAAGAATGATCATGATGCCCTCATGTCCGTATTTTATTTTTATCGACACCTCTATCTCTAAACATGTGGACATATTTTTCGATTTCGGCTTTCGCTTGAGGACAAGCGAGGTCTAAGCTTGGGGGAGTTGATACGTCCATTTTGCATCATGCTTTTATATCAATATTTATTGCATTATGGGCTGTTATTACACGTTATGTCACAATACTTATGGCTATTCTCTCTTATTTTACAAGGTTTACATGAAGAGGGAGAATGCCGGCAGTTGGGATTCTGGGCTGGAAAAGGAGCAAATATTAGAGACCTATTCTGCACAGCTCCAAAAGTCCTGAAACTCCACGAAAGTCATTTTGGGAATTAATAAAAAATATTTAGCGGAAGAAGTTCCAGAGGAGACCCACACCCTGGCCACGAGGGTGGGGGCGCGCCCTGGGCGCACCCCCTGCCTCGTGGGCCACCTGGCAGCCCTCCGGTGACCATCTTCTGCTATATGAAGTCTTTTACCCTCAAAAAAATCATAAGGAAGCTTTCGGGACGAAACTCCGCCGCCACGAGGCGGAACCTTGGCAGAACTATTCTAGGGCTCCGACGGAGCTGTTCTGCCGGGGAAACTTCCCTCCGGGAGGGGGAAATCATCACCATCGTCATCACCAACAATCCTCTCATCGGGAGGGGGTCAATCTCCATAAACATATTCACCAGCACCATCTCCTCTCAAACCCTAGTTCATCTCTTGTATCCAATCTTTGTCCCAAAACCTCAGATTGGTACCTGTGGGTTGCTAGTAGTGTTGATTACTCCTTGTAGTTGATGCTAGTTGGTTTATTTGGTGGAAGATCATTTGTTCAGATCCTTAATGCATATTAATACTCCTGTGATCATGAATATGAATATGCTTTGTGAGTAGTTACGTTTGTTCCTCGGGACATGGGTGAAATCTTGCTATTAGTAGTCATGTGAATTTGGTATTCGTTCGATATTTTAATGACATGTATGTTGTCTCTCCTCTACTGGTGTTATGTGAATGTCGACTACATAACACTTCACCATTATTTGGGCCTAGAGGAAGGCATTGGGAAGTAATAAGTAGATGATGGGTTGCTAGAGTGATAGAAGCTTAAACCCTAGTTTATGTGTTGCTTCGTAAGGGGCTGATTTGGATCCATATGTTTCATGCTATGGTTAGGTTTACCTTAATACTTCTTTTGTAGTTGCGGATGCTTGCATTAGGGGTTAATCATAAGTGGGATGCTTATCCAATAAAGGGCAGTCCCCAAGCACCGGTCCACCCACATATCAAATTATCAAAGTAACGAGCGCGGATCATATGAGCGTGATGAAAACTAGCTTGATGATAATTCCCATGTGTCCTCGGGAGCGCTTTTCTCTATATAAGAACTTGTCCAGGCTTGTCCTTTGCTACAAAAAGGATTGGGCCACCTTGCTACACCTTATTTACTTTCATTGCTTGTTACCCATTACGAATTACCTTATCACAAAACTATATGTTACCGATAATTTCAGTGCTTGCAGAGAATACCTTACTGAAAACCGCTTGTCATTTCCTTCTGCTCCTCGTTGGGTTCGACACTCTTACTTATCGAAAGGACTATGATAGATCCCCTACACTTGTGGGTCATCAGGCGCCCCCTGGGCTTGTGGGCCCCTCGGGAGTCCCCTACACCGCCCCTGAGTTCTATAAATATCCAAATATTCCACAAACCCGAGGGGAGCAGACAAAAATGTTTTTCCACCACCGCAGGTCTCTGTTCCCGTGAGATCCCATCTTGGGCCTTTTCCGGTAGTCCGCCGGAGGGGGAATTGATCACAGAGGGCCTCTACATCAACCTTGCTACCCTACCGATGATGTGTGAGTAGTTTACCACGGACCTACGGGTCCGTATCTCGTAGCGAGATGGCTTCTTCTCTCTCTTTGATCTTCAATACCATGTTCTCCTCGATGTTCTTGGAGTTCTATCTGATGTAATTTCTCTTGCGGTGTGTTTGTCGAGATCCGATGAATTGTGGATTTATGATCAGATTATCTATGAATAATATTTGTGTCTTCTCTGAATTCTTATATGCTTGATTTGATAGCTTTGTATTTCTCTCCAATCTATCGATTTGGTTTGGCTAACTAGATTGGTTTTTCTTGCAATGGGAGAGGTGCTTTGTGATGGGTTCAATCTTGCGGTGTTCTCTACCAGTGACAGAAGGGGCATCGAGACACATATTGTATTGTCTCCACTAAGGGTAAAAAGGTGGGGGTTATATCATATTGCTTGAGTTTATCCCTCTACATCATGTCATCTTGCTTAAAGCGTTACTCTGTTCTTATGAACTTAATACTCTAGATGCAGGCAGGAGTCGATCGATGTGTGGAGTAATAGTAGTAGATGCAGAATCGTTTCGGTCTACTTGCCACGGACATGATACCTATATTCATGGAAATTGCCTTAGATATCGTCATAACTTTGTGCTTTTCTATCAATTGCTCGACAGTAATTTGTTTACCCACCATATGTTTTCTTTCAAGAGAGAAGCCTCTAGTGAAACCTATGGCCCCTGGGTCTATTTTCCATCTTATATTTTTAGATCTATAAAATAAAAAACACAAAAATACCTCGCTAAGTTTTATTTACTTTTATTTGTTTTATATCTCTCTATTAGATCTCACTCTTGTCTGTGACCGTGAAGGGATTGACAACCCCTTTTTCATGTTGTGTGCAAGTGTTTGTTAGTTTGTGCAGGTGCATATATTGGAGACTTGCTTGTGCCTCCTACTGGATTGATACCTTGGTTATCAACTGAGGGAAATACTTATCTCTATTTTGCTGCATCACCCTTTCCTCTTCAAGGGAAAAATCAACGCAAGTTCAAAAAGTAGCAGTTACCTGTGCGAGTATTTTGGGGTGTGGGTACTTGTTAAGCAACAATTGTATCCACGCTCACTCGTTCTTCGCTGAAAGTCTATACAAGCATTTGCTAAGTAGGCACCTATTCTTTACCTCCAGGGTTTCAATCCCTAGGCCCCTTGGTCCTTCGGCCTACAAATTATGTCCCATTTAGCCAACCTGTATTTTGATTTGTTCTCGTTGCTTTGCCAAAAAAACTGATCGATATTACTCTAACCTTTTGTGTACCCCCGCGGGTACTTCAAAGAAAGAAAAAGGGAACATTGTCATGCTCGTCAACACAGAGTTAATGAGAATTAGTCGTCCCCCATAAGACATGAGCTTGCCCTTCCAGCAACTTATTTTCTTTCTCAAATCGATCCTCAATGCATTTTCATTCTTTATTGGTTAGATTTTGGTGATGAATTGGTATATGCCCAGATATCTAAAAGGGAGAGCTCCCAACACACAGCCAAACAACTGTCTGTAATTATTCTATTCTTCTTTGGCGCGCCCAAAGCAGAATAATTCACTCTTGTTGAAATTAATTTTCAAACCCGACAGTTCTTCAAAAAGTTATAAAACCAACTTCATATTCCTCTCCTTCTCCATATCATGTTCCATGAAAATGATGGTATCGTCGACATATTGGAGGATGGAAACCCCACCAACCACTAAATGAGGGATTAGTCCACCTACTTGGCCTTCCTCCTCGGCCCGACTAGCACTATTGTTTTACGCCCCTAGCTAGGAATAATACATAGTTTCAAGTGTTTTTATCTTTGGTTTTAGTTCCATTGGTAGCCCTCATGATTGAATGATATGGTGACTTAATTATAGTTCTAGGGAAGTGTTCCATACCCTTCTTTAAAGGAAACTAAAATTCAATATTCCCTTCTTTCATATCAATAATGGCACCTATAGTTCGTAGGAACGGTCTACCAAGTATTATGGGACAAGACGGATTGCAATCGATGTCAAGTATGATAAAATCAACAGGCACATAGTTCCTATTTGCAAGAATAAGAACATCATTAATTCAACCCCAAAGGCTTTTTAATAATAGAATTCACCAAGTGCAAATTAAGAGAACATTCATCCATATTGGTAAAACCTAGCACATCACATAGAGATTTCAATATTTTGGAAACACTAGCACCCAAATCACATAAAGCATTGCACTCATAATTTTTAATCTTGACTTTAGTGGTGGGTTCCCATTCATCATATAGTTTTCTAGGAATTGAAATCTCTAATTCTAGATTTTCTTCTAAAGCTTTCATCATCGCTTCTACAATATTTTTAGTAAAAGCCTTATTTTGCTCATAAGCAATGAGTGAATTTAGCATGGATTGGAACAAATAAATGCACTCAATCAAAGAACAACTATCATAATTTTAGTCTTTGTAATCGAAGAGAGTGGGCACATCACTAGTTAAAGTTTTTACCTCTCCAAACCCACTTCTAGCAATTTTTTCATTAAAATTTTCACCCTCCGAATTATGAGGACGCCTTCTAGCTAAGGTCGACTCTTCCCTTTTCATCAAGTTTTATATTGCTAAAATGGAATCAATAGATGAAACACCAATCATTTTAATATCCTCATCATTACTAAGTGCTAAAGATTCCGGCTTAGCTACCATTTGATTTACTAGCGTAAGCTTTCCCATTAGAAATTTTTCCTAGCAAATTTTTAGTATGTACGAATTGAGATTGAAGATTAGCAACTTCTTCGCTAGCATGATTAAGTTGTTTTGCAATAGCATCAAGTAAAAGAGAGTGTTCTTTAAGCTCTTCGGTAAAAAAATTGTTGTGCTCAAATTGCGTAGACATATAATCCTTAGTATTATTCTCGATCTCAACCAATATATTAGTATAGGAAATATCATGATAGTTTTCTCGCGACATCGTCACTATGCAAACATGATAGCAAACAAGAAAAAGGCGAACGGATAATATTTTTGTATTTTTGTAAAAAAGGAAGAAGTGGGGGAGATAAAACGAGAGGCAAATTATAAATAATGTAAATGCAAGGAGATGAAAGTTTATGCCTAGGTACTTGATAGTTGTTGATGATGTCTTCCCGGCAACTGTGCCAAAAATTCTTCCTGCTGCATGTGTGCTGCGTTGGGGTTTCTCCGAAGAGGAGAGGATGATGTAGTACAGTAGAGATAAATATTTTCCTTAGCCGTGAAACCAAAATTATCAATCCAGTAGGAGAACCAAGCAACGACTAGTGAACAACACCTACACACAAACAACAAATACTTGCAACCCAACGCGAACAAGGGGTTGTAGTCCCTTGACGGTTATGAGCAAGATTGAATTGTATAGATTTTTGATATATCAATCAAACAAAAATACAAAATAAATTAAATAAAATAAAATTACAGCAATGTATTTTTTTTATTTTAATATATGATAAAAGATAGACCCAGGGCCATAGTTTTCACTAGAGGCTTCTCTCTTGAAAATAGCATACGGTGGGTAAACAAATTACTATTGGGCAACTGATAGAAAAGCAAATAATTATGATGATATCCAAGGCAATGATCATGTATATAGGCATCACGTCTGAGACAAGTAGACCGAAATGATTATGCATCTACTACTATTACTCCACACATCGACCGTTATCCAGCATGCATCTAGTGTATTCAGTTCATGGGAAAACGGTGTAACACCTTAAGCAAGATGGCATGATGTAGACAAGATAAACTCATGTATGAACAAACCCCATCTTTTTACCCTTAATAGCAGTGATACATGTGTGTCATGTCCCTTTCTGTCACGGGTATTGAGCACCACAAGATCGAACCCATTACAAAGCAGCTCTTCCCATGGCAAGATAAATCAATCTAGTTGGCCAAACCAAACCAGTAAATCGGAGAAGAAATACGAGGCAATAACAATCATGCATAAAATAGTTTAGAGAAAACAAAAATAATATTCATAGATAGATCTGATCATAAACTCACAATTCGTCGGATACCAACAAACACACAAAAAGTCATTACATCGAATATATCTCCAAGAACACCTCGGGGAACATTGTATTGAAGATCAAATAGAGAGAAGAAGCCATCTAGCTACTAACTATGGACCCATGGGTCCATGGTAAACTACTCACGCATCGGAGGGTAGCAAGGATGATGTAGAGCCCCCTCCATGATCGTATCCCCCTCCGGCAGAGTGCCGAAAAGGCCTCTAGATGGGATCTCATGGTTCTAGAACTTGTGGCGGCAGAAAAAGTATTTCGTGGACTTTTTTATAGAGGCGGAGTTAGGTTAAACGGAGCCACCTGTGCCCCACCACCCACCAAGGTACGCCTACGCCCTGGACGCGCCCTGGTGCCTTGTGGGCCCATGATGCATCATCTGGTCTTCTATCAAAGATTCTGGTATCTCTTTTGTCTAGAAAAAAATCACCAAAATGTTTCGTGGCATATGGACTTCGTTTGGTACTGATATTCTGCAAACCAAAAACAAGCAAAAAACAGCAACTGACACTAGGCACTAAGTTAATAGGTTATTCCCAAAAAGAGATATATAATTGCATGAAAGTTTATGTAAAACATCCAAGATTGATAATATAATAGCATGGAACAATCAAAAATTATAGATACGTTGGAGACGTATGAGTAACGACCAAATCCAAACCGTTAATGCATCTTCATATTCCTGGGTGATCGTACGGAAATTTTTCTTCTACGTTTCCCAACAGTTTAGGCTCCACCCCATTAAGCCAAGTCCCAAATAAAGTGTCTATGTTATTAGGTGGGCTAACATTAAAGTCCATGTGCATTGTGCACCATAGTAAATTGGCCAGTGGGCATGGAAAATATAGATGTTGGATCGATTCAACAGTATCACAAAAACAACGTCGTTTGCTACCCTCCCAACGACATTTTGCAAGGTTGTCTTTGGTCAAGATCACTTTCTTGTGAACAAACCACATAAAAAATTGTGTTTAGGGCTATCTTAATTTTCCAAATGTGTAACGATTTTGGGATTGGTCCAGTATTAATCAAATCAATATACATTGATTTAACTGAGAATTCACCTGACTCCGACAGTCCCCAATATAGTGTATCCGGCTCATCCAATAGGTTGATCTCCATCAACCTCCACATGAGATGCAGCCATCTATCCCATCGCTCACCCACCAATGATCTTCTGAACTGAATGTTAAGGGAAATCGATCCTAAAACTGTACTAACAAAAGCCTCTTTTTGTTGTGGTATTACCATTGCCAACAATGAATTTGTTCCTATTGAAATAAGCCACCTTCGTACGCACCAATCCTTTCCAAAACGGTGAATCATTCGGCTGAGCCATTACATGTGCGAGTGTTTTGCAATGTACTACCTCCGTCCTGGTTTATAAGTCCCCTTTGTAGTTTGTGCCAAATTTTGACTAAAGATTTAACTAACAAAATGTTAATGCATGTCAAGAAAAATTATTTCATTGCATTCATATTTGAACATAGTTTTCAAAAATATAATGTTTGGTGACATGCGTGAACATTTTGTTAGTTTAATCTATGGTCAAAATTTGGCACGAAATACAATGTGGACCAATAAACCCCGACGGAGGTAGTAGGTACTTGTTACGCAACAATTGTATCTACACTCACTCATTCTCCACTGAAAGTTTGTACAAGCATTTTGTAAGTAGGCACCTATTCATTATCTCTAGGTTTTCAATCCCTAGGCCCCTTTGGTCCTTCCGCCTATAGATTATGTCCCATTTAGCCAACCTGTATTTTGAATTGTTCTCGTCGCTTTGCCAAAAAAAACAATTGTTATAAGTCTAACTTTTCCGTACCCCCACGGGTACTTCAAAGAAAGATAAAAGGAACACCGGTATACTGGTCAACGCGGAGTTAATGAGAAATAGTTGTCCCCCATAAGACATAAGCTTCCCTTTCTAGCAACTTATTATATTTTCTCAAATCGATCCTCAATGCATTTTCACTCTTTATTGGTTAGCTTCTGGTGATGAATTGGTATGCCCAGATATCTAAAAGGGAGAGCTCCCAACTCACACCCAAACAACAGTATGTAATTATCTTGTTCTTCTTTGGCGCGCCCAAAGCAGAATAATTCGCTCTTGTTCAAATTAATTTTCAAACCAGATAGTTGTTCAAAAAGGCATAAAACCAAATTCATATTGCTCTCCGTCTTCAGATCATGTTGCATGTAAATAATAATATCATCGACATATTGGAGGATGGAAACCCCACCATCCACTAAATGAGGGATTAGTCCACCTACTTGACCTTCCTCCTTGGCCCGACCAATGAGAACTGCCAACATATCGGCCATAATATTAAACAGTATAGGAGACATTGGGTCCCCTCTCTTAATCCATTTTGTGTATAAAAATAATGACCTATGTCATCATTAACCTTTATTCCAACGCTGCCTCTTCGTACGAAAGATTCGACTGCTTCCTCCAAGATTCATCCAAACCTTTCATATGCAAGGCCTGTTGCAAAAATGGTCATTTAACTTTGGCATATGCCTTCTCGAAATCCACCTTGAAGGCAACTCCATCTAGTTCTTCGAGTGAATTTCATGAAAAGTTTCATGAAGAATGACTAGCCCCTCCAAGATATGTCGTCGTAGCATGAAGGCCATTTGTGTCGGCCGCACTACATAATGTGCAATGTGTGAGTCGATTAGTGCCAACTTTTGTAAATATTTTGAAGCTCACATTAAACAGACTTATCGGTCTGAACTACTCAATGCGGACTGCCTCCTCCTTCTTTGGCAACAAAGTAATAATCCCAAAGTTGAGGTGAAATAATTGTAGTTGACCACAGAACAAATCATGGAACATGGGTAGAAGCCTTCCCTTAATAATGTCCCATCACCTCTTACAAAATTCAGTTGGAAAACCATCCAGACCAGTGCCTTATTTATTTTCATCTCTGCAATCGCCTCAAATGGCTCATTCTTAGCAAAGGGAACCAACAGTATCTCGTTCTCGTCAGTCCCCGCTAATTCACATCATCATTCATTTGCTCATCAAGCAACACACAATTATTCTCTGGTGCCCCAAAGAGTTTTTTAGAATTCTAAGATATACAATTTTAGGTTCTCGTGTCCTACAGTTTTACCCTCGTCCTGTTCCAATTGTATGATGCTTTTCTTTCTATGTTTTCCATTTACAATCATATGGAAAAACTGAGCATTATTATCTCCTTGAGTCGCTTGTTGGAACTTTGCTTTGAGAGCCCATTATAATTATCTCCTCTTCCCTGAGATGTTTCTGGAGCTTCTCTTCGGCTTCTCGTTTAGCCTTGCAATCGGTTGTGCCTAGCACATTGACCTCATCTTTCAGATCTAAAACATTAATTAGATTGAGAAGCCTCTCCTTCACCAATTTGTAAATACAACTTTGATTCTTTGCCCAGCCCCGCAGGAACTGTCTCAAATGTCTAATGTTATATTGGCATTTCTCGATGTTTGTCTGACCTCGGTTTTCCATAGCCCATTCCCTGGCTGTCAAATCGAGGAAGCCTTCCCGTTCGAACCATGACAATTCGAAGGAGAAAACATTCATGTTTCCTACACGGTCGCCTCCCCAAAGTCAACAAAAATAGGAGTATAATCAGATAGGCCCCTCTGTAACGCTTTCGTCGTTACAGAGGATATTTTTGTTTGCATTCCACACTGGCGAGAACTCGATCCAACTCCTCATACGTTGGATTGTCCAAGTTGTTCGTCCAAGTGTAGTCTGCCTGTGAAATCGATCTCTCTAAGATCTAGACTTTCAATTATCGCATTAAACATAAAAGACCACAGTGCCACTTGCGAAATAGGAATGACAAACCGGGTAGATGAGAGAATTCAAAATAAAGAGGAAAATAAGATAGCAACCTCTAATTGCTACGGGCTGGCCCTCTCGCTCTTTGCTCTTTCTCTCCCCCAAACCGGGTAGATAAGAGAGTTTTGCATAAAAAGGAAAAGAAGATAGCAACGCAAAATGTAATGGGCTTGTCCGATAACAATGGCGCCCGGGGAAGAGAACAACAGCCCGAATCTTCGTGTTTTATCCAACCAGGATAAAATCCGAATAATGACGAATTAAAATTAATCAAGTGAAAAATAAAAAAAATCATTTCTCTTTGATGTGTAACAATGCTGGACTGTCATTTTCTAATCGCCAGACTCTGAGAATGCAGTACTGCAGATAGCATAGTGATACTCTCATTTACAATTCCGTTGCAGCTCAATCTTTCTACATTTGCTTACAAGGTGCGTTCGTCCCTGGCAGTAAATTCGTCAATATACATTACAAAATAAATCATCTTTGTACAAATGCATTCTCAAGTGATGAGGTAGAATGGTGGTTGAGCACGCATCCTATGCGGCTGAAGCTGGGACGTCGGCGGTGCCAGCAAACCATGGGCATTGGAGCGCCATGGCCGCCGGCAGACGCTCGCCGGGGTCGTACGTGAGGAGCCCCTCTAAAACCTCGAACCCGTCGCGCGACAGGCGCTCCTCGGGGAACAGCTCACGAAGCCGGCTGCCGCCTCGGCGGGCCAGCAGCTTCTGCCCCGCGGCGGCGAGCGGCGTGGATGCCATACACATGCTGCCGAGCACGCGGTAGATTCTCAGGAGCTGGTCGGTCGCGCTGTAGCCAGGGAACAATGGCTCGCCGGCGAACAGCTCCGCCATGACGCAGCCGAGCGACCAGGCGTCCACGAGCTCGTCGTAGTCCGGCTTCCCCAGGAGCATCTCTGGAGCCATGTACCAGAGCGTGCCAGCCTGGCCGCCCGGCGGCATGGCGGTCGCCATGGACACGGCCAGTCCGAGGTCGCATATCTTCACCACGCCATCGCCGCCGACGAGGATGTTCCCGGGCTTGATGTCCCGGTGGACGATGCCCCGCTCGTGCATCCTCCCGGCGCCGCTCAGCAGCTGCCGCATGACGCGGCGGGTCTCCTCCTCAGCGAACGGCCCGCGGCGACCACGCAGAACGTGGCTGAGGCTCGGGCCGACGTGCTCCAGCACGAGGCTGAACTGCCCGGTGCGCAGCGGGGATGCCGCGCGATACCGTGCAAGCCGACAACGGAGGGGTGGAGCGCGTGGGCAGGGCGCTTCCTCTTGCTGCTGCCGTTGTCAGGCGAGCGGATGAGGCATTTCAGGGCGACGTCCGCGCCGGTGACGCGGTGGCGCGCCTTGACGACGATGCGTCAGCTCGTAGTCCTCGGTGCTCCCGATGCGCCATTTCTTGCGGGAGCCGGCGGCATGGTCGTGGATCATGGCGCCAATGGCGGCTTCGGCAGCGGCGATTCGCGAGACGGTGGCCATGGAGTTCCCGCCCCTGCTGCTCGTGCGTGTCGGTGGCCGTGAATGTACAGGGCAAGTTTTCGTGGCGCGCGCGCAACAAATGCAACGCGTTTGCCGCTGTTCAATCGGATTCCGGCCGATTGGAGAGAAACGCGCTTCCGAATTCGACCGGTAGTGGCCTTGCCGGGAGATATAAGCTGCATTGGGGGCCTCGTGGTAGGTGTTGAGATGTAGATAACTTATGTGTATTTCTTGTACAACAAGCCCTCCTCCTTCCATGTATAGTCGAGGACGTGGCTACCCTTGTACTTATATATACGTGCATATTGCACCCGATCAATATATCGTGAGTTGCATAATCTTCTACATGGTATCAGACTAAACCCGATTCCTGCCCTAGCCGCGTCGCCGTTGCTCCCGAAGCCGCCGCCGCTAGCCTACCCTCCGCTACGCCCGCGTCGCCGATCCCTCGCCGCCGCCGTAGCTCGTCTCTCCTCCCGCTCGCCCCGCACTCCCACGCCGCCGCTCGCGCCACCCGTCTCATCGCCGCTAGCCGCCTTTTCCCAAACCCTAAAACCCCCGCTGCCATCCACTCCAATCCCGCCCCGGCCGCCGCCTAACCCTAGCCGCCCCTAAACCCTAGCCATGTCGGGTTCCAATCTCTCCGACCGGTCCACCGCCTCCACCCCTCCCGTGGTGAAGCCACCAAACCCCTTCGACTCTTCCTCCGGCTCCTCCACCGCCACCCTTCCCGATCCCGCCTACATCCGTGATGTTCCCATCGAACGTCGCGTCCCGGTGATCCTATCCCACAAAGAGGCGAATTTCTATGCTTGGAAGACATACTTCAATCTCCTCTTTCGTGAGTACAATCTGCAGGACCACATCGACGGCACCGCCAACCTCTTCGTCCTCAACCGCGACGCCGACTGGCTGGCGATCGACGCCACCATCATCCGGTGGCTCTTCCTCACCGTGTCCAAAGACATCTTCCACACCGTCGTTCGCGACAGGGACGATGCATGCACGGTGTGGAACAAGATCGTCGGTCTCTTCACCGACAACAAGCTCCAACGGATCGTCTTCCTGCAGCAGGAATTCTTCGGTGTCATCAAACGACTCCTCCGTCGACGACTTCGCATGCGCCTCAAGACCCTCTCCGACGAGCTCAATGACATCGGCTTCAAGGTGGGCGATGAGTTGCTCCTCTCCACCCTCACCGCCGGCCTCAATGAGGATCTCGGCAATGCTGCCTCCAACCTCACCCTCATGGCGAACCCTACCTACGAGCGGGCGGTGGCTTATCTTCGTCTTGAGGAACGCCGGTTGAAGCATCTTCGCTCCCGTGCTGTTCACACCGCCTTCGCCGCCGGCTACTCACGCGGTGGCCCTCCGCCCTCGGGTGCTCCCCCCGGCTTCCCCGCGCCGTTCCAGGCGCCCCGACCACCGGCTGCTCCAGCATCAAACGGCGCCTACGGCGCCCCATACCAGCAGCGGCCACCGGTCCCTGGTGCTCCTGCGGCTCTTCCCCAACACTTGCCGCAGCAGCCACAGCAACAGCAGCCGCGCCAGCGGCGCCGTGGCCGTGGTAAAGGTCAACAGCAGCAGCAACAGCCGCGTGCTGGGCCGGTCCAGCAACACCAGCAGCCGACGCCACCTTGGGGGGGTGGCCACAACCCCTGGACCGGGGTTGTGCACGCCTACACTATGCCCGTGCCCCGCCCCCCCGCTCCAAGCCTCCTCGGTCCCGGTCCTTCCGGGCATCAGGCCTTCTTCGCTGGACAGCAAACCGGCCCGGTCGCTCCCTCAACCTACTATGCTCCTGCTCCGGTTGGCTATGGCGGGCCACCCTCTAGCAATGGCGTGACCGGCTACTCGGGCTATTCTGCGCCGGCCTATGATCCGGCCTTGCTGGCTGCTCTTCATCAACAGCCTCCGACTGGGGCTTATTCCGGCGGTGGTGACTGGTTCATGGACACCGGTGCATCTTCGCACATGGCCGCTTACCCGGGTAACCTCTCCTCTGTGTCTCCCATTCACACTTCTTCTCGTATCATTGTCGGTAATGGTGCTGGTCTTCCTATCACTCATATTGGTTCCACAAGTTTTCCTTCCAACTCTAGGCCACTTTATCTCAATAATGTTCTTGTGTCTCCCGAGCTTATTCAGAATCTAGTTTGTGTTCGTAAACTTTCTCGTGATAACTCAGAATCGTGGAATTTGACGAAGTTGGTTTTTCTGTTAAGGACGCCCTCACCCGGATGGTTCTTCACCGCTGTGACAGTCCCGGCGATACATACTCCGTCCAGCCTCCATCATCCTCACCTGCTGGACCAGTTGCACTTTCCACCGGCGTTGATCTCTGGCACGCACGTCTCGGTCATCCTAGCTCCACCGCTCTTCGTCATATTATTAGGGATTTTTCTTTTACATGTAATAAAACGGGTGCGCACTCTTGTCACGCATGCCGTCTGGGCAAACATGTTCGCCTTCCTTTTAGTACTTCATCCACAGTTGCGTCGTTACCCTTCGAGTTAATCCATAGTGATGTTTGGACCTCTCCTGTTGCTAGTAACACTGGTTTTTCATATTATCTTGTTATCTTGGATGACTTTTCTCATTTTGTGTGGACCTTTCCATTACGTAAGAAGTCCGATGTTGCTGCCACTCTCACGGCTTTCTACTCTTATGTCGCCACACAATTCGGTCGTCCCATTCTAGCTTTGCAAACTGACAACGGGAAAGAATTCGACAACACTACCATCCGCAACCTTCTCTCCACCCATGGCACTGTTTTCCGTCTTACCTGTCCATACACCTCACAGCAGAACGGTCGGGCCGAACGCATCCTTCGCACTATCAACGATTGCGTTCGCACTCTCCTTTTTCATGCCTACATGCCACCCCGCTTCTGGCCTGACGCTCTCGCTACTGCCACTCTCCTCATAAACCTTCGTCCATGTCGTACCCGGTGGAACTTCACACCTCACCACCTTCTCTTTGGGTCTCCTCCTTCATACGACGGTCTTCGTATATTTGGTTGTCTTTGTTACCCTAGTATTGTCGCCACCTCTCCTCATAAACTTGCTCCTCGTTCTCTTCCGTGTGTTTTCCTTGGTTACCCGGCTAACACCAAAGGCTATAGATGCTATGACCCGGTTTCCCACCGTGTCATCACATCCCGGCATGTTTATTTCGACGAGTTTTCTTTTCCTTTTAAACAGGAACAGCAGAAGGCCTCATCATCGGCGCCCGGTCCCTCCTTGGCCGACCCCATCCGCCCTGGTTTCCCTAACCGGCGTAGGGTGCCCCCTGGACGTGCGGCGCTTCGGCTCCTGCCCGCTGCTTCACCAGCTGCGCCGCCTCCGAGCCGCCTCCGAGCCGCCTCCGCGTCGGCCTCCGAGCCGCCTCTCGCGTCGCCACCGAGCCGCCTCCCAGCCGCCGCCAGATCGCCTCCACGCCGGCATCCGCGCCGGCCTCTCCGGAGCCGGCCTCCCAGTCGGCCTCCACGCCGGCATCCGCGCCGGCCTCTCCGGCCGCTTCGTCGGCTTCATCGGCTTCACCGGCTTCACCGGCCACTGGGTCGGCTAGCTCGCCGGGATCGCAGCCGGGCGCGTCGCCGGCATCTTCATCACCAGGCTCGGCGCCATCATCGGTAGAGGCTGCTGTGCCACCGCCTGCTGGCCCTGTCACGCGGTCGCGACTCGGCGTCCATCGGCCCAGCAACCGTTACCCACCGAACGTGTACACCTGCGTCGCTTCGACTTCTTCATCGCCATCACCCTTGCCGACCTCCGCCCGTTCCGCGCTTCGTGACCCCATGTGGTTCGCCGCGATGAAGGAGGAGTTTGATGCATTGCAACGCAATCACACTGCAGCTCGTCCCCGCCCTCCTCGGGCCAACGCTATTACCGGAAGTGGGTGTTCAAGCACAAGTTTCATCCGGATGGTACTCTCGACCGACACAAGGCTCGTTGGGTCGTTCGAGGTTTTCGTCAACGAGCAGGTGTTGATTTCACCGACACCTTCGCCCCGGTTGTCAAACCCGGCACGATTCGGACTGTTCTTCAGCTCGCGGTCTCTCGCTCATGGCCTGTGCACCAGATGGATGTTTCGAATGCTTTTCTTCATGGTCACCTTGAGGAACAGGTGTTCTGTCAGCAGCCGACTGGATTTGTTGATGAGTCCTCTCCAGATCATGTGTGTTTGCTCTCTCGGTCTTTGTACGGCCTTAAGCAAGCTCCTCGCGCCTGGTACCAGCGCATCGCAGCTTTCCTCACTCAGCTTGGCTTCCGCTCCACTCGCTCCGATGCTTCGCTGTTTGTCTACCACCAGGGTGATGCTACTGCCTACCTTCTGCTCTATGTTGACGACATCATCTTGACAAAGATGCTCGCTTTGCTCTTCTTCAACAGCTCACTGATCGTCTTCGTGCTGAGTTTGCCATTAAGGATCTAGGTCCTCTGCACTATTTCCTCGGGATCGAGGTTATTCGTCGAGCAGATGGCTTCTTTCTTCATCAGCGGAAGTATGCTCATGAGCTTCTGGAGCGTGCCGGGATGCTTAACTGCAAATCGGCTGCCACACCTGTTGATACGAAGGCCAAGCTCTCCGCCACAGATGGGTCTCCTGCTTCAGATGCTCCCTTCTACAGGTCGATTGTTGGTGCTCTTCAGTACCTCACTCTTACTCGTCCGGAGCTCCAGTACGCTGTGCAGCAGGTTTGCCTCCATATGCATGCTCCACGTGATGCTCACTGGACCGCGGTCAAGCGCATTCTGCGCTACATCCGTGGCACCTTGGATCTCGGATTGTCACTTCAGGCTTCATCTTCTTTGGACATGACGGCTTATTCCGACGCCGATTGGGCCGGCTGCCCTGACACGCGCCGCTCGACCTCTGGTTATTGCGTCTATCTTGGACCATCTCTCATCTCTTGGTCGTCCAAGCGGCAGCCTGTTGTCTCCCGCTCCAGTGCTGAAGCAGAGTACCGCGCCGTTGCCAACGTCGTCGCTGAGTGTTCCTGGCTTCGTCAACTGTTGCATGAGCTTTTGTCTCCGGTGGACAAGGCTACGATTGTCTACTGTGACAATGTTTCTGCAGTCTACCTCTCCGCCAACCCGGTTCATCATCGCCGCACCAAGCACATTGAGATTGATATCCACTTTGTTCGGGAACAGGTCGCTTTGGGTCATGTACGTGTGCTACATGTCCCTACGTCCCAACAGTTTGCTGACATCATGACCAAGGGCTTGTCTACTGCGTCTTTCGAGGAGTTCCGTTCCAGTCTTTGCGTTGACCATGGTGCCGCTTCGACTGCGGGGGGGTGTTGAGATGTAGATAACTTATGTGTATTTCTTGTACAACAAGCCCTCCTCCTTCCATGTATAGTCGAGGACGTGGCTACCCTTGTACTTATATATACGTGCATATTGCACCCGATCAATATATCGTGAGTTGCATAATCTTCTACAGTAGGCGATCGCCTTCTTCCTTCCCAATTTCCCCATCCAATCCTCCCCACTCCCCCAGCCAATCCATCGCCGCGGGAAAGCCGCAGCCGCCATGGCCGGGCAGATGCTCCGCCGGTGGAATAGCTTCTACGGCGCCTTCGACCCCGTGGACGCCGCCATCGAGGCCGCCGACCCGCACCAATTTTCCCGCCACGTGTTCCAGCGCGCGAGGGGGGACCTGTTGGTAGGGCTCTGCAACGCCGCCGACGAGGACCAGGCGGAGCGTATCTGCGGGATTCTCGACGACCTCATGGCAGAGTCTCTCGAGACGCTCAGGGTGGTTCCATCAACGCCGGGGGTGCCCATCTCCACGGAACTCGCCGAGTCTGTGCGCGCGCTGCGGGAGCACGACTCGGAGCGCGTCCGCCTCCTCGCGCGCGGCATCGTGAGCGGGTGGGAGGCCTCCGTCGAGGACGACGTCGCCAAGGTCACACTCACACCAGCCAAGAAGAAGCTGCCGCAGCCCAAGGCGACCGTCGGCAAGCAGCAGGATGTCTCCGACGCGAAGACGAAGCGGCCTCCCAAGATCTTCGGCGAGCCTTTGGCCAAGAAGACGGCTGAAATCATCAAAAAGGCGTCCGATCCTGCCGCCGGCTTCCTCGACGGTGACCGTGCCGGGTTCTGCTCGGAGGAGAAGATGGAAGCCGCGAAGCGCAAGCTCCGCCAGGGTTACCAGGAAGCAGAGGACGCCAAACGGCGGCGCAGGACGCAGTTGGTGCAGGCGCCCAAGATGATGCCAATCAGGAGGTGCACCAGCTCCATGGTCAAGAAAACCTTCTCGATCAGGACGCAGCTTCACATCGCTTAGGGCTCTAGCCAAGAAACCAATTGATCCATCCTGGTCACTTTTTATGTATATTCTTCTTTCTCGAAGACTCGAACATGGCATACTGTAGTTGTAAGTAGCACTACTGCAATGCAGTTGCTCGTAGCTTGTATGCATGTTTTGTACGTGATCCAAAGAAGTTAGATGAATTGAAAGCAGGATTTAGTGTTAAAAAAACTCTGAAATCTGCGAAGAACTTGGAAAGAAATTGCTCATCGTGGTGGGAAAGACGTGTTTGCGTTGAATTTTGTAATTCTGAACGCACCTAAGCAATCAACAATGCTCTCCCTTACAATTTTGAGTTCTCATGTCCGTGTTCAGACTTGAAGTCCAAGTTGCAATTTGAATTAATCAAAGTTGACGAAATTCTCCTCCTGTTGTTTTCTTGATATAAAACTACATATGTACCCCAAACCGTGATATACATTCACAAAAATATAAATATTTTCTGAGGTTTGCAAGTTGGATCGGATTGTACTCAGTGTGCGGGACAACATTCAATGGGCATAGTGTTGTATTCGGCTGGTATCTATGTCAGCCCAACCGTATAAGTAGCTTTTAGGCCTAGCCATGCATGCATGGTGTCTGACCACTACACACACAGAAAAATCAAGCATATTATTTATCTTGGGAGATATTAATTCACTGATATCTTTTGAATAAAGATTTCATTTTAATTTTTTTTACATATTTGAATTCCTGAAAACATGATCTGTAAAATAAGATCAAATCTGAATACATTTCAAATGAGTTTAAAATTCTTATAACATATTTCACTCATTTCTAATAAAAATATTCACTCATTTCTTAAAAATGATTTAACTTGTCTATTTCTCTCATTTCAAAATACATATTTCAGTCATTTCAAAACACATATTTCAATCATTTCAAATAAATGGTTTCAATCATTTCAAAAAACTGATTTCACTCGTTTCAATTCAAAGACAGTGATCACTCAATTGAGAATCTGAAACTTGTTATTTCAAAAATGTGAAGCTAATTATTTGAAAAATGTGAAGCTGGTTATTTCAAATTATTTTTTAGGAGTGAAATCTAGTTTTGAAACTAGTGAAATTATTTTCTAAATGATATTTTTCTGATATAAGCGAAATCAGTTTTCTGAAATAAGTGAAACCAACTTCTGCTCATTTTTTAAAACTTATTTCACTCCTCTGAAAAAACATATTTTACTCATTTCAGAAACTGATTTCACTCATTTCAAAACATTGATTTCTCTCACTTTAAAAATAATCAGTCAATGCAGAAAATGATTTCAGTCGTTTAAAGGATATGGATGGCTGAAATTTGTCAAATGAGAGGAGAAAGAATGAATGCACATGCATAGGACATAGTCGTAGCTTTCCACGACACAAACTGACAAGAGTACACACGGTTGTCAGATGTATTTGCTTTTGCTCTCACATATATGAACTATATCTATTTAATAAGTAGATGCCTCACCAATCTGAATGCAGACCTATGCGGTGGATTTTCACCGATAGTTTCCGGTATTATATACAACATGGCATTTTTTTAAGGTTTTTTTGTTTTTTAATTCGTAACATTTGTGAGACGATGGCATTTTTTTAGTTTTGATGACATGGCAGTTTTTATTAACAAGAGCATGGTTTTTTTATTATTGTAACAGGATGGAATTTTTAATAGCAAGAGGATGACATTTTTTATTTTTAATGGCATGGCATATATTAATAAGAGCATGATATTTTTATTTATAATAGAATCACATTTTTATTGTTGTGAGGATGTCATTTTTATTATTTTTGCTGCCACTTTTTTTACACACAAGATTTTTGGGTGATACCTAGGAACATGGCTTTTTGACTTTTTTTTCATTTTTCAGTTTTTTTGTATGACATTTTCTAAAAGGAAAACTATTTAATGTCCTAGGCCAATTGGGGGTCGCCATGGCCCTTCTGCTGGGAGGACCTCCTCCTGGCGAACGAATGCGTTCGATGGGGGGCTCCTCCAAGCGACTGATCGACAACTAAAGGCGTCCTAATTTTAATGTCGAAAAGGCTATGTTACAAATAACAAAATCGAAGCTTGTGTCGTCTTTCATGCAGAAGTAATATTTGCAGGTGTACATGCTTGCCCTTTTATACATGACGTGGCGACAATGTTCACATTCCAACCCCTGATTCAGTTCATATCCGCGGACCAAGAGCGCATAAACAAGGGCACGGAGACCCTCAAGCACCTCTCTCTATCCTTTCTATCACAAAATGGTCCGCAACACTTGGACTTCAAACTAGAGACGTAGTGTCCCACCATAATGTTGAGTGATGGAATCCTATAAGAGGACTAAATAGTTACTCGGATGGCCTCTCACTCGATCGGTTTGACAAGTTTGTGGACAAAAATGTCCAGAATCATAATTACTGAGTTGATGTGTCTAGTTGCATCCACCATGCAAATTTATGCACATGGTGCGTAATTTACTCAAATTTCAAAATATAGTAGACATTTAAAACTTAAATAGAAACAACTATAAGTTTTTCATAACAAAGATGAAGGTGGACAAATCTCTAGTTCCATCTAAAAACTAAGAAGGTAATTTATCCCTCAAGTTTGTGAAAGCTAAAAGTGATAAGTCAAAGGACTCGAAGGCCGGCCATAAAAAATACAGAGGTAATTCTTAACAATCTAATCCACAACAATTTTGTAACACCCAATATGCGGTCCTACTCCTTAAGGAACTTGGAAGTCCCGCCAAGGATAGAAGCGCATATCAGAAACGCTTCGCAAGGTGGATATCATTACAACATACCATGTACTGAATAAATGAGAATACCAGATAAAGGTTTACACTCTCCACAAGCTACGACATGAATATCTCAATACATCAATACATAGCAATCATCAGGCAGAAGAACAGGATCCGGCTATGGATGAATTCAAATGAAAAGAAGAACGACGTCCACCCTGCTAATCCCAGGCTGCTGATAACACGCAAGTATAGGGGATCGCAACAGTTTTCGAGGGTAGAGTGTTAAACCCAAATTTATTGATTGACACCAGGGGAGCCAAATAATATTTGCAAGTATTAGTAGTTGAGTTGTCAATTCAACTGCACCTAGAGAACTAAATATCTGCAGCAGAGTGGTCAGTAGCATAGTAATATGATAGTTTGATAGCAGTGCTAAGAGTAGCAATAGCAACGGTAGCAGTAACTGTAGCAGTTTAATAGTGATCGTAAGAGTAGCAACAGCGAAAGTAACTTTAGCAAAGATCAACATGCGAAAGTCGTTGGCATTGGATTAGTGATGGATAATTATGTTGGATGCCATTCATCATATAATAGTTATAACCTAGGGCGACACAAAACTAGCTCCAATTCATCAATATAATGTAGGCATGTATTCCGTATATAGTCATACGTGCTTATAATAAGAGCTTGCATGACATCTTTTGTCCTACCCTCCCGTGGCAGCGGGCTCCATAAGGAAATCTAAGGGATATTAAGGCCATCACGGGATATTAAGACCATCAAAGAAATGAACTAATAACTGGCTCATATAATTCATGTTTTTCAACAGACTCAAGGCCATCACAGAACATTATTTGGCTTCATCTGTTGCACAATCTCGCCCCCTTTGCCTTCTTTTTTGCTAGGGCAATTGCGACTATCATGAATTACTATTTGTTTGCATGTCTTGCACATGCGTGCGACCTTTACCCTGGCTTCCTTCTTCTTCTTATTATTATTATTATTATTATCATCATCATCATCATCATCATCATCATCATCATCATCATCATCATTATTATTATTATTATTATGTTTATCTTCACTTGTTTCCTTTCATCCGTTTTTTCTTTTGCATCTCCATACGAACATCTGTTGGTGGGTGTATATCAATTTCAGTAGGAATATTGCAACCAATAAAAGCCTCATACTCATCTTGTCTAGTCTACTTCACACCTGTGTAGGAACCATTTCATCCAAAGGTGCTTCAATATTCGGTACACTTGATGTTAAAAAATCCATGCCTTCATCTGAGTGCTTGCATCTTCCAACTTGTTGCGTACAACCGAAATCTTCTTCCTCGTAGCCTCATTCAAGGTGTCGGTCGCCTTCTCTTCTAGTAAATTCCCATGCTCATAATACACACACTAGTGTAGAACCGGCCTTTAGTGCCGGTTCGTAACGGCCTTTAGTGCCGGTTCGGCAACCGGCACTAAAGAGTGGGGACTAAAGGTCCCCCCCTTTAGTACCGGTTCGTCACGAACCGGCGGTAAAGTGTCACCACGTGGCACGAGCCAAGCCCGGGTGCGTGTAGGACATTAGTACCGGTTGGTAACACCAACCGGTACTAGAGGGGGTTGGCTTTATTTTCCATTTAATTCTTTTTTGTTTGCTGGTATTTCACGATACTACAAATTGTACACGTTATGCATATATATAAATAGATTTTTCTCGTACGTAGAACCGCATATATGCATAAATTGTACACGTTATGCATATCCAACAGAGATCTTGAGCATTTCAGCCTGCATTATATGCTCCTCCATTATTACCACATCGCCTAGCTAGGGAACGTTAACGGTTTGCCCACAATAATATTGGGCGCGCGGCCTCCTCTCATGTGTTGTTGGCACAACAAGCGGGGGGATCAATTGCGCCGCCTGTTCTCCCAGCTGGGGAACGGTTTTCCCGCATTTTTTGCCCGCTGCTTGTTGGCTCGAGATCGCTTCCTGATACATCCATTTTGCATCATGCTTTTATATCAATATTTATTGCATTATGGGCTGTTATTACACATTATATCTCAATACTTATGGCTATTCTCTCTCATTTTACAAGGTTTACCATGAAGAGGGGGAATGCCGCTAGCTAGAATTCTGGCTGGAAAAGGAGCAAACGTTGGAAACCTATTCTGCACAACTCCAAAAGTCCTGAAACTCCACCAAACATCTTTTTGGATTTAATAAGAATTTTTGAGCGAAAGAAATACACCAGGGGCCACACCTGTCCAGAGATGCAGGGCGCCCCCTATAGGCGCGCCCCATATCTCCTGGGCCCCCTGGTGGGCCTCCGGTGTCCATCTTCTGCTATATCAGAGCTTTTACCCTGTAAAAAATCAGGGGCAAGCTTACGGGACGAAACTCCACCGCCACGAGGCGGAACCTTGGCGGAACCAATCTAGGGCTCTGGCGGAGCTGTTCTGTCGGGGACACTTCCCTCCGGGACGGGGAAATCATCACCAACATCATCACCAACGATCCTCTCATCGAGAGGGGGTCAATATCCATCAACATCTTCACCAGCACCATCTCCTCTCAAAACCCTAGTTCATCTCTTGTATCCAATCTTGTATCAAAACCACAAATTTGGGTTGCTAGTAGTGTTGATTACTCCTTGTAGTTGATGCTAATTGGTTTACTTGGTGGAAGATCATATGTTCAGATCCTTTATGCATATTATTACTCCTCTGATTATGAACATGAATATGCTTTGTGAGTAGTTACGTTTGTTCCCAGGGACATGGGTGAAGTCTTGTTATTAGTAGTCATATGAATTTGGTATTCGTTCGATATTTTGATGAGATGTATGTTGTCTTTTCCTCTAGTGGTGTTATGTGAACGTCAACTACAGGACACTTCACCATTATTTGGGCCTAGAGGAAGGCATGGGGAAGTAATAAGTAGATGATGGGTTGCTAGAGTGACAGAAGCTTAAACCCTAGTTTATGCGTTGCTTCGTTAGGGGCTGATATGGATCCATATGTTTAATGATGTGGTTAGGTTTACCTTAATACTTCTTTTGTAGTTGCGGATGCTTGCAATAGGGGTTAATCATAAGTGGGATGCCTGTCCAAGTAAGGGCAGTACCCAAGTATTGGTCCACCCACATATCAAATTATCAAAGTACCGAACGCGAATCATATGAACGTGATGAAAACTAGCTTGACGATAATTCCATGTGTCCTAGGGAGCTCCTTTCTCATTATTAGAAATTTTTCCAGGCTTATCCTTTGCTACATAAAGGATTGGGCCACCTTGCTGCACTTTATTTACTTTATTTACTTGTTACTCGTTACTATTTATCTTATCACAAAACTATCTATCACCTACAATTTCAGTGCCTGCAGAGAAAACCTTACCGAAAACCGCTTATCATTTCCTTCTGCTCCTCGTTGGGTTCAACACTCTTACTTGTCGAAAGGATTACAATTGATCCCCTACACTTGTGGGTCATCAAGACTCTTTTCTGGTGCCGTTGCCGGGGAGTGTAGCGCTTTTGGTGAGTGGAACTTGGTAAGGAAACATTTATATAGTGTGCTGAAATTTTCTGTTACTTGTCACTATGGAAACTAATCCTTTGAGGGGCTTGTTTGGGGTATCTTCACCCCAACCAGAAGAGCAAAGAGTTGCTCCTCAACCTACTGAACTTTATGAAAATATTTATTTTGAGATTCCTTCGGGTATGATAGAGAAACTGCTAGCTAATCCATTTGCAGGAGATGGAACATTGCATCCCGATTTACACCTTATCTTTGTGGATGAAGTTTGTGGATTATTTAAGCTTGTAGGTATTCCCGATGATGTTGTCAAAATGAAGGTCTTCCCTTTATCTTTGAAGGGAGATGCATTGACATGGTATAGGCTATGTGATGGTACGAGATCTTGGAATTATAAGCGATTGAAGTTGGAATTTCACCAGAAGTTCTATCCTATGCATCTTGTTCATCGTGATCGTAATTACATATATAATTTCTGGCCTCGCGAAGGAGAAAGCATCGCTCAAGCTTGGGGGAGGCTGAAGTCAATTTATATTCATGCCCCAATCATGAGCTCTCTCGGGAAATGATTATTCAGAACTTTTATGCTCGGCTTTCTCTTGATAATCGCAACATGCTCGATACTTCTGTCTTTGGTTCTTATATGTCAAGACTATTGATTTCAAATGGGACTTATTGGAAAGAATTAAATGCAACTCTGAAGATTGGGGTTCCGACGATGGTAAGGAGTCAGGTATGACACCTAAGTTCGATTGTGTTAAATCTTTTATGGATACCAATGCTTTTCGTGGATTTAGCGCTAAGTATGGACTTGACTTTGAGATAGTAGCTTCTTTCTGTGAATCTTTTGCTACTCACGTTGATCTCCCTAAAGAGACGTGGTTTAAATATAATCCTCCTGCTGAAATGAAAGTAGTTGCACCTATTACAGTCGAAGAAAAGACTATTACCTATAGTGATTCTATTGTTCCTACTACTTATGCTGAGAAACCCCCTTTTCCTATTAGGATAAAGGATCATGCTAAAGCTTCGACTGTTGTTCGTAAGAGTAATACTAGGACTTATACACCTCCTGAGCAAATTAATGTTGAACCTAGTATTGCTATGGTTAAAGATCTCTTGGATGATGATTTAGATGGGCATGTTATTTCCTTCTGTGGTGAGACTGCTAATATTGCTAGACCAGACACTAAGACACGTAGACCTGTCGTAGGCATGCCTGTTATTTCTGTTAAAATAGGAGATCATTGTTATCATGACTTATGTGATATGGGTGCTAGTGCTAGTGCAATACCTTATACCTTATATCAAGAAATTATGCATGACATTGCACCCATTGAATTAGAAGACATTGATGTTACTATTAAGCTTGCTAATAGGGATACCATTAAACCCTTTGGGATTGTTAGAGATGTTGAAGTTTTGTGTGGGAAGGTTAAATACCCTGCTGATTTTCTTGTTCTTGGTTCCCAACAAGATGATTTTTGTCCCATTATTTTTGGTAGACCCTTCTTGAATACGGCTAGTGCTAAGATTAATTGTGAAAAGAATATTGTCACTGTTGGCATAGATGGTATGTCTCATGAGTTTAATTTCTCTAAGTTTAGTAGACAACCTCGTGATAGGGAACCACCTAGTAAGGATGAGATTATTGGTCTTGCTTCCATTGCTCTCCTCCTACTGATCCGTTAGAACAATATTTGCTAGACCATGAGAACGATATGTTTATGAAGGAAAGAGAGGAAATAGATGAAGTGTTCCTTAAACAGGAACCTATGCTGAAACATAACCTTCCCGTTGAAATTCTTGGGGATCCCCCTCCACCCAAGGGTGATCCCGTGTTTGAACTCAAACCATTACCTGATAATCTTAAGTATGCTTATCTTGATGAAAAGGAAATATATCATGTTATTATTAGTGCTAACCTTTCAGAGAAAGAAGAAGAAAGATTATGGAAAACTCTGAAGAAGCACCGAGCTGCTATTGGATATACTCTGGATGATCTTAAGGGTGTTAGTCCCACGTCATGCCAACACAAAATTACATTGGAGGACGATGCCAAACCAGTTAGAGATCCTCAAAGACGATTAAATCCCAAGATGAAGGATGTGGTAAGGAAGGAGCTACTAAAGCTCCTTGAGGCAGGTATTATTTATCCCGTTGCTGATAGTGAATGGGTAAGCCCTGTTCATTGCGTTCCTAAAAAGGGAGGCATTACCGTTGTTCCTAATGATAAAGATGAATTGATCCTGCAAAGAATTATTACAGGTTATAGGATGGTAATTGATTTCCGTAAGTTAAATAAAGCTACTAAGAAAGATCATTACCCTTTACCTTTTATTGATCAAATGCTAGAAAGACTATCCAAACACACACATTTCTGCTTTCTAGATGGTTATTCGGTTTCTCTCGAGATACTGTGTCAAAAAGGATCAATCTAAGACTACTTTTACTTGCCCTTTTGGTACTTTTGCTTATAGACGTATGCCTTTTGGTTTATGTAATGCACCTGCTACCTTTCAAAGATACATGATGGCTATATTCTCTGATTTTTGTGAAAAGATTTGTGAGGTATTCATGGATGACTTCTGCGTTTATGGATCCTCTTTTGATGATTGTTTGAGAAACCTTGATCGAGTTTTGTAGGGATGCGAAGACACTAGTCTCGTCCTGAATTGGGAAAAGTGTCACTTTATGGTTAATGAAGGCATTGTCTTGGGGCACAAGATCTCCGAGAGAGGTATTGAAGTTGATAAAGCCAAAGTTGATGCTATTGAAAATATGCCATGTCCCAAGGACATAAAAAGTATAAGAAGTTTCCTTGGTCACACCGGTTTTTATAGGAGGTTGTAACGCCCCGAGACCGATGCGCCAGTTGCCTTCCATTTATTTTAGTTGTTGTCATGTGTTTATTATGTTTGTTGCACTATCATAATTGTTTTGTATATTTCATTTCTATATGTTATGCCATGATCATGTTGAGTGCCTTGTCATTTTTGCTTCTTGCATCATGTCCATCTTATATTATATTGCATTGCACCATCCTTGCTTTGTTCTATGCTTCATGATTTTGCCTATGTCATTTTTTTGTTGCATTTGCATCATGATCATCATGCCTTGGCTTGCATATTTAAGTTTTATTGCGTGTTCTTGTGTGAAACCCCTCTTCTTCTTATCTCCACCTCATCATTTCACCATGCACCATCACCTTCTCCTTCCTCTTCTTTTACTCCTTTATGCAAGTGTCATTTCTCCCTTCTCCATTAATGTTCAATCTTTGCCAATAAATCATACACCATGCCTTATACCTCTCTGTCAAGTATCATCCATTTTGGAGTTGTTTTAGTTGGGTTCAAAAATGGCTCAAGTTTGAATTTAATTCAAACTTGAATTATTTTTATACCTTTAAAAATGTCCAAATCATTTTATTCAAATTGTTCATAAATCCAGGATCTCAGATCTATTTCTATCTCAGTCTACTTCCTTCCAGATCTTCCTGTGCATTTCTGCTCTTATTATTCTGTCTGAAGAATTAAAGAAAGGAAATGAGGGAGAAAGGAAGAGCAGCCCAGCGAAGCCCACCTATCTTACCTGTTAACCGCAGCCCACCTGGAACTCTTCCAGCTGGCCCAAACCTTGTTCACGGCCACCTGCTCCGCTACAGCGCCGTCTCCCTCCTCTGCCTTCAGGAGCGCCAGCGCCGTGAGCTATGTTTCACGGACGTCGAGGTCTCCCCGTCCGCGCCCCTCCTAGCCACCTATAAGAAGCCCCGCTTGGCGTCCGTGCCCTAGGGTTTCCCTCTCGCCGCCGCCACCCCTTTCCTTCCTTCTGTTTCTCCTTCTTCCCAAGGAAACAGAGGATCAGAGAACCACCGAGCGCGTTCCGCCATCGTTTGTGAGGCCTCCTCGTCGTCTTCTTCAACTTCAAGTAGGAGCAAGAAGGGTCCAAGGGCGCCGCAATCTTCTTCCTCTACTTCGTCTGCTTCCTCTGCGTCGCCAAGTCCCGCGCCTGCCGTCCTCCCATGCTTCCTTCTTCCTCGGACAGGAAGCGCGTCGGGTTCAGAGCTCGTCCACGTCGCTCCCAGTTCATCTCCGTGGCCGTCGCTGTGTCCTAGGGTGAGCTAGGTATACCTGCTTCCCTCCCTATTCTTCCTGTCGCGTTTAGATCACCGGAGTATCTACTAGATCCATGCCATCGTCGTGCCCTCGTTGCTCCGGCGAATCTCTAAAACTTTCAGGAAAACGCTTCCGTGCTCCATCTGTATCTTGTCCCCGCTCGCGTCTGTATCTTGTCCCCGCTCACCTCGGTCGGGACCCTGCTTCGTTTCACCTCGCCGCCTCGCTGCAGCCTTGCCTCAAGCCCCGCATGCACGCACGCACACGACACCGACAAGCAGCTGCCGCTGCCATCCGCTTTGCCGTGCCATGGCCCCGAGCCGAGCAACGCTCAAGCTCGAGCGCCTCTGCACCCCTCCTCGTGGCTGAGCCTCGCAGTATCCTATCCCGCACACCCGCCGTTGCCTCCTGGACGGCTGGACCCCGCCGTTTCGCCGTTGCCCGCCGGTGCAGGTCGGTGTCTTCTCTGTTGCAGAGGAGAAGAAACCACATCCGTCGTGGGGCCAGTTCAAAATGAGCCGGACCCCTTTCAATTCAGAAGCACGGCTCTAGCTCACCGGTCACCAAGACGCAGCAGCGCTCAGGAGGAGATCACGATCGAATCGAGGTGCCCTCTTTGTTTATTTTTTCCCCCAGCGTGCACACATCTGGTCTGTTGGGCCTGATCCACTCCTGGGCTGCTGCGGTCTGCTGCAATTCGGCCTATGCATGTTTTTTTCCCTGTTCCATGCATTTTAGCATTTATTCTTTATCATGCATATTTACAGGAGATTGCCATCATTTTAAAATGCTCATGTTTAATTAACCGTGCATCATATGTAAACACTTTATATATGTAAAATGCTTAGAATTTTATGTAGTTTCACAATATGCCACTTTCATCCATGTTTAACATGTTTAAACTGCTGTTTGCATTTGTTTTGCATAATGCCATGTTAAAATGATTTAATTCATAACTAAATAACCGTAGCTCGGTTTTAACTAAACTTTATATGTAAATGGGGTAGAAAAATGCCTAGTTTAACCTGGTGCACTTGCCTTGCATGTTTAACAACTCTAAAATTACGTTTAGGGCAGAACAGTTCTAAATCTAATATATGCTCATGGGGATTTTCCGGACTTGTTGTTCGTTGTTTCCGGCCTCATTTAAACTTGCCTAGCTAGGTAATTTTGTTATGCTTCATCTCTTGCCATGTTTAACAACATTTAATATTGATGGGTACATAACCGAGAGAGAACTCTATAATCGTATGTCGTGTTTCGTCAATATGCAACTCGTTGCATATTGAGCTCCACTTAATTTGTAGTGTTGTTTGTTGCACTTTGCCATGCCATGCATATTTAAACCGGACATGCATCATACTTGGTTGTGCATCATGCCATGTTTATGTGATGGTTGTTTACTATGTTGTTTGCTTCTTTCCGGGGTGCCTCTCTCGTTAGCTTCGGTTTCATTCCGGAGTTGTGAGGATTCGTTCGACTTCGTCCGTTTGTCTTCTTCATGGACTCGTTCTTCTTCCTTGCGGGATTTCAGGCAAGATGATCATACCCTCGAAATCACTACTATCTTTGCTATGCTAGTTTGCTCGCTCTTTGCTATGCCAATGCTACGATGCCTACCATTTGCTTGTTAGCCTCCCAAATTGCCATGTCAAACCTCTAACCTTTGACACCATTCCTAGCAAACCGTTGATTGGCTATGTTACCGCTTTGCTCAGCCCCTCTTATAGCGTTGTTAGTTGCAGGTGAAGATGAAGTTTGTTCCTTGTTGGAACATGGAGATGTTGTTCCTTGTTGGAACATGTTTACTTGTTGGGATATCACAATATCTCTTATATTATTAATGCACCTATATATTTGGTAAAGGGTGGAAGGCTCAGCCTTATGCCTGGTGTTTTTTCCACTCTTGCCGCCCTAGTTTCCGTCATACCGGTGTTATGTTCCCGGATTTTGCGTTCCTTACGCGGTCGGGTGATTTATGGGACCCCCCTAACAGTTCGCTTTGAATAAAACTTGTCCAGCAAGGCCCAACCTTGGTTTTACCATTTGCCTCACCTAGCCCTTTTTCCCTTGGGTTTCCGGAGCCCGAGGGTCATCTTTATTTTAGCCCCCCTGGCCGGTGCTCCTTGAGTGTTGGTCCGAATCGAGCTACTGCAAGGGCCACCTCGGGGAAACTCGAGGGCTGGTTTTACTCGTAGCTAGTCTCATCCGATGTTGCCCTGAGAACGAGATATGTGCAGCTCCTATCGGGATTTGTCGGCACATCGGGCGGCTTTGCTGGTCTTGTTTTACCATTGTCGAAATGTCTTGATGTACCGGGATACCGAGTCTGATCGGAGTGTCTTGGGTGAAGGTCTATTCCTTCGTTGATCGCGAGAGCTTGTCATGGGCTAAGTTGGGACACCCCTGCAGGGTATTATCTTTCGAAAGCCGTGCCCGCGGTTATGTGGCAGATGGGAATTTGTTAATGTCCGGTTGTAGAAAACCCAAAGTTGACATTAATTAAAATACATCAACCGTGTGTGTAACCGTGATGGTCTCTTTCCGGCAGAGTCCGGGGAGTGAACACGGTGTTGGAGTTATGCTTGACGTAGGTTGCTATAGGATCACTTCTTGATCATACTTTTATCGACCGTGCTTTGCCTTCTCTTCTCGCTCTCTTTTGCGATTGTAGCCACCATATATGCTAGTCTCTTGCTGCAGCTCCACCTCATTACTCCATCTTTCCTATAAGCTTAAATAGTCTTGATCTCGCGGGTGTGAGATTGCTGAGTCCTCGTGACTCACCAGATACTTCCAAAACTAGTTTGCAGGTGCCTATGTTACCGAGCAGGTGACGCAACCAAGCTCAAGGAGGAGCTCGATGAAGATCTTGCCCTTTGTGTTGTTTCGTTCTAGTTGATCAGTAGTGGAGCCCAGTTAGGGTCGATCGGGGACCCTTATCGCATTTGGGGTTCTTCTTTTATTTTGGTTCCGTAGTCGGACCTTGATTGTATCTGGATGATGTAATGCTTTATTCATGTAATTGTGTGAAGTGGCGATTGTAAGCCAACTATGTATCTCTTCCCTTATGTATTACATGGGTTGTGTGAAGATTACCTCACTTGCGACATTGCTTTCAATGCGGTTATGCCTCTAAGTCGTGCTTTGACACGTGGGAGATATAGCCGCATCGAGGGCGTTACAGAGGTTCATTAAGGACTTTTCTAAAATCTCTAGGCCTCTGACTAATTTATTGCAAAAAGATATTCCTTTTGTCTTTGATGATGATTGCGTACAAGCATTTGAAATACTTAAGAAAGCTTTGATCACTGCACCTATTGTTCAGCCACCTGATTGGAATTTACCTTTTGAAATTATGTGTGACGCTAGTGATTATGTTGTAGGTGTTGTTCTAGGGCAAAGAGTCGGTAAGAAATTGAATGTTATCCAATATGCTAGTAAGACTCTTGATACTGCCCAGAGAAATTATGCTACTACTGAAAAGAGTTGTTAGCACTTGTGTTTGCATGTGATAAGTTTAGACCTTATATTGTTGATTCCAAAGTTACTATTCACACTGATCATGCTGCTATTAAATATCTTATGGAAAAGAAAGATGCTAAGCCTAGACTCATTAGATGGGTTCTCTTGCTCGAAGAATTTGATCTACACATTATTGATAGAAAGGGAGCTGAGAACCCCGTTGCAGATAACTTGTCTATGTTAGAGAATGTTCTTGATGACCCACTGCCTATTAATGATAGCTTTCCTGATGAACAATTAGCGGTTGTTAATGCTTCTCATACTGCTCCTTGGTATGCTGATTATGCTAATTACATCGTTGCTAAATTTATACTGCCTAGTTTCACATACCAGCAAAAGAAAAAGTTCTTTCATGATTTAAGACATTACTTCTGGGATGATCCACACCTTTATAAAGAAGGAGTAGATGGTGTTATTAGACGTTGTGTGCCTGAGCATGAACAAGAACAGATCCTATGCAAGTGTCACTCTGAATCATATGGACGACACCACGCTGGAGATAGAACTGCACACAAGGTACTACAATCTGGTTTTTATTGGCCTACTCTCTTCAAAGATGCTCGTAAGTTTGTCTTATCTTGTGATGAATGTCAAAGAATAGGTAACATTAGTAGACGTCAAGAAATGCCTATGAATTATTCTCTTGTTATTGAACCGTTTGATGTTTGGGGCTTTGATTATATGGGACCTTTTCCTGCTTCTAATGGTTATACACATATTTTATTTGCTGTTGATTACGTTACTAAGTGGGTAGAAGCTATTCCAACTAGTAGTGTTGATCATAACTCCTCTATTAAAATTCTTAAAGAAGTTATTTTTCCGAGGTTTGGAGTCCCTAGATATCTTATGACTGATGGTGGTTCACATTTTATTCATGGTGCTTTCCGTAAGATGCTTGCTAAGTATGATGTCAATCATAGAATCGCATCTCCTTATCATCCGCAGTCTAGTGGTCAAGTAGAGTTGAGCAATAGAGAGCTCAAATTAATTTTGCAAAAGACTGTGAATAGATCTAGAAAGAATTGGTCCAAAAAACTTGATGATGCATTATGGGCCTATAGAACTGCATACAAAAATCCTATGGGTATGTCTCCATATAAGATGGTTTATAGAAAAGCATGTCATTTACCTCTTGAACTTGAACATAAGGCATATTGGGCCATTAAAGAGCTCAATTATGACTTCAAACTTGCTGGTGAGAAGAGGTTGTTTGATATTAGCTCACTTGGTGAATGGAGAACCCAAGCATATGAGAAAGCCAAGCTATTCAAAGAAAAAGTCAACCACTGGCATGATAAAAGGATACAAAAGCGTGAGTTTAACGTAGGAGATTATGTATTATTATTCAACTCTCGTTTAAGATTTTTTGCAGGAAAACTTCTCTCGAAATGGGAAGGTCCCTACGTTATCGAGGAGGTCTATCGTTCTGGTGCCATAAAAATCAACAACTTCGAAGGCACGAGTCCAAGGGTGGTAAACGGTCAAAGAATTAAACATTATATTTCAGGTAATCCTATTAATGTTGAAACTAATATTATTGAAACCGTAACCCCTGAGGAATACATAAGGGACACTTTCCAGAACGTTCCAGACTCCGAAAAGGTATAGGTATGTGGTACGGTAAGTAAACCGACTCCAAAACAATCCAATAGCAATTTTTATCAGTTTTGGAATATTTAAGAATTTTAGGAAGAAAGAAGTAGTCTGGAAGGGACACGAGGCCCCCACAATAGTGGAGGGCGCCCCCCTACTGGGCACGCCCCTGTCTCGTGGGCACCTCGTGTGCCTCCCGGACTCCGTTTTCTTGCACGTTACGTATTTTGGTTGGTAAAAATTCATTATATATACTCCTGAAGGTTTTGACCACCGTATCACGCAAATATCCTCTGTTTTCGTTTCAAGCTGTTTCTGTTTCAGATTTAGAGCAATATGTCGTCTCAGGATTCGGAAGGGGAAAGTTATGTGGCTGATTACCTCGCAGACCCTAAGGTCTACGGGGACTTGGAGCAAGATGGCTGGACTTCTGAAGAAGAGGAAGACTATGAGCCTAAAGTGAAGGAGGAGACTGTTGGGGAACGTAGTAATTTCAAAAAAATCCTACACACACGCAAGATCATGGTGATGCATAGCAACGAGAGGCGATCTCTCCACTCCTCCACTAATCTGAGGATCTTCTCCGATCAACTTCTCCGGTGTCTCCTCTGGATCAAGGCAATACCCATCTTCCATGGGTTCTTCTGGTGGATCTACCCTTGGCTTGGATTTCTCCAAGGGTAGGGTTTTTTCAGATGAGGTTTTCAGATCTACTGGGAATTCAGTTCATCCTTCGGGGCGTAGGCGGCCCTTTATTTTGATTGTTTCATTCAGCCGTCATGCCTTCCGTCTCTCGGTGGATTCTGTGGCTGCGGCTTTGGAAGCTGCAATTGGAGGTTCAGCCATTGACCTTCAGGTTGATCACATCAAAGGCAAGGTCTTCTCTTTCCATGTTTCTTGCAAGCAAGTGGGTTTTATCATTATGGACCTTCGCTCGTTTTCGTGTGATCTTTTCAAGTGTTATTTTCATCTTTGGGGTAATGGTGGACCGAATTGGATTAGAGAGCTCAGGATTTGGAGAAAAGAATGTGACGCTGAATGGATTCTTGTTAGTCCAACCAAGCGTCGATCTTCTCTGGGTCTTCTGGCCATGCATAAACCACCTGCTAAATCAGCCCTTAAATCGGCTGCCTCATCCAGGAAGAATCTTTCGTTTGCCACGTTTGAAAGATACACGGCTTGCAAGGGGTATAGATACCCAGCTTCTCAAAAATGCATTGACACCATGAGAGATGCGGGGTATGATCTGCCTGTTCATGAACGTGTAGTCATTCATCCATCACCTCCTCAGGATCTGCAATGGACTGTGACACGCCCACCAATAGTTTTCGGCACGATATCCCCTTCACCGGAGTTGTGCCGATCATCTCCGTCGGCTCCGGCAGCGGTTTCGGTTTCCGCCGAAGTTTCCTCTCCATCTGCGATGATTACGCCCGTCATTTTCGCGGGATCGTCCAACATTCAAATCTTGGATTGTAACCTGTTGTGTCGGAGGCCCTCTCCCGGCCCGATTCGTTGGTTAGCCCAAGATCTCCTAGGCCTACCTCACCATGGTCTCAAGCCCACCCGCTTATGATGGGCTTATTCCTTCTTCACAGGAGGCCGCAAGGCGGTTTGAAGCTATGATCGATGACATGGTGGACCGCGTGATGACCTGTACTATCTCTTCTGCTCGGGGCCACCTGTCTGCGTCTTGTGGAATGCGAGCGGTTCTGCTCGGCTTGCTCTCGCCTGGTCACTCTAGCAGGGATTGCAATGATTTCAAGGCCTCAAGGATTGGTTTGGAGGCCAATTTCGTGCAACAAAATAAGATTTTATCGAATCTGCTACTTCTCATGGGAACAGAGCCGAGTTATTGGGATAGACTGCCAAGTCCCATCGCCGCCGCCCATTTGCATCTTCCTTCCCCACAGCCAAAGAAAACCTCGACCGCCTCCATCCATGGCGAACTACGAGCTTGATCCTCGGCGCTTTGTGCTGCTGGCCACCACATCATTGATGGTGGAGACCGCCGCCTCCAGCAAGACCTTCTTCACGCCGGCTGCTCGGCCGACCCGACGCCACGAGGACTACATGATTGCTGAAGTCATGCCGCCCCGGATGGACCGCTTGGTCCGTGCGGGAGGAAGTGGTTCAGTTTCGCAAGATTCTGTATCTTGGTTCGCTCAACTCAGCCATGGTTTCATGGGGTGGGACTGTTTCAAGTTCGGGATCCGTCGGTGAGATATACTTTGATTCAGATCCTCCTTTCCCGCTGGGCAATGATCGCTTTGTTAGATTCATGAAGCATGATGAGGAGAGAATTTAAAAGGTGCAAATGGTTTTCGTAAGGGATGGTTAATGTTCATTGGGATTCTCTCGGATTACCGCACTCTCGAGTTCATCTCGCAGCGGTTGGTACCTTTGGCAAGTTTATTTCTTGGGATAGTGAGGATCCGTATCTGGTCAGAACTATGGTGGAGGCTCATTTCCCTGACACTCCACTTGTTCCACGTGATGTGGTTTTTGGTGACTATGCTGATGTGGGAGGCGCCCAAGTATCCTGGACTGCTGCTTGTTATGTCCTTGGAGCTGATTTTGCTGATCAGATGCCAAATGATGAAGATCCTATGCCGCTAGATGGGAACCCCCACCCGCTGCCTGGAAACCTGATTCATGATAATTTGCCTTTCATCCTCCCTCCGTACCCAATGCTGGGGTGGAACGATGCCCCTCTTGCTCCCCCTGCTCCTCAGGTTAATGAGGAAGTGCCTGATTGGGGGAATGCTGGGTGGGGAGATGATGATGCCCCAGTGCAGGACATACAGCCGCATTTACCTGAACAGGACCAAGTGTCCATGGTGATCGATCAGCCGGAGGGATCAGTTTCTGTGGACCAGCCTGATCAGGAGTTTCAGCATGTTCCTCCTCCGACATTCAAAGAACAAAGATGTTATTGATGATAACCAGTTGGCCATAGTGCCGTATCAGCCTCCCGTGATTCAAGATCATGAGATCTTCATTGGCATGGCTCAGACAGGCAGGACCTCCTCTCCCCGGAGATGATCCGAAGAGATCATTTGAGAATCTTATGTTTGATTTTTCAGTGCTGGAGGTGCCTAGGCCTATCTTCTGCAAACCGCTGGGTTCAGTTATCTACTCAAAGAGAAATTGGTCTATTGCATTCGATGAATCCATGAAGGTATCAACTCTTCAGGCCTCAATGCCTTTGCCTCAGCCTGATAGACGATCTGTTGTGCTCAAGAGGCCAGTTGCAAGGGCTCTCTTTGACAGCCTGCCTGCTCCTGATTCCTCTGTTCTGTCTGAGCCAGCCTCCTCTGATGTGCCCGAGCCAGCGCCTGTTGTATCTTCTCCTGTTTCTGCAGCTCCTGACTCTTCACCGTTGAGGTTCTCCGCTGAGCAAGTCAGAAAGCGGAAGGAGAAGAAGAAGCCGCCGGTGGTTGACACATCGCTGCGACGTTGCACCAGGAGCGCGGCAAAGTTAGATGGTTTCAAAAATGTTGTTTTTGAGCAGCTACCTCTCCAGCCTTCCAAGAAGCGCCCACGAGCCAAGCCCGTGGAGGACAAGGCCCAGCCCATCTCGGCGGATGGTGACGACGAGGCTTCAAATGCTGCACCACCACACACTCCTCTTCGCGTTCTTCAGGCAATTGGAGTGGAGTTAGAAGTTGATCCCATGCTGCTTTCGGTGGATAAGCTTATGGCTAATCCACATGAGGACTTGTCTACGTCATCAGCTTAATGTTTCTGTCACTTTATTCATGGTTATCCTGGGTGCATGTTATGTGTACTCCTTTTATGGTTGTTCTGAACTATGGCTCGGGATCTTTTTATGGCTCTGAACTTTGGTACCTTTTGGGCTGTATGGCATTGTATGTCATGCTTTATATAACTTTATGCTATTTGGTCATCCATGAATCGAGTAACATCGCGTAGCTGGAAGATCCTATGTTGGAATGTCCGTGGTTTGAATTCGGATACGAGACAGCGTGCAGTTAGAGAAAAAGTGACTGAAAGTCAGTGTTCAGTAGTTTGCCTGCAAGAAACCAAACTATCTTCCTGTGATCGGGCAACTATGAAAGCATTATGCCCTTCTGGTTTTGATCAATTTGTTGAATCACCCTCTAGAGGCGCCTCGGGGGGTCTGTTGACTGCTTGGCGCTCCGATGTGTTTCAGGGTTCCTTAATAGAGGTTAAACCATACGCTATTGTCATGCAGTTTACATCCGTTCATAACAATGAGAAATGGTTCCTAGTAAATATTTATGGTCCCTGTCAAGGGCAGCTCCGGGATGAGTTTGTTTCCTGGATTTACAATTTGGACATTGATCCGGGTCAGCTGTGGATGCTAATGGGAGATTTCAATTTCATTCGCTGCATGGATAATAGAAACCTCCCAGGTGGTGACATAAATGACATGTTTATCTTCAATGAAATTATTGGCCATCTGGGACTCCTGGAGATACCTTTAAAAGGCAGACGGTTTACTTGGTCCAATATGCAGGATTCTCCTCTCCTGGAGCAGCTCGACTGGGTGTTCACTTCTGCATCTTGGATTAGCTCTTATCCTATGACACAGGTGACACCCTTGGCAAAAACTGCGTCTGATCATGTACCCTGTCTTGTCAGCATTAGCACTTCCATCCCAAAGGCACACATTTTCAGGTTTGAAAATTTTTGGGTACATCAGCCAGGTTTTTTTGATTGTGTGAAGGAAGTCTGGAATCGTCCCTCTAGTAAGAATCATATTTCAGCAATCATTGTTGATAAGATGAAGGCTCTACGATATGCTTTGAAGAAATGGCAAAAGGATTATCGCACATTAAGTGTCCGATTGAAAATGCAATGGGTTATTCTTTGGTTGGATAACCTTGAGGACATGAGGCAGCTATCTAGGCCGAAAGTAATTTGGAAAAATCATAAAGCTGCACCATGAGCATCCGCTCCACATGCAATATCTCTATCGGAGGAAGAGATGTACTATCGTGTACATCAAAGTTGGTGAGGAAAATTCAAAATTCTTTCGTGCAATGGCAACCGAGAGATACAGAAAAATTCTATTGCTAGTCCGAAGCTAGCCGATGGATCTGTCTCTTCTAATCATGAGGTTATGGCCGGGAATTCTTGAGTGCATTCAAGAACGTAATGGGAATGGTTAGGTCAATTGTGTTGGAGGAGAACATTTTATCTCTAATACCAAGGGTGCAGGGTTTGGAGGTACTCACAAAACCCTTTGAGATCAAGGAGATTGAACAGTGATCAATGATATGCCCATGATAAGGCACCGCCCAGATGGTTTTAATGGACTGCTTCTTAAGAAATGTTTGGGCAATAGTTTCTTCTAACTTTATCCAGTTAGTCCATGATTTTCATGCTTTGTATCAGTGCAGTTGGAAAATCTGAATGATGCATACATCACTCTGATACCAAAAAATCAATCCCCTGAGGGGGTAGGAGATTTTAGACCTATTTCTTTAACAAGTGTTGGTTTAAAATTTCTTACCAAGCTGGCTGCTAATAGATTCCAACAGAAATCATCGATGTATTCATAAAACCAAGATGGCTTCATCAAATCAAGAACAATTCAGACTGTCTTGCATGGACATTTGAGTACATCCACCAATGTAACCAGTCTAAACAGCCAATAATTCTGCTTAAGTTGGATTTTGAAAAGGCTTTTGATTCCATCCAACATGAAGCTATTCTGAGGATTCTTGCTGCTAAGGGTTTTGACAATAAATGGATTACATGGGTCAAACAGATTTTGTCATCCGCACTTCCTCTATTCTCCTTAATGGAGTGCCCGGCAAGCATTTCAAATGCAAATGTGGAGTTAAACAAGGGGACCCAAAGTCTCCTTTGCTTTTTGTTATTGCTGCTGATCTTTTGCGCACCTTGATCAATAATCTGCTAAACCGGGTTTAATACACGTGCCTCTGTCAAATCATGACCCTGATTTTCCAAAGGTACAAGATCTTCGATGACACACTGCCGTTCTTAAAGGCTGATAAAGATCAATTGGGGGCTCTGAAATCAGTGTTACACTCCTTTTCTGAGGCCACTGGTTTGCAGATTAACTTCCACAAATCTTCAATGTACCCCATTAATGTGACTGATCTGGTGGCTTCTGAGCTTGCTGCTTTTTTTGGCTGTAATTTAGGTATGATGCCATTCACTTATCTGGGGCTACCTGTTGGAACCACTAGGCCAAAAATTGTGGATCTTCTTCCCTTGGTGGATTGTATGGAAAGGAGATTAACAGCAAGTTCTTGGTTCTTGCCTCAAGGTAGCAGGTTGCAGCTTGTTAATTCTGTAATCTCTTCTTTGCCTATTTTCTTCCTTTGTACCCTATCAATCCCTCAAGGTATTTTAAAGCAACTTGAAAGGATACAAAGGCAGTGTTTATGGAGGAAATATGGGCAGGAGAAGGGTCATTCTTTAGCTGCTTGGCCTCTCGGTTTGCGGTGCCCAAGGCAAAGGGGGGCTTGGAATCTTAAATCTGGGGTTGCAAAACCAAGCTCATTATTGAAGTTTCTCAACAAATTCTACAACAAAATGGATGTGCCTTGGGTACATTTAATCTGGGACTCATATTACTTTGAGCAAATCCCCATGACACCACCCTATGTGGCTCTTTACGTGGAAAGATGTTTGCAAGTTAATGGACTCTTTCAGAGCGCATCGGAGTTCATGTTCATAGAGGTGACACTGCTTATTTCGGGATGATCATCGCAAATTGGGAACAGTCAAGTGCCTCTTCTGGAAAGGTTTCCTAGACTGTATTCATTTTGTCTACAGAAAAAACTTTCAGTCCAAGAAGTTTTTCAGGTTGATTCTTTGCAGGATCTGTTCTTCTTGCCACTCACTCAACAAGCCCACCAAGAGCTACAGCAGCTTGAGACACTTATGAGCTCTTTCAACCTGGAGTCCAGTGGTAGTGACATCTGGGCATGGAGGCATGGAAAGCAGTCCACCTATACTGCAAAAAGATTTTATGATTTTGCTTACCAGCCTATGGTCTCAAACCCCATCTTGAAGTGGATTTGGAAGAGTTGCTGCACAATGTCAATTAAAATGTTTGCCTGGTTAGTCATCATGGACAGGATTAATACCAAGGATATGATTCAAAGAAGGAAGTGGAGGATTAATGATGGGCCACAATGTGTTCTTTGCCCAACAGGGGCCTTGGAAGACAGAAATCATCTTTTCTTCCAGTGCAATTTCAGTGTTCGTGTATGGATCTATTTGCAGATCCCATGGAAAGACAGCCAAGATATGGTGGACATTGCATTGCACGCGAAGAAGGAATTCAAAGAGCCTTTCTTTGTCAAGTGGTGTTTCTGCTGGTGGAATATCTGGAAAGTCGAAATGACAGGGCATTCAGAGGATCACACCATCCTTCGAGCATGGAGATCTGGATTCATTCATGACCTCACTCGCTATCTCATAGAATCAAGCGTAGCACAAGGAAGCTCTACTAAAATGGATTGATTTCCTTCCTCCTTGAAGGAGTGCCTATACCCTTTCTCTGTACATCCTTTCTTTCTTCTCAGATAGTTTCCTTTTGCAGTTTTTTCTTCTTTTCTTTTCCTTACTTTCTTTCCTCATTTCGAGGAACACCTTGTAATTATACTGTTTTGCCTTGTTTTCAATAAAATGCTGTGGGGTGCAAGCCCTGCAGTCTTCCAGTCAAAAAAAACGAGAGGGGAGAGAGTCGTCCATGTACCCTCGTAGACCGTAAGCGGAAGCGTTATGACAACGCGGTTGATGTAGTCGTACGTCTTCACGATCCGACCGATCCAAGTACCGAATGTACGACACCTCCGAGTTCAGCACACGTTCAGCTCGATGACGATCCCCGAACTCCGATCTAGCAGGGTTTCGGGGATGAGTTCCGTCAGCACGATGGCGTGGTGACGATGATGATGTTCTACCGACGCAGGGTGTCGGTGTCAAAACTGGCGGATCTCGGGTAGGGGGTCCCGAACTGTGCGTCTAGGCGGATGATAACAGGAGACAAGGGACATGATGTTTTTACCCAGGTTCGGGCCCTCTTGATGGAGGTAAAACCCTACTCCTGCTTGATTGATATTGATGATATGGGTAGTACAAGAGTAGATCTACCACGAGATCAAGGAGGCTAAACCCTAGAAGCTAGCCTATGGTATGATTGTTGTAATGGTTGTTGTCCTACGGACTAAAACCCTCCGGTTTATATAGACAGCGGGGAGGGCTAGGGTTACACAGAGTCGGTTACAATGGTAGGAGATCTACATATCCGTATCGCCAAGCTTGCCTTCCACGCCAAGGAAAGTCCCATCCGGACACGGGACGAAGTCTTCAAACTTGTATCTTCATAGTCTTGGAGTCCGGCTGACGATGATAGTCCGGCTGTCCGGACACCCCTAGTCCAGACTCCTCAAGAGCCCCTAACCAGGCTTCAATGATGATGAGTCCGGCGCGCATATTGTTCGGCATTGCAAGGCGGGTTCCTCCTCCGAATAATTCATAGAAGATTGTGAACACCAGGATAGTGTCCGGCTCTGCAAAATAAATTCCACATTCCACCGTAGAGAGAATAATATGTACACAAGTTCAATCTGCTGACGTATTTTGTGGCATGACGTCACACCACTACCAAGCCTTTACTTGAATCGTTTTCTATTATCCCACCTCAGCGCGTTTAGCGAAGCGGTTTCCTTGGCACGTCTTGTCGACGCAGAGATCGTGTTCCCCTTATTCCGGGATTCTCATCAATACAGACGTGAGTAACCCAACCGCGCCATTGATGGTGGCGCTTGGGAGATAAGCGAGTTTTACCAGGCCAGTGGGGACGCATAGTCTTTGTCCGCCCATATATAAGGGGATAAGGATCCACCTTTTTTACCTACGCCTTCTTCCTCCTTTGCTTATCCATCTCCGCGCACTCGAGCTCCAGCGCCCAAGCCCGCACATCTCGTCTCGACCTCCTCCAGTCATGTCCGGAGCGGGAGGCAAGTGGTTGGCTTCCTCCATTACGGAGGAGCACATCAAGAAGCTGCGCGGCACCGGATACCTATCCGGCGACATCATGCACCGGCTGCCCGACAAGGGGCAGCTCATCCCCACCCCCAGGCCCCATAAAGAGGGTCGTATTCCTTCCCCACTTCCTCCGCGGACTGGGCTTCCTGTTGCATCCCTTCGTCCGGGGGCTCATGTACTATTACGGCCTGGACTTCCATGATCTGGCGCCAAACTTCATCCTCAACATCTTGGCGTTTATCGTTGTGTGCGAGGCCTTCCTCTGCATCCAGCCCCACTTCGGCCTGTGGCTCAAGAACTTCAACGTCAAGCCGAAGGTAGTGAAGGGCGTACAAGCGGAGTGCGGAGGTGCCATGTTGGGCAAGATACCCAACGTCATCTGGCTCGAAGGGGCCTTCATGGAGTCCGTCAAGGGGTGGCAATCGGGGTGGTTCTACATCACCGAGCCGCGTGACCCAAAATGGGCGGCGGCCCCCGAGTTTAGATCTGGTATCCCGATGCAGCTCACCTCCTGGAAAGAGAAGGGCTTGCTATGGGGCAGTTCGGAGGAGCTGACAGGACTCCAGTCCTATCTCCAGACCTTGGTGAACAAGAAGCTTAGGCCTGTCAATGTGATCCAGGTCATGCTCGTCCGTCGGATTCTCCCCTGCCAATAGCGGGCCTTTAATTTGTGGGAGTTCTATCCGGCACAGCACCGGACCCTGAGCAGGCTCTTCGACACGACGTACGAAGATGCCTGGAGGGTGCTGTTCAAGGGCGGAGAAACCCCCGCGTCCGCGACGGAAGACCGTGGATTCAGCACCAAGCGCTCGGCCGGCGAGGTAAGCTTTGTTATCCTCTATGGGACATTTATTTTCTTTCGCAATTTAATGTTATGTGGGATCTAAAACTCCCAATCCCTTTGACAGGACTGGCAGAGGACGTCCGGACAGTAGACTGTCCGCTCCCTTCCCGAAGAACCAGCGGACGCCTTGGTTAGCGGGTTGCTAGTCCCAGACTTTATGTGGTGCCGGAGAAGAAGGCCAAGAAGAAGGCCGCGGGAACTCGAAGAAGTTCAAGGCGCCAGGTGATATCGGACTCATCGTTCGATGGCTCCGAGGCGGACTCCTCCCTCAAAGACGAGGAGGAGAAAGAGGACTCTCCCCTGAAGGGGGGAGAGAGGAAAAGGAAGGCTTACCCAACGGGGGAGGTCGAAGGGCCTAAGAGGGGAAGGACCCTTCGTCCGCACAGCACCGCCCACGCCAACGACGGCGACGAGGAGTGGCCCTCAAGGGCCAAGCCCCGGGCAAGATCGTAAGTATCCGGACTCCTGAGTGATTTGTAATTTCTTTTTCGTGCCACGTAGTGTCCTTCTAATGCCGCATACTGTCTGTAGCCCGGCTGAGGAGGATCTTCCCGCTTCATCCAGCGGGTCCTTGGCGTCGTCGGACGTGGATTCCATTCCAACCGCCTCCACCCCTCGCGGTGCTGAGGACACCGAGGTGGGATCCCAAGAGGGGACCCGCCAGGAGGGGGAGGCTCCGGAGGTGCCACAAGGCAACCTCCCGGACTTCGTGCCGGACTCCGCGCCGGAACCCGCAATGGTTCCGGAGTCCGGCAGGCGGCCCCTTTGCAAGAAGGGCAAGACCGTGACACTGGCGGCCTCCGTCCAACCGGAGGCGCCGGACAACTTGTTGGAGGCGCTCAACAGCGCTTCCATCGAGGAAGAACACCGCACTATTATGAGTGCGGTGATTCAGAAGGTTCAGCTCGCCAAGAGCGGGCTGACCGAAGCTTGCAGCAGCCTTCTAAGAGGCTTTGAGGTAAGAAGCTTTAAAATACGTAATGTAATACTGCATAAACAGTAGCCCCTGATGCTTGGTTCGGTGTTCGGAAAGAAAAACCGGACTGAGGATCTATAAAAGATATACGCAGGAGTGCTAAAAATTATGTCAATATGGGTTTGCAGGCTGCGCTGCTGACTTCTGCCGCACTGACTGCGGAGGTCGGTGCTTTGAAGCAGGATCTCGAGCGGTCCGAGCAAGAGCTCGGCCTTGCCAAGAGGCAGCTCGAGGACAAAGAAGGTGAGTAACACCACTTTGAATTTTGGACCTTACAGAAAAGGATTTTGGTTGCAATAGAAATAACAAGGATAACGTGGGTACTACAGGGGCCACGAGCGAGGTGGGGACCCTGAAGGAGGCCGTGTCCGCGGCCGAACGCAATGCGGCCGCGGAACGGGCGGAGCGAGAGAAGCAGGAGGCGCGGGTGGCGGAGGTGCAGCAAGAGCTCCATGCTCTCATGGAGAAGCATGAGAGTTTGGAGGGCGACTCGAAGACTCGAGAGTCCGAGCTTGCCTCAGCTCTTGAAAGTGCCAAAGCCGCTAAGGCCGAGGCCCATAAGGCCCTCCAGGAGATTGAGGCGACGAAGAAGATAGCAGCGGGTAAGGCATTTTTCATGCAAAGCAAGCATGTGAATGTAAATTACCTGTTACTTACCCGAATTCGGAGCTCTCTAGGGGCGTTTGCAGAGCTGCCTCGCGGTGTGTCCGATGCCGCCGCATTCTACCGGGCTGAAGAGGGGAGCTCGACGGAGAAGGTCTTCTGGTCTCAGTGCGCTGAGGCCGGACATCCGGTGCCCCCTAGCGACCACTGAAGCAGCTGGTCGAGCTCCACAAGTTAGCCGAGCAGGCCATGAAGGGGCTCATAGTCCGGCTGTGGCCTGGAGAGGCCATGCCTGGGAGCTACTTCGGCCTCGTGCGGCGGCTGGTGGATGCGTGCCCCTGGGTGGAGGTCATCAAGCGCTCCGCCTGTACTGAAGGTGCCCGTCGGGCCCTTGCCCGCGCAAAGGTGCATTGGGGCAGGCTGGATGCGGAGAGGCTCCTGACGGACGCGTCGCCGCCGGGCAAAGTGTATCGTACGCCCGAGATGTACTATAAGACTGTCCTGAAGGGTGCCCGCAAGATTGCGGATGAGTGCCCTAGAGATGTAATTATTGAGTAGACTCGCCATGTGTTATCCTGTGCGCTGAAAACATTGTTCATATGCGCTAAGCAACGCTTGTTTGATTTAAAATATTACCTTCAGGCGGCCAGATATCAAATCGAGAGATGGCAAGTCGTCGGCTTCAGCCCCCATGCCACGAGTCTTTGGGGTGTTCGGGATAAACTTGAGCGCTCTTGTTCCCATTTTTGGGTCCATCTAGGGAGGCGCTCAACACAATGAACAAGGCAACCGGACTTATAATGCTTGAACACTCTCACTTAGCCATAGAATTCTATAATTTTAAATTTCAGCGAAGCCCCTAGTGTCGGAAGACCGAGTTCGGGGCGCTATCCACGCCTGGGCAGGACACTATCCGGTTCCTCGCTCTAAGCGGCATAAGTCTTTAGGGACTCGAAAAGACCTCTCGAACAGTGACCAGTCTCTCGCCTTATCATGACAGTCAGTTTTAGCTTTCTCCACTGAGGCGCTCGCCCAGCTCAACCGGGGCGCAATCGCAGTGGTTCTCCCAGTGCTACCTTAGCCGACAGAACGGAACGTAAGGTACCAAAACATGGGAGCCGGGCAAACCCAACTATTGACCCAAGACATGACTCGGAGCCGATGCATATAATGCTATAAGTTCGGGGTGCCGCACTTGTGAAAGTGTTCGGACTTATCACACCATAATGCGGGGAACATAAGCCCCTGGTGTATTCGGCCGTACCAAAATGTACGGGTGCAAGATGTCATTAATGAACATATATGTAAAAAAGGTAATGCAATTATAGGCAAAAAGTGCTGCATTGTTTATTTCAAGGAATTCTGCTATGAGTGCAGAATGATACAAATGGTGCGGAAAGCAAGGGATTGGACTATTTAATCATGTCCCCCTCCAGGGGTGGGCTGCGGAATTGTGTAATAAACAGATTTAATGCTCGTAATGGAGACCACCTGAGTGTTCGTCGTAGCCCTTGATCCTCCCTGGCTGTTGCATCGTGAGTTCGGCCGATCTACTGCCGGACAGGACCTCTTGTAAACGGAGTCCTGTAGATAAGATAAAAGGAAAAAAAGGAAAAGAAAAAGAGCGACACACTTAGGAGCCCCTGGTGTGGTTGAGCCGCACTCTGGGCCTGTCGTGGTCGTGCCCCTCCCCCTATGCCCAAGGTATCTCCAGAGCGTAATGATGGACGCGGGGAGTTTGTCTTGCAATCATGCAAGGGCTGGGGTTGTGGCCGCATTGCTACGCGTGCTCGGAACGTGCCAGGTGGTCTTGATGTATGTTGCTCCGGGCGCGTTTGATCATGTCCGGTCTTTTAACGGCCGGACTCGAAAATTGCCTTAAGAGGCTATTCTGTACTTCTGCCGCGAGAGCCGTTGTGTGTTCCTCCGTTCGGAGGGAGCGTTCAGTGTTTCCGTTGACCGTGATGACTCCACGAGGGCCTGGCTTCTTGAGCTTGAGGTATGCATAATGCGGCACCGCGTTGAACTTTGCAAACGCGGTTCGTCCGAGCAGGGCGTGATAGCCACTACGGAACGGGACTATGTCGAAGATTAACTCCTCGCTTCGGAAATTATCCGGGGATCCGAAGACCAATTCCAGTGTGACCGAGCCTGTACAATTGGCCTCGACACCAGGTATGACGCCTTTGAAGGTCGTCTTTGTAGGTTTAATCCTTGAGGGGTCTATGCCCATCTTTCGCACTGTATCCTGATAAAGCAGGTTCAGGCTGCTGCCGCCGTCCATGAGGACTCTAGTGAGGTGAAATCCATCGACGATTGGGTCTAAAACCAATGCGGCGAATCCGCCATGGCGCATACTGGTGGGGTGGTCCCTTCGATCAAAAGTGATCGGGCAAGAGGACCATGGGTTGAACTTTGGGGCGACTGGTTCGATCGCATATACGTCCCGGAGTGCACGCTTCCGCTCCCTCTTGGGTATGTGGGTTGCGTATATCATATTTACCGTCCGCACTTGTGGGGGGAAACCCTTCTGTCCTCTACTGTTCAGCGACCGGGTTTCTTCCTCGCCGTCGCTGTGCAGCCCCTTGTCATTGTTTTCAGCAATTAACTTGCCTGCATGCTTGAATACCCAACAATCCCTGTTGGTGTGGTTAGCTGGCTTTTCGGGGGTGCCATGTATCTGGCAAGAGCGGTCGAGTATTCGGTCCAAATTGGACGAACCCGGAGTAGTTCTTTTGAATGGCTTCTTCCGTTGACCGGGTTTAGAGCCTCTGAATCCGCGCGTGACCGCCAGATCCTCATTGTTATCGCCATTAATGCGGCGTTTCTTTTTGTTTCGACGCGACCTGCCATTGTGGTCCTTAGTATCCGGACTGCCAGCATTTTTGCTGAGGTTGTTGCTGCGAGCTAGCCAGCTATCCTCTCCCGCACAGAAGCGGGTCATGAGTGATGTGAGGCCTGCCATGGATTTCGGCTTTTCCTGTCCTAGGTGCCGGGCCAGCCACTCGTCATGGATGTTATGTTTGAAGGCTGCGAGGGCCTCGCATCCGCACGAATGACGATTTGATTTTTCTTTGTTAAGAACCGTGTCCAGAACAGTCTGGCCGATTCGTCTGGCTGCTGAATTATGTGGCTTAGGTCATCGGGGTCTAGTGGTCGCACGTATGTGCCCTAGAAGTTGTCGAGGAATGCGGCTTCCAGGTCTTCCCAACACCCAATTGACTCTGCGGGCAATCTGTTAAGCCAATGCCGAGATGGTCCTTTAAGCTTGAGTGGGAGATACTTGATGGCGTGGAGATCGTCGCTGCGGTCCATATGGATATGAAGGAGATAATCTTCGATCCAAACCGCGGGGTCTGTTGTGCCATCGTATGATTCAATGTTCACGGGTTTAAACCCTTCAGGATTTGATGATCCATTACTTCGCCTCGTGAAGCATAGTGGGTGTCTTGCGCCTATATTGAGCAATATCACGACGCAGCTCAAGAGAGCGTTGTCTGCGTGTTCGCCCGGCGGAGTTGTCAGATCCGCGCGACGGTAGTCGCCGGGTCGGGCGCCCATGTGATCCGTAGATGGATCTGGATTGTCTTGCCTTGTCCTCCAACATATCCCGCAAGTCCGGCGCATTCCCCCGTGGCTTCGTACTTTTCGAGCGGTGCCGGGTTACGGTTCTGGTGGAGGGCCAAGATGCCTCTCTGTCGCGACCACGGGGTGGTTGGTCTTCCGTATTGTGTGCTGGTGATGAAGGTTTGTATGCTTCCTCCTCTAGTCGGGGGAGCAACTTGCGTTTTGGGTAACTTTTGGAGGGGCATTCGAGTTCATACTCTTCGGCCGCGAGGACCTCGGTCCATCTGTCGGCCAGCAGGTCTTGATCAGCTTGAAGCTGTTGCTGCTTTTTCTTTAGGCTGTTCGCCGTGGCCATTAGCCTGCGCTTAAAACGCTCTTGTTCGACGGGATCCTCGGGCACGACGAATTCATCATCGTTGAGGCTTGCCTCGTCTTCGGAGGGAGGCATGTAATTGTCATCCTCTAGCTCCTCATCTGCCGCTCTCTCTCTAGGGCTGGCTTCCCCGTCCTCCTGTGCTGAATTGTGCTGGAGGGGGTTGTCTTCGGCACTCTCTGGGGTGTTATTATCTCCGGTGCCGGAATCTCCATTTTTGCTGTGGCGGGATTTAGAGCGGCGCTGCTGACGTCGGTGCTTGGGCTGTTTCTTAGAGGAATCTGCCTCTGCTGCTTCTTCGCCATCCCCATCCTTTGGGGCGTCCACCATGTATATGTCATATGACGAGGTGGTCTTCCAGTGCCCTGTAGGCGCTGGTTCTTGGTCGTCTCCGGCATCGTCGTCCATACCGTCGATGTCTTCAGAGTCATAGTCTAGCATGTCGGTTAAATCATCGACAGTGGCTACAAAGTGGGTGATGGGTGGGCTTTGAATTTCTGCGTCGTCCGCATCCCAACCGTCCTGGCCGTAGTCCGGCCAGGGTTCTTCTGATAATGAGAGGTGCTTTAGCGAATTCAGGATGTCGCCAAAGGGTGAGTGCTGAAAGATGTCCGCGGCGGTGAACTCCATAATCGGCGCCTAATCGGATTCGATTGGCAGCGGCGCAGGAGGTTCGGAGTCCGGCAAGGAGTCCGGCGCCTCGGAGTCACGAGCTTTATAAGGGACAAGATCAGTGTTCGGCTCTATCGCCGTAGAAGTTGCAGCCCCCGAGGCGGTGTCCAACCACCCATCTTCAATCTGCGCGATCGTCTCCGAACTATGGGTCGGAGTGGATTCGTGTGCGGCCTCCAGGGTACTGTCCGGCGGCAGAGCTAGATCATGCCCATCGTGACAGTGCGGCACACTCGGCTGTGGCTCGACTCCATCGAAGATCAAGTCCCCGTGGATGTCAGCCGTGAAGTTTAGGCTTCCAAACCTGACTGATGGCGGGGCGAGCTTCGATCTGCTCGGATGGCCACGTGAATTGCCCGCAGCGGCCGCCGAGCATGAAGATCTGTCCGGGAGAAAAGTCTCACCACGACGGCGTTGTTGTTGATTGAAGAAGCCATCAAGCCTTATCGGTGACGACACGCAGGAGCTCTCAATGAAAGCACCAATGTCGGTGTCAAACCGGCGGATCTCGGTAGGGGTCCCGAATGCGCGCTCTAGGCGGATGGTAACAGGAGACAAGGGACACGATGTTTTTACCTGTGTTCGGGCCCTCTCAATGGAGGTAAAACCCTACTCCCGCTTGATTGATATTGATGATATGGGTAGTACAAGAGTGGATCTACCACGAGATCAAGGAGGCTAAACCGTAGAAGCTAGCCTATGGTATGATTGTTGTAATGGTTGTTGTCCCACGGACTAAAACCCTCCGGTTTATATAGACACCGGGAGGGCTAGGGTTACACAGTAGTCGGTTACAATGGTAGGAGATCTACATATCCAGACGCCAAGCTTGCCTTCCACGCCAAGGAAAGTCCCATCCAGACACGAGACAAAGTCTTCAATCTTGTATCTTCATAGTCTTGGAGTCCGGCTGACGTTGATAGTCCGGCTGTCCGGACACCCCCTAGTCCAGGACTCCCTCACAGGGCTTCGCCAAGCACCGCAATGATATGACCGAGGTGGAATATGGTGGAGGGGGGCACCGCACATGGCTAAGGAACGATCACGAAGATCAACTTGTGTGTTCTAGGGTGCCCCCCCTGCCCTCGTATATAAAGGAGGGAGGGGGAGGTGCGGCCGGCCCCCTAGGGGTGCGCCTGGAGGAGTCCTACTCCCACCGGGAGTAGGACTCCCCCCTCTTGCCTTGGTGGAGAAGGAAAGGGGAGGGAAAGAGGAAAGGGGCGCCGCTTCCTTCCTTGTCCTATTCGGACTAGGGGGGGGCACGCGCCTGCCCCGCCGCCCTCCTCTTCTCCCTCATGGCCCACTAAGGCCCATTAACCCTCAGGAGGGTTCCGGTAACCCCCGGTGTTTCGGTAAAATCCCGATTTCACCCGGAACCATTCCGATGTCCAAATATAGGCTTCCAGTGTATCAATCTTTATGTCTCGACCATTTCGAGACTCCTCGTGATGTCCGTGATCACATCCGGGACTCCGAACAATCTTTGGTACATCAAAACTTATAAACTCATAATAAAACTGGCATCGTAATGTTAAGCGTGCGGACCCTACCTGTTCGAGAACTATGTAGACATGACCTAGAACTATTCTCGGTCAATAACCAATAGCGGAACCTGGATGCTCATATTGGCTCCTACATATTCTATGAAGATTGTCGGTGTCAAAACCGGCGGATCTCGGGTAGGGGGTCCCGAACTGTGCGTCTAGGCGGATGGTAACAGGAGACAAGGGACACGATGTTTTTACCCAGGTTCGGGCCCTCTCGATGGAGGTAAAACCCTACTCCTGCTTGATTGATATTGATGATATGGGTAGTACAAGAGTAGATCTACCACGAGATCAAGGAGGCTAAACCCTAGAAGCTAGCCTATGGTATGATTGTTATGTGTCCTACGGACTAAAACCCTCCGGTTTATATAGACACCGGAGAAGGCTAGGGTTACACAGAGTCGGTTACAATGGTAGGAGATCTACATATCCGTATCGCCAAGCTTGCCTTCCACGCCAAGGAAAGTTCCATCCGGACACGGGACGAAGTCTTCAATCTTGTATCTTCATAGTCTTGGAGTCCGGCCAAGGATGATAGTTCGCTATCCTGACACCCCTAGTCCAGAGTCCTCAAGAGTCCCTTTAACCAGGCTTCAATGACGACGAGTCCGGCGCGCATATTGTCTTCGGCATTGCAAGGCGGGTTCTCCTCCAAATTCCACGTGCTTACCGAATAGTATACGGCGTCCTCATAAATGTTGCGCTCCTTGGCTTCCACATCCAATAATGGCCCTCTTCCACGTGTCGTATGAATGCGAAAAGCCAGGGTATTCTTACACTTTACCCCCTACCTGCACGAATAAACTCCTTATAAGAGAGGCGAGGATCCAGATCCGAATCACACCATCCTCCTTTCGCGAGTATTCATCGAAGCGCTTCTGACAAAAATCCACTCCATCATGGACAGTCGACGCGGCTCCTCCTCTCGCGCTCCTAGCCCTCAGCCAGGAGATTGGGGGAGATGTTCAGTCCCGCATAGCGAGCTGGTGACGCTCCAAGCAGAGGGATATCTTCCCCCAGCCTTCATGGTTCCGGTTCGAGCCGGACTGGCCACCTACAAGGGCGGAAAGCAGGCGGAGAGCGTCCCCAATCCCTCCAAAGGAGAGCGGGTATGCTTCGTCCCTTATCTAATAAGGGGACTCGGATTTCCCATACATCCGTTTCTCTGGGGCTCCTGGAGTTCTATGGGCTCCAGCTTCACCACCTCACGCCTGCCTCCATTCTGCACATCGCAGGCTTCGTGGCCCTTTGCAAGCTATTCTTGGGCATCGAGGCCCATTTCGCGCTATGGAAGAGATTATTTTGCCTCGTACCCCGTTCTCACGAGGGGTCGATATATCAAGTGGGCAGAGCCGAAATATGGCGCATCGCCGGGACCGGATATCTATCCAGAACCCCGAAGAAGGCGTCCGAAGAATGGCCTTCGGAATGGTTTTACATGGAGGACGCTGCGCTGCCGGACCCAGTTCGGATTGGCCTCCTGGAGTTCAGCAACGCTCCTCGAAAGAAATGCCTGAGTTGGCGCCCGCGGAGCCCTCAACGGGAGAATGATGGGGACGTTCAATATCTGATGGGCCGAATAAGGTTATTGGCTCATTCCGGATTGACTATGATTGGAGTCATGGCCACATGCATCATGCGAGGGGTGCAGCCGCTTCAATACAGGGGCCACCCCATGTGGGATTTCAACGGGGAGGATGACGCCACCCGTCATGGCGCAAGGCCGTGGATCCGTTCTTGACCGTGAAGATCCCGTCCGCTTGTACAAGGGGAGAAGGAGGACTTCTCCGCGAGTCCATTGAATGGATTTTCGATGAACAACCCTCGGAGCTAGGTAGGCAGACGTTTGTCTATCCGATCCTTGTTCCCAAAGTTAAGTGTTCACTTTGTGATTTCGACGCAGGAACTACGCCGGGCCGTAGAGGACATACACAGCCCGGCTCCACAACTAGAGGATCCGGAACGATCCCTTGATCCGGCCTCCGAAGAGGATCCAGATATAAAGGTGGAGCTGATCGACGGGGTGTTCCACCAACTTAGTATGGACAATGCTTTGGTCACCATTACGGCCGACTACCCAGGTTTATCTCCGGCTTCCCAGGTAACCGTGACCGGAGTCCTGATACCACGACTCATCGATGCTTATTTCTGACCACCATATACTAATGGTATGTCAGGACCCCGACTCAATGCCACATCGATCTAGCATGTAACACCTCATATCACTTTGCGGCCTCACGCACGGTATTCCCACGGGTGTCGCCTTACCTTTGCCCGGGACCGTTTGCGCCTTTTGGCACACGTATATGATAGTGTCGCTAGCATCCATATGATAAGGAGCCCGGCTGACATGGCTAGTCATAAACCCAAAGTGGCACAAACTTACGTGGACAGCATCCATGACCCAAAGATCGAACGTGTCGGTCATCGAGTGAGTGAATCCAGTCTGTAGCACTGGGCTAGCAGACTCGTGAACCGGTCAGAAGCGGCTAACAGACTCGTATTCATCGCGTGACATTTCCCGAAGGAGACAGACGAGGAACGAAGAAGGACACATGCCAGCCAGCCTAAGTGTCCCGGAGCAGTAGCAAGCTACCATGGCTCAGTGGAAGCACTAGGAGACATTTCCCGGTAAGAGAGGCTACTAAGGATAAACAACTAGATAGTCAGATCCCACACATACCAAGCATTTCAATAACATACACACAATATGCTCGATATGTGCAAATACAACATGGCATCACAACATGACTCTACGACTCAAGTATTTTATTCAATAGGCTCCGAGGAGCGAGATATTACAAACATGGGTTTCTCGACCCAGCATTCAAAGCATACAGATCAAGCACATGCGGAAGCTTATCATGTCTGACTACAGACATCTACAAATGAAAAAGGCTGAGAAGCCTGACTATCTACCAGATCCTGTCGAGGGCACAAGATCGTAGCTGAGGTAACAAGCTAAACGTCGAAGTCCAAGCGGAACTACTAGCGCGACTGAAGTCTCTCTGCAAAAACATAAAATAGGCAAACGTGAGTACAAATGTACCCAACAAGACTTACATCAGAACTAACTACATATGCATCATTATCAACAAAGGGGATGGTGGGGTTTAACTTCAGCAAGCCACCTTTGACTCGGTGGCTATCCTGATCTACTATTGCAAGTAACTCTTTTGAGGTGGCGCACACGAGTCCACATATTCACCATATGAATACACCACTATGGATCCGCTCCCGTCTCCCTACGAGAACGCCATCCATAGCACTCACGCTTATCTTGCATATTTTAGAGTATCCACTTCACTTGTCTATGAACTGTATAGGCAACCCAGAAGTCATTTTCCGTGGACACGGCTATTCGAATAGATGATGTTAACCCTGTAGGGGTGTACTTCTTCATACATGTTTCCACCACTTAGCGTCTACACACGACATGTGCTCGGCAGACTTCAAGCGAAAGCCGACGTGGGTGTAGACCACGACCTACCTAAACACTCAAGTCTCTAGTCCAGGTTTATCGCCTATTCGGGTTCCATCCATGAGGAGATCCGGCCGGAGTTTTGCTCACAGCCCCAAACGATGTGTACAGGGTTCCGTGACACCAAACGGGTGCCCGGTATACCCGGCCACGTGCCTACCGCATCACAGCCCACCCTCGTGTCAGCTCACAGACGGCCTCCAAAGATACTACAAACACCAGAAACTACTTGCAACTCCTGGACAGAGGAGAAGGGTGATTAAGAAGTCGAGCGGGGTCATATTTCAGGGCCCAATGCATGGTAGTAGCTGAATCATGGATCACAAACACAGAACTCAGTTCCTAAGGACGGCTTCAATGAGACAACCCACCATGTACTCCTACATGGCCTCTCACCGCTACCTTTACCAAATCGTGTTCACACACTTAGCTCACACATAGTAGGACATGTTCACACACCTCTGATTCATCCCGGATGAATCAGACCTGACACAACTCTAAGCAATAGCAGGCATGACAAACAAGCATGAATGAGTAGGCACATTAGGGCTCAAACAACTCCTACTCATGCTAGTGGGTTTCATCTATTTACTGTGGCAATGACAGGTCATGCAGAGGATAAAGGGGTTCAGCTACCGCAGCAAGTAACAGATGAATCGTTGTTGTCCTAATGCAGTAAAAGAGAGCAGGGCGAGAGAGTGGGATTGTATCGGAATGAACAAGGGGTTTTTGCTTGCCTGGCACTTCTGAAGATAGCATTGAGTCTTCATCAGTGTCAACGATCACAACGTCGGTACAACGCCTACCGAGGGGGAACAACACCGACAAACAAAGAAGAAACACGATCAATGCAATGCACAATATGATGCATGCTATGGCATGGCAATATGAATGTGTTTTGGGCTAATGCAAGCTAGAACAGGTTGAAATGAGTCCATTTGAACCAAAGATTCAAATGCAAACCCATTATAAGAAGTCATATTAGTGCATTAACTTGTTTCATCTAAACAGCAAGGTTAAATTGTTCTAACATGCATGAAACCAGTACAGATGGATAGATTGAATTTTTATGATCATTTTTCATATATGACTTGTTTGATTTGGAGCTACAGTTGATATTCTATGAATTTTTGAAGTTTGCAACATTTTCTGGAATTTCCTATATAAGAATAAATCCAGAAAATAAGTTACTGCGTCAGCATGACATAGGTGTGACGTCAGCAGGTCAACTGGGTCGGCCAGGTCAAACTTGACCTATGGGACCCATACGCCGTTGTCTCTCGCTTGTTTGGGTGTATGACAGTGGGACCGTCAACGCTGACTAGACCAAAGTCAAAGCTGACACGTGGGGTCCACACAGATTAGCACTAATCTAAACAGGAGTTAGACTAAACTGACAGGGCTCGGGGACCCACATGTCATCGGCGCATACACTAACTAAACGAGTTTAGCGCCTAAGCTAATGGCGCCACGTCAGCTGCCGGCGTTTAATCGCCGGCGACCTCAGATCGCGGCGGCGTCCGCGTCGGGATTGCGCTACAGGCCATGGTTTGTGGCGCGGGGAGCATCTACGGGGAGCTGGCGGAGTGGCGCATCCAGTGGTGGAGGCGGCTGGAGCGGGGATGGCCAGAGTTGACGGCGACGAGCATTTCCGCGGCGGCCGGAGTTTGGTCGGGTGCGGGGACGCGGCTGCAGCGCTCGAGAGAGCGAGTTGGGGTGCGGGTTGGGTTCCTGGCGATGCGCTGAGCACGGCTATGTGCTCGGTTGCAGCTCTAAGTGAAAGTGGCCACGGCGGCGACATGGCCAGTGGAGCCGAGCTCTCGGGCTCGATGGGAACGGCGGCTAGAGAGGGAAATAGAGCACGGGGAGAAGGGGGAAAGGCGGCGGAGCTCACATGGATTCCAATGGAGGGATCAGCAGGCTCGGGGAGGCACCATGGACGACGGATGGGCGCCGGCGATCTCGGTTGCCCGAGGTAGAAGACGACCGCGGTGACGATGTTCGGGGGCGTCCGGTGCCGCGTGGCTCGGCTGAGAGGACGAGGGCGACGGGGCGGAGCTCCTGGACTTGTCGGGGAAGCGAGGGGGAGGCGGTGGACACGGCAACGACGAGCCGCGGCGACGGCTCCGCTCGGCTTTGGGAGAGAGAGCGAGAGAGAGCGAGGCAGGGAGAGAGGGGAGCGGTCGAGGGGGGTCCAGGGGGTCTGTGTGGCAACGCCAGAGGCGCCCAGGGCGATCGAGGGGGGGCAAGCAGGAGGTGGCCGGGGCGCGTGGGCGCGCTCGTCGGCCACACGCGCGTCCTCCTGGCAGAGGAGGAAGACGACAGGGAAGGAGGCGGTGGTAGGCTGGGCCAGTTGGCTGGGCTGCCAGCTGGGCCGGCCAGGTGGGCTGCATAGAAGGTAGGTCCAGGTAAGTCTCTCTCTTATTTATTGTTTTTGTTTTTCTATTTCTCTGTAATCTTTAGGGCTTTATTAAAAATACTAATGCTATCCCAAAAATCATGAAACTTGCTCAAGCCCACTGTTTGGAAAATATCCAACACCAAACATTTATGTTTATGATTATTTGAGCATTTAAAATATTTTATAGCATTTAAATGCCCAAATGCAAATACTATAAGAATTAATTCAGAGCCCAAATATGTCATGGAAAAATGTGCAACACCCCTAGTTATGTCTCCAGCATTTTCTAGAAATGATGAACGTTTTTGAAAGAAAATATTTTAGTTGAACCTAGTTGATTTCATTTGGTGCTAGGGAGTCAATCCCCATTTCAAATTTCATGAAATTTAAACATGATGCATAGATGCAATGCCACTAGTTGTCAATCCCCATTTCAAATTTCATGAAATTTAAACATGATGCATAGATGCAATGCCACTAGTTACAAGCAAACTCTAGGGCTGTGACAACTCACCCCCACTAAACAAGAATCTCGTCCCGAGATTCAAGACGTGAGGTAAGAAGACAGAGGGGGCACAAGACCAACACAATCTTCACGATCCAAGTTGCACCTCATAAGGTTGTTGATTCGTTGCATACGTTGATCTTGACATCCTCGCTTTTGAGATCTTCATCCACGTGATGACGACGGAAAGAAACTCTACTAGGATTGATCTTCTCAAGGATCGAACTACACAATCTCAACTCGCAAAATGAGATGTTGAAACATCTCGAGTTGAGACACAAAACACATCGAGAGGGATGGAAGAACAAACGACGTGGTTTGATTTGGTAGGCAACAATTCCACGCTTAGAAGGATAGTGGATGGTGTCAAGGTGGCGAGGAAATAATTGCCATGATTCCGTAACGGGGCACCTCAGGGAAGGTGACTCGTAGAAATATCCCCTTAAGTGGCAAAAAGAATTACCTTGATTTAGAGATCATTGAAACTCTTTATACCAGCCTAAGGCAATTCTCGAGCGATCGTTTAGAGGGGTTCGGTAGAATGACATGCTCGGACTAGTATGGATGATGTGGATTACCTTGTTGAAAACAACACAAGGGATGATTTTAGTAACTAGGGAGAAGCTCAATTGTAGAGAGTGAGTCCACTGTTTGAAAAGTTATAGCATAACCGAGGAAATTGAGAGCAATCCCAGTTAGTGCCGATGACAACATCTAGCGCTTGTGCGTGCTCTCAAGAACTTGAGCATTTCCATAATCATCAAGGTTTTACCAACATCCATGTCAAGGGTGCTGACAACACAACATACTACCATGATGAATAGCGATGGACGATGCGGATGCAAAGGAAGATAACACTTTCTCAGATTTCACCTTAGCAGGGCCAAGGGAACAAAATCTGGATGATCGACCGAGAGACATTTAGCACTCCGCTTCTAATGTTCTCCTTGATGTGCTAGTGTACCCCATTCATAGATATGGTTCGATATCTAGAACAACAAGTAAAAGGTCGGACTTCGGAAACACAAAAATCCATAATGGACAACTACCGAGTAAATCCTACGAAATCCTTATGGGGAGATGGCCAACTTCCTCAATCAAGATACTACAATAATAGGTCTTCCAGCTGGGTGTGTTGGCCACGACATCCTCCTTACCGGTTATCGAGAGACCTATATTATAGTTCTTGGGAGATGTTCCATCCATCATATCTGCCTGAGATTTAGATCTGGTTGGCGTTAGAGTATTCCAGACTCATCAAGTCTAGAGGAAAAAAAATGAAAGTTTGCAACACAAATCGACGAGATGACGTTGCGAGATTCTCAGGAAATGAACTACGATAGCAAGCTCAAAAACATGAGCTGGTTCTACTACACATATGTGAACACGCTGTCTCAGACAAGCATGACCACATAGTAGTCTTATAATAAAACACTAACGAGTTCAGGTGGGGAACCATCATCGAGGATATCAAAGTCCTTACATAAGGTATACTCTTAAGAAGGAGCTTCTTCTCCTTGAACAAATCAATCAGTGGCTTGGTGTGCTAGGAAACACATATAGAATGGAGGCGGCCAACCTATCAAACCATAGAGTACTTCGCACATGCGTGACTAACTTGGGACGATTCCAGAGGAAGCAAAACTAACTTTCTCGAATCCACGGCGGCAACTTGCATCAAATGCACATGAGTTAGGGAGAGTCACTTCTTTCATCCGAACATATGCTTCATGAGCTAGCATGAAGAAATGCTTTCAAAAGTTTCCAATACTAGCTTAATGTTCAACAAGATTATGGAGAAGATAAGGATGTTGTCGATGGGCTCAACAACATTTCATCCTGTTTTCCATATAAATGGAATTCCATAATTAGGTGAACACGGTGATAGCATTGGTCAGACCAAAAGATATAATGGAGTATGCTTGAGGGATCAACCACGAGTAAGACAACATTACGCACATCATTGGTTCTGATATGACTTGACAATAGCCCATACTCAAGTCAAAGTTTTGACAACGCAATAGATCCAACAACTGATCACGAGGACCAATCGATGGAGATATCATCTTTCTTCAACACACATACAAGATATCCTTTAAGATGAACTAAATCAGACAAGCTTCCATCTTCCAACTCTCCAAGTTGTTGTTTAGCTTGACCAAACAGCTCAGGGGTATGCAACACAGATTCTTGGAGAAGGGGTGGTTTATATGAAACCAACTTGATCACGAGCTCAACATAACAGTCGGGTGACAACCTGGCGATACTTTCGAGAAGATATTCGAAAATCACGAACCACTGATATGTTACTAAGCTCGAGAACAATCTTGCTTTTTAGGCAAGACGATATGATCAAATAACCAAGGATTGGCACTATCCTACTCATTGATCGGAGAGTGCACCAGAACTAAGGACTAGGTAGCACGATCATCCTTAGGGTGATGATTCAATAACCAACACGCTAAGAATGAGGTTATTGTCCTTTAACTACCAAGCAACAAAGTTGCCAGGAGTATTGATTTCACACATCATAGTTCACCTGTCGGCATTCCGGTTGCAACAACACGGGAACCGAGAAATGAACAATGATGGCAAGAAGTATCACTGCATCAAGGATTCATAAGAGATAGTGCAATTCTCATGACGATCCTGACGTAAAGAGGGTAACACTTCAGAGTAGAACGGATCAAAAGTTTGATTGTATTTTGATCTGCGGAGTACAACTGCTTTGACCCAATCCTGGATATGGATGATGAACTGGAGTTTGTTTCTCCTAGTCATTCCGGATAGAATGGCTTGACGGACCATAGGGGTAATAGGCATAGACGAACGAATGCACGCATACCCTTGACTATCAATTGATAGACGAGGGTGAGAGGACAACTAAGAGGGACAACTCAAAAGAACATATGATTTCCTAAGTTGTGGATGCATGGATTAGGATGTCGAACTGGTTCAACATATTTCTTCCAGACAATTCATGCAGAGAGGTAGGACTGGCAGAATATCAGCATAGAATCGAGAACTCGTCATGAGCACTCTGGTTGTGATCCTTTGGTTCAACGAACTTCTACCATAATGGTTCATGGTATTTGGAAGAATGATATACCACGAACCTTGAGAACTAGCGCAAAGGTTACTAATAACCTAAAGGAACGAGCAAACACTATCAACATGAAATAAGTAGTGTGAATCTCGGGTTCAAAACCCAGGAATAGAATACCTACTACTAAATGGCATCACGGGATGCTTTCGAGAATGGTGGCCAGAATCATCACACCGGGAACACAAAACATGGCTAGATTACTAGGTGACTCCCTAAACACCTAGGGTCATAGTAATAGCTCCAACATATATGTTAAGGCAACACAGTACCTCAACTCACCGATTAGTGTGGTTAATCTGGCCCAAAAGGGACATCGGAACGGGAGGAAGGGATTTTGCAAATGCTTCAGACTATTTAGAAACCTGGGATGACTCGGACAGCATAACGGCTGTAAATGCTCAAAAAGATTGGAGACATGCTACAAAAGTGGTGGCATAGCCACTCAGAAGCACAATATCAAGGTTTCAAGGTCAACGGTTAACATACGGAAGTAGTAGGAACTGAATCGAGGCTTAAGTCCAACAATTCTATAAGTCTACGGATTAGTAACACGTGATCCTGATAGAAAGGAGAGAAAGCCTAGTTTCTTAACCCCGTAGGTAAGATAGGATGACTCAGATCAGAAGGTCATAGGGTAAAGGAGTAAAAAGAGCCTTACGTTCCATCCCACAATCAATTCCCTTATATAACTAAAGAATTTCTAGCCTCAACTTCGACCAGTTTAGCATGATAATCCTACAGGCAGTCAGGCTCTAATACCAAAGCTGTCAGGACCCCGACTCAATGCCACATCGATCTAGCATGTAACACCTCATATCACTTTGCGGCCTCACGCACGGTATTCTAATGGTGTCGCCTTACCTTTGCCCGGACCGCTTATGCCTTTTGGCACACGATATGATAATCGCTCTCTAGCATCCATATGATAAGGAGCCCGGCTGACATGGCTAGTCGTAAACCCAAAGTGGCACAAACTTACAGGACAGCATCCATGACCCAAAGATCGAACGTGTCGGTCATCACGAGTGAATCCAGTCAGTAGCACTGGCTAGCAGACTCGGTGAACTCGGTCAGAAGCGGCTAACAGACTCCTAGTATTCATCGCGTGACATTTCCCGGATGTATACAGAACGAACGAAGAAGGACACATGCCGCCAGCCTAAGTGTCCCTGAGCAGTAGTAAGCTACCATGGCTCAATGGAAGCACTAGGAGACATTTCCGTAAGAGAGGCTACTAAGGATAAACAACTAGATAGTCAGATCCCACACATACCAAGCATTTCAATAACATACACACAATATGCTCGATATGTGCAAATACAACATGGCATCACAACATGACTCTACGACTCAAGTATTTTATTCAATAAGCTCCGAGGAGCGAGATATTATAAACATAGGTCTCTCGACCCAGCATTCAAAGCATACAGATCAAGAACATGCGGAAGCTTATCATGTCTGAGTACAGACATCTACAAATGAAAAAGGCTGAGAAGCCCGACTATCTACCGACTCGCCGAGGGCACAAGATCGTAGCTGAGGTAACAAGCTAAACGTCAAGTCCAAGCGAACTACTAGCGAGATCAAGTCTCTCTCGCAAAAACATAAAATAGGCAAACGTGAGTACAAATGTACCCAGCAAGACTTACATCAGAATTAACTACATATGCATCATTATCAACAAAGGGGATGATGGGTTTAACTGCAGCAAGCCAGCTTTGACTCGGTGGCTATCCTGATCTACTATTGCAAGTAACTCTTTTGAGGTGGCGCACACGTGTCCACATATTCACCATATGAATACACCACTATGGATCCGCTCCCGTCTCCCTACGAGAACGCCATCCATAGCACTCACGCTTATCTTGCGTATTTTCGAGTATCCACTTTCACTTGTCTATGAACTGTATAGGCAACCCAGAAGTCCTTTTCCGCGGACACGGCTATTCGAATAGATGATGTTAATCTTGCAGGAGTGTACTTCTTCATACATGTTTCCACCACTTAGCGTCTGCACACGACATGTGCTCGGCATACTTCAAGCGAAAGCCGACGTGGGTGTAGACCACGACCTACCTAAACACTCAAGTCTCTAGTCCAGGTTTATCGCCTATTCGGGTTCCATCCATGAGGAGATCCGGTCGGAGTTTTGTTCACAGCCCCAAACGATGTGTACAGGGTTCCGTGACACCAAACGGGTGCCCGGTATACCCGCCACGTGCCTACCGTGATCACAGCCCACCCTCAGTCAACACAAGACGGCCTCCAAAGATGCTACAAACACTTAAACTACTTGCAACTCCCGGACAGAGGACAAGGGTGATTAAGAAGTCGAGCGGGTCATATTTCAGGCCCAATGCATGGTAGTAGCTGAATCATGGATCACAAACACGTAACTCAGTTCCTAAGGACGGCTTCAATGAGACAACCCACCATGTACTCCTACATGGCCTCTCACCGCTACCTTTACCAAATCGTGTTCACACACTTAGCTCACACATAGTAGGACATGTTCACACACCTCTGATTCATCCCGGAGGAATCAGACCTGACACAACTCTAAGCAATAGCAGGCATGACAAACAAGCATGAATGAGTAGGCACATTAGGGCTCAAACAACTCCTACTCATGCTAGTGGGTTTCATCTATTTACTGTGGCAATGACAGGTCATGCAGAGGATAAAGGGGTTCAGCTACCGCAGCAAGTAACAGATGAATCGTTGTTGTCCTAATGCAATAAAAGAGAGCATGGCGAGAGAGTGGGATTGTATCGGAATGAACAAGGGGGTTTTGCTTGCCTGGCACTTCTGAAGATAGCATTGAGTCTTCATCAGTGTCAACAATCACAACGCTTGTACAACGCTCACCGAGGGGGAACAACACCGACAAACAGAGAAGAAACATGATCAATGCAATGCACAATATGATGCATGCTATGGCATGGCAATATGAATGTGTTTTGGGCTAATGCAAGCTAGAACAGGTTGAAATGAGTCCATTTGAACCAAAGATTCAAATGCAAACCCATTATAAGAAGTCATATTAGTGCATTAACTTGTTTCATCTAAACAGCAAGGTTAAATTGTTCTAACATGCATGAAACCAGTATAGATGGATAGATTGAATTTTTCTGATCATTTTTCATATATAACTTGTTTGATTTGGAGCTACGGTTGATATTCTATGAATTTTTGAAGTTTGCAACATTTTCTGGAATTTCCTATATAAGAATAAATCCAGAAAATAAGTTACTGCGTCAGCATGACATAGGTGTGACGTCAGCAGGTCAACTGGGTCGGCCAGGTCAAACCTGACCTGTGGGACCCATACGTTAGTGTCTCTGGCTTGTTTGGGTGTATGACAGGTGGGACCGGTCAACGTTGACTAGACCAAAGTCAAAGCTGACACGTTGGGTCCACACAGATTAGCACTAATCTAAACAGGAGTTAGACTAAACTGACAGGGCTCGGGGACCCACATGTCATCGGCGCATACACTAACTAAACGAGTTTAGCGCCTAAGCTAATGGCACCACGTCAGCTGCCGGCGTTTAACCGCCGGCGACCTCAGATCGCGGCAGCGTCCGCGTCGGGATTGCGCTACAGGCCACGGTTTGGGGCGCGGGGAGCATCTATGGGGAGCTGGCGGAGTGGCGAATCCAGTGGTGGAGGCGGCTGGAGCGGGGGTGGCCGGAGCTGACGGCGACGAAAGATTTCATGGCGGCAAGTTCGCCGGAAAAGGGACGCGGCTGCAGCGCTCGAGAGAGCGAGTTGGGGTGCGGGTTGGGTTCCTGGCGATGCGCTGAGCACGACTATCTGCTTGGTTGCAGCTCTAAGTGACAGTGGCCACGGCGGCAACATGGCCGGCGGAGCCGAGCTCTCGGGCTCGATGGGAACGGCGGCTAGAGAGGGAAATATAGCACGGGGAGAAGGGGGAAAGGCGGCGGAGCTCACATGGATTGCAATGGAGGGATCAGCAGGCTCGGGGAGGCACCATGGATGACGGATGGGCGTCGGCGATCTCGGTTGCCCAAGGTAGAAGACGACCGCGGTGACGACGTTCGGGGGCGTCCGGTGCCGCGTGGCTCGGCTGAGAGGACGAGGGCGACGAGGCGGAGCTCCTGGACTAGTCGGGGAAGCGAGGGGGAGGCGGTGGACACGGCAACGACGAGCGGCGGCGACGGCTCCGCTTGGCTTTGGGAGAGAGAGCGAGAGAGAGCGAGGCAGGGAGAGAGGGGAGCGGTCGAGGGGGGTCCAGGGGGTCTGCGTGGCAACGCCGGAGGCGCCCAGGGCGATCGAGGGGGGGTGGCAAGCAAGAGGTGACCGAGGCGCGTGGGCGTGCGCATCGGCCACACGCGCGTCCTCCTGGGAGAGGAGGAAGACAACAGGGAAGGAGGCGGTGGTGGGCTGGGCTAGTTGGCTGGGCTGCCAGCTGGGCCGGCCAGGTGGGCTGCATAGAAGGTAGGTCCATGTAAGTCTCTCTCTTATATATTGTTTTTGTTTTTCTATTTCTCTGTAATCTTTAGGGCTTTATTAAAAGAACTAATGCTATCCCAAAAATCATGAAACTTGCTCAAGCCCACTGTTTGGAAAATATCCAACTGCAAACATTTAAATTTATGATTATTTGAGCATTTAAAATATTTTATAGCATTTAAATGCCCAAATGAAAATACTATAAGAATTAATTCAGAGCCCAAATATGTCATGGAAAAATGTGCAACACCCCTGGTTATGTCTCCAGCATTTTCCAGAAATGATGAACATTTTTGAAAGAAAATATTTTAGTTGAACCTAGTTGAATTCATTTGGTGCTAGGGTTTAGTCAATCCCCATTTCAAATTTCATGAAATTTAAACATGATGCATAGATGCAATGCCACTAGTTGTGAATCCCCATTTCAAATTTCATGAAATTTAAACATGATGCATAGATGCAATGCCACTAGTTACAAGCAAACTCTAGGGCTGTGACATGGTACTCCGCAGGAGGTGCCTTTGAGGCGGGAAGCCGAACCTGCGGCGGCTGACGAACAAGGGGCAGCTCGGCCCAGCAGGCGGAAAAGGAGTGCGGCATGAATCGAGACGTCGCCGCAATGGTATGATGGACCCCCATGTTTCCGGAAAAGATTCCTGGAAGGCCTACTAACGCTTGTTGTTTTCTCAGGAGAAAGAGCGCTCGCCGGTCTGTGCCCGGAGAGGTTGCCGATCCCGCCTCCACCAGCCAGGCTCTAACACCAGGTCCGGAGGGGGAGGCGAACGCAAGGCGCGCGTCGGGTGCTCCTCCAACGGTGGACGCCGATAGGTTGTCCGCCACCAGATCTGAGGTGGAGAGCGCCATGAATCACAGGCGCCGCCGGACAGTTCTGCGCGACACATGCTTCTCCCCCAAGGCGTTAAATGCCTTTAATTCGGGTGATGCGCACCTCCGTGCTGCTCAAGATGGTCTAGCCAGAGCCACGGAGCAGTATGTAAAAGACATACGGGTGAGTAATTTTGACAGTTATATATGCCAGTAGCCCCCGAGACTTAAAATAGTTAGAATAACTGATTTAAGGATCATTTGTTGTGCAGGATCTTATGGAGAAGAATACCCACCTGTCCCAGGAGCTGCAAGAGTGCAAGGCCCAACTTGAGGCCACACTAGCCGCCGCAGGGGGAGCCACAGAGACCCCATTTTGTAATACATACTTGGAAAGATAAGTAATTTGCAAAGTGCGGCGCGTGTATAAGTCTAACAATAATATTGCAGATGGTGCCGGACTAGATCCGGACAGTATCACTACTACGCCAGCCTAAAGGTCAAGAGAAGGTGCCGACAAGGGTGTGGCAGAGAAGAATAACCTCCAAGATGCTAACACTCAGCCGGGCGAGGAACTAAAAGATATTCGGTCCAAATTGTCTTACTCCGTGAAGGAGAATCATGCGGCTTCGCTGTGGCATTTACAAGAGTGCTTGAACGAACTTTTGGAAACAAGAGTTCGTGAGGAAGTCGATTAACTGCATTATGTCTCAGAGGTATGCTCACAGGCCGTCCTGCAGAGGAAATGCCCGGTTCAACGGGTGACCAGCTTCCCGAGCTGTTGCAGCTGCACGAACGAGTTTGGCAGGTGATGAGCGGCGTCGCCCAGGCCTTATGGCCGTCTGTCTCCCTACCCGAGGGTCTTGGGGGGCTTGTGGAGAAGCTGCAGGGAGCTCGGCGGCGCTTCCGTCTATGGAAGATATCGGCCTGCCGTCAAGGCGCCAGGGAGGCCTGGGCCATGGTGAAGACGAGGTACACGAAGGCCGACCCAAACCACATGGCGAGGTCGGGCTGTGGGGCCCGGCGGGAAGGAGATCCTCGTGAGCTTAATGTACGGCCAAGTAGAGTTGGCCGCAAAGTATTCCCAAAGGATCTGTAAACTAGACAGCCTGCTAGATGGTATTGAAGAGGAATACAATCACCAAGTTGACTATGTAATTTAAAATGACATGTAAAATGCCTTCTAGCCGGATTGTAGATCGCTTGTCATTGGGCATTTTCGCTTCAACCTCGGACCCGACAGTCCGGTGTGTCCGAATACCTCGCGTTATAGAAAACCAGACATGCGTGGAGACCAAAGCGAGGGGTCATTAGTGCTTTATCGCATAAGTGCCCAACTAGTTATGTTATATTACATGGTTAGTAAGAAACATCTTCCGTGGAGAATAGTTCCGTTAGGGGTTCTTTCTCGGGGCATGCCCTAAAGTGCATGTCCGATCAAAAAAAAGCAGAGAGCATCCGGGGCAGATAAATAAATAAGTAAGAAATCGCTTTTAAGTCATCGACCAATATTCCCTTAAGAACGCTTAGCTTTCGCTTCACCCAAGATGAGGTACACATCCGCCGACCCGCAAGAATAATTGCAGAGGTGCTCCTTTACCTCCTAGCCGAACAATCGGGAACGAGGGGTAAGCACAGAGCCAGCAACCCAGCTTGGCCAAAACTTAAGTCATATCGATGCATATAATGGTGAATAAAAGGTACATGCGGAAGAGTGACGCATGTGTTGGGCATGAAGCCCATATAAATAAGCTTCTGTTAAAGAAGCCCCTAGGTATAATGAGTGCGAGAAGCACGTCAAGTGTGTGCGAACAATGCGCAGATCGGCCTTTAAAGGCTTTAAGGAAAAAGGAAGGAGAAAGAGAGAAACAAAAGACAGCTAAAGTATAAAATGTGGACGGAGGAAGAAGACGAACTCTGAGTTCGGCGCTAGGCGTAGAATCTTCGGAGACGGGCTGCGTTCCATGGGTTCGGCTCGAGTCGGTTGTCCGATGCGTTTTGTAGACGGTATGCTCCGCCGGTCAGGACTTGGTCGATGATGAAGGGACCTTCCCATTTGGGCTTGAGTTTGTCCTTTTTCTTGTCCGGCAGGCGTAGAACGAGTTCGCCAACATTGTAAGTTTTGGCCCGTACTTCTCTGCTTTGATATCTTCGAGCCTGCTGTTGATAGAATGCGGAACGAGCTTTTGCCACGTCACGCTCCTCCTCTAAGGCGTCCAAATTGTCCTGCCAATCCAGCTCAGCTTCTCTTTCTTCGTACATGCGCACGCGAGGTGAGTCATGAATTATGTCGCAGGGCAAGACTGCCTCTGCGCCGTACACCATGAAAAATGGTGTGAATCTGGTAGTACGATTCGGCGTGGTCCGCAGTCCCCAGAGCACGGAGTCGAGCTCCTCTACCCAGTGCGTGTTAGATTCCTTGAGGGACCGCACTAGTCTGGGTTTCATGCCGCTCATGATTAGACCATTTGCTCGCTCGACTTGACCGTTAGTTTGAGGGTGATAGACTGAAGCGTAGTGGAGCTTAATGCCCATGTTTTTGCACCAGAGTTTAACCTTGTCGGCCGTGAAGTTTGTACCGTTATCAGTGATGATGCTGTGGGGGATACCATAACAATGTACTACCCCCGATATGAAGTCTATCACAGGTCCGGATTCGGCCGTTTTAACTGGCTTGGCCTCTATCCATTTGGTGAATTTATCCACCATGATTGATTGGTATTTTTGCTTGTGGGTTCCTCCTTTAAGGGGTCCAACCATGTCAAGCCCCCAGACGTGAACGGCTCGGTGATGGGTATAGTTTTCAGGCCGGTGGGTGGCATGTGGCTTTGGTTAGCAAAGAGCTGGCAACCGACGCATCGTTGGACTAAACTCGAGTGTTCGCCTCGCCGCTGGCAATAAAATCTGTACGGAAGGCCTTGCTTACAAGGGCCTGTGGTCATGGCGTGATGCCCACCGAAGTTCGGCATGAATTTCAGCCGTAAGATTTCGCCTTCCTCTTCGGAGATGCACCTTTGAAGGACTCCGTTGTGCTTTTCTTATAGAGCTCTCCTCATGGACCTTATAGGCTTTAGAGCGCCAGATTATGCAGCGGGCCTCGCTTTTGGTCCTCGGAAGTTCCTCGCTTAGTTAGGTAAGCTAGAATGGCTCGTCCACGGGGCAATGACTGCCATTATTTCATGGGCTGAAGGTGTTGTTTCATTGGCAGAACCGCCGATTGTGTCAGAGCGTGCGGTGTCGGGTAGTGCGGTTGGGTCCAGATTGTTATGTCCAGACTCCCCTTCCCATAGAATGGATGGCTTGAAAAGCCGTTCCAAGAAGATGTTGGGGGGGACGGCATCGCGTTTTGCGCCAATGCGTGCCAATACGTCCGCCGCTTGATTATTATCCCGGGCTATATGGTGAAATTCGAGCCCTTCAAACTGAGCTGACATTTTCAAAACGGCATTACGGTAAGCTGCCATTTTTGGATCCTTGGCGTCGAAGTCTCCATTTATTTGGGATATCGCGAGGTTCGAATCCCCTCGAACCTCTAGGCATTTAATGCCCATGGAGACCGCCATCCGGAGGCCATGTAGAAGGGCCTCGTATTCGGCTATGTTGTTGGAGTCCGTGTACATTATCTAAAGTACGATTGGACTGTGTCCCGGTTGGGGACGTCAGACGACGCCAGCCCCTGTGCCGCCAACATTTTGGAGCCGCTGAAGTGCATGATCCAAGAATATGCGCCGCATTTTTAGGGAGTTCGCCTCACCATTCGGGCGATGAAGTCAGCCAAAACTTGCGACTTGATGGCTCGCCATGTTTATAGGTTATGTCAAATGGTAGGAGCTCGATGGCCCATTTTGCAATCCTACCGGCGCGCCGCGTTGTTTATAATGTCATTGAGAGGTACTTCGAGGCTATCAAGTTATCGAACACTCTTGAAAGTAGTGTCGAGCTTCCGGATGCTATGAACATCGCGACGCTATCTTTTGATAATGCGGATACCGGGATTTGCATGGAGTTAAGACAGTGGAAACATAGTACACTGGTTTTTGAAGAGGGAACTTATGTCCGTCCGCTTCTCGTTCAATGACGAGTACCACGCTTACAACTTGATGAGTTGCCGCGATATATAATAGCATTGGTTCGCCCAAGTTGGGCGCGGCCAGGACCGGATTTGTTGCTAATATGGCCTTTATTTCTTCGAAGTCCGCCGTGGTGGCATCCGCCCATTCAAGTGTTCGATTGCCGGAGGAGGCGATAAAGGGTAATGCCTTTTATCCCAAGTTGAAATGAAGCGCTTAGAGCCGCCACGCATCCAGCTTAATTTTGTATTTGCTTGAGGTCTTTTGGGATATCCAATTGTGATAGAGCTCGGATCTTGGCTGGGTTTGCTTCAATTCCTCTACCGGATACAATGAAGCCCAAGAGCTTTTCGGCTGGTACGCCGAAAACGCATTTTTCCGGGTTGAGCTTAATATCGTATGCTCGGAGGTTGTCAAATGTGAGCCTCAAATTGTCTACTAGAGTTTCAACATGTTCAGACTTGACGACCACATCGTCTACGTATGCCTCCACTATTTTGCCGATCTGGGTTGCCAGACATGTCTGAATCATGCGCTGATATGTTGCGCCGGCGTTTTTGAGCCCGAAGGGCATTGTGTTGAAGCAGAATGGTCTCAGATGGAGTGATGAATGCCGTTGCGGCTTGGTCTGCTCCGCCATCTTGATTTGATGGTAGCCGAGTATGCGCCCGTGAAGCACAATGAATCGTGGTCCTGTGGTAGCTTCTATAATTTGATCGATGGGGAAGGGGAAAGGATCCTTTGGACAAGCCTTGTTAAGGTCCTTGAAATCGACACACGACGCCAGATTTTTCCTTCTTTGGTACCATTACCAGTGTTTGCTAGCCATCCGGATGTTTTATGTCTCTAATGAATCCGCTTCTAATAGTTTGGCTAGCTCCTTCCCATTGCTCGCCTTTGGGTTCGAAAATCGCCAAGAGCCTGTTTGATCGCTTGAACTTTTAGGATATTTAGGCTGTGCTCGCCAACTGCGTGGGATTCCCGGCATGTCTCAAGGGTGCCGTGCAAAATGTCCCAATTTTCCCGGCGAATTCGCATAGTGCGCGTCTACATCAGGGTTTGATTGTGCCCCAATGGAGGCCGTCTTTGTGGGGTCCGTTGGATGGACTTGGAATTTGACTATTTCATCCGCTGGCTTGAAAGAGGTGGACTTCGATCATTTATCGAGTATCACGTCATCCCTGTTCACCGTGGAGCGCAGCGCGGTGTGTTCCTCGGCCGCTAGGGCTTCGGATAGTGCCTCTAGGGCTAGTGCGGCTGTCTTATTTTCGGCGCGGAGTGCTATGTCTGGATCACTGACAAGAGTGATGATTCCATTGGGCCCGGGCATTTTGAGCTTCATGTACCCGTAATGGGGTATAGCTTGAAAAATTGTGAATGCCTCTCGCCCTAATAAAGCGTGATATCCGCTCTCGAACGGGCCACTTGGAACGTGACCTCCTCGGACCTGTAATTGTCCGTGAGCGACACCACATCCAAGTAATTTTTCCTGTGCAGCGTGCTTCCCGGCTAGGGATTATTCCTCTAAAGGTTGTGCTGCTTCGCTCAATGCGGCTCCAGTCTATTTCCATTTTTCGAAGGGTTTCCTCGTAGATGAGGTTTAATCCGCTGCCACCATCCATGAGTACCTTAGTAAGGCGAAAGCCGTCCACTATTGGACTGAGTACCAATGCGGCTGGTGCTCGGGCTGTTCGGAATTTAGGTTCGTCACTGGCATTGAAGGTAATAGCCGTGTCGCTCCATGGATTTATTGTTGCTACTTGGTAGACTTCAGCGAGGCTGCGAGTGTTCGTTTCCGCATATTATTTGATGCGAAAGTCTCGAAGACTATTAATACCGTACTGGTACTGCTGGGCTGGTTCTCTGGGGCTAGAAGCTCTTCGCCACTTTTGGCCACCTGCCGTAGTATCCAACATGCTCGAAGGCTATGCGTTGGAGTGGAGCCCTCTATGCTATGAATTTTACAAGGTCCGTTGAGCCATCCCTCCAGTATGGTTCCGTTCCCTTTAGGGGGGTTTTGCTTTTTGGTTTTTAACCCAGGTGCATGAATATGATGCACCCTTTTATTTCGGACTAGGGTTGTGTTCGGAGCCGGATTGTCCCAAAATTTGGTTTCGGTTTTCTAGGCGCTCTCCATCGCACAGTACTTTTGTATATGGACGCTTGTGTCAAAGCGTAATTTCGCTGACGACTTGTATGCGTTCATGATTCCTTTGTCCGTGCAATTATTGCAGAAAATTGAAATTGCGCTTTCCTCATGGCAGTCCTTTATCCTGTCCATAACCAGGACGAATCTGGGCCAATAATAATGTACAATTTCAGCTGGCTCTTGCAGGATTCGGGATAGATCGCTTGTGTTTGGGTGGGGGGTGGAATTTAATTCGGAACCGCGTCCAATCTGAGACTCAGGGGCCGGAAAGTTTCTGAACTTGGAAGTTCGGCTTGTTGGATGTTTTTTTTTGACTATATACTGCAAGGCAACAGCCTCACACTGCTTTATTAAAACTCATAATAAAAGTTCAAGGTACAAGAAAAGGTAAAGAAACTAACTACCTAGGGTAAAGAAGCTAACCATTCTAGAAGTTTGTCCCTATATTTACATTTGATCCTATGAGTTAACAGAGTTAAATCATGTACAAAATTCCTTCTCCAGGCTCTAAAACTAGGTGTTTCATTCCTGAAGATTTTGCCATTCCTTTGAGTCCAAATATTCCAGGTGGCAGTAAAGACCACCTCAGTGAAGAAGGGCAAGCCAAACTCTTTTCTAGCCAAACTAGGCTTGTTGGATGTTGTCCAACGAATCCGGCCCGATGCCTGACTTTAGGTTCAGGGCTTGATCGGCGTTCGTCCCTCCGCGGGAATCCGGCATGGAGGGGTCAGGAATTCGGACATAGCTTGTCCTTAATGTAGAAAAAGAATCGCCGTGCTGTTCCTCCACCACAGCAACGTGGTGGGTAGCCTGGGGACAGTTGATCTCTCTCAGATCGGTTTTAGGCCTGATCTGATCATAGTCTGTAGCGACTCCCAGGACGGCGATGCGATCCAAGAGCTCGTTTACGGAAGACAGCTCCATTGGATCTAGCTGCTCGGCGAGTTCCGAGTTGACATGAAGATTGCTTTTGATGACCCGAGAGGTCATCGTCGGCGCGGCGGCCGAACAGGCGGTCATAAGAAAACCACCTAGCCGCATAGTTTGGCCGATGGCCAAAGCTCCTTTGGCGACGGTACCGTCTTTAAAGACGGGATGAGGCATCCTTCCTAATGGCGATGGCACAGAGGAACTCTCAATGAAAGCACCAATGTCGGTGTCAAAACCGGCGGACCTCGGGTAGGGGGTCCCGAACTGTGCGTCTAGGCGGATGGTAACGGGAGACAAGGGACACGATGTTTTTACCCAGGTTCGGGCCCTCTCGATGGAGGTAAAACCCTACTCTTGCTTGATTGATATTGATGATATGGGTAGTACAAGAGTAGATCTACCACGAGATCAAGGAGGCTAAACCCTAGAAGCTAGCCTATGGTATGATTGTTATGTGTCCTATGGACTAAAACCCTCTGGTTTATATAGACACCGGAGAGGGCTAGGGTTACACAGAGTCGGTTACAATGGTAGGAGATCTACATATCCGTATCGCCAAGCTTGCCTTCCACGCCAAGGAAAGTCCCATCCGGACACGGGATGAAGTCTTCAATCTTGTATCTTCATAGTCTTGGAGTCTGGCCAATGATGATAGTTCGGCTATCCGGACACCCCCTAGTCCAAGACTCCCTCAAAGATCTTTATCGGTCAAACCGCATAACAACATACGTTGTTCCCTTTGTCATCGGTATGTTACTTGCCCGATATTTGATCGTCGGTATCCAATACCTAGTTCAATCTCGTTACCAGAAAGTCTCTTTACTCATTCCGTAATACATCATCTTGCAACTACCTCATTAGTCACATTGCTTGCAAGGCTTATAGTGATGTGCATTACCGAGAGGGCCCAGAGATACCTCTCTGACAATCGGAGTGACAAATCCTAATCTCGAAATACGCCAACCCAACATGTACCTTCGGAGACACCTGTAGAGCTCCTTTATAATCACCTAGTTACGTTATGACCTTTGGTAGCACACAAAGTGTTCCTCCGGTAAACGGGAGTTGCATAATCTCATATTCATAGGAACATGTATAAGTCATGAAGAAAGCAATAGCAACATACTAAACGATCAAGTGCTAAGCTAACGGAATGGGTCAAGTCAATCACATCATTCTCCTAATGATGTGATCCCGTTAATCAAATGACAACTCTTTTGTCCATGGCTAGGAAACATAACCATCTTTGATAAACAAGCTAGTCAGGTAGAGGCATACTAGTGACACTATGTTTGTCTATGTATTCACACATGTATTATGTTTCCGGTTAATACAATTCTAGCATGAATAATAAACATTCATGAAATAAGGAAATAAATAATAACTTTATTGTTGCCTCTAGGGCATATTTCCTTCAGTCTCCCACTTGCACTAGAGTCAATAATCTAGTTCACATTATCATGTGGTTTAACACCAATATTCATATCTGTATATGATTAACACCCATAGTTCACATCGTCATGTGACCAACACCCAAAGGGTTTACTAGAGTCAACATCTAGTTCACATTGCTATGTGATTAACACCCAAAGAGTACTAAGGTATGATCATGTTTTGCTCGTGAGAGAAGTTTAGTCAACGGGTCTGTCACATACAGAGCCATATGTATTTTGCAAATATTCTATGTCTACAATGCTCTGTACGGAGCTACTCTAGCTAATTGCTCCCACTTTCAATATGTATCCAGATTGCGACTTAGAGTCATCTGGATCAGTGTAAAAGTTTGCACCGATGTAACTTTTACGACGAGCTCTTTTATCACCTCCATAATCGAGAAATATTTCCTTAGTTCTTACTAAGGATTTTCTTGATCAATGTGCAGTGATCTACTCCTAGATCACTATTGTACTCCCTTGCCAAATTCAGAGCAAGGTATACAATAGGTCTGGTACATAGCATAGCATACTTTATAGAACCTATGACTGAGGCATAGGGAATGACTTTCATTCTCTTTTCTATTTTCTGCCGTGGTCGGGATTTGAGTCTTACTCAATTTCACACCTTTGCAACACGTGCAAGAACTCTTTCTTTGATCTGCTCCATTTTGAACTACTTCAAAATCGTGACAAGGTATGTACTTATTGAAAATCTTATCAAGCGCCTTGATCTATCTCAATAGATCTTGATGCTCAATATGTAAGTAGCTTTACCGAGGTCTTTCTTTGAAAAACTCCTTTCGAGACACTCCTTTATGCTTTGCGAATAATTCTACATTATTTCCGATCAACAATATGTCATTCACATATACTTATCAGAAATGTTGTAGTGCTCCCACTCACTTTCTTGTAAATACAGGCTTCACCGCAAGTCTGTATAAAACTATATGCTTTGATCAACTTATCAAAGCATATATTCCAACTCCGAGATGCTTGCACCAGTCCATAGATGGATTGCTGGAGCTTGCACATTTTGTTAGCACATTTAGGATTGACAAAAACTTCTAGTTGCATCATATACAACTCTTCTTTAAGAGAACTATTAAGGAATGCAGTTTTGACATCCATTTGCCAGATTTCATAAAATGTGGCAATTGCTAATATGATTCGGACAGACTTAAGCATCGCTATAGTTGAGAAAATCTCATTGTAGTCAACACCTTGAACTTGTCAAAAACCTTTTTGCGATAAGTTGAGCTTTGTAGATATTAACACTACTATCAACGTCCGTCTTCCTCTTGAAGATCCATTTATTTTTCTATGGTTTGCCGATCATCGGGCAAGTCCACCAAAGTCCACACTTTGTTCTCATACATGGATCCTATCTCGATTTCATGGCCTCCACCATTTTATGAATCTGGGCTCATCATCGCTTCCTCATAGTTCATAGGTTTATCATGGTCTAGTAACATGACTTTTAGAACAGTATTACTGCATTCACTCAGTGCGGACTGCTCTGGAAGACCTACGAGGTTCTCAGAGTAACTTGATCATAAGTTTCATGATCATCATCATTAGCTTCCTCACTAATTGGTGTAGGAATCATCGAACTGATTTCAGTGATGAACTATTTTCCAATTCGGGAGAAGGTACAGTTACCTCATCAAGTTCTACTTTCCTCCCACTCACTTCTTTCGAGAGAAACTCCTTCTCTAGAAAGGATCCATTTTTAGCAACGAATATCTTGCCTTCGGATCTGTGATAGAAGGTGTACCCAACAATTTCCTTTGGGTATTCTATGAAGACGCACTTCTCCGATTTGGGTTTCAGCTTATCAGGATGAAACTTTTTCACATAAGCATCGCAACTCCAAACTTTAAGAAACGACAACTTGGGTTTCTTGCTAAATCACAGTTCATATGGTGTCATCTCAACGGATTTAGATGGTGCCCTTTTAACGTGAATGCAGCTGTCTCTAATGCATAACCCCAAAACAATAGTGGTAAATCAGTAAGAGACATCATAGATCGCACCATATCCAATGAAGTGCGGTTACGACGTTCGGACACACCATAACGTTGTGTTGTTCTAGGTGGCGTGAGCTGTGAAACTATTCCACATTATTTTAATTGAAGACCAAACTCGTAACTCAAATATTCGTCTCCGCGGTTAGATCGCAGAAACTTTATTTTCTTGTTACGATGATTTTTCCACTTCACTCTGAAATTCTTTGAACCTTTCAACTATTTCAGACTTATGTTTCATCAAGTAGATATACCCATATCTGCTCAAATCATCTTGTGAAGGTTAGAAAATAACGATACTTGCCACGAGCATCAACACTCATTGGATCGCATACATCGGTATGTATTATTTCCAATAAGTCAGTAGCTCATTCCATTGTTCTGGGGAACGGAGTTTTAGTCATCTTGCCCAAAGAGGCACGGTTCGCAAGCATCAAATGTTTCATAACCAAGTGATTCCGAAAATCCATCTTTTATGGAGTTTCTTCATGTGCTTTACACCGATATGACCCAAACGGCAGTGCCACAAAAAATTTGCACTATCGTTATTAACTTTGTATCTTTTGGCATCAATATTATGAATATGTGTATCACTATGATCGAGATCCAACAAACTATTTTCATTGGGTGTATAACCATCGAAGGTTTTATTCATGTAAACAGAATAACAATTATTCTTTAACTTTAAATGAATAACCGTATCGCAGTAAACATGATCAAATCATATTCATGCTCAACACAAACGCCAAATAACATTTATTTAGTTTAACACTAATCCCGAAAGTATAGGGTGTGTGCGATGATGATCATATCAATCTTGGAACTACTTCCAACACTCATCGTCACTTCCCCTTTAACTAGTCTCTGTTTATTCTGTAACTCCTGTTTCGAGTCACTAATCTTAGCAACCGAACAAGTATCAAATACTCGGGGCTACTATAAACACTAGTAAGGCACACATCAATAACTCAGATATCAAATATACCCTTGTTCACTTTGCCATCCTTCTTATCCACCAAATATTCTGGGCATTTCCGCTTCCAAAGGACCATTTCCTTTGCGATAAGTACTCGGTTTCAGCTTTGGTCCAGCTTTGGGCTTCTTCACGGGAGTGACAACTTGTTTGCCATTCTACTTGAAGTTTCCCTTCTTTCCCTTTGCCCTTTTCTTGAAACTAGTGGTCTTTTCAATCATCAACACTTGATGCTCTTTCTTGATTTCTACCTTCATTGATTTCAACATCACGAAGAGCTCGGGAATCGTTTTCGTCATCCCTTGCATACTATAGTTCATCACGAAGTTCTAGTAACTTAGTGATGGTGACTAGAGAATTCTTTCAATCGCTATCTTATCTGGAAGATTAACTCCCACTTGATTCAAGCAATTGAAGTACCCAGACAATCTGAGCACATGCTCACTAGTTGAGCGATTCTCCTCCATCTTTTAGCTATAGAACTTGTTGGAGACTTCATATCTCTCAACTCGGGTATTTGCTGGAAATATTAACATCAACTCCTGGAACATCTCATATGGTCCATGACGTTCAAAACGTCTTTGAAGTCCCGATTCCAAGCCGTTTAAGCATGGTGCACTAAACTATTCTTCATTTTTGAGCTAGCCAAATGTTGATAACGTCTGCATCTGCTCCTGCAATAGGTTTGTCACCTAGCGGTGCATCAAGGACATAATTCTTCTGTGCAGCAATGAGGATAAACCTCAGATCACGGATCATTGCTACTAACATTTTTCAACACAGTTTTCTCTAGGAACACATATAAAAACATAGGGAAGCAAAAACGTAGGGAAGCAACAACGTGAGCTATTGATCTACAACATAATTTGCAAAATACTACCAGGTGAAAGTGCTAGTTATCGACTAGAGGGGGGGTGAATAGGCAATTTTTGTGAAAGTCTTCAAAACTTGGAAGTTTCGAAGGCAAACAATCGAAATAACGTAATTGATATGCAGCGGAATATAGACTACAATAAGCAAACCATAGTCAAGTATTCAATGATGTGAAAGTACAGGACTAATAGCAGCTAAGTAATAAGGATTAGGATGGAAGATAGTATGAAGCCAATCAACGATAGTAGTCAAGCAATGAAGTCAAACAGGTACGACAGATAGGCAATGACTTCACGAAGACAAACTCTAAGTAAAGGAAGGGAGAGGATAGAACCAGTGACTTGTTGAAGACATGGGATTTGTTGGACCAGTTCCAGTTGCTGTGACAACTGTACGTCTTGTTAGGGAGGCTGAGATTCAACTCAGAAGACCGCGTCTTCACCTTATTCCCCTTGAGCGAAGGACACACAGTCCTTGCCCAATCACTCTGGTAAGTCTTCAAGATAGACTTCCAAACCTTCACAAACTTCGTTCACCGGCAATCCACAATGACTCTTGGATGCTTAGAACGCGACGCCTAACTGACTGGAGGATTCACAGTCCTCAAGTGTAATAAGTCTTCAGTCACATGCATGTAAAGACTTCATGATGCCTAACACTTTTTGGCTCTCGGTGTTTGGGCTTGGTCCTCGCAAGGATTTCTCTCTCTCAAAGGCTTCGAGGTGGGTTGCTCTCAAATGACAAAAGCCGTGCACTAACTCTGAGCAGCCACCAATTTATGGTGTAGGGGGTGGGCTATTTATAGCCACTGGGCAACCCGACCTGATATGTCCAAAATGACCCTGGGTCACTAAGGAACTGACGCGTGTTCCAACGGTCAGATTTCAAACACACACGACAACTTTACTTGGGCTACAAGCAAAGCTGACTCATCCAGCTCTGGATAAGATTTGCTCTCATTGTCTTCGTCAAGACATAGGATTTGGGTTGAGCATCACTTGACCATTCGACTTAGTTCACTTGGACCCCACTTAATAGTATGGTGGTTCCTATGACTCAACAAAGAAGAAAAGGAAACAATGAAACAACACGATCTTCAAGCTCCATAGTCTTCACTCAATGTCTTCTCATGTCATAGTCTTCAATATGAATATCTTCACATACCACCATTGTCTTCAATGTCTTCATACATTTTAGGGGTCATCTTCGGTAGGTAAACCGAATCAATGAGGACACTACCTCGTTATCCCGCAATTCTCACAAACGCATTAGTCCTCAACCAACTTTGTCGTCAATACTCCAAAACCAACTAGGGGTGGCACTAGATGCACTTACAATCTCCCCTTTTGGTGATTGATGACAAACTAGTTGAAGTTTTCAACGGGGATAAAGTATGTGAAATTGTAAAGGATAGGGTATTGTCTTCATAAGTAGCAAGGGCTCCCCCTGAAGATGTGCATATAAGTAATTTGCTTTTGGAATGCAAATGCACATGGCAGGTTGTACTTGTGGAGATCCACTTCAACTTATGAAGATAATTCATGATGCATGAAATGATATAGCAAATAGAATGACATGCATAATGAAAAATGGATGTCTGCAGAATGATCTAAGTGCGGAAGTTATCATCGCACATGCGGAATTTATCATCGCATCACAGTAAAGCAAATAAGTAGCAGACGACCATCAAGTTTTTGTGTTACAACTCAAAGATCCAAATGTATCAAAAGCGAGAGTTGTAAACACGAGGCAAAATATAAAGCAACCGCCCATATGAACCCGCTTGAAGACTATCAAACTCATATGCTTCTCCCCCTTTTGTCAGTAAGGACCAAAAAGGTTTGAAGACATAGAGCATCTACTCGTCCTCATGAGTAGGTGAAGTAGCAGGGTTGTCGTTGTTGTTTGGCGGTGCAGATGTTCTTGGTGCAGTGTTGATGCGTGCAGAAGTCGGGGGCGGTGAAGTAGCATCATCTTCATCATCAATCACTCTGGCATTCATAGTTGCCGCGGAGGAAGAATAATCAGAGTCTTCAAGAGATGGAGTTCGACGTAGGACAACATTCCGGGGAGGAGTGGAGTCAAACTTGAATCTTTCAGTGAAGCTATCGTATTGAAGATCTGCTTCAGCACTGAGCAGAGTCAAACTCTTCCATGATCGCCGACAGGTTTCGTGAGTGAAAAAAGCATTCTTGGTGGCAAGATTTTGAATGCGATTGACGTCCACCAAGAGGCTTTGCATCTGTCTCTTGAGCCAAAAGTGATGCTTATCTTGTTTCTGATGAAGTGCCACAAGAAGTTCTCGGTCATTGAGAACACGAGAGCGCTTCTGAGGCCTTTGGGCAATGGTGCTTTCAGTAGCTTCAGTTTGAGCACGATGAGGTAGACGAGTGTTCCCAACCATTGGATAGATACGTGTTACTGCTTGGACGCCTTCCATGGGCTGAGTGAAGCTTTGGTGATCAACATTGTGAAGACAAAGAGGATTCTTGGCAGGCTCAGAGTATATGGCTTCAACTGACATATCAACCTCTGGTAGAAAGATCAGATGATTGCGAGCAGAGGGCTGATAGTTAACAGAGGAGTGTAGCTTGATGAGGCGCATGACCCATGGAGCATAGAATTTCAGGCCAAAAAGGTCAGATCCAGACGTAGCCAATTGCTGGATGAAGAATTCTTGTGCATTGAAGCTGATGCCATTGAGGATGTAAAAGACCAAAGTCTTCATGGCTCCTTCAGGTTTGGCCGCTGATGAATGCCCTTTGATAGGCCATAGAGTTTGCCTGATGATGTGATATATTGTGCGAGGCAGATACTCGAGGTCATCAACAAAGAACTCCTTCGGGTATTCAGCGTCAGATGGCAGAGGCTTCATCATGCTCAACATCTGGCTCATGTTGGGCTCTGGCTTATGGAAGATGCTCTCCAGTGCATTGCGGTGGAGTTGACAATCAGGTTCATACAGCTCTCCGGGAGTGGGTAGACCTGTAAGCTCAATAAGGTCAAGAGCTTTGGCTTCATGATGAACATTTCCTGTCATCCACTCGAGAACCCATGTCTTTATATCCCTGTTGTAGCCGCGAATGTGGAGGGTAGCATAGAATTGAAGCAAAAGTTCCTCATTCCAATGTTCTTTATCCATCACAAACCCGAAGCAGGACCGGCATCATGAAAGCGATCAAGTGCTTCTTCTAAGCATGGCAGTCCAGCAATGGCTTCAAAGTGTCGAGGCGCATATGAGGGAAAATGCGCCCTTGATCATACAGAACGCAGGAGTAATAGCTTCTCTGCTGATAGCTCCAGAACCGATCAGATGATATTCTTAGCTTTGTGTAGGGGTTCTTTGCGCTATCAAAGAAGGTGTTGTGGCTTTTGAAGCCATTGGCATTGAAGGACCCTGTAGAGTTTGCGATGACAGGAACCTTGGCGATCTTGGCTTTGGTTTCGGACACGAGGCCTATGCTCAACATGATAATCAAACCGAGGACCAGAGGCGTATATGGAGGGACCGCACGGGCCATCGGACAGTGGTTAGCTGACCATGATTGTATGCTTGCTCAATTGTATAGGGCCGTGGTGGCGGAACAGGAGCAGTGGCAACAGCTAAGGCGTCAGGCTGTACAGCAGAAGCTTCTGGAGTAGTTGCATCATTGGCTTCTGGCACATTGGTTGGTGTAGGCTCCACATTTACTTCAGCCATGATTATATCATTGGCTTCATTTGTGTTGGTGGTGGCATCCTCAAGATTTTCAACCTCCACTTGATGAGCTGGAGGGTCGGGCACTGGCACGTTCACATCAGGAACATCTTCTTCATTATTGGGGGAGTCGGGACACGTACGTTTTCTTGATTATCATCGGCTGATGCAGCCGGATTGTCTTCAGCAGCTTGGGCTTCAGACACGGAGACATTCACAGTTGGAGTGGCTTCAGGAAACACTTGACGTGCAACAGATGAGTGGTGCACTTCTCCTTCTGGAATGCTCGACAGAGGGACTTGAGGCCTGGGTCCTTTGCGAAGCCTGCGTAATGCTGGCGACGCCTTTGGAGACGGAGTTGGTTGGGCCTCAAAGTCTTCTTGTTCTTCTTGCACAGGTGGTGTGACTTGTTGTTGTTGTTGGGGAGTACTTGGGGAGTCTTGTTGTTGTGGGTGATCAGCCCATGATGCATCCTGAGCAATTGGCGTCAGAGGACGACCAATGCTGATGAGTTCGCTGTTCGTGAGAACAGGCGATGATACCGGGTTGTGTTCGATCTGAGGAAGAACTTCATCATCTTCAACATTGTCGTGGTGACCAATGTCTTCAGCAGCGGTGGGATCAACTGCTGGAATGTCTTCAGCTTCATGAGCCTCTGTGGAAGCAGGCTCATGAACTATCATTCGTCGTTCTTGGTGTTCAGATGCAGGGCGAACCACTGAGATAGGTTCAACAACTAAGGGCTCTGTGGGAGCAGCCCGATTTTCTTGGTTTTGCGCTTCTTCTTGGAGGGAGCAGCATCAGAGGCTTCAGTATTCTTCCTTTTTCTGGCTTCAGCCTCAGTAGCCCTCGTCTTCTTCTGTTCTGAAGAGGTTGACATGACCTTTGGCTTCGAGCCAATCATGCTGCTTGGGAAGATTATGCAAGGTGCTTCCTGCCTTGCAGGTGCAGATTGAGCAGTAGATAGCTTCTTCTTCTTTGCAGCCATTCTGTGGTCAATGCCAGGACGACCAAGAGATTTGCGCTTCTCAGCCTCATTGTAGGCTAGCACACATTTGTCAGCCAGACTCTTCATACGCTCACGAGAGCCTTGAGCTTCTTCACGCTTCTTGAGAAAGGCTTCTTTAAGCTCGTGCAACATGATCTTGAAGTTTCTGACATCTTGCACGCTGAGCTTGGCCACATGCTTCTTGAACTGAGCTTTCTCATAATCAATCTTGTGCTTCAGTTCAATGATGCGCTGAGCGAGAGCTAGCTCAGAAGCAATGGCTCCATTGAAAGAGACACTGAGGCCAATGGGAAGCTGCAGATCTTCAAAGCTGAGGTTTGGGGTGTCAAACCACTCATCAATGAAGTTATGGATGATTGCCACATCGAAGAGAGGCAAGTTATTGAAGATCTCTGCTTCTTCCTTGCTCTTGATTAGTTGCTCAAGGGCATCATCTGCAAGATCTTCCTCGCTGGATAAATCAATGTACTCTTCACGCAGAATGGCAGCAGGAGTCAAGGTTTGATTGGTATGCTTGACGATTTCCTTTTTCTTCTCCGTCCTCTTGGAGATACGTGATTGATCTTCAGACTGCACACTGTCTTCAGGAGGTGCAGTGGCCAGCGGCTTCGCTCGTGAAGCTTTTGGAGGAGCAGCTGATCTTGAAGCCTTAGGCTTCTTTAGCTTCTGCGGCTTTGGAGGAGGAGCTGGGGCTTCATCAGTGTCAGCATCATCATCCGAATGATCCACTTTGGCACCTTGGACCAAGATGTAAGTGATGAGGCCATCAAGGTTGGAGAAGGGGCCGATGACATTGGGATCAGCATCACGTGAGCCGTCAGCACGGGTGCAGAGGGACCAGGGTTGAAGTCTAATCCCAATGACTTCTTGTTTTCCTTGAGCGATGTCTTTGCGTGCTGGAAGTAGCGCTTGAAGAGAGTATCGTCACAACACCAGAGCAATGATGATGGGTCGGCATTTTCAGGCTGAGGTCCACGGACCATATAGGGATAGAAACCCTGTGCAATAGCTTCAGCTCTGTTCTTGGGTTGAAGGCCTCGATAGAGAATATCACCCCAAGGACTCTTGATAGCATTCTTCTCAGCGTACTCCTGGGTCACGAACCTGTATTTGAACCATTGTTCAGCCCAATATCGTCGAATCCATTGGATTCGTGTCTTGCGCTGATGATAATTCTCTTCAGGAGTCTTGTAAAGTTCTGCGAGGTCATCAGGCAAATCTTTTGATGTTCCCCCGCGACGCTGTCTGCCACCCTTCCTTACAGATTCCTCTGCAGCCATGAACTTCAAACTGAATGGCTTCAATACATTCAAAGGCTTCAAAGGCTTTCGCTTCTTTGGACAAACAGAACCGGCCGGAGAGTTAATATGATGTCAGAGGAATTTCGCAAACGAATGCGCACTATGAGAACCAAGGGATTCTCCCACGGACATGTACATGTGACAGCATTAGAGATGCGAGGGAAGGGGAAGAGGTCATATGCATTCTCAGAAGATTTTGAAGATAAATCAGTTTGAAGACATTGACCTCATGATGTGAAGACATTCACTTATATGTTGAGAGTTGGTTCCAGATTTGTACGAATCCGTGAATAAGTACAAGTGAGGAATCAAACTTGATACGAAATTTAAGTGAATAGACTAGGCAGTATGAGATGCAGACAGAATAGATCTAACATTGTGTAGACAGAAACCAATTTGGTAAAAAGGATGAATCTTGAAGATCAAAAAGATGGTAAAAATAGAGTTATATTTACCACACGAAGAACTGCTGGATGGGATGAATAGGAGACCGAGCAGTTCAATCCACCGTGCCCTAACTTGGCGACGGAGGACACCTACGGCGATGGCGGAGAGGACAATGTCCGCGGCCGGCGTGAGGACGGCGTCGGAGAAGTCGCAGCAGCTAAGCGCTTCGTCGCCGGCGTCGTCGAGAGCTAGCGGTGGCGCTAGGGTTTTGACGAGGTGGAGAGGTGGAAGAAGGTTTTCTTTACCGCAAGGGACATGTATTTATAAGGAAGTGTGTGGCACAGTGCAATTACGCAGGTGCCCCCGGCGGTTCACATCTAAGGGGCACGTGGCAAGCATGCAACATACTCAGAGTTGTCCCACGTTCCCACGCCCGCCAGGCATGTTGGATGGTTGTTCCGGCTTCTCTGGATTTAGAAAATAAGGATGAGTCATTTATAACAGACCTAATGTTTGTCTTTGTGTCTTCTGCTGACTAGGATGCAGAGAAGACATTCGACAGTTTCAACAGAATGCATATGATTTGGATAGATAGAGTTTGAGATGGAAAGCATAGAGAGATTAGGGTCCGATCACATTCACTTAGTTCAAAGGATTCAACTAGGAAGACATAGCTATAAGTGAATGCTGTAGAGGACAGAACACCAGTATATATATATCAGAAAGCAATCAAATCATCATAGTGAAGAAAATCATGAAGATAAATTGAAACTGAAGACAAACCAAATGCAAAGTCATTGCAAAAATAACCCCGTGAGTGAAACACTTCAAACCAAGAAATTTGGTGGTGGTGTTACCCACCGTATAGGAAGTATTAGACCCAGACACGACGCACAATTATCGTGGAGCGCCGAAGTCAAATTCCACGTTAATGTATTCACACTTAGAGTGTAAGTCTTCATTGATTGAAGATATACATTACTTCGTGTGTTGCACATCTAAGTCATCAACATGCATAAGTGTTAGGATGTGTGCCTGATCACAGGACATTTAAGGATTCCAAGATATTTAGCTCACACCGTAACTTGCAAAACCTTTTCTCATCCAAGGGCTTTGTGAAGATATCTGCCAGTTGCTCTTCTGTGTTGACGTGAATGATGTCAATATCTTTCTTCATGACATGATCTCTGAGAAAGTGATGACGAATTTCAATGTGCTTTGTCTTCGAGTCTTTGGACTGGATTGTTGGCAATCTTGATGGCGCTTTCGTTGTCGCAGAAGAGAGGCACTTGTTTCAGATTGATGCCATAGTCCTTGAGAGTTTGCTTCATCCATAGAAGCTGAGCGTAACAAGATCCAGCAGACAATGTATTCAGATTCAGCAGCTTGAGAGTGATACAGCTCGCTTCTTTGAAGACCAACAGACAAGTGATCGACCCGAAAGTGACATGTGCACGATGTAGACTTGCGATCCACCTTGTCACCAAATAATCAGCATCCGAGAATCCAACCAAATCAAATTTTGAGCCCTTTGGATACCATAATCCGAGTGTTGGGGTGTAAGCCAAATATCGAAGAATTCGCTTCACAGCTAAGTGATGTGATTCCTTTGGTGCCGCTTGGAATCGAGCACACATGCAAACACTAAGCATAATATCTGGCCTAGATGCACATAGATAAAGTAAGGAACTAATCATGGAGCGGTATACCTTTTGATCGAACTCTTTACCATTGTCGTCGGGACCAAGATGGTGTTTAGCTGGCATTGGCGTCGTGTAACCTTTGCAATCTTCCATTCCAAACTTCTTCAGACAATCTTTGAGGTATTTTTCTTGAGATATGAAGATGCCATTCCTTTGTCGATTTAATTTGAAGACCAAGGAAGAATTTTAGCTCACCCATCATGGACATCTGATATTGCTCTTGCATCATGTATCCAAACTCATCACTATACTTCTGGTTGGTGCAGCCGAAGATAATGTCATCCACATATATTTGGCACACAAACAGTTCACTGTCATATGTCTTCGTGAAGAGTGTGGGATTGAGGGATCCAGGTTTCAAGCCTTTGCTCTTCGGGAAGTCTTTGATCGTATCATATCAAGCGTGAGGTGCTTGTTTGAGGCCATAGAGTGCTTTGTTTTGCTTGTACACCATATCAGGATGTTTTAGATCTTCAAAACTAGGTGGTTGAGCTACGTATACTTCTTCAATCTTGCCATTGAGAAATGCACTCTTCACATCCATTTGATATAGCAAGATGTTGTGGTGGTTAGCATAGGCTAGTAGTATGCGAATAGCTTCAAGCCTAGCCACCGGAGCAAATGTTTCATCGAAGTCAATTCCTTCTACTTGAGTATATCCTTGAGCCACAAGACGTGCTTTGTTTCTAACAACTTGACCATGCTCATCTTGCTTGTTTCGATATATCCATTTTGTGCCAATAATGTTATGCTTGCGAGGGTCAGGTCGCTTGACAAGTTCCCAAACATTGTTCAGCTTGAACTGTTGAAGTTCTTCTTGCATAGCTTGAATCCATTCAAGTTCCATAAAGGCTTCAGCAACTTTCTTGGATTCTGATATTGATACAAATGAAAAGTGCCCACAGAAATTTGCTAGCTGTGTTGCTCTTGAGGGAGTAAGTGGACCAGGTGCATTGATGCTATCAATTATCTTCTCAATTTGTACTTCATTTGCAACTCGAGGATGAACTGGACGAAGACTTTGCTCTTGCTGATCATTGTCATCATTGGGAGGATTATCTTCAAACTGAGCATTGTCTTCAGGTTGGTTAGGTGCAGAAATGATAAGTTCCTCTTCAAGCTGTGCTTCAGAAGGCATGATTTCACCAGTTCCCATCAGCTTGATAAGTTCGCTGGGCGGAGCTTCGTCTATTGTACTTGGCAGAAGCTCTCTTTGTGAACCATTGGTTTCATCAAATCTCACGTCCACCGTTTCGACAATTTTGTAGAGATAGAGGTTGAAGACTCTGTAGGAGTGCAAGTCCTTTCCGTATCCAAGCATGAAGCCTTCATGAGCCTTAGGTGCAAATTTTGACTTGTGATGGGGATCCTTGATCCAGCACCTAGCTCCAAATACTCTGAAGTAGCTGACATTTGGCTTCTTGCCAGCAAGGAGCTCATAGGATGTTTTTTTCAGAAGCTTATGGATGTACACACGGTTGATAATGTGACATGCTGTATCGATAGCTTCAGGCCAGAACTTTCTTGGTGTCTTGTATTCGTCGAGCATTGTTCGAGCCATCTCAATGAGGGTTCTGTTCTTGCGCTCAACGATGCCATTTTGCTGAGGTGTGTATGGATCAGAGAACTAATGAGTGATTCCCATTGTATCCAGATAAAGATCAAGTCCGGTGTTCTTGAATTCAGTGCCATTGTCACTTCTGATATGCTTGATCTTCACGCCATAATTGTTCATTGCTCGATTGGCGAAGCGTCTGAAGACATCTTGCACTTCAGTCTTGTAGAGAATTATATGCACCCATGTGTATCTTGAGTAGTCATCAACAATGACGAAGCCATAGAGACAAGCAGTTGTTGTGAGGGTTGAGTAGTGAGTAGGTCCAAATAAGTCCATGTGTAACAGCTCGAAGGGTTGAGATGTCGTCATGATTGTCTTCGAGGGGTGCTTTGCCCTAGTCTTCTTTCCAGCTTCGCAGGCACCACACAGATGATTCTTCTTGAACTTGACACCCTCGATGCCTATGACATGCTTCTTATTGATGAGTGTGTGTAAGTTCCTCATGCCAGCATGCCCAGCCTCCGATGCCAGAGCCAGCATTCTGAAGCTTTTGCGACAAGACATACAGCAAGCTGTGGACCTGCTGAGAAATCTACCATGTATAGATCATCTTTTCGATACCCTTCAAAGACTAGAGACTTGTCAGATTCCATTAGTACAAGGCAACGATATTTTCCGAATAGCAAAATCATGTTCAAGTCACGAGCATTGAGATGTATATTGTTGAAACCAAGGGATTCAACAAGCATCACTTTATCCATGTGTTGATCCTTTGACATTGCAACTCTACCTAGACCCAATACCTTGCTTTTACTAGTGTCAGCAAATGTGATGTGACTCTTGTCTAATGGACGTAAGGTTGAGTCCTTGAGAAGACTTCGATCACCAGTCATATGATTTGTGCATCCGCTGTCCATAATCCATTCTGAAGCTTTTCGTGACATACCCTACAGTGCAGTTAGGATGATAGGCTTCACAAAGAGTGTTGTGAAGCATAAGCATTTGACAAACACAAGGATTATCACAGCTTAGATCAAGGTTAGGACTCATAGTATGACTGGTAAGCGATTCAGATGTGAAATATATAGTAAGACATTTTATCATGCGTCCTCAATGTGTTTTAGGTCCCCAGCAATAGCATCGGACGCCTTTGATTGCAGGATGGAGACCTTTCTCTGCAAAAGAAAGTTAATTCTTCTTCACCACCCACATTTTTAGGGGTGGCTTATAAGCAATGAGTCTAAGTGCAGCATCTGAGAATTCTGGCTTTAGAGCCCTAGAAAATAGCCTTGCAGGAGATGAATGATACTCATATGAATAAGCAGAAAAGTTCTTAGTTCTATGAACATAGCGGTTTGAAGACACACGCTCATATTCATAAGTCTGAGTATGGTTTCCCTGCAAAACATTGGCGTTAGGGTGACTCAGGTGAGTCCTGTATCTGTATGAAGCCTTTGGTCCATATGAAGCCATAGGTCTGGGGTTTGTCTTCTTCCTTGGTGGTGTCGTGATGACATTCACAGGAAGATCCTCAATGCATTGCTTAGGTACCCAGATCTTCTTCATAGGTGGTCCATTCCTGCAGTTAGTACCAATATACCTGGCAAACACTTCACCATTCTGATTCTTGAACAGCTTATAGTTTGCATCAAAGGATTCATCAATGACAATAGGATTAGCATAGGTAAAGCCAGATAAAGTGGATGGATCTACTGAAGGTTCCTTTGCAGTAACCCATGTGGTTTTGGGATACTGCTCAGGCTTCCAGTAGGAGCCATCAACATTCATTTTCCTTTCGAACCCAATACCCTCTTTCCTAGGGTTTCGGTTCAGAATCTGCTTTTTGAGGACATCACAAAGTGTCTGATGCCCTTTCAGACTCTTATACATCCCTGTTTCAAGCAATGTCTTCAACCTAGCATTTTCATCAACAATAGTAGTGGTATCCTCCGCAGAGGGGTTAGTAACCACATCAGTAGGTGAAGACAATGAAACAGTAGCAGCAGTGGAACATTCAGCAATAGAGGTAGCGTTATCACGCTCAGTGCATTTTAGACATGGTGGTTCAAATCCTTCCTGTGTAACGCTGATTTGTTGAGCAAGTAATGAATCGCGCTCCTTCTGAAGATCTTCATAATCCACTCTTATCTTTTCAAGGTCTTGCTTTCTTTGAAGACATTCAAAAGAAAGCTTCTCATGATCAGACAAGAGAGCATTATGTTGATCTTGAAGGGCATCAAACTTGGAATGAAGTCTCTGAAGACTCTCAGCCAATGCTTTTGACTGATCCATTTCTTCACCCAACATATCATCGCTCTTACTAAGCATGTCTTGAACCCTTTCCAAGACTCTTTCTTGTTTAGTGGCAAGGGAAGCAAGCTTGACATAACTGGGGCCAAATTCATCACCTGATTCATCATCACTAGTTTCAGAGAGGTAGCATTCAGTTACCTTATCACCCTTGCCATGAGGCATGGTGAAGATGATGGTGATTCAGGTGCAAAATTCATCTCTTTAAGAGACTCCTTGTAGTCCTCAAACCAAGGATCATGACGAGTACGATGACCTTCATAGACCTCAGAAAGCCGGTCCCAGATTAGCTTCGCATGATTGAGGTGCATGACGTTCCTGAACTGATTTCGGGACAGACAGGAGCAGATAACATCCTTCGCCGTGAGGTTCAGTAGAGTATACTTGCGAATGTCATCAGCCTCCGCCATCTTGCATAGATCGGTAAGACCAATCTCAGTGACGATCCACAGTTCGCTGTCCATAGCCATGATTTGCTTCTTCATCATGGCCTTCCACCGATCATACTCATGACCGTCAAAGGTGGGGCAAGATATGTTCCTCAATCCTGCAGTCGACATAGCTAAAACTCCAGGTGGTTAAACCGAATCACACAGAACAAGGGAGTACCTTGCTCTGATACCAATTGAAAGTGCTAGTTATCGACTAGAGGGGGGTGAATAGGCGATTTTTATGAAAGTCTTCAAAACTTGGAAGTTTCGAAGGCAAACAATCGAAATAACCTAATTGATATGCAGCGGAAGATAGACTACAATAAGCAAACCATAGTCAAGTATGCAATGATGTGAAAGTACAGGACTAATAGCAGCTAAGTAGTAAGGATCAGGATGGAAGATAGTATGAAGCCAATCAACGATAGTAGTCAAGCAATGAAGTCAAACAGGTACGACGGATAGGGAATGACTTCACGAAGACAAACTCTAAGTAAAGGAAGGGAGAGGATAGAACCAGTGACTTGTTGAAGACATGGGATTTGTTGGACCAGTTCCAGTTGCTGTGACAACTGTACGTCTGGTTAGGGAGGCTGAGATTCAACTCAGAAGACCGCGTCTTCACCTTATGCCCCTTGAGGTAAGGACACACAATCCTCGCCGAATCACTCTGGTAAGTCTTCAAGGTAGACTTCCGAACCTTCACAGACTTCGTTCACCGGCAATCCACAATGACTCTTGGATGCTCAAAACGCGACGCCTAACCGGCTAGAGAATTCACAGTCCTCAAGTGTAATAAGTCTTCAGGTCACACAGATAGAAAGACTTCAGTGATGCCTAACACTCTTTGGCTCTGGGTGTTTGGGCTTGGTCCTCGCAAGGATTTCTCTCTCTCAAAGGCTTCGAGGTGGGTTGCTCTCAAACGACAAAAGTCGTGCACTAACTCTGAGCAGCCACCAATTTATGGTGTAGGGGGTGGGCTATTCATAGCCACTGGGCAACCCGACCTGATATGTCTGAAATGACCCTGGGTCACTAAGGAACTGACGCGTGTTCCAACGGTCAGATTTCAAACACACACGGCAACTTTACTTGGGCTACAAGCAAAGCTGACTCATCCAGCTCTGGATAAGATTTGCTCTCATTGTCTTCGCCGAAGACATAGGATTTGGGTTGAGCATCACTTGACCATTCGACTTAGTTCACTTGGACCCCACTTAACAATGACGGTGGTTCCTATGACTCAACAAAGAAGAAAAGGAAACAAATAAACAACACGTCTTCAAGGCCCATAGTCTTCACTCAATGTCTTCTCATGTCATAGTCTTCAATATGAATATCTTCACATACCACTATTGTCTTCAATGTCTTCATACATTTTTAGGGGTCATCTCCGGTAGGTAAACCGAATCAATGAGGGACACTACCTGTGTTATCCTGCAATTCTCACAAATGCATTAGTCCCTCAACCAACTTTGTCATCAATACTCCAAAACCAACTAGGGGTGGCACTAGATGCACTTACACCAGGATTAAGTTCATGATAAATTGAAGTTCAATTAATCATATTACTTAAGAACTCCCACTTAGACAGACATCTCTCTAGTCATCTAAGTGATCACGTGATCCAAATCAACTAAACCATGTCCAATCATCACGTGAGATGGAGTAGTTTTCAATGGTGAACATCAATATGTTGATCATATCTACTATATGATTCACGCTCGACCTTTCGGTCTCCGTGTTCCGAGGTCATATCTATTATATGCTAGGCTCGTCAAGTTTAACCTGAGTATTCCGCATGTGCAACTGTTTTGCACCCGTTGTATTTGAACGTAGAGCCTATCACAGCCGATCATCACATGGTGTCTCAGCACGAAGAACTTTCGCAACGGTGCATACTCAGGGAGAACACTTCTTGATAATATTTAGTGAGAGATCATCTTAAAATGCTACCGTCAATCAAAGCAAGATAAGATGCATAAAGGATAAACATCACATGCAATCAATATAAGTGATATGATATGGCCATCATCATCTTGTGCTTGTGATCTCCATCTCCAAAGCACCGTCGTGATCACCATCGTCACCGGCGCGACACCTTGATCTCCATCGTAGCATCGTTGTCGTTACGCCATCTATTGCTTCTACGACTATCGCTACCGCTTAGTGATAAAGTAAAGCAATTACAGGGCATTTGCATTTCATACAATAAAGCGACAACCATATGGCTCCTGCCAGTTGCCGATAACTTTGGTTACAAAACATGATCATCTCATACAATAAAATATAGCATCACGTCTTGACCATATCACATCACAACATGCCCTGCAAAAACAAGTTAGACGTCCTCTACTTTGTTGTTGCAAATTTTACGTGGCTGCTACGGGCTGAGCAAGAACCGTTCTTACCTACGCATCAAAACCACAACGATAGTTCGTCAAGTTAGTGTTGTTTTAACCTTCACAAGGACCGGCCGTGGCCACACTCGGTTCAACTAAAGTTGGAGAAACAGACACCCGCTAGTCACCTGTGTGCAAAGCACGACGGTAAAACCAGTCTCGCGTAAGCGTCTGCGTAATGTCGGTGCAGGCGCTTGATAACAATACCGCTGAACCAAAGTATGACATGTCAGGTAAGCAGATGACTTGTATCTCCCACAACTCACTTGTGTTCTACTCGTGCATATAACATCAACGCATAAAACCTAGGCTCGGATGCCATCATTGGGAACGTAGTAATTTCAAAAAAATTCCTACGCACATGCAAGATCATGGTGATGCATAGCAACGAGAGGGGAGAGAGTTGTCCACGTACCCTCGTAGACCGTAAGTGGAAGCGTTATGACAACGTGGTTGATGTAGTCGTACGTCTTCACGATCCGACTGATCCAAGTATCGAACGTACGGCACCTCTGAGTTCAGCACACGTTCAGCTCGATGACGATCCCCGGACTCCGATCTAGCAGGGTTTCGGGGATGAGTTCCGTCAGCACGACGGCGTGGTGACGATGATGATGTTCTACCAACGCAGGGCTTTGGCAAGCACCGCAACGATATGACCGAGGTGGAATATGGTGGAGAGGGGCACCGCACACGGCTAAGGAACGATCACGAAGATCAACTAGTGTGTTCTAGGGTGCCCCCCTGCCCCCGTATATAAAGGAGGGAGGGGGAGGTGCGGCCGGCCCCCTAGGGGTGCGCCTAGAGGAGTCCTACTCCCACCGGGAGTAGGACTCCCCCCTCTTGCCTTGGTGGAGAAGGAAAGGGGAGGGAAAGGGGAAAGGGGCGCCGCCCCCTTCCTTGTCCTATTCGGACTAGGGGAGGGCGCGCCTGCCCCGGCCGCCCTCCTATTCTCCCTCATGGCCCACTAAGGCCCATTAACCCCGGGAGGGTTCCAGTAACCCCTGTTCCTAAGTAAAATCCGATTTCACCCGGAACCATTCCGATGTCCAAATATAGGCTTCCAATATATCAATCTTTATGTCTCGACCATTTCGAGACTCCTCGTCATGTCCGTGATCACATCCGGGACTCCGAACAATATTCGGTACATCAAAACTTATAAACTCATAATAAAACTGTCATCGTGATGTTAAGCGTGCGGACCCTACGGGTTTGAGAACTATGTAGACATGACCTAGAACTATTCTCGGTCAATAACCAATAGCAGAACCTGGATGCTCATATTGGCTCCTACATATTCTACGAAGATCTTTATCGGTCAAACCGCATAACAACATACATTGTTCCCTTTGTCGTTGGTATGTTACTTGCCCAAGATTTGATCGTCGGTATCCAATACCTAGTTCAATCTCGTTACCGGCAAGTCTCTTTACTTGTTCCGTAATACATCATATCGCAACTAACTCATTAGTCACATTGCTTGCAAGGCTTATAGTGATGTGCATTATCGAGAGGGCCCAGAGATACCTCTCCGACACTCGGAGTGACAAATCCTAATCTCGAAACACGCCAACCCAACATGTACCTTCGGAGACACCTGTAGAGCTCCTTTATAATCACCCAGTTACGTTGTGACGTTTGGTAGCACACAAAGTGTTCCTCCGGTAAACGGGAGTTGCATAATCTCATAGTCATAGGAACATGTATAAGTCATGAAGAAAGCAATAGCAACATACTAAACGATCAAGTGCTAAGCTAACGGAATGGGTCAAGTCAATCACATCATTCTCCTAATGATGTGATCCCGTTAATCAAATGACAACTCTTTTTTGTCCATGGCTAGGAAACATAACCATCTTTGATAAACAAGCTAGTCAAGTAGAGGCATACTAGTGACACTATGTTTGTCTATGTATTCACACATGTATTATGTTTTGGTTAATACAATTCTAGCATGAATAATAAACATTTATCATGAAATAAGGAAATAAATAATAACTTTATTATTGCCTCTAGGGCATATTTCCTTCAGAGACGAGTTCAGACGGAGACGAAGCCCCATTACCTCAACCTGGCGATATGCATGTGGAGTTCAAGAAGTCAAGCTTCCTTAAGATCCAATCTATCCCACCACGTTTTTTGCAGGACAGAAAGGCAGCATTATGCAAAAAGATAATGAAACTTGAGCTCGAGAATGAGGATCTGAGGGAGGAAAATTTTAGCCTCAGACGCAAGCTAGAGAAGAAAATGCAATGACTCCACCATCACCACCTCCGAAGGAAGAGATCTAATCACATGAGTATGGGCACTCCCCTTGGCAACTGCCAAGCTTGGGGGAGGTTCCCCGGTATCGTATCACCATCACACTCCTATCTTTACCGTTTTATGTAGTTTGATCCTTTTAGTAGTATCTTGATCTAGTAGATTAAAGTTTTGATATCAAGTAGTTTGAGTTTTGCTTTGTGATCTCCTTTTGTAATCGAGTCTGTGAGCTATCTATAATAAAGATTAGTGTTGAGTCAAGGGCTTTGCTATGTTTCCATGATCTTGAGAAAGTAGAAAGAATAAAAGAGTTCATATTGATCTTATGGATAGTGATAACTTCACACATAGAAAGTATGAGGCATAAAAATTGTTGAGAGTTGATGAACGTAGTTTTGGTCATCGTTGCAACTAATAGGAAGTGACAAGGAAAGAGGGGTTCACATATAAATATATTATCTCGGACACCTTTTTATAATTGGGAGCACTCATTAGGTATGACATGCTAAAAGAGTTGACGTTGGACAAGGAAGACAACGTAATGGTTTATGTTTTCGCGCATCTCAGTTAAAGTATATTGTCATTGACCTTCCAAACATGTTGAGCTTGCCTTTCTCCCTCATGCTAGCCAAATTCCTTGCACCAAGTAGAGATACTACTTGTGCTTCCAAATACCCTTAAACCCAGTTTTGCCATGAGAGTCCACCATACCTACCTATGGATTGAGTAAGATCCTTCAAGTAAGTTGTCATGTTGCAAGCAATAAAAACTGCTATCTAAATATGTATGACTTATTAGTGCAGAGAAAATAAGCTTTGTACGAACTTGTTGTGGAAGTAATAAAAGCGCCGGACTGCATAATAAAGGTCCACATACAAGGGGCAATATAAAGTGACGTTCTTTTGCATTAAGATTTTGTGCATCAACCCTAAACACACATGACAACCTCTGCTTCCCTCTGCGAAGGGCCTATCTTTTACTTTATGTTTTTACTTTATGCTTGAGTCAAGGTGATCCTCACCTTTCCCTTTTTCATTTTATCCTTTGGCAAGCTCCTCGTGTTTGAAAGATCATGATATATATATATATATCCAATTGGATATTAGTTAGCATGGGCTATTATTGTTGACATCACCTAAAGGTGAATACGTTGGGAGGCAACACAATAAGCCCCTATCTTTCTCAGTGTCCGGCTGAAACTCCATAACCACAAGTATTGTATGAGTGTTAGCAATTATAGAAGACTACAAGATAGTTGAGTATGTGAGCTTGCTGAAAAGCTCTATTGTTGACTCTTTCTGATGTTACGATAAATTGCAATTGCTTCAATGACTGAGATTATAGTTTGTTAGTTCCCAATGAAGTTTTTGAACCATACTTGACATTGTGAATTGATTGTTACTTGAGAATAAGAAATCATATGATAAAATCTATTTATGTTGCTGTTATTAGAATGATCATGATGCCCTCATGTCTGTATTTTATTTTTATTGACACCTCTATCTCTAAACATGTGGACATATTTTTGATTTGGCTTCGCTTGAGGACAAGCGAGGTCTAAGCTTGGGGAGTTGATCGTCCATTTTGCATCATGCTTTTATATCAATATTTATTGCATTATGGGCTGTTATTACACATTATATCTCAATACTTATGGCTATTCTCTCTTATTTTACAAGGTTTACCATGAAGAGGGGGAATGCCGGTAGCTGGAATTCTGGCTGGAGAAGGAGCAAACGTTGGAAACCTATTCTGCACAACTCCAAAAGTCCTGAAACTCCACGAAACATCTTTTTGGATTTAATAAGAATTTTTGAGCGAAAGAAATACACCAGGGGGCCCATACCCTGTCCAGGAGACAGGAGGGCGCCCACTCCCCCCCCCCTATAGGGCGCGCCCCCTATCTCCTGGGCCCCTTGGTGGTCCTCCAGTGTCCATCTTCTGCTATATCAGAGCTTTTACCCTGGAAAAAATCGGGGGCAAGCTTACGGGATGAAACTCCGCCGCCACGAGGCGGAACCTTGGCGAAACCAATCTAGGGCTCTGGCAGAGCTGCTCTACCGGGGACACTTCCCTCCGGGATGGGGAAATCATCACCAACGTCATCACCAACGATCCTCTCATCGAGTGGGGGTCAATCTCCATCAACATCTTCACCAGCACCATCTCCTCTCAAAACCCTAGTTCATCTCTTGTATCCAATCTTGTATCAAAACCACAAATTGGTACCTGTGGGTTGCTAGTAGTGTTGATTACTCCTTGTAGTTGATGCTAATTGGTTTACTAGGTGGAAGATCATATGTTCAAATCCTTTATGCATATTATTACTCCTCTAATTATGAACATGAATATGCTTTGTGAGTATTTACGTTTGTTCCTGAGGACATGGGTGAAGTCTTGCTATTAGTAGTCATGTGAATTTGGTATTCATTCGATATTTTGATGAGATGTATGTTGTCTTTTCCTCTAGTGGTGTTATGTGAACGTCGACTACATGACACTTCACCATTATTTGGGCCTAGAGGAAGGCATGGGGAAGTAATAAGTAGATGATGGGTTGCTAGAGTGACAGAAGCTTAAACCCTAGTTTATGTGTTGCTTTGTTAGGGGCTGATATGGATCCATATGTTTAATGTTGTGGTTAGGTTTACCTTAATACTTCTTTTGTAGTTGCGGACGCTTGCAATAGGGGTTATCATAAGTGCGATGCTTGTCCAAGTAAGGGAAGTACCCAAGTACCGGTCCACCCACATATCAAATTATCAAAGCACCGAGCGTGAATCATATGAACGTGATGAAAACTAGCTTGACGATAATTCCCATGTTTGCTCGGGAGCTCCCTTCTCATTATTAGAAATTGTCCAGGCTTATCATTTGCTACATAAAGGATTGGGCCACCTTGCTGCACTTTAATTACTTGTTACTCGTTACTATTTATCTTATCACAAAACTATCTATCACCTACAATTTCAGTGCTTGTAGAGAAAACCTTACCGAAAACCACTTATCATTTCCTTCTGCTCCTCGTTGGGTTTGACACTTTTACTTATTGAAAGGACTACGATTGATCCCCTACACTTGTGGGTCATCACTTCCTTCTGTAGTCATGCTCGATGTGACTTCCTGATTTGGCGCTCATAGTCTGAGTCAACAGGCTTGGGAGCTGGTGCTTTAGCATACGAATGAAGTGGTCAATCTTTTCCTCGGGCACTTTCTCCCTTGGCGGTGGTGCCGGTTTCGGTGCAAAATGGGCGTCCACTTGGGCCTACACTATGGCTGTGTTTTGCTCCTCGGTCATGTCGTAAGGCCTCTGAGGAAGAGGAGCAAGGCTTGGACCATATTTATATCGCTTGCCTCCGCCTGTACTTCCTGAACTACCTTGACTCGTACCGCTACGCACCATAGCTGCAGCGTGTCTCTTATGTGATTGCTGAGACGGCAGAGACGGCTGACCTGGCTGAGTTGGCGCAGGAGAAGTGGCCTCACGATGTTCCGGACTTGAAGCAGGAGGTGTGGCCTGACACGGTGCCGGACTTGAAACCGGAGAAGTGGCCTGATGCTGTGTCGGACTCGAAACCGGAGGAGTCAGCTCACGCGTTCGGGGACTTGGAGGAGGTGGCGTACTTCGAGGAGGGGTCGGCTCACGCGTTCGTGGAGTTGGAGGAGCGGGAGTCTGATGACTCGGTGGCAGACTTCGAGGAGGAGTCGGCAGACGACGCGGTGTCGCTGGACTTCGAAAGATGATGCAATCCTTTCTCCATAGGATGATACGATGTATGGTCTCTCCCAGTGTGCACTCATCTTCACCTCCAGGAATGTCAAGCTGTAGCCCCGAATATGGGTCCACCACTTCATCAACCAAGACACGAGCATAGCCCTCTGGAATCGGGATGCAATGGAAGGTTGCTTTGGGGGTAATTGTAAAAGCAACGCCGTCTGCCACCTTCATGGATATGTTCTTCATTTTGGAGTGTAGCTCAAGTTAGTGTTCTCTATGATGTCATCCACAGGGTATGTATCCAGCAGTGTGTTGCCCGGGGCGGAACCAATGCTGCTTCTCGGCATGGATGGGACGGTGCTATCCAATGCTGGACGATCATCTGCTTGCTGCTGCCGCTGCTGAGACCCCCTCTCCTGGCTAAGTGAGTCGATCTGCTGCTGCTGGAATTTGAGTGCCAAGTCCGTGTGCCTTGCTTCTAGGCCTTGAAGGCGTTCTGCGTCCTGCTTCCTTTGCTCCTCCTCCAGCTTCCCCTTCTTCTCCTCCTCCATCTTCTTTCTTGCACGGGTCCTGTAGTCCTCGTTCCATTCTGAAAAGCCCTCATACCAGGGAATAACGCCCTTGCCTCGTGTTCTTCCCGGGTGTTCAGGATTTCCTAGGGCGCGCGTAAGCTCGTCGTTCTCTCTGTTGGGCGTGAACACCCCCGTTCGAGCTTCTTCTATTGCATCAAGTATCTTTTGTTCGACTCCTTTTAGACTTGCCTTCTGTGAAACTAGGCCTGTCTTCGGGTCCAACGCCCCCCATGCGCATAGAACCAAGTTCTGCACCTGGGGGGCCAGCTCCTAGTAACCGGAGTGACCCCTGCATCCTCCATCTCTTGCTCAGACTTATCCCACTTAGGCATTCCCACCACGTAGCCACCTGGACCCAGCCTATGGAACTGCGTCTTTTTTGCGGCATTGGCCTTGTTTTTTATCGACCGTTCCTTAGATAATTCTAAATCCTTGAATTTCACGAAATCGTCCCAGTGTTCTCTTTGATTCTCTAGTGTTCCCGTGAATTCTTGAGTCTTCCTTTCTGCAGCGAGGTAGTTGGCCCATACAGTTTTCTTGTGGGTGTTGAATGCAATTGCCATCTTGTTAAGAGCAGCGCCCTTGACTTTCTCCACATCTGCTTCAGTGAAATGATCTGGTAGGATGAAATGTTCCATCAGAGATTCCCAAAGGTCTTTTTTGGCTCTGTCGTCGACCCAAGTAACACCTGGACGTTTAGTCTTTTGCTCTTTCCATTCTGGAATGGAGATCGGGAGTTTGTCCTTCACAAGAACTCCGCACTGACGAGTCCACTTGTTTGCAATGTTCTTAGGCGTGAGGGGTTCGCCACTAGTTTTTGTGGATTCGATGTTGTACTTTACACCCTCATTCAACAATCTGCCCAGGCCTCGCTTTGTCCTGTTGTCTGTAGAAGCAGATTTGCTCGATCCGAAGGGCTAAAAGAAGAAAGATCGATTCGTTAATATATCTTCAATAAAAAAACATGTGATGATCACCATGATGCCTGCTTATATAAATATACCTCGCCGGTAGTCTTTGTTATTTGAAGACCAGCATTGTTTGTGTCATCATAAACATTGTCTGTGTCATCATAATCATAATCATAGTTCATGACTTCATCAACTCGGTCGTCGAGATTCAATATCTTTTCATCACCCTCTCCGGTATTGTTCAGATATTGGGAGCCATCATCTGCTTCATTCAGATCATCTAGCCTGTGAGGGCTGCGTATGATGTCGAACAATTCCTCTTTTCTCTCTCTCTGCCGGTATTGTCTGCCATAGCTTTTACTTAACTAATACAGAAGAAATATAAAACAATTTAGTATTCAAATTACAATGCATGGATGCAATCAATAAGGAAAAGTTGAATCATATATATAGTACATAATATATGCATCGTCTCGATTAATATATAATCTCGAATACAACATCATCTTAATATATATAATCTCGAATACATCATCTCGAATATTATATATCGAATACATCACTGGCTAGGTACCTAATAAAGATCGAGTACTACAGAAGAATCTAGGCCACTCGCGGTTCCTGGGGCGCGGGCGGTGGACACCCAAAGAGAAGGAACCATCACAGGATCATATCTCCGGTCATCTGCCCAAAGAACCTGCCAAGTATTGGAGAACCTGACGTCCATAGCAGCCATGTAGCGATGGACGTGTTCGTCCTCCTCCCTGACATGGCAACGTGATACGTCTCCGTCGTATCTATAATTTTTGATTGTTCCATGCCAATACTCTACAACTTTCATATACTTTTGGCAACTTTTTATACTATTTTTGGGGACTAACATATTGATCCAGTGCCCAGTGCCAGTTCCTATTTGTTGCATGTTTTATGTTTCACAGAAACCCAATATCAAACAGAGTCCAAACGGGATAAAAACGGACGGAGAATTATTTTGGAATATTTGTGATTTTTGGGAGGAAGAATCAGCAAACGGTGCCGAGGTGGCCACGAGTGGCCCACACCACCACTCAAGGCGCGCCCCTATCTCGTGGGCCACCCGTAAGGCGGTTGATGCCCTTCTTTGGCTGCAAGAAAGCTAATTTTGGAAAGCGATCTGGCGAAGGTTTCAATAATCGAGATTCGGATCTCGGATATAAAGGAAGCGGTGCCATGGCGAATTACGAACGCGTAAACAGAGAGATAGATCCAATCTCGGAGGGCTCTCGCCCTCCCAAGCCATGGGAGCCAAGGACCGGAGGAAACCCTTCTCCTATCTAGGGAGAAGGTCAAGGAAGAAAAAAAGAAGAAGGGAGCTCTCCCCTTGCTTCCGTGGCGCCCGGAACGCCGGGGCCATCATCATCACCGCGATCTTCACCAACACCTCCATCATCTTCACCAACATCTCCATCACCTTCCCCATCTATATTCAGCAGTCCACTCTCCCGCAACCTGCTGTACCCTCTACTTGAACATGGTGCTTTATGCTTCATATTATTTTCCAACGATGTGTTGCCATCCTATGATGTCTGAGTAGATTCTCATTGTCCTATCGGTGATTGATGAATTGCTATGATTGGTTTGAGTTGCATGTTTTATTATTGGTGCTGTCCTATGGTGCCCTCCGTGTCGCGCAAGCGTGAGGGATTCCCGGTGTAGGGTGTTGCAATGCGTTCAAGATTCACTTATAGTGGGTTGCGTGAGTGACTGAAACACAAACCCGAGTAAGGGGATTGTTGCATATGGGATAAATGGGACTTGATACTTTAATGCTATGGTTGGGTTTTACCTTAATGAATCTTTAGTAGTTGCGGATGCTTGCTAGAGTTCCAACAACACCTACAAAGTACTTCTAGTTTCATACTTGTTCTAGGTAAAGCGAACGTCAAGCGTGCATAGAGTCGTACAGTGGACGATAGGACTTGAGAGAGTATTTGTTCTACCTTTAGCTCCTCGTTGGGTTCGACACTCTTACTTATCGAAAGAGGCTACAACTATCCCGTATACTTGCGGGTCATCAAGACCTTTTTTCGGGCACCGTTGCCGGGGAGTCATAGCGTGGGGTGAATATTCTCATGTGTGCTTGTTTGCTTTATCACTAAGTAATTTTTATTTGTTGTTCTAAGTTGTTCTCTATCTTTAGTTATGGATATGGAACATGAAATACCAAAAAAATTAGGTGTACTTGCTACTCATGGAGATGGGGTAACTCCTAAAACCCTCGATTCTCATTATGTGAGAGATATTATGTACTACTTTGATAATCCTGAGAAAACCCCATTCAACTTTATAATGGGAGACACGTTGGATCAACGTGAATACTTTAGGGATTATCGCTTGACACAAAAAGGGAAACTATTATGGGATCAATTTATTATGTTGCGATGGTATGCCCGGGATTTATGCTTGAGATATGATATTACTTGTTGCTCTAGGATGAAGGCTCCACACCTTCCCTTTTCATGCAAATTTAATGATAATGAAACCTTAGCTTCTTATGCTAATGGTATATATGATTACCATGATGTTGAACAAATAGAAGAATTTGTTGCTTTTAAGGCTGTTTATGAAATTGAATCTTTGTTTGAAAAGTATGAAGCTTTTGATGATGATGGTGTTTATAGGCCTGAAAATCTTTATATACTTAGATATTGCTATGAAAATTATGAATACAATTACTATATTAATGCATTTATTGAGAAAGTCTCCGCTGTCCAAGAAGAGACTAATATTTTGCAGGAAGCTATGGAAGAAGAAATTGATGAAACAGTGAGCTCATTGGATGAAAAAGATGATGAGGAGAGCGAAGAACAAAAGGAGGAAGAGCGGATTAGCTACCCGTGCCCACCTTCTAATGAGAGTAACCCTCCAACTCATACATTATTTAATTCCCTTCGTGCTTACGAAGGATGATTGCTATGATCCCTTGAATTTGTTTGAAATATCCCTTTTTGATGATACTTGCTATGCTTGTGGCCAAGATGCCAATATGAATTATGCTTATGGAGATGAACTTGCTATAGTTCCTTATGTTAAACATGAAATTGTTGCTATTGCACCCACGCATGATAGTCCTATTATCTTTTTGAATTCTCCAAACTACACTATATCGGAGAAGTTTGTGCTTACTAAGGATTATATTGATGGGTTGCCTTTTACCATTGGACATGATAATTTTGATGAATGTGATATGCATGTGCTTGCTGCTCCTACTTGCAATTATTATGAGAGAGGAACTATATCTCCACCTTTCTATGTTTCCAACACGATAGAATTGCAAGAAACTGCTTATACTATGCACTGGCCTTTACTTGGTGTGCATGAATTGTTCTTTTATGACATGCTGATGCATAGGAAGAGAGTTAGACTTCGTTGTTGCATGATATATGTTACTTTGTGCTCACTACTAAATTACAAATCATTGTTAATTAAAATTGGCTTTGATATACCTTGGGATCCGGGTGGATTCATTACTTGAGCGCCTAGCTTAATGGCTTTAAAGAAAGCGATGCCAGGGAGACAACCCGGAAGTTTTAGAGAGTCATTTATTTCTGTTGAGTGCTTTCATATAGTTTAAAAACAAAAAAAAATAAAGAGGGTAACCTAAAAAACTTTTCAAAAAGGAAAGTGAAAGTGAGAAAGACAAGCATTGTTGAAGTGGGAAAGCTCCTTGAACTTTGTTCATGCTCACGGAAACTTTGTGAATCTTGATTATAGAAACTTTTCAACAAAAATAATTATCCCCTTCTATAATTCCATTGTATTATAAAAATAATGTGCCAAGGTTTGCCTTTAGGATGTTTACAATGCTTGTTGGTTTGTACAGTGCAGGACAGAAACTTTGGCTGTAGTGCGCGATTTTACATTTTTAACTAGAACTCCAATTGGTTCTGATTCTTTCTGCACTGTCTTTATATACAACTTGTTTATTTTTCCCAATTTTGGTAGAAATTTTGGGGTACCAGAAGTATGGTGGATGTTCAGATTGCTACAGACTGTTCTGTTTTTGACAGATTCTGTTTTTGATGCATAGTTTGCCTGTTTTGATGAAACTATCAATTTATATTAGTGGATTAAGCCATGAAAAAGTTATGTTACAGTAGACACAATGCAAAAACAAAATATGAATTGGTTTGATACAGTACTTAGAGTAGTGATTTGCTTTATTATACTAACGGATCTTACCGAGCTTTCTGTTGAAGTTTTGTGTGGATGAAGTGTCTAACTGAGGAGGTCTCGATATGAGGAAAAGGAAGAGAGGCAAGAGCTCAAGCTTGGGGATGCCCAAGGCACCCCAAGTGAATATTCAAGGAGACTCAAGCGTCTAAGCTTTAGGATGCCCCGGAAGGCATCCCCTCTTTCTTCAACAAGTATCGGTATGTTTTCGGATTCGTTTCGTTCATGCATTATGTGCAAGTCTTGGAGCGTCTTTTGCATTTAGTTTTCATTTTCTTTTATGCAGCATGCTGGTATGAGATAGTCCTTGATTGATTTATAGAATGCTCATTGCACTTCACTTAAATCTTTTGAGTATGGCTTTATAGAATCTTTCATGTGCTTCACTTATATCATTTGAAGTTTGGATTGCCTGTTTCTCTTCACATAAAGAACCGCCATTTATAGAATGCTCTTTTGCTTCACTTATATTTGTTAGAGCATGGACATATCTTTTGTATAAAGAATTAAACTCTCTTGCTTCACTTATATCTTTTTAGAGAGATGACAAGAATTGGTCATTCACATGGTTAGTCATAAAATCCTACATAAACTTGTAAGATCGCTGAATATGATATGTTTGATTCCTTGCAATAGTTTTGCGATATAAAGGTGGTGATATTAGAGTCGTGCTAGTTGAGTAATTGTGAAATTGAGAAATACTTGTGTTGAGGTTTGCAAGTCCCGTAGCATGCACGTATGGTGAACCGTTATGTAACGAAGTTGGAGCATGAGGTGCTCTTTGATTGCTTTCCTTATGAGTGGCAGTCGGGGACGAGCGATGGTCTTTTCCTACCAATCTATCCCCCTAGGCGCATGCGTAGTAATACTTTGCTTCGAGGGCTAAGTAGAATTTTGCAATAAGTATATGAGTTCTTTATGACTAATGTGAGTCCATGGATATACGCACACTCACCCCTTCACTTTGCTAGTCTCTATTGTGCCGCGCAAATTTCGCCGGTATCATGAACCCATTATTTACCCTGCTCAAAACAGCCACCATACCTACCTATCATGGCATTTCCATAGCCATTCCGAGATATATTTCCATGCAACTTCCATCATCATCATATACATGACTTGAGCATTCATTGTCGTATTGCTTTGCATGATCGTAAGATAGCTAGCATGATGTTTTCATGGCTTGTCCGTTTTTTATGTCATTGCTATGCTAGATCATTGCACATCCCGGTACACCGCCGGAAGCATTCATATAGAGTCATATCCTTGTTCAGATCGAGTTGTAATATTGAGTTGTAAGTAAATAAAAGTGTGATGATCATCATTATTAGAGCATTGCCCCAGTGAGGAAAGGATGAAGGAGACTATGATTCCCCCACAAGTCGGGATGAGACTCTGGACTTTATGAAAAATAAAAGAGGCCAAAGAAGCCCACCAAAAAGGAAAAAACATAATAAAAAAATAAAAAAAGAGAAAAAAGAAAAAAATGAGAGAAAAAGAGAGAAGGGGCAATGTTACTATCCTTTTACCACACTTGTGCTTCAGAGTAGCACCATGTTCTTCATATAGATAGTCTCTTGAGTTATCACTTTCATATACTAGTGGGAATTTTCATTATAGAACTTGGCTTGTATATTCCGATGATGGGCTTCCTCAAACGCCCGAGGTCTTCATGAGCAAGCAAGTTGGATGCACACCCACTTAGTTTCCAGTTTGAGCTTTCATACACTTATAGCTCTTAGTGCATCCGTTGCATGGCAATCCCTACTCACTCACATTGATATCTATTGATGGGCATCTCCATAGCCCGTTGATACACCTAGTTGATGTGAGACTATCTTCTCCCTTTTTGTCCTCACAACCACCACCTTATACCACCATAGTGCTATGTCCATGGCTTGCGCTCATGTATTGCATAAGAGTTGAAAAAGCTGAAGCGCGTTAAAAGGTATGAACCAATTGCTCGGCTCGTCATCGGGGTTGTGCATGATTTGAATGCTTTGTGTGATGAAGATGGAGCATACCCAGACTATATGATTTTGTAGGGATGAGCTTTCTTTGGCTATGTTATTTCGATAAGACATAATTGCTTGGTTGGTATGCTTGAAGTATTATTGTTTTTATGTCGAATGATAGACTATTGCTTTGAATCACTCATGTCTTAATATTCATGCCATGATTAGACATATGATCAAGATTATGCTAGGTAGCATTCCACATCAAAAATTATCTTTTTTATCATTTACCTACTCGAGGACGAGCAAGAATTAAGCCTGGGGATGCTGATACGTCTCCGTCGTATCTATAATTTTTGATTGTTCCATGCCAATACTCTACAACTTTCATATACTTTTGGCAACTTTTTATACTATTTTTTGGGACTAACATATTGCTCCAGTGCCCAGTGCCAGTTTCTGTTTGTTGCATATTTTATGTTTCGCAGAAACCCAATGTCAAACGGAGTCCAAACGGGATAAAACGGATGGAGAATTATTTTGGAATATTTGTGATTTTTGGGAGGAAGAATCAACGCGAAACGGTGCTCGAGGTGGCCACGAGAGTTGCCCAGGCCACCACTCCAGGGGGCGCGCCCCCCTATCTCATGGGCCACCCGTAAGGCGGTTTATGCCCTTCTTTGGCCACAAGAAAGCTAATTTTTGGAAAACGATCTGGGCGAGGTTTCAGTCCAATCGGAGTTACGGATCTCCAGATATAAAGGAAACGGTACCAGGGCAGAATTACAGAACGCAGAAACAGAGAGATAGATCCAATCTCGGAGGGGCTCTTGCCCCTCCCAAGCCATGGGAGCCAAGGACCAGAGGGGAAACCCTTCTCCCATCTAGGGAGAAGGTCAAGGAAGAAGAAGAAGAAGGGGGGCTCTCTCCTCCTTGCTTCCGGTGGCGCCGGAACACCGTCGGGGGCCATCATCATCACTGCGATCTTCACCAACACCTCCATCATCTTCACCAACATCTCCATCACCTTCCCCCATCTATATTCAGCGGTCCACTCTCCAGCAACCCACTGTACCCTCTACTTGAACATGGTGCTTTATGCTTCATATTATTTTCCAATGATGTGTTGCCATCCTATGATGTCTGAGTAGATTTTCGTTGTCCTATCGGTGATTGATGAATTGCTATGATTGGTTTGAGTTGCATGTTTTATTATTGGTGCTGTCCTATGGTGCCCTCCGTGTCGGCATAGCGTGAGGGATTCCACTATAGGGTGTTGCAATGCGTTCATGATTAAGCTTATAGTGGGTTGCGTGGTGGTGAAACACAAACCCGAGTAAGGGATTGTTGCGTATGGGATAAAGGGACTTGATACTTTAATGCTATGGTTGGGTTTTACCTTAATGAATCTTTAGTAGTTGCGGATGCTTGCTATAGTTCCAATCATAAGTGCATATGATCCAAGTAGAGAAAGTATGTTAGCTTATGCCTCTCCCTCAAATAGAATTGCAATAGTGATTATCGGTCTAGTAAAGTAGTCAATTGCTTAGGGACAATTTCACAACTCCTACCACCACTTTTCCACACTCGCTATATTTACTTTATTGTGTCTTTATCTAAACAGCCCCTAGTTTTTATTTACGTGTTCTTTATTATCTTGCAAACCTTTCCAACAACACCTACAAAGTACTTCTAGTTTCATACTCTTCTAGGTAAAGCGAACGTCAAGCGTGCGTAGAGTCGTATCAGTGGCCGATAGGACTTGAGAGAGTATTTGTTCTACCTTTAGCTCCTCGTTGGGTTCGACACTCTTACTTATCGAAAGAGGCTATAACTATCTTGTATACTTGTGGGTCATCACGATGCACCACCTCCGGCAGCGCCGGCTCCCTCTGCACCGAATGTGGCCCACGCGAACGCCACCAAAGGAGATCAGGGTCGACGACGGGACCCAAGGCAGGGTTCCTCACCAAGCGGCACGCCCCTCCAGGTAGCACCTCCCAGTGCCAGCCCGGCGGAGCCCAGTCCCGGACATGGGTCCTCTGAAGCAGGGCATCGTCGCGAACGGGTCGACGGCGAGGACGCGGGCCAGGCATATCGTCGAGAACAAATACTATATGCTCGCAAAAAGTAAGATTTTGTAAATGATTGGATTGTGATAACTAAAATTCTATATATATGCAAATTCTAACAATTTGACATTAATCTAATTCATCTAATTAACTAAAACTAATTCTAAAATTTCTAACATTTCTGATTATATAACTAACATTTCTATAACATTTCTAATATTTATAACATTTATAACATTTCTATATAACTAACATTTCTATAACTAAAACACAGAAAAATTTATAACATTTCTATATAACTAATATTTCTATAACTACAAAACAGAATAATTTCTAACATTTCTATAACTAAAAAACAAAAAAAATCTATAACTAAAATTCTATAGTGTGTGTGTGTGTAGTGTGTGTGTGTGTGTGGACATGGCGGCCGGGGTGAGCTCACCACAGGCGGCAACAGGCGGCAGGTGAGGCGGGCGGCGACGACGGGCGACAGGGACGGGCGGCGGCGACGAGGCGGGCGGCGGCGAGGCGGGCACGCAGCGACGGGACGACGGGACGGGGCCGGTCGGGCGGCGGCGGCGGGGGACGGCAGGCGGCGATGGCATCGATCGGGCAAAGCGCGCGTCGTCGACGGAGAGAAGAAAGCAGAGAGGGAAACTGAATTTTTTTCCAAGTGTTGTATATATAGGATGGACCTTTAGTACCGGTTGGAGCCACCAACCGGTACTAAAGGTTTGTTTTGGCCAGGCCAAGCGGTAGGAAGCACCCCCCCCCCTTTAGTATCGGGTGATGGCACCAACCGGTACTAAAGACCCCCTCTTTAGTACCGGTTGCAGCCACCACCCGGTACTAAAGGGGGTGCGCTGGTGCAGTGTGGTGCGGCAAGTTTAGTCCTACCTCGCTAGTCGAGGGGCTACCGCACTGGTTTATAAGCCCTAGTGCGGTAGCTCTCTCGAGCTCCTCTCCTAAGCACGCCTACTGGGCCTACCTTACTCAGTCTTGTCATGTGGGCCTCTTGGGCCTTTGCGGCCTGCATCTGGCCCAACAAAAGGTTGTGTTTCTAGTCGTATGCAGCCGCCGCTTTGGCCCGATGGTGGGCTTTTTATTTTCTTAATTTTTTTTGCTTTATTTATTTTTGTTTTATTTATTTTTGAGTTGTTTTTGCTGTATTTAGAGTTTCTTTGTGAATATTTTTGCTTTAGGTACAAAAATTACAAACTTTCTTTTAGTGCCGGTAGTTTTCAAATTTGAATAGTTTAAATTTTGAAATATTTGAAATTTGTGTGAATCACTAGTTTGTGAATAACTTAACTTTGAAAAAGATTTTTCAGTGATTCTTTTTCTTATGTTTAATATTAGTGTGTTTTATCATTATATTCAATTTGGTAATGCTTAGGTTATTTAAAAATGAAATGCCTTTGTAATGAGATGAGTTTTAAATAAAACCACGATACTTGAAAGAGATTGTCCATTTTGTACACGAAGTGCATCCAGTTTTACCGTAACCCTCTCTACTTTTTGCACATGCTATGTGGATGAAATTATGATACCATGCCAACTTTCAACCTTTTCTGAGTTCATTTGAAATGCTTTTCAATTTCAGGTCATTTAGTGAAAAAATCAGTAAATGCATGAAAGAATTTGTTTGCACATAAAATTTCTTCGCGTTTCAAATGCCAAAACACATAACTACCCTAACTATTACAGAGATTCCCTCCTGGGTGTGAAACACAGATGAAAGTGATGATAGTGAAGCTGATCACATCCCAGATCTTTGGGTGTGAAACTTTTTCTTCGCGTGTGTCCCATTGCGCCGTAGCCATGGAAATCTTCATCATTTAACTGAATGCTTGGGTCAATATTCACTGAGAATGGAGCAATTTCATCAAACTTTTCATAAGCTTCTGACATGTCTGTCTTGTCATCCACTCCCACGATGTTTCTTTTCCCTGAAAGAACTATGTGGCGCTTTGGCTCGTCGTATGATCCATTCGCTTCCTTATCTTTTCTTTTTCTCAGCCTGGTAGACATGTCTTTCACATAAAAAACCTGTGCCACATCATTGGCTAGGACGAATGGTTCGCCTGCATACGCAAGATTGTTGAGATCCACTGTTGTCATTCCGTACTGCGGGTATTCCGTTACCCCGCCTCGTGTCATATTGACCCATTTGCACCGAAACAAAGGGACCTTCAAACCACCTCCATAGTTAAGTTCCCATATGTCCTCTATGTAACCATAATATGTTTCCTTTCCCGTGTTGGTTGTTGCATCAAAGCGGACACCACTGTTTTGGTTGGTGCTCTTCTTATCTTGGGCGATCGTGTAAAATGTATTCCCATTTATCTGGTACCCTTTGAAAGTCATTATATTCGAAGATGGTAACTGGGACAGCGAGTACAGGTCATTTTGAATATCGCCATCATTCATGGCACGTTTCTGCAACCAATCGGCAAAAGTCCTCGTTTGTTCACGTGTAATCCAGTCGTCAGACTTCTCCGGGTGTTTGGATTGTAGAAAATTCTTGTGTTCCTCCATATACGGAGCCACCAAGGCGGAATTCTGTAGAACTGTGTAGTGTGCTTCAGTGAGAGAATGCCCATCCATACATATTATTTGATGCCCTCCTAGCGTGCCTTTTCCATCTAGTCTGCCCTTATGCCGGGATTCAGGAACACCAATCGGCTTAAGGTCAGGAATAAAGTCAATACAAAACTCAATGACCTCCTCATTTTCATGGCCCTTCGAGATACTTCCTTCTGGCCTAGCACGGTTATGAACATATTTCTTCAAGACTCCCATGAACCTCTCAAAGGGGAACATATTGTGTAGAAATACAGGACCCAAAACATTAATCTCTTTGCAAAGGTGAACTAGGACGTGCGTCATGATGTTGAAGAAGGATGGTGGGAACACCAACTCGAAACTGACAAGACATTGCACCAAATTATTCTGTAACCTTGGTATGATTTCTGGATCGATTACCTTCTGAGAGATTGCATTGAGGAATGCACATAGCTTCACAATGGTTAATCGAACATTTTCCGGTAGAAGCCCCCTCAATGCAATCGGAAGGAGTTGCGTCATAATCACGTGGCAGTCATGAGACTTTAGGTTCTGGAACTTTTTCTCGCCATATTTATTATTCGCTTTATATTCGACGAAGCGGGACGGTACCTTCATGCTTTGAAAGGCATTCAAAGAAGATTTCCTTCTCTTCTTTGGTAAGAGCATAGCTGGCTCGACCTCGATGTATGCCGTCTTTTCCGTGCATCGTTGCTGGTCCTCCGTGCCTCTGGTGTATCTTTTGTATTCCCATACACGCCCAAAAAGCCAAGCAGGGTCAGGCAAAGATTCTTCGTCACGTGCATCACATCGATTGCGGAGCGGACCTCTAGGTCTTTCCAATATGGCAGGTCCCAAAATATAGATTTCTTCTTCCACATGGGTGCGCGTCCGTCGGCGTCCTTGAACAGGTTGTCCGCGGGATAACTTTCCAAAGATTACCTTCAAATCCTTGACCATATCATGTACATCAGCACCAGTACGATGGCGAGGCTTCGTCCGGTGATCCGCCTCACCTTTGAAATGCTTGCCTTTATTTCTTACGGGATGCCTACTCGGAAGAAATTGACAATGTCCTAGGTACACATTCTTCCTACAATTATCCAAATATATCTTTCGGTATCTTCCAGACGGTCGTGCATCCGCGGTATCCCTTGTTTATCATCACGAAGGTTCTTGAGAGCAGGCCAATCATTGATGGTCACGAACACCAACGCCTTTAGGTCAAATTCTTCTGTCGTGCTCATCCCACGCACGTACACCTGTTCTATTCCACAGCTGTAATAGTTCTTCAACTAATGGCCTTAGGTACACATCAATGTCGTTGACGGGTTGCTTAGGGCCTTGATGAGCACTGGCATCATAATGAACTTCCGCTTCATGCACAACCAAGGAGGAAGGTTATACAAACATAGAGTCACAGGCCAGGTGCTATGGTTGCTGCTCTGCTCCCCAAAAGGATTAATGCCATCTGCGCTTAGACCAAACCATACGTTCCTTGGGTCACCTGCAAACTCCTCCCAGTAATTTCTCTCGATTTTTCTCCACTACGAACCGTCAGCGGGTACTCTCAACTTTCCGTATTGCTTACGGTCTTCTCCATGCCACCGCATCGCCTTCGCATGCTCTTTGTTTTGGAACAAACGTTTCAACCGTGGTATTATAGGAGCATACCACATCACCTTGGCAGGAATCTTCTTCCTGGGGAGCTCGCCCTCGACATCACCAGGGTCATCGTGATTGATCTTATAACGCAATGCACCGCATACCGGGCAAGCGTTCAAATCCTCGTACTCATCGTTGTAGAGGATGCAGTCATTAGGGCATGCATGTATCTTTTGCACCTCTAACCCTAGAGGGCAGACAACCTTCTTTTCTTCGTACGTACTCTAGGGCAATTCGTTGTCCTTTGGAAGCATATTCTTTATCATTACCATCAACTTTCCAAATCCCTTGTCAGATACACCATTCTCTGCCTTCCATTGCAGCAATTCCAGTGTGGTGCCTGAAAGCACATTTGCTCCCTGGGTGGTTTTGGTAATTAATGACAACATACTTTGTGGTTGGACTAATGCTTTTATCAAGTATGTTTCAGGAAAGTCAATCACTTTGGCATGGCAAAAGGACTAGAAAGGTGGACCCCTAGGATGCTAAGGAAAGCATTGGCAAAAGCTCAAGACTCTATTTTTGGTTTAGTGATCCAAGATCACATTGAGTCTATAGGAAAGCCAATACTATTAAAAGGGGATGAGGTAATGATAATGATCTGGTTGCTCAAGTGCTTAGTGATACATCTCCTAGACTATCAGCACCTCTCACTTCCAATACACACTCATAAGTAATCTCGGTCCCACCGATTCCACAAACTCAGTCACACCGAGATGAACCACCTCAGCCATATAGCCAAACCCTAGTAATTTCGGATTTTCCGATTCCAAACTCGGTCTCACCGAAACTAGTGTTGCCAAGCTTCTGTAACCTTCTGTAATCAAATCGGTGTCACCGAGATGATAAAGTCGGTCCCACCGAGAATGGCAAACCCTAGTCTTTGGAAGAATCGGACTAACCGAGATCGTATTTTCGGTCCCACCGAAAATCCCAACGTTCACAAGATTTGAACTTTCGGTCTCACCGAGTTGTCAACTTCGGTCTGACCGAGATTGGTCAAATGTGTGTAGCAGTTGGATTTTGTGTGGAGGCTATAAATACCCTCCACCTCCTCTTCATTCGTGGAGAGAGCCATCGAAAAAACTACCACTCCTACCTTACATTTACGAGAAGAAAACTACCTACCCTTGTGTTGAGATCAAGTTGCTCCACTCCCACCATATGAAACTTGATTTCTAGCCTTCCCAAGTTGCTTTCCACTCAATCCCTTCTTCCACCACAGCCAAATCTGTGAGGAGAGTTGAGTGTTGGGGAGATTATCATTTGAAGCACAAGAGCAAGGAGTTCATCATCACCAACACCATCTATTACCTTTTGGAGGGTGGTGCCTCCTAGATTGGTTAGGTGTCGCTTGGGAGCCTCCGTCAAGATGTGGAGTTGAACCAAGAAGTTTGTAAGGGCAAGGAGATCACCTACTTCGTGAAGATCTACCCCGAGTAAGGCTAGTCCTCCGTGGGCGTAAGCCGTGATGGCATAGACAAGGTTGCTTCTTCGTGGACCCTTCGTGGGTGGAGCCCTCCGTGGACTCTCGCAGCCGTTACCCTCCGTGGGTTGAAGTCTCCATCAACGTGGATTGACGATAGCACCACCTATCGGAACCACGAGAAAAATCTCCGTGTCTCCAAATTGCGTTTGCTCTTCTCAACCCCTCCTTACTACTTGTGCAATTTACTTTCCGCTGCCCATACTCTAGAATTGCATGTGTAGTATGATACTTGACATGTATGCATGTTGCTTGACTTGATCTCCATTGTGAACTTGACTAAAACTTGTCATTGCTTTAAGGCACAAAATTTTTATCTTGTCGAGTAGTCTAATCCCCCCCCTCTAGACACTCTTCCCTTCAACGATCCTACAATTGGTATCAGAGCATTGGTCTCCATTGCTTTGGTTTGCACACCATTGGAGGAAGATGGACGTGTCTACGTTTGGGAGTGTTAGCCATAGAGTGCCTATTCTTGATGGAGTGTCCTATAACTCGTGGAGAATTGAAATGCTTGCTATCTTTAAGATGTACAACTTGTGCAAATATGTTGAAAACCCATATGTACCTCCATTTGACCCCTTGCACCCTACAATGGATGAAGAGCTTGATTTGCTTCGTAACCTTAGAACTGTCAATCTTATCATTAGAGGTTTGCCCGATAACTTGCTTGAGCTTGTCACAAACTTTGAGTGCGCCCATGCTATATGGAAGTTCTTGGAAGAACTTTATCCGGACTACTCCTTGAGAGGTCTTGATGAAATTCTATACAAGACTGTTGAATTTGATATGTTGCGCCCCAATGATCCTAACTTTGACAAATGCTTCTTTGAGCTTCGTGATCTTATGAAACGGAAGGGTGATTCCGGACTTATCAATGTTCTAGTTAGAAATGCTCTTGTATTGCATTCCGATGATTATTATCACATTGACAAAAATGATGCAAGTCATTGTCAAATTGACCTAGGTGTTGATGACGAACTATCTATGGGTCAATATGATGATGAGCATGAGCATGATGACGATTACTCCGATTCAGACACCGAGCTAGATAAGATCATGAAGAGTCTCAATCTTATGGCAAATTTGAGAGACTATATATCCGGTGGAAAAGAGTGGATTCTTGATAGTGGATGCACCGATCACATGACCGGGGATGAAGACATGTTTCGAGAGCTCGCAAAGAACGATGGTCCACGCAAGTATGTGACTTTTGGAGACAACTCCAAGGGTAAAGTACTTGGCCTTGGTAAGGTGGCCATATCTCATGATAGCTCCATTCAAAATGTCATGCTTGTTGAATCACTTGGATACAATTTGCTTTCCGTGTCTAGATTAGTGACTTTGGATTCAATGTGCTATTCATCAAGTAGATTGCCAAGTTTTTCGTCGTGACAATCATAACATGGTCTTTACCGGTATCCGTAGAGGTGATTTGTATATCGTTGATTTCACTAAGAAAGCTCAACCTAGAACTTGCTTTATTGCTAAATCTGCTAAAGGTTGGCTTTGGCATAGAAGGCTTGGACATGTTGGTATCGTAATCTAGATAAGCTAATTAAAGGTGATCATATTCTTGGTGTTAAGGATGTTTTCTTTGACAAAGATAGACTCTGCGATTACTGTCAAGCAGGAAAACAAGTAGGTGGAAGTCATCCCGTGAAGAACATCATGACTACAAGGAGACCGCTTGAGCTTCTTCATATGGACCTCTTCGCTCCCAATGCTTACAAAAGCCTTGGTGGTAACTCCTTTGGTCTAGTTATAGTTGATGATTATTCCAGATTTACGTGGGTATTTTTCCTTGATGACAAATCGCAGGTTCAGAGAATCTTCAAAACCTTTGCCAGAAAGGCTCAAAATCAATTTGAGGTGAAGATCAAGAAAGTTCGGAGTGACAACGGAACGGAGTTCAAGAACGCCCATGTGGACTCTTTTCTCGATGAGGAAGGAATTCTACATGAGTTCTCGGCTACGTACACACCTCAACAAAATGGAGTTGTTGAGAGGAAGAACCGAACGCTCATTGAGATGGCGAGAACGATGCTTGATGAATACAAGACACCGAAACACTTCTGGGGTGAAGCCGTCGAGACAGCTTGTCATGCTATCAACAGGCTCTATCTTCACAGGCTCCTCGGCAAGACTTCATACGAGCTCCTCACCGAGCAAATGCCTATTGATGTAGGAGACAAGGACCCATCGGAAGCCATTCAAGATCTATCTATTGGAAAGATCCGTCCCATGGAAGTGAAGGAGAGTACCTCATCTACATATGTGGAGCCCCCTACCTCAAGGAGAGATGAACCTCAAGGCAACATGGAGGCTTCCACAAGTGGAACTCACCAAGATGAGGAAGTGCGACAAGAAGATCCACCACAACCTCCTTCTCCACCACCTCAAGACAACACCAACAACAATGATGAAGAAGAAGATGAGGATGATGAGGAAGCTCAGCCACGACCACGACAAAAGCTATCCCGAGTTCGAGCAAGAGTCAAGAAGGACCATCCCGTGGAACAAATGATGAATGACATCGACTCCGGGAGAATCACTCGCTCTAAAACTCGTTTAGCTAACTTTTGTGAGCACTACTCATTTATCTCTAGTCTTGAACCTATGAAGGTAGAAGAAGCGCTTGAAGACCCGGATTGGGTGAACGCTATGCATGAAGAGCTACACAACCGAGAGGAACAACGTTTGGACTTTGGTAGAAAAGCCCAATGATGACCAAAACGTCATTGGAACCAAATGGGTGTTTCGGAACAAGCAAGATGAAGATGGACAAGTCATCCACAACAAGGCTCGTCTCGTAGCTCAAGGTTACACACAAGTCGAAGGTATGGACTATGGTGAGACCTATGCCCCCGTTGCTAGACTTGAGTCCATTCGCATTCTTCTTGCTTATGCCAACCACCATGATATTACTCTCTATCAAATGGACATTAAAAGTGCTTTCCTAAATGGTGAAATTGAGGAGGAAGTATTTGTGAAACAACCCCCCGGATTTGTGAATCCTAAGAAGCCTAATCATGTTTACAAATTGCACAAAGCTCTTTATGGTCTTAAACAAGCTCCTAGAGCTTGGTACAAATGCTTGACTAGCTTTCTTCTTGAAAAAGGATTTGAGATTGGAAAAATAGACTCAACGCTATTCACGAAAAGGGTTGATGGTGAACTATTTGTGTGCCAAATATATGTTGATGACATTATCTTTGGATCAACTAACCCTCATTTTAGTGAGAAGTTTGGAAAGCTTATGTCGGAGAAGTATGAGATGTCCATGATGAGTGAACTCAAATTCTTCCTTGGGTTGCAAATCAAGCAATCTAAGGAGGGTACTTTTGTCTCACAAACAAAGTACACTAAGGATCTCTTCAAGAAGTTCAACATGCAAGAGAGCAAAGGTATGAAAACCCCCATGCCTACTAGTGGACATAATGACTTGACAAAAGATGGAGAACCTGTTGATCAAAAAGTTTATCGATCCATGATTGGTTCTCTACTATATCTCTGTGCTTCTCGTCCTGACATCATGTTGAGTGTTTGCATGTGTGCTCGATATCAAGCAGCCCCTAAGGAATGTCATCTTAAAGCTGTTAAAAGAATTGTGAGATATTTGATACACACACCTAACTTTGGCATTTGGTATCCTAAGAGGGCCTCGTTCGATCTTGTTGGCTATTCCGACTCGGACTATGCCGAGACAGGTTGATAGAAAGTCAACTTCGTGCGTGTCAATTTCTTGGGCGATCCCTTGTATCTTGGTCCTCCAAGAAACAAAATTCAGTATCATTATCTACTGCTGAAGCAGAATATATAGCTGCTGGTTCGTGTTGTGCTCAGTTGCTATGGATGACACAAACGCTTAAGGATTATGGGATACATGCAAGACATGTTCCTTTGCTTTGTGACAATGAGAGTGCAATTAAGATTGGACACAATCCCGTGCAACACTCTCGCACAAAACATATTGAAGTTCGTCACCATTTTATTCGTGATCACATTGCTAAGGGTGACATTGATCTTAAGCATGTTCGTACTGACAAACAGCTTGCAGATATCTTTACAAAACCACTTGATGAGAAAGTGTTTTGTCGCTTAAGGAGTGAGTTGAACATCATTGATGCTTCAAACTTGGAGTGAAAACTCCATTGATGCATGCAAGGCATGAGCCTTATTAACTAATCCTTGATATTTCTCTTATGATGATGATCATATGTCTTGGACACATTTGCCTCCTTGTATTGCATCTAACTCCTTGCAGGTACTTGGATGGTATACATTCCACAAGATTACCACTCACTCAAATCATGAGTAATCTTGTCATTGACCAAGTATCTAGCCCTTTGGGATGTTGAGTTCAAGGAACAAAATTCCACATATCCTTTTTGACACCTAATACATCAAATATTTCACTCTTGTCATCTTGGATATTCTTGAGTATTTCCTTGCTTGCCTAACCCATGTAGGAAGATGAACTACACAATTGGAAAAGGTGCTCCAACTTCACATTCTATGAGCATCTACATCAAGTTCATCTACATGAGTACAAGCAACAACAAGCCCAAGGTATGTTCTTCACATCTTGAAGAAGCTTTGCTCAAAGTCATGAGTACAAGCAGCTTCATAAGATGTGATCACATCAAATGCTTAATCGAAAATGGCAACCCCATTTTGAGCTTAAGCGATGAGTATGACCTATGATCAAATGTCCTCATTTGACTCCTAAGTCAATATACTCAAACATAGGTGACTCTGTCATGACCCTCATCTAGATGAAGTACATATGTTTTGGAGTTTTGCTATTGTCTCCTTTGATTCTCTCGTTGAGTTTTCTTTTAAAAAAAAACTTCATCTAGCAATCTTTTTCATTTCTATTCTTTTGTTTTTGTGAATATCTTTTTGGCTCTGATAAATTCCCCGAAAATCTTTTACAAATTCATTGCAAATCTTTTGAAACATTCCTTGCAAAGTGAGCTGAATTATTTCTGAATTTCCCTGGAATTAAACTCGGCGTCACCGACTTAAAACTTTCGGTCTGACCGAAAAAGGATCTGCCCTAAGTCTCAGACTTTCGGACCCTCCGATCCATCTCCATCAGTGTCACCGATTTTCTTTCCGGATAGCATCTTCTGCAGCTCAACTCAATGATTCTTTATGCATGTTTCTTATTGAACAAGTTGTGATTCTTAAGGATCCCATTTCTTTCCTTCCATCTTTCCTGACCTTCCTAGTTTACTGTCCTTTTCGGCACTTGATGTCAAAGGGGGAGAAGATTTAGGGGGAGCTTAGGGGAGTTTGGGAGATAAAGGGGAGAAGAGAAGATCTAGGAGAAGAAGAGCAATCTTACCTTAAGGGGGAGAGAATCACATCAAAGCTTTGCCCTGTTCCATATTGGATATTACATTTGGCATCATTCTTTTGATTTTGCTTTCTTCACTCTCACAATTGGTATCTTATGAAAAGCAAAATCTCTCAGAGCTCATTGAAAATCTTTTAGTCTTGGGAGACATGTTTGCTGATTCAAGCTTGTGCTCAATATGAGACACTCCTTATGCATGTCATCCCTGGCTTGGTACTCTTGATGTTCTTCTTTGTTGGTTGAAGTAATACTCTTGTGTTATCTAACCTGTTTTCCCAAGTTTATTTCTTCAGGTACAATACCAAGGAACTTCAAGGTAAGTATATGCATCTTGCAGAATGCGCATGATGGTGACTTGCTTGTGAATACTTGTTTGCAAGAAACCACCATGCACATATGCGTCATCCTTCACTTATCCTCATCTGCTCTGATGCATATAGCCAAGCTACATGTAGCACATCTTGTTCTTTTCTCTCGTGTGCTTGTGGTAGTCCAAAACCAAAATCTAAAATCTTGCACACTTGTAGGGGGAGTCTGTGTACTACATGTTTGTCAAAGCTTTAATGATAATTCTATCCTTCTTTCAGTAAGCTTTGATATCTTCTTTTGTGTGTTGCCATCAATTACCAAAAAGGGGGAGATTGAAAGCACATTTGCTCCCTGGGTGGTTTTGGTAATTAATGACAACATACTTTGTGGTTGGACTAATGCTTTTATCAAGTATGTTTCAGGAAAGTCAGTCACTTTGGCATGGCAAAAGGACTAGAAAGGTGGACCCCTAGGATGCTAAGGAAAGCATTGGCAAAAGCTCAAGACTCTATTTTTGGTTTAGTGATCCAAGATCACATTGAGTCTATAGGAAAGCCAATACTATTAAAAGGGGATGAGGTAATGATAATGATCTGGTTGCTCAAGTGCTTAGTGATACATCTCCTAGACTATCAGCACCTCTCACTTCCAATACACACTCATAATTAATCTCGGTCCCACCGATTCCACAAACTCAGTCACACCGAGATGAACCACCTCAGCCATATAGCCAAACCCTAGTAATTTCGGATTTTCCGATTCCAAACTCGGTCTCACCGAAACTAGTGTTGCCAAGCTTCTGTAACCTTCTGTAATCAAATCGGTGTCACCGAGATGATAAAGTCGGTCCCACCGAGAATGGCAAACCCTAGTCTTTGGAAGAATCGGACTAACCGAGATCGTATTTTCGGTCCCACCGAAAATCCCAACGTTCACAAGATTTGAACTTTCGGTCTCACCGAGTTGTCAACTTCGGTCCGACCGAGATTGGTCAAATGTGTGTAACAGTTGGATTTTGTGTGGAGGCTATAAATACCCTCCACCTCCTCTTCATTCGTGGAGAGAGCCATCGAAAAAACTACCACTCCTACCTTACATTTACGAGAAGAAAACTACCTACCCTTGTGTTGAGATCAAGTTGCTCCACTCCCACCATATGAAACTTGATTTCTAGCCTTCCCAAGTTGCTTTCCACTCAATCCCTTCTTCCACCACAGCCAAATCTGTGAGGAGAGTTGAGTGTTGGGGAGATTATCATTTGAAGCACAAGAGCAAGGAGTTCATCATCACCAACACCATCTATTACCTTTTGGAGGGTGGTGCCTCCTAGATTGGTTAGGTGTCGCTTGGGAGCCTCCGTCAAGATGTGGAGTTGAACCAAGAAGTTTGTAAGGGCAAGGAGATCGCTTACTTCGTGAAGATCTACCCCGAGTAAGGCTAGTCCTCCGTGGGTGTAAGCCGTGATGGCAAAGACAAGGTTGCTTCTTCGTGGACCCTTCGTGGGTGGAGCCCTCCGTGGACTCTCGCAGCCGTTACCCTCCGTGGGTTGAAGTCTCCATCAACGTGGATTGACGATAGCACCACCTATCGGAACCACGAGAAAAATCTCCGTGTCTCCAAATTGCGTTTGCTCTTCTCAACCCCTCCTTACTACTTGTGCAATTTACTTTCCGCTGCCCATACTCTAGAATTGCATGTGTAGTATGATACTTGACATGTATGCATGTTGCTTGACTTGATCTCCATTGTGAACTAGACTAAAACTTGTCATTGCTTTAAGGCACAAAATTTTTATCTTGTCGAGTAGTCTAATCCCCCCCCCCTCTAGACACTCTTCCCTTCAACGATCCTACAGTGCCCAACTTTTTTTTGTCAGCTTCGCAATTCGGGTACAACAATTTCTTGTGATCCTCTAACATGCGCTGCAACTTCTTCTTCTCCAAATCACTTGCGCAGTTTCTCTTTGCATCGGCAATGGCCCGACCTAGATCATCAGCGGGCTCATCTGATGCCTCTTCTTCAGCTTCTTCCCGCATTGCCGGCTCAGCTTCTTCCCCCATTTTTGTATCATTGTATTCAGGGAACCCATGGCCAGGATAGCCGTCGTCCTCCTCTTCTTCTTCATTGTCTTCCATCACAACCCCTATTTCTCCATGCTTGGTCCAAACATTATAGTGGGGCATGGCCCGGACTCAAATAGGTGGGCGTGAATGGTTCTTGACGTAGAGTAATTGTGACCATTCTTACAGCCAGCACATGGACAAGGCATAAAACCATCCGCCCGCTTGTTTGCCTCAGCGGCAAGCAGAAAAGTATGCACGCCATTAATGAACTCGGGAGAGTATCGGTCATCATACATCCATTGCCGGCTCATCTTCATTACACAACACCGAATAGACCAAATTAATACAAGTTCATACATAAAGTTCATATACAACACTTAATTAAATGCAACATACAAATAACTCTCTAGCTAAAGAATTTAACTGCAACAACAAATGCGATCAAGATCGCAATTAAGGTAACAGTTGATCCAACAGCATAATGATACCAAGCCACACTATCAATGGCATATTTTCTAATCTTTCTAATCTTCAACCTCATTTTCTCCATCTTGATCTTGTGATCATCGACGACATCGGCAACATGCAACTCCAATTCCATCTTCTCCCCCTCAATTCTTTTCAATTTTTCTTTCAAATACTCGTTTTCTCTTTCAATTAGATTTAACCTCTCGACAATAGGGTCAGTTGGAATTTTCGGTTCACATACCTCATAGATAAAAATATCTATGTCAACTTGATGGGCATAATTTGTCATAAACACGAAATGCAACAACTAGTTTTAAAAGAGAATATACCACATCTGAATCATAACAAGGACGAGGGCCGACGGGGACGGATATCAAAACCATGGCACTATGTATAACAAACAATGTACGAGTAAGATAATTATACGAGTAACTATATATCCAAATCACTCAAACATCAATTTGATAATGTAAAACATTCATGAACAAGAGCCTCACCACAAGGTGGTGCCGGACGACAGAGACGATCTTGACGACGTGGTTCTGACGGAGATTTAGAAGGCACTAAGTAAACCACACCTACATATGCAAACTAAGTGTTATTTTTGACCTCAGATTGCACATAAATCAAATACTAGCACATATAATTCCTCCCAAATTACTAAACTCACAAATGAATCACTATACAAAGCATTGCAAGAGCTAACCTAGCAATGAGAGATGAAAGGACAAAGTTGCTAACCTTTGTGATCATTTGAATGGATGGGGGCCTTCAAATCTTGACAAATTTTGGGCAAAATTTATGATGAGGTCGAGGAAGAGAGGGGAAGAACAGAGTAAGTGAGGGGAAAGGGGAAGAACAGAGCGAGCTCGGGTGGACGAAGGGTTTATGTACGACGACCTTTAGTACGAACTGGTACTAAAGGTGCTGGAGGGGCCCCAGACTGACAACATCCTGCCACCACTCTCTTTAGTACCGGTTCGTGGCACGAACCGGTGCTAAAAGTTCGCCACGAACCGGTACTAATGAGAGCGGCCGGCTAGCCGTTGGAACCGACACTAATGGACACATTAGTGCCGGCTCAAAATCAAACTGGCACTAATGTGTCTCAGATTTGCCCCTTTTTCTACTAGTGACATTCTCCCTGTAAATAAAAATATATGATAGCAGTCATTTTATTTCCAATTAAAATATCAATTGTATACATTTTTACCTTTTGCACCGTTTGTCCCATATTTTCGTAAGGTAGTAGGATGGAAGTTCATTTTAATTTTCGGCCCTCAAGACCTGGATGATATGGCAGCACGAGATTCCAATTGTTTCAAATAACTTGCATGAACAATTAGCTATCATGGTTGTGGTGTCGAACCGAACTTCCCTAATCTTGTGGGGTCAATGTGTCAAGGTCACTATTTTACTCTTCATCTTGTGCAATGCCTTGGATGCAACAATGGTCTCTTGCTGCAATAATCTCTTTCTGAAATTTCTCGAACACTTCATGTGTAAACACGTCTCTACCTCGTTTTTCCATTACCCATGGTGTCAGTAGTTCCGGGGTTGTATGAATGCTTGAGTTGTCGGCAATCAACTCCTCTTCTCATTGGCATTCTAACGTTGTATCAAACCTAAGCTAGAACTCAACAAAAGCAAGCTTACGATGAATAGGTTAAAAAATGAATTTGCGCTTTCAGACCTTGATGTGGTTCGGAGAATACCCGCCAGTGGTATGTCCATAAAGTAAGTTGGTATCCATGACTGGCAAATGCTAAACCTTTTAACTAACCACTCCTTCTCCTCCAAGCCAAATTCCATAATGACGAAATTCCACTGCGATTCAAACTCGGCGAGAGTTTCTGAACCCCATACACACGAATTCATCCTATCCCAAAAATCAGAATCTTCTCGAATTATTGGTCCAATCTTCTCCGGAAGTTTCTCCATTATGTGCCACATACATAACCTATGCGCTGTGGCCGGGAAAACCTTTTTAGTTGAATTCTTCATGCTAACAGCTTCATCAGTTATTATGAGTCTAGGTGCTACCCCCCTCCATTGCTGTAAGGAAGGTCTCAAACAACCAAACATATGACTCAGTCTGCTCATTTAGCAAGAATTCCGCACAAAAAAACACATTTTGTAAGTGATGATTGACCCATGTAAATGATGCAAAGGTCATGTCATATTGATTAGTGGTGTACGTAGAATCGAACAATACCATGCCATCGCCACCAAAGTGGTAGTTTTCCCTACTCATGGCATCTGCCCAGAACACATACATTAAGTTCCCCTCGTCGTCGACAACAAAATCATAGAAAAAAGCTGGATTAACTTCTTGCTTTCTAGATAGCTAAGCAACAAACATTGGAGGATCAGCGTTCCTGATTTTAAGCCTGAGATCACGGTAGTAATTTTGCATGTCCCTCTTGGTACATTCAACATACGGAAAACCGCCTTCGCTGACTTGAAGGAGCATGTATGCCCGTCATGTACCTATGCTTGCTTTGTGACATGTGTATAGTGTATTTTTTTCCTCTCAGTAACTCTACGATTTGATCTGATCAAGTGGCGCTTTTCAGGCAATACAAGTCCATGACTATGGTGCTCAACACATGATTGTATCTTGTAGGTGTTGTCACCACACAACCTGACGAAGATATGTGTATCACAACCACATCATGTAGTCGTATTCTTACGTTTTTTTTGTTTGATGGGTTTGATGGACTTTAATCTCCTTGCTCTTCTCAACCCTGAATCCTTCCCCACTGCACATGAAACGCTTTGTCCAAACCACATCATTGTTCAACAATTTTTGTTGTCCCACACAAACTCCAAAACCCACATGATGTGCATAGGACTTGTAGAACTCCTCCACAGCCTGAAGCCCTTCAAATGTCATCTCTACTTTAGGCTTCAAATTTTCGTCGCACCTCGGCGTAAAAGACAAGCACTGCAACACAAATAAATGAATCACAGTTATCGTCATCATGCACAACTCTCTGATCAAGACGAACACTGCAACATAAATAAATGAATTATAGTTATCGTCATCATGCACAACTCTCTGAATAGATAAGAGACATGGTCAAGGACAATTTATTAAACTCATGAATAGTGGAATGCTTTCTTTCTTTCTTGGCGTAGCAAATTCCCCCTCATCCTATATACCTAAGAAGTTCACCCCCACTACCCTATTTATCTAGACATAATAAATGTGATGCTACTATGTGTCATGCATGATAATAAATGAGATCACCTATGATACTAATCTATGATACTATGCACTATAGAGGTAGTAACATAGACTAGTAACATATGCGACCAGCCTAAGAAATAATGGTCTCCACGACACCCTTTGGTAAGTTATTTTCTCCACCAGACGGTTGATCTCCTCTGTTATTTTAACCTCTCTCTTCCGGGCTCGTCTCGTCGGTTCCACTCACGCAGATGGAAACGCATGCCGTGGTTGGGGAAGAAGTTCGTCTTCCAAGTGCATCGTTCTTCTTCTCTCATTGCCTTTATCATACTCCCCTGGAGCATAAGCCTGCGAGGGCTGCCGGATTTCTGTGTTGCTGCCAACCTGAATCCCTATTTTGCCAGCGCCGTCGGCTCTGCTGGTCAAATCCCTCGCCCAGGCGTCGGCTCTGTTGAACCAGATGTGCTGCCGCCGGGCGCCGGCGTCCTCCTTCAATGTCACGAGGATAAGAGGTTGGGACTCTCCTCCCTCTCAGTCTCCTTAGATCCGCATGCGGTTATTTTAGTCAGCTTGGTTGGATGTTCTGATATTTGCTCAACTACAGACCTGCATATCTCTCTCTCATGTTTGATTAGTACAAAATTTATCTGTATTCAGTTTGAACTATTATGATTGTTTCGTAGGACCAGAGGATCAGAATAGTCCAGTTCATTTTCAGGTACGTTTTTTTTCTGGCAGTATTATAACATGCCATGCTCCATTCACGAGTTCTTACATCTCAGACCTTAAAAATCTTCTGAACATGTATGTGTGCGGCATAACTGCAGATGTTCATAACACCTTAATTCAAGTCTGCAAGGCTAATTGTGCCCATAATAGTAGAATGTGAACATCAATTTTAAGCAGATCGCATTGTCGTCGTCCTTGATGCAGCCACCCATTGGAGGCACTGCAGTGGACTGGTGATGCAATACTTTGCAATCTTGGACACTGTTCAAGTTTGTTGCCAGCCGAACTCAGGCAGGTAATCCCAAACATTAACTAACATGCTTTGTTCTTTGCTCTACTATGCCTTCTGTGTAGCGTTTGAGGTCCTTCTCTTATCATAAGCAGAGGTGATGTGTTCTCTTTTAATCTACTACGTTCTGTTAGCATCAGGATACATATATTCTTTATATTTTAATGTCATTCTATTTTCACGTATTTGTATTAATTCTCATTCCCTTTTCAGTTACTATCGGGACATTTCCTGCCAATATTGCATTGCAGTTTCAAGTTTATGTAGGGCTAACTCTCTGTCCACTGAACTGTTAGATTGCCTCACTATTTTATTTCCTTTTGAAACTTACCTTTCTTGCAAATTGCTCTAATGTTGTTAATTTCTTGCTAATTGTTGTCTAATATTTCCTTCACTAAATGTAGTACAGGTTGAATTACTTGGCAGTAATAATGTCACAACCAGAATTGGTATGCCTATGTTCTTGACATCATGCGCCTCTTCTCACACGTTGTTTCCTTTCCAGTTTTCAATTGCCAACACTGTGCTATTGTCATCGATTGAAGATAAGAAGTGGGTATAATGCAGGTGACTAGGAAGCATTATCACCTCCCAAGGCAATCATCGATGCCTATTTGATTTGTTCTATTATTATTTGCTCTTTTTGTGAGATGTTTTTGATGAATAAATGATTTCATGCTCACTATATTTAGTCATTGGACAACTGAAAGAGTAGTAATGTTGATATTTCCTAAAGGAAAATGGAAAATATTTGTATTGTGTATTGCTCGATCTCATGAAATGGGTTTAATTTAGCCGAGAGACAACACAATTAACAAGTATATTGAAATTATCTTTTCATTTTTCCAATTTCCAATTTTTTAATTGCTACAATTCCCGCAGCAATGCGCGGGGTGTCATCTAGTTCATTTGAGCTTGCAAGCTTTTGCCTGATTCTGTAGCTGCACATGCATCAACACGGTTATTCTCTAGACTAGTACGCATGTACACCATAGACAGGTCATACACAACATGGTTACAGTTTACTGATGTTACCTGAAGCTCCATGCACCATACTGAAGTTCGGTTCAGACTTTTCAGAATTAGTATTTTCAACAGCCGTAGCAGGGAGAGTGAGATGGGCCTCACGATGGGTAGATGCAGAGACACACTGAGGGTCACCACTTGAATTATGGATCACCGCTGATGCATGTTTACCATCCAGCTTTTTATGTACTTTGATGTGTAACAATGCTGGACTGTCATTTTCTAATCGCCAGTTCGCCAATATTGAAGCCGGCTGCCGCCTCGGCCGGTTAGCAGCTTCTGCCCCGCGGCGGCGAGCGGCCTGGATGCCATGCACGTGCTGTCGACCACGCGGAAGATTCTCCGGAGCTGATCGGTCGCGCTGTGGCCAGCGAACAGTGGCTCGCCGGCGAGCAGCTCCGCCATGACGCAGCCGAGCGACCAGGCGTCCACGAGCTCGTCGTAGTCCGGCTTCCCCAGGAGCATCTCGGGAGCCATGGAAATGGCCAGCCCGAGATCGCATATCTTTACCACGCCCTCGCCGCCGATGAGGATGTTCCCGGGCTTGATGTCCCGGTGGACGATACCGCGCTCGTGCATCTTGCCGGCGCCGCATCTCCTCCTCAGCGAACCGCCGTCGGCGATCACACAGAACGCGGCCGAGGCTCGGGCCGACGTGCTCCAGCAAGAGGCAGCAGGTCGCGGTGGAGCGCGTGGGCACGGCGCCTCCTCTTGCCGCTGCCGTCGTCGGGCGAGCCGGTGGCGCGGTGGCGCGCCTTGACGACAACGCCGTAGCCGCCCTTGCGAGCACGCGTGTCAGCTCGTAGTGGATCGAAACGTGGCGCGCGGGCAACGCGTGGTGCGTGTTTGCCGCTGCTCAATCGGATTCCACTGGAGCGAAACGCGCTTCCGAATTCGACCGGGAGTGGAGTATGGCACCGCCTCGCCGGGAGATATAAGCTGCATTGGGGGCCTCGTGGTAGGCGATCGCCTTCTTCCTTCCCAATTTCCCCATCCAATCCTCCCCACTCCCCCAGCCAATCCATCGCCGCGGGAAAGCCGCCGCCGCCATGGCCGGGCAGATGCTCCGCCGGTGGAATAGCTTCTACGGCGCCTTCGACCCCGTGGACGCCGCCATCGAGGCCGCCGACCCGCACCAATTTTCCCGCCACGTGTTCCAGCGCGCGAGGGGTGACCTGTTGGTAGGGCTCTGCAGCGCCGCCGACGACGACCAGGCGGAGTGTATCTGCGGGATTCTCGACGACCTCATGGCAGAGTCTCTCGAGACGCTCAGGGTGGTTCCATCAACGCCGGGGGTGGCCATCTCCACGGAACTCGCCGAGTCTGTGCGCGCGCTGCGGGAGCACGACTCGGAGCGCGTCCGCCTCCTCGCGCGCGGCATCGTGAGCGGGTGGGAGGCCTCCGTCGAGGACGACGTCTCCAAGGTCACACTCACACCAGCCAAGGAGAAGCTGCCGCAGCCCAAGGCGACCGTCGGCAAGCAGCAGGATGTCTCCGACGCGAAGACGAAGCGGCCTGACAAGATCTTCGGCGAGCCTTTGGCCAAGAAGACGGCAGAAATCATCAAAAAGGTGCCCGATCCTGCCACCGGCTTCATCGACGGTGACCGTGCCGTGTTCTGCTCGGAGGAGAAGATGGAAGCCGCGAAGCGCAAGCTCCGCCAGGGTTACCAGGAAGCAGAGGACGCCAAACGGCGGCGCAGGACGCAGTTGGTGCAGGCGCCCAAGATGATGCAGCCAATCAGGAGGTGCACCAGCTCCATGGTCAAGAAAACCTTCTCGATCAGGACGCAGCTTCACATCGCTTAGGGCTCTAGCCAAGAAACCAGTTGATCATCCTGGTCACTTTTTATGTATATCCTTCTTTCTCGAAGACTCGAACATGGCATACTGTAGTTGTAACTAGCACTGCTGCTATGCAGTTGCTCGTAGCTCATATGGATGTTCTGTATGTGATCGAAAGAAGTTGATGAACTGAAGCAAGATTTATAGTGTTAAAAATCTGCTGAAATCTGCAAGAACTTGGAAAGAAATTGATCGTCATGTTGGTTAAGGTGTGTTTGCGTCTGAGTCTCTCCTTTTGCAATTTTGAGGGTCTTCCCCCTTTTCGAAAAAAAAATGTTCAGACTTGCAGTCCAAGTTGCAATTGGAATTCAACCAAAATTGACAAAATTCTCCCCTTGCTGTTCTTGATATAAAACTACATTTGTATGACATAACCATGATATACATACATTCAGAAAAAGATGAATCTTTTCTGAGGTTTGCAAGTTGGATTGTACTCAACACAGGTTGCATCCAAAGCAGGACAGGCGTATATTAATTTTAATGTACAAAAGGCTATGTTACAAAGAACAAAATGCAAGTTCATGCCATCTTTCATGTAGAAGTAATATTTGCAGTCCTCGCAAAAAAAAAGTAATATTTACATGTGTACATGATTCCCTTTTATACATGGCGTGGTGAGAATGTTCGCATTTCAACCCCTGATTCATTATTTCAGTTCATATCCGCAGACCAAGAGAGCAGAGAGACCCCCACGCACCTCTCTCTATCCATTCTATCACCAAACGGTCCGCAATACCTGAACTTCAAACTAGAGACGCAGTGTCCCACCATAATGTTGAGTGATGGAATCCTACAAAAAGGACCAAACAGTTACTCGGATGGGCTTACACCCAATCAGTTTGACAAGTTTGTGGACAAAAATGTCCAGAATCTGAATGTCGAGTTGATGCGTCTACTTGCATCCAGCTTGCAAATTTGTGTACAGCGCAAATTACTCATATTTCAAAATGTGGTGGACCATTAAAGCTTAAATAGAAAGAACTAAAAACTTAAAAATCAGAACAAAGATGAAGGTGGACAACTGTCTGGTTCCATCTAAAAAATAAGGTAGTTTATCCCTCATGTTTGTGAAAGTCAAAAGTGATAAAGCAAAGGACCCGAAGGCCAGCCATAACAAATACAGTGGTAAATCCTAACAATGTTGTCCACAACCAAAATGATGATAACTGAACGTGTAAATTTTACCTGCAGTAAAGGAAGAATGCTATTGTGCAATTCCAGAAAAAGCTCAGATGCTGACGAGAACCTACAATGGGAAAGTTCAGTGGTTAATAATAAGAGCCTGGTTTCATGAATAACCTTCCTCATCGTGCGGGAGGCTAACTACTAAATTTATACCAATTCATGTTCACCAAGTATGCACATCTTGGTTTGCAACAATTTCCCAACAAATTCATATCTCATAATGGTTAAATGACTGCATGATTTACCCTTTTTTTCTCGAACAGTACACTTTACCTTTTCAAAAGAAGGAAACATTTGTACAGCTCTTCGATATCAGAATCAACTTTCAGGTGTATATACTCTGTAAGAAGAACAGAGAGTCGGGAGAGTGTGTCGCTCCATTCTTCGCTACCTGAGGTAGGACACAGAGGGAGGAGGGAAGCAACATGCTCTAAAATTGAAGATAAAGGTTGACTTGAGATAGAATTTGCGTGTTGCTCTGCAATGGCATTCAATAGTAGGGAACTGCTAGCTCTGAACTGTTCTGCCCATTTCTGAGAACTTCCTGGCAGAACACAAATCACTGGATTTTTTGGATCATCAGTTCCTCCATTCTTCAGAGATTTATTTTCAGTAACATTTGAAGTGCGGCATGTAGGATCTATTGGCCTATGTAATGGAAGCACATTGAACAAATCAGCCTTGACATCCTCGGGTAATTCCTGCAAAACTGTGAAGTCTGCCTGGCTTAGAGAATTAGGCATGAAGTCAAGCCGTGTGACACTCTCTGTATCAATCAATTCATTGGCTCTTGAGCACGAAGCATGGGCAGTTTGAACTTCCTGGTCTGATGCCCCCTATGGGAGTAATGGCAACAATTAGGATACTTGAGGAATGGTTCAAAATAGGAATGATAAAGTAGAAGATTTGACTAGTGCTTCCACTATGTTTCTAATTTTAAGTATACTGATCGTCTCACCTTAATATTATTCCGTTTTTCCAAATGAATGGAGTCAGTGCGCTCTCCATACTGGTGCAACCTTGCATTACAAACAGGTACAGAGTTCTGGTTAACAGCGGGTAAAACACGAGATTTTGAATTGCTTTCCTTGCCTTCATCGCCCTTTATCGTGCCCAGAAAACCATGCAATTCTCCCTTATACATGTCATTCATTTCAGATATTATCTCTGGAGGAAGGTTCTTGAGGACCTCCAAATCAAGTTCAGATAATGGTGGCAACTCAGCGGCATGAACTCTGGTAGACCTACCACTTGTAAGCTTCACCTTTGACGAGTGGGATGCAACACCTGTAAGTGATGATCTGGAGCTTCCCAAATTTCGCACCTCACTGGTAGTGGCTCCTACAAGATCTCTGACAAGTCAAAATCTTTTAAACAAATCCATGGGACGGAAAATTTGCAAATTCAACACTAAGCATGTAAAGCAACATCAAAATAATGCATTTGCTACACGATGGAAAATGACACCTTGATATGATAAATGATTAAAAAGTCAAAGGAAAAAAAAGGCCAATACCTGCACCATCACTGTTCCCAAGAAAGCAGGTTCTCTCGCTGCATTGTTTCTTGAGCTTCTCAGATGATGAACCAAGCCATGATTTAAGCATATTCCCTTGTTGTGCTTCATTAAAAAATAAAAACCATAAGGACATAAGCATTCATAAAATCAGGTAAGCAACAGGGAAAGAAGAACATGAAGTGGAATTATCATTTTAGCAGAAAATTTATGAGCATTGTGACCTGGAGATAGTATTTGAACAGAGACGTACTCGGGTAAGCTACCATAAGGGTGGTGGAAGAAGCAAATGTTATTGACTTACTGTATCAATGTGCTAGAAAGAAACCATTTAATATTACTTGTCTTAAAACCAATACTACATGAGAGTACCTTTGAAAACCAATGTGACATAAACACTGCACATTTTTGGCATTCTTCCAATGCACAACAACAACCATTTAGAAGCGTGATAGAGAAAAAGGTTGTTACATAAACAGTGCAGCAATATGTATGTATAACATGCCCAAAAGGGTGTTAAGAAATTGAATAATTAGAAGATACCTCCGCGACCTAAATCTGCATGCTCAAGCTTTGACATTTTTAGTCCAACTCCCCGCACTTCCTTCACATCTAGAATATGGCATTATTAGAACTTAGTATTCAACAAAGAAACCACAGAAAGAAAGCTACTTGAAACAGACTTATGGCAGTCTGCAGCGGTGTATATAAGTTATGAGAAGAATATATCGAACTTACCAACATGCAAAGCTGCAAACAATTGTCTTGCAATTCTCTGAAGCGTGACTAAATTGTCAGTTGCACCTGTCATCTTTGAAACAACAAAGGAGAAGAAAGAAAGGTAAAATAGCAGTGATAAAAAAATCACATGATGCATTAAAAATACAAAATAAAATAACAGGCACATATGCACTAAGAACTGAAACTCATTTTACAGGATAAATAATTGCCAAACCCTTGCCGAAAATGGTCAACATTGCAAAACAATGAGACAGAATAGCCAAGTTCATACAGAAAAGCCGAAGGAAACTAAGATTACAACACAATGACACAACTCTATATTCAAATGCCATTATTTAACCCTTACCGTGGTAGAACGACTCATGGTTTCGCAGTCACCACACCCCATAAATTTTAGTGGCTCTCCAGCACCTTTCCTTCTTGTTTTCACCTTCAAGGCAGAACATATGGCTATGAACCTTTGACCAACTGGCAAGAAATGGAGAGAAAAAGTGTGTTCAGTCAGCCCAAAAAACCTTAAGGGTAATAGTACGGCCCTGTAGTCCACATCCTTGTAAGCGTAAAGAAACCTCCTTGCTGAGGTTGACTAGAAAATTATCAGCCTGCAAATAAACAAAAAATATATCAAACACGAAAAGGGGCAGCACTAAAATAATAAACAGGAAAGATAAATAAAGAAGAGCATACATCTTTGTTCTCATTAAATCTGACTCCCCAATTGACTTCGGCACCCACAGATTTTGTTTCCTGTATTATTTGGGTCCCAAAAAATGTTTATATATATCAGATTATTCGGTTCCAAAAGAAAAGGATTACCAAAATCAACAGTGCCTGCTAGGTAACAGTGATAAGTAAAATTAAACCTTTGATCCATATGAGAAAAAAAAATGTGCCCATGTCAACAGCTAAAGCAATTAAAAAGAAGACAACTATTATTCTTGGAGACCAAGTTAGTCCAATCGTGTATGATGTGTCCGCTATGAGCTACTCTATTACTGAAGCAATGCATATGACACAGTTGTATTTCAGCAAATTACCATGCTACGCAGAAGCTAGGGGGGAACCATCATAAACCAAAATAAAGCAAAAATAGTGCAACCCATACATGCAGGAGGCACACAATACTTTAAAATAAAATAATTATATTTCATTTTCCCTATGACTTTTGTATCCAATAGCGACAATCCATAAGAATTATACCAAAGGAACATTAGGACATTTTGTACATCTGTAAGAATAAACTTATCTTCAGCATTTTAGTAAAATGTGCACGAAATATGCAATATTAATCTGAATTCATATTGAAGGCATGCATCCTTCACATAATTAATTCCTTCCAAAAGACAGGACATCTTTACGAAACAAAAACAGTTCTTCGAATTTCAGGGGGGCTGTTGTTCCTTGTATTCACAAGGCATACTTCCTGTCTATGAAATTGGCTACGAGATCAATTCAGGAGAAAACAATTACATAAATGTAGTTACTTCGAGGCATTTGCAACAATGAGTTAACCGTGTGCAGTCTCAAGGTACCATTCTTAGCTATGCAACCTTGACACAAAACTGGCATCAAATTAGCATGTTTCCCTGCAAGAAAATTATGGCCTTGACAATACAGGTGCGGGTTCTCACAACATAAAAAAAAAACTAGGGTGCTTCTACCTGAACAGCTTCAACAACTGAATGATCAATTCCTCTGCAATAGTTCCATAGCATATTACTGATCTTTTTTCCGAAGTCCTTATGGAGAGCATCCTATATAAGAATTGTTTGCACGGTAGTAAGTTAACTGAATGAAATCAGTAAAGAAACCATATGTACAGACCTCCAAATCACAGATATGGCAATGTGTGATATAATCTTTAGGTAGCAGATATCCCAGATAAACTGACAAACAGTTTCTCGTTGAAAAAGATGGAACAAGCATGGTATCAAACTTGTAAAACTAAAGGATCACTTGACTGTGCCCTTGTCAATTTCCTTGAAGAGAAGGGACAACTGTATATTAAATTACAAACATACGATGTTGACAAACCTTCGAAATGTTGCGAAGCTGACCACAGTGTTCAACTTCATTGCTTTTCAGTTTATCGGAAACAGTATAACCAATGCCTGGAAGTGCTTTGATAGGGAGGGTACTCAAATAATCATCAACCTGTAACAGCATTGCTCTTAGACAAAACAGAAGTCGATTAAGCAAGTCAAAAGAAACTGTGCCATGATGAATAAAGCAAATACTTGCACTAATTAACTGTCTTGAATTATATTCAACTGTATGCAAAGACTAAAGTAAAGTCAGTAAGCAGATCGAAAATATTTTCCACAAAAGATTTACATGACACACAGTCAGACTCTTAAGGTTATTTTTCATTTACCTCATACTCTGCAGGTGAATAGCCATTAGCACCTTACGGTGTAGTTAGATCTAATATACCCAGAAACAAATTACAGTTTTCTAAACAACAGAACGTGCACTTTATTAGTCAATAAGCTTGTGTAGTTGACTCAACCTCGCAGTTGTAATCAACTTTGATGGCTTGTTTTTTAAGTGATGGAAATATGCAAGGAACAGGGCAATTCCTTCGTATTTATTACTACAAAATTGTTGTTCCAAACAGGAACTCATTTAAACTAACCTGGTACATGGAATGGAACGGTTTTACAAATCTAAGGATGGACGTGATTAACATCGACGCATACCTTCTCAGATGAAATAAATAACTGTCCGTTCGGCTTTGCGGATCTGGTGGCTAATCGGGCTAGGAGCCTGTTTTCAGCAATACCTGCACTGGCAGTGCACTTCGTTGTACCAAAAATCTCATTTCTCATTCTTTCTGTAACTTCCTCTGGATTATCGTGTAAGCATTCCGTCATGTCCAAAAAAGCTTCATCACAGCTCAAAGCCTAAATAACTATGTTAGACTTCTGGATGCAAGTGTGGCAATCACAGTGCCAGGATTGTATTGACATGAATACATGCTGAGTAATCATGAGATAATACAGTACAAACCTGAACCTTAGTGCAATATTTATGCAATATACCATAGAACTGATCTGCAACCTACAATAGTTCCATACCAACATCTCAATTATAACAACGGGAGTGTCCAGACAAAATTTGAAGGTGAACTGACCATCTTAGTAAACTATATACCTCCCCGTATGCATCGAAGTTATAAGGAACAACCGTTAGGTGAGGGCACCGAGCTTTGGCATCTCTAACGAACATGCCAGCCTTTATCCCTGGAACCCACGAAAGAGGACACATAAATAGTCAGATGTGTCCATAGTAACAAGATTTTAAGCTCCAATTGTGATATCCAATAAAAATAAAAGCACCATAGTTTCGTGCAGGGTAGTTTGCAGATGATATTTCTGCAGTTCCTTTAGGATTGTCGGAATGACAAACTGCTACCGGCTTATCGTGCAGCTCTGGCCTATTTCTGATGACGACAGATACAAAAAAGCAGTCCTGGAATTGCAGAGAAAATGTGTAAAAGTCAAGATAACAACTATGATGCAAATAGCTCTGGCATACGCAGCATATACCAAAATACAGTAATGAATCTGCAGAAAGGTTATGCCCAGGATCAAGATAAGCAACTGAGAAAATATTGATCTTCAGTCTTGTGTGAGTATTTAATTCAACTACTGACTGAAATCTGTAGCTTGGACTTAATTTTAAAGATCTGATTTGCTGATTACCTGCTAGTCTCTGGATGATTTTTTTCACGGAATCCAATGGCATGGAGAGCTAAGTCATGGTTAGCGGTATTTAGCTCTTTTTCAGCACATTTCTCTAAAAAGATGGTGTGTCCTTTACAAGTAGAATTTCAATTTACCGTGCTTGTTAGATTCATTATTATATTTAAAACCAAGTTACAAAACTGTGACTGATCACTGATCAGGGATTCCTAATTCATAAGCATGGCATAACTAAACCTGGATCCTAAAGGTCACAGAGTGATATGCCTAATTATACAGCTATATATAGTGCAAAGCAAAGAAAGAAAAAAAGAAGAAGAAGAACTTCATGGCCAAATTTACAAGTATAGAAGTACAATTTGTTTGTGGTTTTACAGCTAGCAAATAGGATGACATGTTAACAAGATTACCATATCAATATGAATGATTGTTTTCTTCTTCCCTGAATGATCATTGTTGCCCTTACTGCTTTTAGCTCCAGGTAAATTTGAGAAGCGCTTGCGGTAGCGATTTCGCCAAGTCCCAATGAAATGCAGTCGAGAATGCTACAGAACCAAATAAGGTTGTAAAAATAATCAGTGTGACAAAAAAATGCAACATCACAGTTATAAAAAGATCTCTGATATTATAATGAAATAGAAGCAGCAAAGCATTTCAGTAATTATGAGCTTCAAAAATTATTAATGAAACCTCAAACCACCCCTCCATATACACTTACTGCACACAAGATTGCATTCTGTCCAATCCTTACCAACACAAGAACAGGACTTGGATATAAATGTGATTACTTTAAAAGAGAATATTTTCGAGACTTCAGTGGCAATGTTACAATTTTAAACCACACCATGCCAAGAATAGTGTAACAATTATGATAATGGAACATCAATGACGCTAAATTGTTTGAGTAACATGCCTTGAAATAATTCTCTACAAAATTAGGATCTGTCAGGGTTGAATGTGACCGGCTAGAAGATTTAGCTGTATCTTTCTCCAATGAACCAATTGACAAATGGCTGCCCACAGAGCCTGTACCGCATACATCTGAAAACCTTGAAGTAGCATCAGGAGACTGAGCCACATGAAGTTCAGGATCCATGTCATTATCCATACTTTCTGAAAATGCTATTTTACAGGCATTATCATCCTCATCCACAGCAAAATCTTCACCATCTCGTTCTTCAAATGTTGAAACTCCATGTTCATCTGAGGATAGTGAGTCCTCTGCTACCTCCACATTCATCAATGGAACTCCATGTTCATCTGAGGATAGTGAGTCCTCTGCTACCTCCACATTCATCAATGGAACTCCATGTTCATCTGAGGATAGTGAGTCCTCTGCTACTTCCACGTTCATTAATGGAACTCTATGTTCATCTGAGGATAGTGAGTCTTCTGCTACCTCCACATTCAGTAATGGCCCTTGCTGTTCACAAGACTCGGTTTGGTCACGTGATCCCTCCTGAGCAGAAGAAGTTTGGAACTCAAGGTCTTTGTTATCATCATTTTGATTGCTCTGATACTGTATTCCATTTTGTTTCCCAGAAAAGAAAGCAGAAAGCTTCATCTGCTTTCGGCTTGAAGAATTATGCTGACTTATTTGGTATGGAACCCCTAAGATAAAATAAGAAGACTGAATCATAATTACGTACAAGAACAAATGAAGTAATATAAGTGCATACAAACTTTGGTGTCATAAAAAAACTTCACAGGCTATAGATGTGCTCTACTGAATTAAATATAAGCACCTTCAGTGAGAATAAATAAATTATCGTCGGTGGAGATAAGCAAAGAATTGAATCTTTCCATAATAATTAACATTGTGTTCAATTAAAAAAGTTTGCTCATTCTGCTAGCACCTGCTATTTATTGATACATATGGCTACATTTCATGGATTGAAAATTTGAAGAAAATGATCTTACTAATTGCATCGCAACTCAAAACTCAACCAAACCTATTATTATACAAAAAAAAGCTAGCAACATGGTTTAACTAAACACTCAAGGAAAAGCAGCAACAAGGAAGCAGATCATTCAGCACTAACAGGCTTGTTATAAAAATAGAAGGGGGGAAGAAAGTACAGCTGAGGAGCCGGTTCTCTGCAAGGGAATCCACCACCCACCCCGGCTTGACAACAGGAAGCCCCTTGCTGAATGCTCTGGATTAAGCAGCAACAATATCATGGACAACACACACAGGAAAACATAATTATTACACGTGTAAGTAGACTGGCACAGAAAGTTAGCCCCCCTTCTGTGTTTAATTTTCACTCGCCTCCATTTGTATTACCTCATATTCCGCATTTTGCTCTCCGGGAGGTGTGTGCAGATGATGTGCGTCACCGTGTGCCTGGAGAAGTAGTTGACGAACCGGCCTCCGTTGTTCAGCATAATCTCCTTCAGCTCCTGCCAATCCCCAAACAATAATAAGATTGGAAGAAATCGACATAGCCTCCACCGATGAAGCTACAACAAAATCCGACGGAATCAGACAACTACAGTATGAGCCGGCGGCCGGCGGGGGGGCACCTGGCTAGATGGGACGGTGAAGCCGTCGACGAAGATGGAGACGCCTGCGAACAGGGCCCCGGGCGCCGCGGCGGCGGAGGTGGAGGTGGAGGCGTCGGCGTCGAACTGCGCGGAGAGCTTGCTGTTCTTCGCGGACATGTAGCTCCCGAAGTCGGCGAACGGGGAGGAGGCGAAGGCGCGGCGAGGGTTCTGGGCGGGGGCTGGGGCGGAGGCTGGGTCGGCGTTGGAAACGAGCGACGTGCCGGGATCATCGTCGCCCCTCGCACGCTTCTGGCCGGACGAGGAGGCCGCCGGCCTCGCCGGCGGCGAGGAGCGGCGGCCGGAGGAGGTGCTCATGGCGGGAGGAAGGGGGCGAGTGGGGCGGGGAATTTTCGGGAGCGCGCGAGTCGAATAGCGGCGCGGTCGAAAGGGAGGGAGGCGGTCGTGCTTTGCTGGAGCCGGTGGGTGCTAGTCCACTCTGCCCCGCCGATACGGGGTGAGACGGGCACTTGTGCAAATAAAACGATCATAATGTACGTAGTTTCCTCAGCGATACGTACAAATGTTATGAAATGGTCAGTTTTTGAATCTTGAATTTCGAGTGATCGTTTGACTCTTTTTTGCAGGGAGTCGGTCGTTAGTCATTGATAAGACGGTCTTTATCTATGTCGTGCGCATAATTTAGAGAAGGAAAAAAACTACTAGCATAGAAAATGGATTATCTCCTAAATTTGTGGGGATTATACTAGAAAATATGCAACTAAGAGATGACAAACATGTACAACAGGTAGAATAGTCGTTATCTTATTATGCGGGATTTCACCGAGAACCATGCCGACGGCTACACGACGGCTTGGCTTTGGCAGGGATGGTTGCGCCTGCTGGGAGTGGGGAGTTGAAGTCAGGGTGGTGGCCCCGGATCGACGGTTGCAACGACATGCGTACTCAGGTTTGACCTCGGCAGACGTAATTTTCCTTCGTGACATGAGGAGTTGTGGTGGGTGGCGGGAAGAGTGGCATGGCTGCTGCGCTGGGGTGTGCTCAACACGCTTGGCTCCATGGTAAGGTACCTAGGTGCTTCAGATCTGCAAGCCCATCGATGGGAGAGGAGGAACACATGCGAAAGCCTTTTGCCAATGGCATCGCATATGGGCGTTTATTTCCTCCTTGGAGGCGTTTTCTCAGATATCCTCATCCTCTCTCTTATTGTAGTGGTTGGATCTCGGGTGAAAATCCAAACTCCAGACTCGCGGAGTGGGCGATGACGGCGCCTACGTTGTAACCTCCTTGGAGGCATCGCCTTGGAGGGATAGCTTTTGGCTATTGTGTGTGGTTCTGTCGCCGTTGTGGGTGGTGTATGATGAGGCAACGACTCCGGGATGGTCCTTGCGCGTCGAGGCGGCAGCTTTTGGTAGCAGTGTGACGGTAGCTCCATGAAGTTGAGTTGTAGCCCGACATGACTTGAGTGGCAACCTTGAGTTGCAGGGGCAATAGGAGAGTCGGCCCGGTCAACGCATCTCAATGGGGCTGGTTGGACTATATATCGAGGCGGTAGCCCCGGAAGTGGTGTGAAGATGGTGGTCTGCATGCAGTTTCTTTGTATGCGGGGAGCTGGATCATGCGGTGTTGCAACTTCTATTAGAGTGGTGGCACGTCGGGGCGACAGACCCCAGAAGGTTGTGTCACTTGAGTGCACACGGCGCGACGGAGCAGGAGGGTGCTAGCCCCATGAGTTTCATGGCTTCGAGGGCATTGATCTTGTGTCGTGTCAACGAGGTTGTTGTCAGTGTTGGTCATCGGTATGTTGTGTGTGATGGGGAACGTAGTAATTTCAAAAAATTTCCTACGCACACGCAAGATCATGGTGATGCATAGCAACGAGAGGGGAGAGTGTTGTCTACGTACCCTCTTAGACTGAAGCGGAAGCGATCACAACGTAGAGGAAGTAGTCGTACGTTCTCCTCGCGATCCAACCGATCCCAGCGTCGTTACTCCGGCGCCTCCGAGTTCTTGACACACGACAGCTCGGTGGCGCTCCTCGGGCTCCAATCCAAAGAGAGCTTCGGGAGGAGAGTTCCGTCGGACGACGGCGTGGTGGCGATCTTGATGTTCTACCGACGCAGGCTTCGCCTAAGCACTTTGCTACGATATGACCGAGGTGGATTATGGTGGAGGGGGCACCGCACGGCTAAGGAGCGATCTCAAGGATCAACTTGTGTGTTCTAGGGTGCCCCCACCACCGTATATAAAGGAGCAAGGGGAGGGCCGGCCGGCCCTAGGAGGCGTGCCAAGGGAGGGAGTCCTCCTCCTAGTGGGAGTAGGACTCCCTTTCCTAGTCCAACTAGGAAGGAGGAAGGGGAAGGAAGGAGAGGAGGGAGAGGGAAGGGGCGCGCCCCCTCCTTGTCCTATTCGGACTCCCAGGGGCGCCACCTCTGGTGCGGCCCTCTCTGTCCCTCTTGGCCCACTAAGGCCCATAACTTCCCGGGGTTCCGTAACCCTCCCAAGACTCCGGTTTTCTCCGAAACTTCCGGAACCTTTCCGGTGTCCGAATATAGCCGTCAATATATCAATCTTTATGTCTCGACCATTTCGAGACTCCTCGTCATGTCCGTGATCACATCCGGGACTCAGAACTCCTTCGGTACATCAAAATACATAAACTCATAATATAACCGTCATCGAAACCTTAAGCGTGCGGACCCTACGGTTCGAGAACAATGTAGACATGACCGAGACACGTCTCCGGTCAATAACCAATAGCGGGACCTGGATGCCCATATTGTTTCCTACATATTCTCGAAGATCTTTATCGGTCGGACCGCATAACAACATCGTTGTTCCCTTTGTCATCGGTATGTTACTTGCCCGAGATTCGATCGTCGGTATCCAATACCTAGTTCAATCTCGTTACCGGCAAGTCTCTTTACTCGTTCCGTAATACATCATCTCACAGCTAACTCATTAGTTGTAATGCTTGCAAGGCTTAAGTGATGTGTATTACCGAGAGGGCCAGAGATACCTCTCCAGACAATCGGAGTGACAAAACCTAATCTCAAAATCGCCAACCCAACATTTGCCTTTGGAGACACTGTAGTACTCCTTTATAATCACCCGATTCGTTGTGACGTTTGGTAGCACCAAAGTGTTCCTCCGTAAACGGAGTTGCATAATCTCATAGTTATAGGAACATGTATAAGTCATGGATAAAAGCGGTAGCAACATACTAAGCGATCGTGTGCTAAGCTAATGGAATGGGTCATGTCAATCGATCATTCAACTAATGATGTGACCTTGTTAATCAAATGACAACCCTTTGTTCATGGTTAGGAAACATAACCATCTTTGATTAACAAGCTAGTCTAATAGAGGCATACTAGTGACACTCTGTTTGTTTATACATTCACACATGTATTATGTTTCCGGTTAATACAATTCTAGCATGAATGATAAACATTTATCATGAAATAAGGAAATAAATAATAACTTTATTATTGCCTCTAGGGCATATTTCCTTGATCTCCCACTTGCACTAGAGTCAATAATCTAGATTACATAGTAATGATTCTAACACCCATGGAGTCTTGGTGTTGATCATGTTTTGCTCGTGGAAGAGGCTTAGTCAACGGTGCGCTACATTCGAGATCCGTATGTATCTTGCAAATCTCTATGTCTCCCACCGACTAAATCCGGATGGAGTTAGGCGTCTCTTGATGTGCTTGGTCCTCTTGTGAAATCTGGATTCCTTCGCTAAGGCAATTGCTCGATATTGTCACGAAAGATTTTCATTGGACCCGATGCACTAGGTATGACACCTAGATCGGATATGAACTCCTTCATCCGACTCCTTCATTAGCTGCTTCGAAGCTGCTATGTATTCCGCTTCACATGTAGATCCCGCTATGACGCTTTGTTTAGAACTGCACCAACTGACAGCTCCTCCGTTTAGTGTAAATACGTATCCGGTCTGCGATTTAGAATCGTCCGGATCTGTGTCAAAGCTTGCATCAACGTAACCGTTTACGTTGAGCTCTTTGTCACCTCCATATACGAGAAACATATCCTTAGTCCTTTTCAGGTATTTCAGGATGTTCTTGACCGCTGTCCAGTGATCCACTCCTGGATTACTTGGTACCTCCCTGCTAAGCTTATGGCAAGGCACACATCAGGTCTGGTACACAACATTGCATACATGATAGAGCCTATGGCTGAAGCATAGGGAACATCTTTCATTTTCTCTCTATCTTCTGCAGTGGTCGGGCATTGAGTCTTACTCAACTTCACACCTTGCAACACAGGCAAGAACCCTTTCTTTGCTTGATCCATTTTGAACTTCTTCAAAATTTTGTCAAGGTATGTGCTTTGTGAAAGTCCAATTAAGCGTCTTGATCTATCTCTATAGATTTTGATGCCCAATATGTATGCAGCTTCACCGAGGTCTTTCATCGAAAAACTCTTATTCAAGTATCCCTTTATGCTATCCAGAAATTCTATATCATTTCCGATTAGTAATATGTCATCTACATATAATATCAGAAATGCTACAGAGCTCCCACTCACTTTCTTGTAAATCAGAGCTTCTCCAAAAGTCTCAGATGAACCCAAATGCTTTGATCACACTATCAAAGCGTTTATTCCAACTCGAGATGCTTGCACCAGTCCATAAATGGATCATTGGAGCTTGCACACTTTGTTAGCTCCTTTGGATCGATAAAACCTTCGGTTGCATCATATACAACTCTTCTTCCGTAAATCCATTCAGAATGCGTCTTTACATCCATTTGCCAAATTTCATAATCATAAAATGCGGCAATTGCTAACATGATTCGGACAGACTTAAGCATCGCTTCGGGTGAGAAGGTCTCATCGTAGTCAATCCCTTGAACTTGTCGGAAACCCTTTGCGACAAGTCGAGCTTTGTAGACAGATTACATTACCGTCGGCGTCGGTCTTCTTCTTGAAGATCCACTTGTTTTCTATTGCTTGCCGACCTTGAACAAGTCAACCAAAGTCCATACTTTGTTTTCATACATGGATCCCATCTCAGATTTCATGGCCTCAAGCCATTTTGCGGAATCTGGGCTCACCATCGCTTCTTCATAGTTCGTAGGTTCATCATGATCTAGTAGCATGATTTCCAGAACAGGATTACCGTACCACTCTGGTGCGGATCTTACTCTGGTTGATCTATGAGGTTCTGTAGTGACTTGATCTGAAGTTTCATGATCAACAGTATCAACTTCCTCACTATTTGGTGTAGATGTCTCAAACCGGTTTCTGCGACAAACTACTTTCAAATAAGGGAGAAGGTACAATTACCTCATCAAGTTCTACTTACCTCCCACTCACTTCTTTCGAGAGAAACTCCTTCTCTAGAAAGGATCCATTCTTGGCAACAAATGTCTTGCCTTCGGATCTGTGATAGAAGGTGTACCCAACTGTCTCCTTTGGGTATCCTATGAAGACACATTTCTCCGATTTGGGTTCGAGCTTATCAGGTTGAAGCTTTTTCACATAAGCATCGCATCCCCAAACTTTGAGAAGCGACAACTTTGGTTTCTTGCTAAACCATAGTTCATAAGGTGTCGTCTCAGCGGATTTTGACGGTGTTCTATTCGGTGTGAATGCGGCCGTCTCAAGAGCATAACCCCAAAACGATAGCGGTAAATCTGTAAGAGACATCATAGATCGCACCATATCTAGTAAAGTGCGATTCTGACGTTTGGACACACCATTACTGTTGTGGTGTTCCGAGTGGCGTGAGTTGCTTGAAACTATTCGCATTGTTTCAAATGTAGACCAAACTCGTAACTCAAATATTCACCTCCATGATCGATCGTAGAAATTTAATTTTCTTATTACGATGATTTTCAACTTCACTCTGAAATTCTTTGAACTTTTCAAATGTTTCAGACTTATGTTTCATTAAGTAGATATACCCATATCTGCTTAAATCATCTGTGAAGGTGAGAAAATAACGATATCCGCCACGAGCCTCAACATTCATCGGACCACATACATCATATGTATGATTTCCAACAAATCTGTTGCTCTCTCCATAGTACCGAGAACGGGTTTTAGTCATCTTGCCCATGAGGCACGGTTCGCAAGTGCCAAGTGATTCATAATCAAGTGACTCCAAAAGTCCATCGATATGGAGTTTCTTCATGCGCTTTATACCGATATGACCTAAGCGGCGATGCCACAAATAAGTTGTACTATCATTATCAACTCTGCATCTTTTGGCTTCAACATTATGAATATGTGTATCATTACTATCGAGATTCATCAAAATAGACCACTCTTCAAGGGTGCATGACCATAAAAGATATTACTCATATAAATAGAACAACCATTATTCTCTGATTTAAATGAATAACCGTCTCGCATCAAACAAGATCCAGATATAATGTTCATGCTCAACGCAGCACCAAATAACAATTATTTAGGTCTAAAACTAATCCGAAGGTAGATGTAGAGGTAGCGTGCGACCGCGATCACATCGACTTTGGAACCATTTCCCAGCGCATCGTCACCTCGTCCTTTGCGGTGTTAAGCAATCCGTAGTCCTGTTTGAGTTGCAAATATTAGCAATGAACCATATCAAATACCAGTGCTACTGCGAGCTCTAGTAAGGTACACATCAATAACATGTATATCACATATACCTTTGTTCACCTTGCCATCCTTCTTATCCGCCAAATACTTGGGGCGGTTCCGCTTCCGGTGACGATCGCTTGCGGTAGAAGCACTCGATTTCAGGTTTAGGTCCGGACTTGGGTTTCTTCTCTGAGCAGCAACTTGCTTGTTGTTCTTCTTGAAGTTCCCTTCTTCTTCCCTTTTCCTTTCTTCTTGAAACTAGTGGTCTTCTTGACCATCAACACTTGATGCTCCTTCTTGATTTCTACCTCCGCAACCTTTAGCATTGCGAAGAGCTCGGTATAGTCTTTACTAACCCTTGCATATTATAGTTCATCACGAAGCCTTTGTAGCTTGGTGGCGGTGATTGAAGAATTACATCAATGACACAATCATCCGGAAGATTAACTCCCGGTTGAGTCAAGTGATTGTAATACCCGGACATTACGAGTATGTGCTCACCGACGAACTATTCTCCTCCATCTTGCAGCTATAGAACTTATTGGAGACTTCATATCTCTCAATCCGGGCATTCTTTTGGAATATCAACTTCAACTCTGGAACATCTCATATGCTCCATGACGTTCAAAACGTCGTTGAAGTCCGGTTCTAAGCCGTAAAGCATGGCACACTGAACTATAGAGTAGTCATCGACTTTGCTCGCGAGACGTTCTTAACGTCGTCGGTTACATCAAGGCGAGTCTGGCACCTAGCGGTGCATCCGGGGCGTAATTCTTCCGTGCAGCAATGAGGATAATCCTCGAGTTACGGACCCGATCCGTGTAATTGCTACCATCATATTTCAACTTTGCTTTCTCAAGGAGCATTAAAATTCAACGGAACAACAAAGACGAGCCATCTATCTACAAACAAACATAGACAAGCAAGATACTATCGGTACTAAGTTCATGATAAATTTAAGTTCAATTAATCATATTACTTAAGAACTCCCACTTAGACAGACATCTCTCTAGTCATCTAAGTGATCACGTGATCCAAATCAACTAAACCATAACCGATCATCACGTGAGATGGAGTAGTTTTCAATGATGAACATCTTATGTTGATCATATCTACTATATGATTCACGCTCGACCTTTCGGTCTCCGTGTTCGAGGCCATATCTGCATATGCTAGGCTCGTCAAGTATAACTGAGTATTCTGCGTGTGCAAAAACTGGCTTGCACCCGTTGTAGATGGACGTGAGCTTATCACACCCGATCATCACGTGGTGTCTCGAAGACGACGAACTTTGGCAGCGGTGCATACTCGGGAGAACACTACTTGATAATTTTAGTGAGAGATCATCTTAAAATGCTACCGTCAATCAAAGCAAGATAAGATGCATAAAGGATAAACATCACATGCAATCAATATAAGTGATATGATATGGCCATCATCATCTTGTGCTTGTGATCTCCATCTCCGAAGCACCGTCGTGATCACCATCGTCATCGGTAGCGACACCTTGATCTCCATCGTAGCATCGTTGTCGTTTCGCCATCTATTGCTTCTCGACTATCGCTACCGCTTAGTGATAAAGTAAAGCAATTACGAGGCGTTGCATTTCATACAATAAGCGACAACCATATGGCTCCAGCCGATTGCCGATAACCGGTTACAAAACATGATCATCTCATACAATAAAATATAGCATCACGTCTTGACCATATCACATCACAACATGCCCCGCAAAAACAAGTTAGGCGTCTTCTACTTTGTTGTTGCAAATTTTACGTGGCTGCTACGGGCTTAAGCAAGAACCAATCTCACCTCGCATCAAAACCACAGCGATACTTCGTCAAATAGACTCCGTTTAACCTTCTCAAGGACGGGCGTAGCCATACTCGGTTCAACTAAAGTGAGAGAGACAGACACCGCCATCACCTTTAAGCACGAGTGCTCGTAATGGTGAAACCAGTCTCGCGTAAGCGTCTGGCGTAATGTCGGTCCGGGCCGCTTCATCTCACAGTACCGCTGAACAAAAATATGACATGCTGGTAGGTAGTATGACTTGTATCGCCCACAACTCATTTGTGTTCTACTCGTGCAAAACATCAAACCATAAAACCTAGGCTCGGATGCCACTGATGGGGAACGTAATAATTTCAAAAAATTTCCTACGCACACGCAAGATCATGGTGATGCATAGCAACGAGAGGGAGAGTGTTGTCTCGTACCCTCGTGAGACCGGCGAAGCGATCACAATGTAGAGGAAGTAGTCGTACGTTCTCCTCGCGATCCAACCGATCCCAGCGCCGTTACTCGGGCGCCTCGAGTTCTTGACACACGTACAGCTCGGTGGCGCTCCTCGGGCTCCAATCCAAGAGAGCTTGGGGAGGAGAGTTCCGTCGACCTGACGGCGTGGTGGCGATCTTGATGTTCTACTGACGCAGGGCTTCGCCTAAGCACTTTGCTAGGATATGACAGAGGTGGATTATGGTGGAGGGGGCACCGCTGCGGCTGAGGAACGATCTCAAGGATCAACTTGTGTGTTCTAGGGTGCCCCCTGCCCCGTATATAAAGGAGCAGGGGGGGGCCGCCGGCCCTAGGAGGCGCGCCAAGGGAGGGGTAGTCCTCCTCCTAGTGGGAGTAGGACTCCCTTTCCTAGTCCAACTAGGAAGGAGGAAGGGGAAGGAAGGAGAGGAGAGGGAGAGGAAGGGGGCGCGCCCCTCCTTGTCCTATTCGGACTCCCAGGGGGCGCGCCACCTCCTGGTGCGGCCCTCTCTCTCCCTCTTGGCCCACTAGGGCCCATAACTTCCCGGGGTTCGGTAACCCTCCGGCACTCCGGTTTTCTCCGAAACTTCCGGAACCTTTCCGTGTCCGATATAGCCGTCAATATATCAATCTTTATGTCTCGACCATTTGAGACTCCTCGTCATGTCCGTGATCACATCCGGGACTCGAACTCCTTCGGTACATCAAAATACATAAACTCATAATATAACCGTCATCGAAACCTTAGCGTGCGGACCCTACGGTTCGAGAACAATGTAGACATGACCGAGACACGTCTCCGGTCAATAACCAATAGCGGGACCTGGATGCCCATATTGTTTCCTACATATTCTCGAAGATCTTTATCGGTCGAGACCGCATAACAACATCGTTGTTCCCTTTGTCATCGGTATGTTACTTGCCCGAGATTCGATCGTCGGTATCCAATACCTAGTTCAATCTCGTTACGGCAAGTCTCTTTACTCGTTCCGTAATACATCATCTCACAGCTAACTCATTAGTTGTAATGCTTGCAAGGCTTAAGTGATGTGTATTACCGAGAGGGCCCAGAGATACCTCTCCGACAATCGGAGTGACAAAACCTAATCTCGAAATCGCCAACCCAACATTTGCCTTTGGAGACACCTGTAGTAATCCTTTATAATCACCCGATTCGTTGTGTGGTTTGGTAGCACCCAAAGTGTTCCTCCGTAAACAGGAGTTGCATAATCTCATAGTTATAGGAACATGTATAAGTCATGGATAAAAGCAGTAGCAACATACTAAACGATCGTGTGCTAAGCTAATGGAATGGGTCATGTCAATCAGATCATTCAACTAATGATGTGACCTTGTTAATCAAATGACAACCCTTTGTTCATGGTTAGGAAACATAACCATCTTTGATTAACAAGCTAGTCTAGTAGAGGCATACTAGTGACACTCTGTTTGTTTATACATTCACACATGTATTATGTTTCCGGTTAATACAATTCTAGCATGAATGATAAACATTTATCATGAAATAAGGAAATAAATAATAACTTTATTATTGCCTCTAGGGCATATTTCCTTCAGTGTGTTACAATTGACGTGAAGCACTATGGAGTGCATATGTCTTCACCAATGCAAGAGAATTCTGGGTGTGCTACTCTCATAGGAGTCATGACTTCTTTCTTTGGGCAGATGTGGAATGGCGACTTGTTTAGTGGAGTGGGGCTTTTCATTGGTATGCGTTTGTGAGATTGGTCTTCTTGTAGCGGTCGGTGCCGTGGTGGGTGCACGGCAGATGCCATGGGATGGCTAAAGAGAGGAGGAGGCTCGAGGGCACTGGTGGGCTCCAGAGGCGGGGTTGGCATGAGCGAGCGCGGGACGCGAGACATACCCAGGTTCGGGGCTCTCCAGAGAGATAACACCCCTAGTCCTGCCGAGTGTAGTTTGATATGCGACAGTACAAGGTTGCTCCTAGAGCTGTATGGAGGGAGAAGGAAGGCTGGCCAAGGCTTAGGACGCTCCTTCTCCTCGGGTGGATTCTGTTGTTTGGTGGCTAACTTCTCTACTTCACGTGCCCGTGTAAGTGAGGGCTCCTGGGGGGTTTATACGCCAACCTCCCAAGGGTACAATGGTAATGTTACAAGTTGATGGGTCCGGGTTGTCGGCGTCTGAGGTGCCGGGCTGGGACCCGCTGGGGGCCTGTGGTTTGCCGGGTTCCCCTAGGTGCGGGCCCCGCGTGCCTAGGGGGACTGTGCACCGTCTTGTCGATCGTCAGGGCGTGGCCGAGTCGAGTCGTGTAAAGTGGCGCTCCGTCAGGTCGCCGCTTGTTGTCGTCAGCGGTGACGACGGGGGCACTATAGCCACGCCGCCCCGGTCGTGGTAGGTGAGAACCTTGTTGCCACGCCTCCGGTGGCGGTATGGGCGGGACACTGTTGCCTTGGTCATCAGTGGCCGAAGACTCGTCCCATCGCACGACCTGGATGGGACGGGAGCCGACCCGTGGCTGGGTTGCGGAACACGCCACGGGTGGAGCTGGCTTGTTGAGGAAGCCTTGGTTGTGTCGGGTTCGGCTGTCTTGTACTGGTTGTCGTGGCCGAGTCAATGTGTCTGGCCAGGTCGGAGAGTTTGGCCGGGTCGCGGGGCCTGGCCGGGTCGAGCGACCCGGCCAAGCGCGTGCCGGCTTGAGGGGCGATGTTGGCCCCGTTGTTTTTGAAAAGGATCCGGGTTCCGTTGCCTGCCCGGGGTTCATCCCCCCGATAGTAGTCCCCAAAGCTATGAAGGTCCGCCGTCTTCGGATGAGTGGGCCTTCACAGTTCCCCCTTAAGCAAGGCGAATTCTGTGGGCACTGGGTCCGGTAACACCCATTGTGTGTCGTTTTTTTTCGAAAACCGGATCGCGACATCCCGGCGGTGGCGGGAACCGAGGAGTCCATCGAATCTTGGCGCGATCCCTCGGGCTTCAGGCGGTCGCCACGTGGTGCCCGGAAGTCGGAGGGGCCTGACAGGCCACGCGCGTGACGAGACTGGGCGACGGGCTAGGGCCCGCCGCCGTGCGCCCTTGGCCCACGCGTGCGGATTTATTGCGGCGTCCGGGGGCCGGTTGCTCTTCCCCGTGGAGTTATTGCGTGCGTACGGGCGCACTTATTGCGGGGTAGTGGGAAAGGCAAGCGCAGACGATCCCACTCCCCCACGTTCAAACCGAGGGCTATAAATTGGGGGCAAGGGGGCAGTGGACATTATTGTCGCTCACGCCCTCCTGCCTCTTCGCCCTTGCTCTGCTTCTCGCGACCGCCGCACTGTGACGCCCGTTTCTTCGAGCAGAACCTCGCCGTCGTCCATCTTCTTTCTTCCTTTCTCGTCTTCGCTAATGGCGCTGCCGTCGGGCTCCTGGATGGGCTCGACTGTCACCGTCGAGGACATCGCCCATCTCTGCGCGTCCCAGCACTTGCCGCGGGAGACGGATGTTGCCGTCCGCCTGCCGCGCGACGAGCAGAGGCCACAGCCCCAGGGGATGGAGCGTGTGGTCTTCCTCACGCATTTCGAGCGCGGATTTGGGCTGCCAGCGAGCACCTTCTTTTGCACGTTTCTGGAGTTCTTTGGGCTCCAGCCTCACCATCTCGGTGCCGGCGCCGTCGTCCAGCTTTCGGGCTTCGTCACCCTCTGCGAGGGGTATCTGGGGGTCGAACCCACGATCGACCTCTGGGCACGCTTCTTCTCCCTGAAGCAGGAGGGGCCGACGGCCGGAGAGTTCGCCGATTGCAGCGCCGCCATCATCTCGAAGCGGTCAGGGGCGGACTGCCCCAAGATTACGCTGGAGGATTCTGCCAAGAAATGTCAGAACTCCTTCTTCTACGTCCGCAACTTGGGTGCGGACCGTATCAACCTTCCGGCCTTCGCCATCGCGCCGCCGCGAGCGAAGATGAACTAGGGCTACTCCCCCAGGCACCCGTTGCAGTAGATTCTCAATCTCTGCGAGCGGGTGGCAGTGATAAAGATGCGGGAGGGGCTCACCGGCAATGACCTCATCGCCGCGTTCATCGCGCGCCGGGTCCTCCTGTTGCAGCGGCGCACCTGCCTTATCGGCGAGATGGCCAGTCTCCAAGACCCCAATCGCATGGGGGTGGCACGCCTGTCGGCGGAGCAGATCGCGCGCCGAGTGAACGACATCTCCAAGGCCAACCTTGGGAAGGACTGGCGGTTCGGCAAGGCACCATACAGCCAGTTGAATCCGGCGCCACTGGTGAGTATTTGGTCTCCTTATTTTGCTGCCGCGCATCTCCTTGTTCGCCCTGACACGACGCGGAGGTGCTTCTGAACGCCATCCGGCACCCTTACGCCCGGGCTCCGTCGCAGGTGGTGCGGGCAGCGTCGGAGGAGCCCGCGGCCCATGGTGGGGAGGAGGAGGCCGAGGTCGACACCGGTGCTGGGCGTCGTGCGGGTAAGTCTTGTTTTCTCCTTTGTGTTTCTTGAGTTGTTGATCGCGACACGGCGCGGGCGATGCTGACGCCAGTTGCTGATGTAGTGGCGTTGGGCGGAGGAGGCGGCGACGCGGGTGGAGCCGGGTCGTCACGCGGAGCGACGCCGAGCCGTCCGCATGGGAAGGATAGCATCGCGCCGTGGCCCCGGACCCTGAAGCGCACGACGAACCCGGCCGGGAGCGCGAGGCCGGCCAAGAGAAGGCGTGGCGCTGGGCAAGGGAGGCCGGCCCCCGTCCCGGTCCTGACAGGGTAAGTTTCTCCTCATGTTTGCGTCCGAACGGTCGAGCCGGTCTTGCTTATGCTCATCATGTCTTCTTCTTCAGGTCGCCGATCGCGCTGGCGAGGGCGGTGGCGGATGCCACGGCCGCCGAGGAGGCCGCGTTCCGTAGGAGGCGGTCCGACCCCGTCGACCGGGTCGAGGAGGAGGAGCGGGCCGACCCGGACCTCGGCCTGGACCCGACCGACGCCGAGGGCCTGGCCTGGCGGGACAGGAACGGGGCCGAGGCGGAGTTGGAGGCGGCGTTGGTCTGGGCTTGGACCGACGTTGCGGCGACATGGGCGCGAGCCGGCGAGGAGCCGACATGGCGCGAGATGCCGGAGGGTGATACGTCTCCAACGTATCTATAATTTTTTATTGTTCCATGCTATTATATTACCCATTTTGGATGTTTATGGGCTTTACTTTACACTTTTATATCATTTTTGGGACTAGCCTACTAACTGGAGGCCCAGCCCGAATTGTTTTTTTTTGCCTATTTCAGTGTTTCAAAGGAAAGGAATATCAAACGGAGTCCAAATGAAATGAAACCTTCGGGAGCGACCTTTTTGGAACAAACGTGATCCAGGGGACTTAGAGTGGACATCAAGCAACAGAGAAGGCGGCCACGAGGGTTCCTGGCACGCCCCCTGGAAGTGGGCGTGCCCCCCACCCTCGTGGGCCCCTTGAGCGTCCACCGACCTACTTCTTCCTCCTATATATACCCACATACCCTGAAAACATTTAGGAGCACCACGAAAAACTATTTCCACCGCCGCAACCTTCTGTATCCGCGAGATCCCATCTTGGAGCCTTCGTCGGCACTCCGCCGGAGGGGGAATCGACCACGGAGGGCCTCTACATCATCTCCAAGGCCCTTCCGATGAGTTGTGAGTAGTTTACCATAGACCTTCGGGTCCATAGTTATTAGCTAGATGGCTTCTTCTCTCTCTTTGAATCTCAATACAAAGTTCTCCTCGATCTTCTTGGAGATCTATTCGATGTAACTCTTTTTGCGGTGTGTTTGTCGAGATCCGATGAATTGTGGGTTTATGATCAAGTTTATCTATGAGAAATATTTGAATCTCCTCTGAATTATTTTATGTGTGATTACGTTATCTTTGCAAGTCTCTTTGAATTATCAGTTTGGTTTGGCCTACTAGTTTGATCTTTCTTGCAATGGGAGAAGTGCTTAGCTTTGGGTTCAATCTTGCGGTGTCCTTTCCCAGTGACAGCAGGGGCAGCAAGGCACGTATTGTATTGTTGCCATCGAGGATAAAAAGATGGGGTTTATATCATATTGCATGAGTTTATCCCTCTACATCATGTCATCTTTCTTAATGCGTTACTCTGTTCTTTATGAAGTTAATACTCTAGATGCATGCTGGATAGTGGTCGATGTGTGGAGTAATAGTAGTAGATGCAGGCAGGAGTCGGTCTACTTGTCACGGACGTGATGCCTATATACATGATCATGCCTAGATAATCTTATAACTATGCGCTTTTCTATCAATTGCTCGACAGTAATTTGTTCAGCCTCCGGGTCTATATTTTATCATATAAGTTTACCATCTACTTTTATTTGCATCTTTACTTTCCCAATATATATAATAAAATACCAAAAATATATTTATCTTATCATATTATCTCTATCAGATCTCACTTTCGCAAGTGGCCGTGAAGGGATTGACAACCCCTTTATTGTGTTGGTTGCGAGGTTCTTGTTTGTTTGTGTAGGTGCGTGGGACTTTTGAGGAGCCTCCTACTGGACTGATACCTTGGTTCTCAAAAACTGAGGGAAATACTTACGCGACTTTGTTGCATCACCCTTTCCTCTTCAAGGAAAACCAACGCAAGCTCAAGACGTAGCAAGAAGGATTTCTGGCGCCGTTGCCGGGGAGGTCTTCGCTCAAGTCGAGACATACCAAGTACCCATCACAAACTCATCTCCCTTGCATTACATTATTTGCCATTTGCCTCTCATTTTCCTCTTCCCCACTTCACCCTTGCCGTTTTATTCGCCCTCTCTTTCCCAATCTCTCTCTCTCTTTCACTTGCCTTTTTGTTTGCTTGTGTGTCGGATTGCTTATCGCGATGGCACAAGATAATACCAAATTGTGTGACTTTTCCAATACCAATAATAATGATTTCCTTAGTACTCCGATTGCTCCTCTTAATGATGTCGAGTCTTGTGAAATCAATGCTGCTTTCTGAATCTTGTTATGAAAGATCAATTCTCCGGCCTTCCTAGTGAAGATGCCGCTACCCATCTAAACAACTTTTTTGATTTGTGTGAGATTCAAAAGAAGGAAGATACGGATAATGATATTGTTAAATTGAAGTTATTTCCGTTTTTACTTAGAGATCATGCTAAAGTTTGGTTTTTGTCTTTGCCTAAGAATAGTATTGATTCGTGGAATAAGTGCAAAGATGCTTTTATCTCTAAGTATTTTCCTCCCGCTAAGATCATCTCTCTTAGGAACGATATTATGAATTTTAAACAACTTGATCATGAGCATGTTGCCCAATCTTGGGAAAGAATGAAATTGATGATTCGCAATTGCCTTACTCATGGTTTGAATTTATGGATGATCATACAAAATTTTTATGCCGGATTGAATTTTGCTTCTAGAAATCTTTTAGATTCGGCCGTGGGAGGCAATTTTATGGAAATCACCTTAGGAGAAGCTACTAAACTCCTTGATAACATTATGGCTAATTATTCTCAATGGCACACCGAAAGATCTACTAGTAAAAAAGTGCATGCTATAGAAAGAATCAATGTTTTGAGTGGAAAGATGGATGAACTTATGAAATTGTTTGCTACTAAGAGTGATCCTATCGATCCCAATGATATGCCTTTGTCTACTTTGATTGAGAATAATAATGAATCTATGGATGTGAATATTTTTGGTAGGATAATTTTGGTAACAATGCTTATAGAGGAAACTTTAATCCTAGACCGTTCCCTAGTAATTTCTCTAACAATTATGGAAATTCCTACAATAATTCTTATGGTAATTTTAATAAGATGCCCTCTGATTTTGAGAATAGTGTTAAAGAATTTATGATCTCTCAAAAGAATTTTAATGCTTTGCTTGAAGAAAAATTGCTTAAAGTTGATGATTTGGCTACGAACATTGATAAACTATCGGTTGATGTTGATTCTTTGAAAGTTAGATCTACTCCTCCTAAGCATGATATCAATGAGTCTCTCAAAGCTATGAGAATTTCCATTGATGAGTGCAAAGAAAGAACCGCTAGATTGCGTGCTAAGAAAGATTGCTTTGTAAAAGCGTGTTCTTCTAGTTTCCATGAAAATAATGATGAAGATCTAAAAGTTATTGATGTTTCCCATATTAAATCCTTGTTTTGCAATATGAATCTTAATAATGATGGGACTGAAGATGAGTCAACTTTAGTTAAAAGGCATCCCAATGATTCAGAGTTTTTAGATCTTGATGCTAAATTTGGTAAAAGTGGGATTGGAGAGGTCAGGACTTTAAATAGCATTGAACCCACTATATTGGATTTGAAGGAATTTAATTATGATAATTGTTCTTTAATAGATTGTATTTCCTTGTTGCAATCCGTGTTGAATTCTCCTCATGCTTATAGTCAAAATAAAGCTTTTACCAAACATATTGTTGATGCCTTGATGCAATCTTATGAGGAAAAACTTAATTTGGAAGTTTCTATACCTAGAAAACTTATGATGAGTGGGAACCTACTATAAAGATTAAAATTAAAGATCATGAGTGCTATGCTTTGTGTGATTTGGGTGCTAGTGTTTCCACAATTCCAAAAATTTATGTGATATTCTAGGTTTCCATGATCTTGATGATTGCTCTTTAAATTTGCACCTTACGGATTCCACCATTAAGAAACCCATGGGAAGGATCAACGATGTTCTTATTGTTGCAAATAGGAACTATGTGCCCGTAGATTTTATCATTCTCGATATAAATTGCAATCTTTCATGTCCTATTATTCTTGGTAGACCTTTCCTTAGAACGATTGGTGCAATTATTGATATGAAGGAAGGGAATATTAGATTCCAATTTCCATTAAGGAAAGGCATGGAACACTTTCCAAGAAAGTGTTGGGGAACGTAGTAATTTCAAAATTTCCTACGCACATGCAAGATCATGGTGATGCATAGCAACGAGAGGGGAGAGTGTGTCCATGTACCTTCGTAGACCGAAAGCGGAAGCGTTAGAACAACGCGGTTGATGTAGTTGTACGTCTTCACGGCCCGACCGATCAAGCACCGAAACTACGACACCTCCGAGTTATAGCACACGTTCAGCTCAATGACGTCCCTCGAACTCCGATCCAGCCGAGTGTCGAGGGAGAGTTCCGTCAGCACGACGGCGTGGTGACGATCTTGATGTTCTACCGTCGCAGGGCTTCGCCTAAGCACCGCTACGATATTATCGAGGTGGACTATGCTGGAGGGGGGCACCGCACATGGCTAAGAGATCCAAGGGATCAATTATTGTTGTGCCCAGAGGTGCCCCTATATAAAGGAGCAAGGGGGGAGGGGGCGGCCGGCCTAGGAGGGGGCGCGCCAAGGGGAGTCCTACTCCCACCGCGAGTAGGACTCCCTCCTTCCTTGTTGGAGTAGGAGAAGGGGAAAGAGGGGAGAGGAAGAAGGAAGGGGCTCGCCCTTGTCCAGTCGGACCAGAGGCGCAGACCTCCTTCCTTTAGCCTCTCTCCTCTATTCCCGTATGGCCCAATAAGGCCCATATACTCCCGGCGAATTCCGTAACTCTCGGTACTCGAAAAATACCGAATCACTCGGAACCTTTCCAAGTCCGAATATAGTCGTCCAATATATCGATCTTTACGTCTCGACCATTTCGAGACTCCTCGTCATGTCCCCGATCTCATCCGGGACTCCGAACTCCTTCGGTAGATCAAAACTCATAAACTCATAATATAAGTGTCATCAAAACCTTAACCGTGCGGACCCTACGGGTTCGAGAACAATGTAGACATGACCAAGACACGTCTCCGGTCAATAACCAATAGTGGAACCTGGATGCTCATATTGGCTCCCACATATTCTACGAAGATCTTTATCGGTCAAACTGCATAACAACATACATTGTTCCCTTTGTCATCGGTATGTTACTTGCTCGAGATTCGATCGTCGGTATCTCAATACCTAGTTCAATCTCGTTACCGGCAAGTCTCTTTACTCGTTACGTAATGCATCATTCCGTAACTAACTCATTAGTTACATTGCTTGCAAGGCTTATAGTGATGTGCATTACCGAGAGGGCCCAAAGATACCTCTCCGACAATCGGAGTGACAAATCCTAATCTCAAAATACGCCAACCGAACATGTACCTTTGGAGACACCTATAGAGCTCCTTTATAATCACCCAGTTACGTTGGGACGTTTGGTAGCACACAAAGTGTTCCTCCGATAAACGGGAGTTGCATAATCTCATAGTCATAGGAACATGTATAAGTCATGAAGAAAGCAATAGCAACATACTGAACGATCAAGTGCTAGGCTAACGGAATGGGTCAAGTCAATCACATCATTCTTCTAATGATGTGATCCCATTAATCAAATGACAACTCTTTTGTCCATGGCTAGGAAACATAACCATCTTTGATAAACGAGCTAGTCAAGTAGAGGCATACTAGTGACACTATGTTTGTCTATGTATTCACACATGTATTATGTTTCCGGTTAATACAACTCTAGCATGAATAATAAACATTTATCATGATATGAGGAAATAAATAATAACTTTATTATTGCCTCTAGGGCATATTTCCTTCAGAAAGAAAGTTAAATTACCTTATGAATCTATCATGCGAGCTACTCCCTCCGTAAACTAATATAAGAGTGTTTAAGTCACTATTTAAGTGATCTAAACACTCTTATATTAGTTTACAGAGGGAATACTTATGAATTGAGTGTCGAAGATGACACTACTTAGATCTATCGTCGCTTTTATGCCTCGCTTGGGGCGTTAAACAATAGCGCTAGTTGGGAGGCAACCCAATTTTTTTGTTTTTTGTTTTTACTTCTATTTAGTAATAAATATTTCATCTAGCTTCTGTTTAGATGCGTTTTCATGTTTTAATTAGTGTTTTTGCCAAGTAGAACCTATAGGATAACCTATGGTGATAGTTAATTTGATTATGCTGAAAAACAGAAACTTTGCACGCACGAAAATAATTTTAATAATTCACAGAAACGTGCTTTTGTGTTGATTCTGTCTGTTGTAGATCAATAGAAAAATTGCCCAGGACTTAATAATTTGGTAGGATTTTTAGAGTTCCATAAGTATTCGAGAGTTACAGATTGCTATAGATTGTTCTGTTTTTGACAGATTCTGTTTTCCGTGTGTTGTTTGCTTATTTTGATGCATCTATGGCTAGTATTGGGGGGTATGAACCATAGATAAGTTGGAATACAGTAGGTTTAACACCAATATAAATAAAGAATGAGTTCATTACAGTAACTTATGTGGTGGTTTTTCTTTCTTGCACTAACGGAGCTTATGAGATTTCCTGTTGAGTTTTGTGTTGTGAAGTTTTCAAGATTTGGGTAAAGATTTGATGGACTATGGAATAAGGAGTGGCAAGAGCTTAAACTTGGGGATGCCCATGGCACCCCAAGATATTCATGGATAACCAAAAGCCTAAGCTTGGGGATGCCCCGGAAGGCATCCCCTCTTTCGTCTTCGTCTATCGGTAACTTTACTTGGAGCTATATTTTTATTCGCCACATGATATGTGTTTTGCTTGGAGCGTCTTGTATGATATTAGTCTTTGCTTTCTTAGTTTACCACAATCATCCTTGTTGTACACACCTTCTGGTAGAAGCCCACTTGATTAGAATTTATTAGAACACTCTATGTGCTTCACTTATATCTTTTGAGCTAGATAGTTTTGCTCTAGTACTTCACTTATATCTTTTAGAGCACGACGGTGGCTTGATTTTGTAGAAATTGTTAATCTCTCATGCTTCACTTATATTATTTTGAGAGTATCTTAGAACAGCATGGTATTTGCTATGATTATAAAATTGGTCCTAGAATGATGGGCATCCAAGTTGGGTATAATAAAAACTATCATAGGAAGTAAAATTGGATGCTATGATCAATTTGATACTTGATAATTGTTTTGAGATATGGAGGTGGTGATATTAGAGTCATGCTAGTTGGGTGATTACGAATTTAAAGAATGCTTGTGTTGAAGTTGGCAAGTCCCGTAGCATGCACGTATGGTAACCGTTGTGTAACAAATTTGAAATATGAGGTGTTCTTAAATTGTCATCCTTATGAATGGCGGCCGGGGATGAGCGATGGTATTTTCCTACCAATCTACCCCCTAGGAGCATGCGTGTAGTGCTTGGGTTTTGATGACTTGTAGATTTTTGCAATAAGTATATGAGTTTTTTATGACTAATGTTGAGTCCATGGATTATACGCACTCTTACCCTTCCATCATTTCTAGCCTCTTCGGTACTGTGCATTGCCCTTTCTCACCTTGAGAGTTGGTGCAAACTTCACCGGTGCATCCAAACCCCGTGATACGATACGCTCTATCACACATAAACCTCCTTATATCTTCCTCAAAACAGCCACCATACCTACCTATTATGGCATTTCCATAGCCATTCCGAGATATATTGCCATGCAACTTTCCACCGTTCCGTTCATCATCATGACACGCATCATCATTGTCATATCGCCTTGCATGATCATGTAGTTGACATCGTATTTGTGGCAAAGCCACCATGCATAATTTTTCATACATGTCACTCTTAATTCATTGCCCATCCCGGTACACCGCCGGAGGCATTCATATAGAGTCATATCTTGTTCTAGTTTTGAGTTGTAATTCATGAGTTGTAAATAAATAGAAGTGTGATGATCATCATTATTAGAGCATTGTCCCCCCCCCCACACACAAAAAAGAAAGGCCAAAGGAAAAAAATAAAAAAAAGAAGAAAGGCCAAAAAAAAGAAAGGCCCAAAAAAAGGTAAAAAGAAAAAGAAAATAAAAAGGGGGCAATGTTACTATCCTTTTCCACACTTGTGCTTCAAAGTAGCACCATGTTCTTCATATAGAAAGTCTTTTATGTTTTCACTTTCATATAATCGTGGGAATTTTTCATTATAGAACTTGGCTTGTATATTCCTACGATGGGCTTCCTCAAAATGCCCTAGGTCTTCGTGAGCAAGCAAGTTGGATGCACACCCACTAGTTTCTTTTGTTGAGCTTTCATACATTTATAGCTCTAATGCATCCGTTGCATGGCAATCCCTACTCCTCATATTGACATAAATTGATGGGCATCTCCATAGCCCATTGATTATCCTTGTCAATGTGAGACTTTCTTCCTTTTTGTCTTCTCCACACAACCTCCATCATCATATTCTATTCCAACCATAGTGTTATATCCATGGCTCACGCTCATGTATTGCGTGAAAGTTGAAAAAAGTTTGAGATTACTAAAGTATGAAAAAATTGCTTGGCTTGTCACCGGGGTTTGCAAGATGAGAGCATTATTGTGTGATGAAAATGGAGCATAACCAAAATATATGATTTTGTAGGGATGAATTTTCTTTAGCCATGTTATTTTGAGAAGACATGATTGCTTAGTTAGTATGCTTGAAGTATTACTATTTCTTATGTCAATATGAACTTTTATTTTGAATCATTTGGATCTGAAAATTCATGCCACAATAAATAAAATTACATTGAGAATTATGCTAGGTAGCATTCCACATCAAAAATTCTGTTTTTATCATTCACCTACTCGAGGACGAGCAGGAATTAAGCTTGGGGATGCTTGATACGCCTCCAACGTATCTATAATTTTTGATTGTTCCATGCTATTATATACCCGTTTTGAATGTTTATGGGCTTTACTTTACACTTTTATATCATTTTTGGGACTAACCTACTAACCGGAGGCCCGGCCCGAATTGTTGTTTTTTTGCCTATTTCAGTGTTTTGAAGGAAAGGAATATCAAACGGAGTCCAAACGGAATGAAACCTTCGGGAGCGATCTTTTTGGAAGAAACATGATCCAGGGGACTTGGAGTGGACATCAAGCAATAGAGGAGGTGGCCACGAGGGTGCCCGGCGCGCCCCCACCCTCCTGGGCCCCTCGAGCATCCACGAACCTACTTCTTCCTCCTATATATACCCATGTACTCTAAAAACATCGAGGAGCACCACGAAAAACTATTTCCACCGCCGCAACCTTCTGTATCCGCGAGATCCCATCTTGGAGCCTTCGCCGGCGCTCCGCCGGAGGGGTAATCGACCATGGAGGGCTTCTACATCATCTCCAAGGCCCTTCCGATGAGTTGTGAGTAGTTTACCACAGACCTTCGGGTCCATAGTGATGCGGAGCATCCCACGTTCATCCACATGTACACTCCGACTACTCCCAAGCCCCAAGGATACATGGACTATGCGCCATTGGACACAAGGTGAACCCGTTTCTAAATACTTGCCTTTTCCATTCGCGTGAGACATGGTTGCTACTTGTAGGATCGAAAGTATGTCTAGAGGGGGGGTGATTAGACTACTTGACAATATAAAAATTTAGCCTTTTGATTAGGATAAGTTTTTAGCAAGTTCACAATGATGATCAAGTCAAGTATCACCCTACACATGCAATTCTAGAGTATTTGCAGCGGAAAGTAAATTGCACATGTAGTAAAGAGAGGTGGAGAAGAGCAAACGCAATTTGGAGACACGGAGATTTTTTCTCGTGGTTCCGATAGGTGGTGCTATCGTCAATCCACGTTGATGGAGACTTCAACCCACGGAGGGTAACGGCTGCGAGAGTCCACGGAGGCTCCACCCATGAAGGGTCCACGAAGAAGCAACCTTGTCTATGCCATCATGGCATACGCCCACGGAGGACTAGCCTTACTCGGGGTAGATCTTCACAAGTAGGCGATCTCCTTGCCCTTACAAACTTCTTGGTTCAACTCCACATCTTGTGGAGGCTCCCAAGCGACACCTAACCAATCTAGGAGGCACCACCCTCCAAAAGGTAATAGATGGTGTTGGTGATGATGAACTCCTTGCTCTTGTGCTTCAAATGATAATCTCCCCAACACTCAACTCTCCTCACTGATTTGGCTGTGGTGGAAGAAAGGATTGAGTGGAAAGCAACTTGGGAAGGCTAGAAATCAAGTTTCATATGGTGGGAGTGGAGCAACTTGATCTCAACACAAGGGTAGGTAGTTTTCTTCTCGAAATGTAAGGTAGGAGTGGTAGTTCTTTCGATGGCTCTCTCCACGAATGAAGAGGAGGTGGAGGGTATTTATAGCCTCCACACAAAATCCAACCGTTACACACATTTGACCAATCTCGGTCGGACCGAAGTTGACAACTCGGTGAGACCGAAAGTTCAAATCTTGTGAGCGTTGGGATTTTCAGTGGGACCGAAAATACAATCTCGGTGAGTCGATTCTTCCAAAGACTAGGGTTTGCCAATCTCGGTGGGACCGACTTTATCATCTCGGTGACACCGATATGATGACGAAGGTTCTGAAGCTTGGCAACACTAGTTTCGGTGAGACCGAGTTTGGAATCGGAAAATCCAAATTACTAGGGTTTGGGTATATGGTGAGGTGGTTCATCTCGGTGTGGTGAGTTTATGGAATCGGTGGGACCGAGATTACTTATGAGTGTATGTTGGAATGAAAGATTGCGATGGTTTGGGAGATAGATCACTAAGCACTTTGAGCAACGGATCATTATCATAACCTCATCCCCTTTTAATAGTATTGGCTTTCCTATAGACTCAATGTGATCTTGGATCACTAAACCAAAAATGGAGTCTTGAGCTTTTGCCAATGCTTTCCTTAGCATTTTGAGGGGTCCACTTCTTCAGTCATTGCCATACCCATATCACTGAACTTTCTGAAATGATTCTCAAGAAGTTATTAGTTCAATGATATATATGTTGTTATTAATTACCAAAACCACCCGGGGATTAGTTGCACTTTCACTACTTCAAGCACAGACCTTGTGCATACTCAGGTACACCCGAGAAGACCATGGAGAACCCAAGGACCAAGGCCAAGCGTGCTCGGAAGCAAAGGAAGGAGAAGGAAGAAGTGCCAGCAGCTACAGCGACCGGACATCCGGCAGGAGCCTGGACATCCGGCGCCACCATCCAGAAGAAGACCAGAGAGAGATGGACGCCTGGCGACTCTACAGCGGCCGAACATCCGGCCCTAGCCCGGACATCTGGCGCCCCATCACAGAACGTCCAGAAGCTGGACCTCGCAAGCCCGGACATCCGGCCAGAGGCCCGGACATCCGACTCTTCGTGAGCCGCCGGACATCCGGCCCCCAGCCCGGACATCCGGCACCTGCCTGTGCGCAGAGAACGGGCCAAGGGCCCATGTATTCCCCTCTCACTTACCCCTTCGTGGGCTAGCACTATATATACTCCCCCACCTCATCCTAGTTAGGGCAGCAAAGGATTAGCTCATTTGAGATAGAGCTTTGCTCATCCATATGGATCTCCTCCTCGTGAGAGACCGCGGCCTCTTCGGAGAAGATCCACCATTGATTCAAGACCCCTTTAAGGGAAGATCCCTCATGGATTCAAGACCTCCTCTCGGAGATGAGCTACCGCCACTTGTATCGTCCTTTGTTGTATTTGGACCATGATCTCTTTGTCTTTCTTGGATCTAGCACATGTGTGATCATATTTGTGTTGGTTGAGTGTTTCTCTTTTTTCCTCCCCGTGATTTCCCTCATGTTCTTCCACGCGTTCTTCGTGGGGATCCTCTCCAAACGTGAAAGACCGGCCCCTAGGGTTCCACCCTACATCACATAGTTATTAGCTAGATGGCTTCTTCTCTCTCTTTGAATCTCAATACAAATTTCTCCTCGATCTTCTTGGAGATCTATTCGATGTTGCGGTGTGTTTGTCAAGATCCGATGAATTGTGGGTTTATGATCAAGTTTATCTATGAGAAATATTTGAATCTCCTCTGAATTCTTTTATGTGTAATTAAGTTATCTTTGCAAGTCTCTTTGAATTATCAGTTTGGTTTGGCCTACTAGATTGATCTTTCTTGCAATGGGAGAAGTGCTTAGCTTTGGGTTCAATCTTGCGGTGTCATTTCCCAGTGACAGCAGGGGCAACAAGGACGTATTGTATTGTTGCCATCGAGGATAAAAAGATGGGTTTATATCATATTGCATGAGTTTATCCCTCTACATCATGTCAACTTTCTTAATGCGTTACTCTGTTCTTTATGAACTTAATACTCTAGATGCATGCTGGATAGCGGTCGATGTGTGGAGTAATAGTAGTAGATGCAGGCAGGAGTCGGTCTACTTGTCACGGACGTGATGCTTATATACATGATCATGCCTAGATAATCTCATAACTATGCGCTTTTCTATCAATTGCTCGACAGTAATTTGTTCACCCACCATAATACTTATGCTATCTTGAGAGAAGCCGCTAGTGAAACCTATGGCCTCCGGGTCTATCTTTTATCATATAAGTTTACCATCTACTTTTATTTGCATCTTTACTTTCCCAATCTATATCATAAAATACCAAAAAAATATTTATCTTATCATATTATCTCTATCGGATCTCACTTTCACAAGTGGCCGTGAAGGGATTGACAACCCCTTTATTGTGTTGGTTGCGAGGTTCTTGTTTGTTTGTGTAGGTGCGTGGGACTTTTGAGGAGCCTCCTACTGGATTGATACCTTGGTTCTCAAAAACTGAGGGAAATACTTACACTACTTTGCTGCATCACCCTTTCCTCTTCAAGGAAACCAACGCAAGCTCAAGACGTAGCAGAGGGCTCGGTGGTGGCGGCGATGGTCTTCGAGCCGTTGTCGGTGAGGGAGCGCGGCCATGGAGGCCGGGCTAACGTGGTGATCCTCGACCAGGAGGTCGTGGAGGTGGAGGACGACACCCCGCCGTGGGTCAACGCTGTCGAGCGGGCGGGGGCCGACGGAGGCGGCGATGGCACCGTCTTGGAGGAGGCGCCACGGGCGGTAGCGTAAGGGACGCTGCCGGTGTTGGAGGAGGCGCCGCGGGTGGAGATGCCGCAAGCCACCCCAGCTGCTGAGCCGGTGGTGGCGTCACAGGCCGTCCTGGCGTCTGGACCGGTGGCGGCGACGCAGGGCGCCCCGGCGTCCGGGTTGTCGGTGGCGCCCGAGAGGGCGCCGGAGGAGGTGCTGGCCGCGCCATGAGCGGACAACGGGGAGCATGCTCTGGTGCCCCGGCAGGGGGGCGTCGGGTCGCCGTGTCGCAGCCGACGCGGAGCGGGAGCGCCGTGGTCTTCGGGTCTCAGACCCAGGAGGAGGTGGCGATGGACGTCGTCAGCCGCCGTCTGCGCGGTCGGACGGACTGGCTCGAGGCCTTCGCCCAGGCCGAGGTGGAGCGGACGTGGGACCTGGAGCGCGCCGTGCCGGAAACCTTCTTTTGCAGTTTCTTCTTTGTGGGGTGCGCCAGCGCACCGACTGGGTGTAGCTCCCGAGGTTCGTGCCAACTATGTAGTAGTTGGGTCGAATCTTTAGTATGTTGTTCTTGTTCTGACCGCCGACTTTTTCAGCAACTCGACGCCTACCGGGTCGGTGCCTTCTATCGCCTCCTGGGCAAATACCGGGAGCTCAAGGAGCAGCTCGCGCCAAGGAGGAGGAGCTTGCGTTGCCGCAGGTATCTTCATGTTCTTCTCTAGTGGGGGCGCGCTAGTGCACCCACTGGGTGTAGCCCCCTAGATTCAGGCCAACTGTGTAACAGTTGGGCCAAATCTCAAGTCTTGCTTTTTCCTTTCCTGAATCTTCCTTTTGTAGCCGAGGTGTTGTCCTGGTAGACTCGGCTGCTCCGGGCCGGTCATCACTATGACTGGCTTGTTGCCGACACCGGCCGTCTTGGTGCCGAGGTGGCGCAGGCGAGGGCGGAGGCGGGAGCGGCCCGACGGTTGCTTGACGAGGCTAACAAGTTGCGGGAGCAACTGGCAGGCCACAAGAGCTGCCTCGAGGCCAAGGTGGAGCTCCTTAGGGCGGAGACCGCCAAGGTGGTGGAGGCGCAGCAGGCCCAGGTCGAGGCGGACCAGCAACACGGCAGGCTGGCCGACAACAAGGGTCGGCTCCAGGCCGAGGTGGATCACCTGAGGGAGCAGGCTGCCATGGCGGAGTGGGCCTGTCAGATGAGGCTCATCGTTGCAAGGCGGCCGAGAAGGCGACCGATGACGAGGACGCCGAGTTGAAGGTGACCCTTGCCAAGGCGGCTGACTTGGAGAAGGCGCTCCAGGAGCGCGACCGCACCATTGATCGGGAGCGGCGCGATATGTTGCTTGAAGCACAACACCTGGAAGAATCCTTATCCAGTAAGTGCTTTTCTTGCGTTTTGCCGGGTTGGGATCCGGTTTTTTATCCTTGTTGCCCTTTTTCCCAACTTGCTTCATTTTCTGGCAGGGCCTTCCCGGAGTCGCATCGGCTGGCGAAGGAAGTCGTCCGCTTCTAGCGCGACCCATCAGGAGTCGCCGGATCCGGGACGGACCCACAGGTGGCGTGGACCTTCCTGGAAATCACGGCTGCCACCGAGGCCCGCCTGCGGGTCCTGGGGGAGCAGATGGGGCGGCTGTGCCGGGCCGGCATGGCGATGACGACGACCCTTTTGCTGGGCTCCGTTGAGACGAACAGCTTCACGCGACTGGCACATTGGCTGGAGATGGGGCCGTACTGGCTTCGGCGTGTCTCCGCCGCTCGTGCCGGCGCCGAGATGGCGCTCCGGTTTGCGCTGTCTTGGCATCTGGACCTGCAGCTGGACGCGCTGATGGGCTAGCAGGCCGGCTCGGGGCAGCTGTTGCAGGAGCAAGCCGGCCGGATTGCCTCCCGGGCCAGCTACATCGCTGGGTTCGCCTTCCACGACGAGTTCCACCCGGAGTGGGCGGAAGACGGCGGGGTCGTGGCTTGTGACGACTACGGCCTGCTTCTTCATGACCCAGAGGACAGCTTTGAGGAGATTGGCATCTACCGCGACAGGGGTGCCGAGGAGGACACCGGTACCTTGCTGGAACCGAAGGTTGCCAGGGGAGAGCCGTCGACGTCGCGATCCGGCGCTGGAGATGCATGAGATGCCTTGGTAGAATCTGTTAGGTAGCAGGTCCACCCACCCAGTGGGGGTTCTGAGTGTAATGAACTCGGGCTGTGGGCCTTTAAATATTTATGTGTATATGTTGTGAATGTTTTTACTCTTGCTTTTTGTTTTTTGAACCGATTTCTTGCGCTTTTCCTTTCTCAAACCTCCCCCCACGAGTCAGACGGCCGAGGCTCCGCTCCGTGACAAGGAGTTTGGCTCTTTGAGAAGAGCGAGTAGTACATAGGTTTTACAAAACATTGAGCGCGAGCGAAACACCCACTGGGCCGGCTTGCAGCAATCCGGTGGAGCCGGTTGGCAAGCAGCCGGTCGTGCGACTGTTTATTTTTAAAGCGACGGGCCAGGTTGATCGACCCGACAGCTTTTAACTTGGTTTAGGGTTAGGGTTTAGGGTTTTTGGGTTTAGGGTTTAGGGTTTAGGCCCGTTGTGCTTGCCAGTCGACAGCCGAAGCCGGGTCTGTGGCTTAGGGCGAAGTGGGGGACGCGGCGTCCTTAGTGCATAAGGAATCACCAAGTAAAGCGGCATGGTGGCGATCAAGCCGGCCAGCCCCCGGGTCGAGCGAGTCGGACCGGTGGCCGGGTTTAGGAGCATGGTGATGCAAAAAAGTGGGGACACAATAATTTGGTCGACAGAAGGCAGCCCCCGAGTTTTGTTTGGGGACCCCATAGTTTCATACGTTTACAAAAGGCAGTGGTACATACACTCGTGCGGCTAACTGTAAAATGGGCGGAGGAGTTCCGCGTTCCACGGTCGGGTCATTTCTTCACCGGCGGTTTCTCTCTTGCGCTTGTTTGACTTGCGTGCGTCGATGAGGTAGTAGGCACTGCGGTCGCGCAAGGCCCGGTTTACGATGAATGGGCCCTCCCATGGAGGGGACAGCTTGTGCTGGCCGGCTTGCTCTTGGACTAGTTGGAGGACGAGGTCGCCCTCGCGGAATGCAAGGGGCTTGATCTTCTTGCTGTGGTAGTGCCTCAGGCCTTGCTGGTAGATGGCCGAACGGCTGAGCCCAGGAGGCGGGCTTCTTCGAGTAGGTCGACGCCGTCTTCGCGGGCTTCTTTAGCTTTGGCTTCGGTGTACATCACGACACGCGGCGAGTCGAACTCAACGTCGGTCGGGATGATGGCTTCGGCTCCATAGACAAGGAAGAACGGGGTGAACTCGGTCGACCGGTTCGGCGTGGTTCAGAGATTTCTAGAGAACGGCCGGCAACTCGTCGAGCCAGCTACCGGGTGAGTGATAACCCACAAGTATAGGGGATCGCAACAACTTTCGAGGGTAGAGTATTCAACCCAAATTTATTGATTCGACACAAGGGGAGCCAAAGAATATTCTCAAGTATTAGCAGTTGAGTTATCAATTCAACCACACCTAGATAACTTAGTACCTGCAGCAAAGTATTTAGTAGCAAAGTAGTATGATAGTAATGGTAACAGTGGCAAAAGTAAAGATAGCAATCTTATAGTAATTGTAACAGTAGCAACGGAAAATTAAATAAGCAAAGCACAATATGTGAAAAGCTCGTAGGCATTGGATCAGTGATGGATAATTATGTCGGATGCGATTCCTCATGTAATAGCTATAACATAGGGTGACACAGAGCTAGCTCCACTTCATCAATGTAATGTAGGCATGTATTCCGAATATAGTCATACGTGCTTATGGAAAAGAACTTGCATGACATCTTTTGTCCTACCCTCCTGTGGCAGCGGGGTCCTAGTGGAAACTAAGGGATATTAAGGCCTCCTTTTAATAGAGAACCGAACCAAAGCATTAACACATAGTGAATACATGAACTCCTCAAACTACGGTCATCACCGAGAAGTATCCCGATTATTGTCACTTGGGGTTGTGGGATCATAACACATAATAGGTGACTATAGACTTGCAAGATAGGATCAAGGACTCACATATATTCATGAAAACATAATAGGTTCAGATCTGAAATCATGGCACTTTCGGGCCTAGTGACAAGCATTAAGCATAGCAAAGTCATAGCAACATCAATCTCGAAACATAGTGGATACTAGGGATCAAACCCTAACAAAACTAACTTGATTACATGGTAAATCTCATCCAACCCATCACGGTCCAGCAAGCCTACGATGGAATTACTCACGCCTGACGGTGAGCATCATGAAATTGGTGATGGAGGATGGTTGATGATGACGACAATGACGAATCCCCTCTCGAGCCACGAATGGACTCGGATCAGCCCTCCCGAGAGATTAGGGCTTGGTGGCGGCTCCGTGTCGTAAAACGCAATGAAACTTTCTCTCTAATTTTTTTCTCCGCGAAACAGAATATATAGAGTTGGAGTTGAGGTCGGTGGAGCATCGGGGGCCACGAGATAGAAGCGCGCCCGGGGAGGGCATGCCCCCACCCTCGTGGGACAGGTGTGGGCCCCCGCCTTAATTCTTCGCCCGATATTTTTATATTTTCCAAAAGTTATCTCCGTGGATTTTCAGGTCATTCCGAGAACTTTTGTTTTCTGCACAATATACAACACCATGGCAGTTCTGCTGAAAACAGCGTCAGTCCGGGTTAGTTTCATTCAAATCATGCAAATTAGAGTCCAAAACAAGGGCAAAAGTGTTTGGAAAAGTAGATACTTTGGAGACGTATCAACTCCCCCAAGCTTAAACCTTTGCTTGTCCTCAAGCAATTCAGTTGATAAACTGAAAGTGATAAAGAAAAACTTTTACAAACTCTGTTTGCTCTTGTTGTTTTAAATATGTAAAGCCAGCATTCAAGTTTTCAGCAAAGATTATGAACTAACCATATTCACAATAACACTTAGGTCTCATATTTACTCATATCAATGGCATAATCAACTAGCGAGCAATAATAATAAATCTCGGATGACAACACTTTCTCAGAACAATCATAATATGATATAACAAGGTGGTATCTCGCTAGCCCTTTCTGAGACCGCAAAACATAAATGCAGAGCACCTTTAAAGATCAAGGACTGACTAAACATTGTAATTCATGGTAAAAGATATCCAATCAAGTCATACCCAATATAAACTAATAGTAATGAATGCAAATGACAGTGTGCTCTCCAGCGGGTGCTTTTTAATAAGAAGGATGATGACTCAACATAAAAGTAAATAGATAGGCCCTTCGCAGAGGGAAGCAGGTATTTGGAGAGGTACCAGAGCTTGATTTTAAAATAGAGATGAATAACATTTTGAGCGGCATACTTTCACTGTCAACGCAACAACTATGAGATGGTGATATCTTCCATGCTACATACATTATAGGCGGTTCCCAAATAGAATGGTAAAGTTTATACTCCCCCACCAACAGCAAGCATCAATCCATGGCTTGCTCGAAACAACGAGTGCCTCCAACTAGCAACAGCCCTAGGGGAGTTTTGTTAATTATTTCGATTTGCTTTGATCTTTTTGATCCTGGGACTGGGCATCCCGGTTACCAGCCATTTTCTTGTGAGTGAGGAGCGGAGTCCACTCCTCTTGAGAATAACCCACCTAGCATGGAAGATATAGACATCCCTAGTTGAAACATGAGCTGCTCGAGCATAAAAAACAAAATTTCATTTGAAGGTTTGGAGTTTGGCACATACAAATTTACTTGGAACGGCGGCTAAATACCGCATATAGGAAGGTATATATGGTGGACTCATATGGAATAACTTTGGGGTTTATGGAGTTTGGATGCACAAGCAGTATTCCGCTTAAATGCAGTGAAGGCTAGCAAAAGGCTGAAGCGACCAAGCGAGAGAGCGAGAACAGGTCATGAACATGCATTAAAATTAATTTACACCAAGTGCAAGCATGAGTAGGATATAATCCACCATGAACATAAATATCGTGAAGGCTATGTTGATTTGTTTCAATACATGCGTGAACATGTGCCAAGTCGAGTCACTCAATTCATTCAAAGGAGGATACCATCCCATCATACCACATCACAATCATTTTAATAGCATATTGACACGCAAGGTAAACCATTATAAGATCCTAGCTAATTAAGCATCGCATAAGCAACTATAATCTCTAAATGTCATTGCAAATATGTTTACTTCATAATAGGTTGAATCAGGAACGATGAACTCATCATATTTACAAAAACAAAAGGGGTCGAGTTCGTTCCAGCTTTTCTCATCTCAATCAGTCTATCATGTATCGTCATTATTGCCTTTCACTTGCACGACCGAACAATGTGTATAATAATAATAGTGCATGTGCATTGGACTAAGCTAGAATCTGCAAGCATTCAATTCAAGAGAGAAGACAAAGTAATATGGGCTCTAAGTTAAATTAATAGTCATGCGAATGAGAGCCACTAAACATTTTCAATATGGTCTTCTACTCTTGACCCCCAAAGGAAAGAAAAGAAAAATAAAACTATTTACACGGGAAAGCTCCCAACGAGTAAAAGAAGAATGATAAATCTTTTTGGGTTTCCATTTTAATTACTTCTACGATCATGGAAATTAAACTAACTAATTTTTTTGGTTTTTCTTAAGGTTTATCAAACACACAAGAAGAAAGCTAGAAAAAGAAATTAAACTAGCATGGATAATATAATGAAAGAGTATGGGCACCGACAACTAGAATAGTGTGTGAACATGAATGTAAAGTCGGTGAGAGATACGTACTCCCCCAAGCTTAGGATTTTGGACTAAGTTGGTCTAATGCCAAGGGTAGCCTGGCTGATATCCGAAGTTATAACCGGGGTCGTACTGAGATGCGGCAGCCAATGCCTCCTGAGCTGCGGCATGTTGGCGAGCTGCCTCCGCTCTCCCCTCGTGTTCGGCTGCCTCCTCCCTGGTAACAACATATCTTCGTTTTGCCTGGTAATCAAAAAGGGAAGGAGAAGGGAGAGTAACATGGACAGCGCGACGTCTGTCAAAGATTAGTCAATACTGGAGGAACTGTTCATTCCTCAAAAGAAAATGATGTCTGACCATCGCGTCAAAATCTAAATAAGCAGGAGGCAACACCATATCACCCTCACATGGGGGTATACCAAGATAATTAGCAACACGGGTCGCATAAATTCCTCCAAATAAATCTCCAGATATACCATTATTATGCAACCTACGTGCAACTATTGCCCCCAAGTTATAATCTTTATTACCTAATACAGCACTCTTGAGGACACAAAGATCAGGGACACACATGTGACATGTTTCATCTTTACCGTTAATGCATCTACCAATGAAGAGAGCAAAAGAATGTATAGCAGGAAAATGAATGCTCCCTATGGTAGCTTGTGCTATATCCCTAGATTCTCCCACGGTGATACTAGCGAGGAAGTCTTTATATTCAGATTTGTGGGGTTCATGAACATTTCCCCACTGTGGGAGTTTGCAGGCAGTAGTAAAATCTTCTAGGTCCATGGTATAAGATTCATCATAAATATCAAATAGGACATTCTGAGAATTATGCGAAGATGAAAATTTAAACCGTCTCATGTATGAATCAGTCAATTGGTAGTACTGAGGACACTTATCTTATATGAAGTCCTCAAGATCGGCATTACGCACATATGCGTCAAATTCATCCTTGATGCCTGCATTGACCATAAAATCTTCTAATGGCCATTCGCAAGCCCGCACTTCTGCTTCCCTGGGTGGTTCATCGTCTTGCTCGTGCATAGCATGCCTAGGTCCTCTCTTAGTTGAGGAACCACCTTGGTACATTCTCCTAGACATATTTCTTTCTCTGAAAAATTTCTGAAATATTTAGTAACTTCAAAACAAAAGTGAATGAAACTAAACAAGATTGGTAGCAACTACTCCCACAAGTGCCTAGAGCCTATATCATGCATTAGAATTACTTGGGACCTCATAAATTTGACATGCAAGCTGAAGAATAGGGTCACCTTTGCAGCAAAAAATTGCAATGAATAAAGCACTAGAACAAAAACTAATTGGACCAATGGAGGAGTCACATACCAAGCAACAATCTCTCAAAGCAGTTTTGTGAATGGAGCTTTGAGCAAGGAGATCGAAAATCGCAGCAAAATGAGCTAGAACTCGTGCTTGAGCTGGATGGGGATTTTTTGGGAGGTAGATGGAGTGTGTGGGTGCAAGAATAAGTGGAGGGGGTGAGGGAGTCCTGGATTAGGGGGTATCCGGACTGCCGGACTGTGTACAACGTCCGGACTATTGAAGCGTGAAGATACAAGACTCAAGACTTCGGCCCCATGTCCGGATGGGACTTTCCTTGGCGTGGAAGGCAAGCTTGGCGATCCGGATATTATATTTCCTTCCTTGTAACCGACTCCATGTAAACCCTAGCCCTCTTCGGTGTCTATATAAACCGGAGAGGTTGGTCCTTAGAAGGCCGATCACAATTACATTCATACCATCATAGGCTAGCTCTTAGGGTTTAGCCTCTATGATCTCGTGGTAGATCTACTCTTGTACTACCCATATCATCAATATTAATCAAGCAAGAAGTAGGGTTTTACCTCCATCGAGAGGGCCCGAACCTGGGTAAACATCTATGTCCCTTGCTTCCTGTTACCATCAGCCTTGACGCACAGATCGGGACCCCCTACCCGAGATCCGCCGGTTTTGACACCGACATTGGTGCTTTCATTGAGAGTTCCTCTGTGCTGTCTCTGTCAGGCTCAATGGCTCCTTCAGTCGTCATCAACGATGCTGTCCAGGTTGAGACTTTCCTCCCCAGGCAGATCTTCGTGTTCGGCGGTTTCGCGCTGCGGGCCAATTCGCTTGGTCACCTGGAACAGATCGATAGCTATGCCCCCGGCCATCAAATCCGGTTTGGAAACCTGAACTACATGGCGGATATCCGCGGAGACTTGATCTTCGACGGATTCGGGCGAGCGCCAGGAGCGCCGAACAGTCCACGATGAGCACGGCTTAGACCTGCTGTCAGACGTTACTCGGGATATCACCCCGACAGAAGCCTCGGATCTAAATCCGGGGCAGGTTGCATTGCCCGAGGACGGAGGGCTGGACCCCGCCCCGCAGGCCGTACTCTCATCGGCGATGGGGCCGAACACAGGTCTCACCTCTGAGGTAGCCTGTGACTCCGGACCCCCGGATTCATATCCGGACGTAGGTTCTAGTCCGCGCGCCCCCGAGCCCGCCGATCCTGGTTGGGCTCTGGTGATGGAGTTCACCGCGGCGGACGTCTTTCAGCAGTCGCCCTTTGGCGACATGCTGGACTTATTGAAGTCTCTCTCTTTGTCAGGAGACTCCAGGCTGAACTATGTCTGGCCCGAGTGGGAAGCAGACAACGATGGAATTCGTTGCCCTCCCCCACCCACTTCATTGCCACGATCGATGATCTGACCGACGTGCTTAACTTCGACTCCGATAACATCGACGGTATGGACGACGATGTAGGAGAATTACAGGAGCCACCGTGTACAGGGCAGTGGGCGGCCACCTCCTAATACAATATATATATGGTGGACACCCGAACGGAAACCAGTGGCGGCGAGGCAACGGAAGATAACCCCTCAGGGAGAAAAGCAAAACATGTGTGTTATCGGCACCACTCCAAGCCCCGCCACACCAAAAACGGCCCCGGAAATGAGAGCAGTCCGGACGGTGCCAAAGAGGAATACAACCCTAGTCAGCCTACACTTAAGCAGGTCGGACCAATGACGATGGGATGCTGGGAGAGGAACAATCACACGCCCCCCTCTGACGACGAGGCAAGCCTCGGCAATGACGAATTCGGCGTACCGGAAGACCCAGTGGAACAAGTTCGCTTCAAGCGACGGATCATGGCTACCGCAAGGAGCCTGCAAAGGAAGCAAGAACAGCTTACAGTTGACCAAGATGTGCTAGAGGATAGGTGGACCAAGATACTGGCCGCCGAAAAGTACGAACTCGACAGCCCCAATAAAGGGCACACACGGCACAACTGGCTACCTCAACTTGAGCAGGAAAACCACGGGCGCGCACACAGACGCCCACGCATCACTACGGTCCAAGGTGGCAAGAAGCAAACACGAAGAGGCACCCTCAGGCCTCGACACAAAGGTCATAAACATCAAGACAAGGAAGCTGGTGTCAAGTCCGGCAACGCTCCGTCCGCTAAACGGACAAAGAGCAGCACAAGCCTACTCGACTGAAGCCACACGCTGGATCAGCCATGTGAAATTCACGGTACCCCGAGAAGGACGGCAAAGCATACCAATAGAGAATGCAGGATCCTCAAAACAAAGCGGCTGGTCACGCGCTGGAAGCAATAAGGGGATATGCCTCGTCAAAGACCCCCCCCTAGAGCGTAACAGTACGGCCGACCGCCCAGGACCACATAAACCTTGACAAGTCAATTGCAGTGCCTGTAGACCTAGTAGTCCGGGGCTCTATAACACACAAAGCCCACAAGGGTATGATGCCACGGAAAACATCTCCTAAAAGATGTAAGGCGCAAAGGCCAAGTTCTATTGGCCCACCACTCTAAACGGTTGTCTTCGGATCACCCAAACAATGCTATGCCAAAGAATAAATCCTCGGCACCTTCCCACCATACGATAGTTTACCGTATGCTAACGGGAAAAACCACGTCGACTAGATTCCACGTGGTAAATTACCCAGGCCAACCATCTGGACATCCATTGCGGAGTCCGCACTACCTCACGGTCTAACGGCTGGGCACACCAGGGCCTGATTAGGGACCTTGGTAGCAACAACAAGAGGACACCTAGTTGCCTCCAAGCATTTCGCATTTGCAAACTAACGATTGACGCAAAACAGGACTAGCAGCATGGAATTAGCCCGGACACACAAAGGAAGGAACATGCAGGTAGAAGGTAGTTCGGATTCATTCTCGATCCACTCACAACTCCCTCCAGTCCGGCCATAACATGTTCCGCCAAATAACACCTCTTTCCATACATCATACTAATATGCATAGACATATCACCCTACTATAATGCGTAGACTCAAATAGCAACTACCGGCTATTGTTTATCACCGACGCCTCTTTGCCGACAATGACAGCCACGCTTCGTGTTTGCCTGATTGTACCAGGGGCTCCACAATACGGCAATAAAGTCACTACAAAAAAATATACTTCCGTGCTGATACATGTTTGTCACAGTAGGTCGCGTTTTTGTCATGCATGTACATCCATGACAAATTTATGACAGAATCAAGACAGTCATACTTGTGCTGTCGTAGAAGTGTTCCATGACATTACCAAAATTACCTTCACGGAAGTGTCCACTTCCATGACAATAAATCGCGCATCACAGAACTGCTTTCGTCAAGGGTGACCGACACGTGGCATCCACCATAACGGAATGCCATTAAGCTATCGGGTTGGGTTTTGGATCCGATAACCCGTTAACAGCCCCGACCACTGGGGATTTTCCACGTGTAAAATCATCATTGGCTGGAGCAAACACGTGTCGGCTCACCGTTGGGACAAATATCATCCGCTCATTGGACCGAAGGCGCCTATGATACGGCGACAAGTGGCACGGCCCAATAGAGGCCCATTCCTGTGAAAAGGCCGACCCGTTTGACTTGGTCAAAAGGTGGCGGGCGGCCACGAAAAAGCTTGTTAACGGCTGTTCGCATATAGCCCATTTACTGACCCGCTAACCCGGGCCCGTTCGCCCTATCCGAATTAGGCCCGATGGCGTCATCGGGCGTGCAATATGATTCAGCCCGTTTTAACTTCCGGCCCATGTGTGGCCCATGACTTCTTTCGGCCCATATGAGGACCTTTGTAACTCTTGGCCCATTAATGGCCCGTGTTGAAACTGGCCCGTAATGAACAGTGTATCACTTTATACCCATTAACGGCCCATTATTCCATTGGGCCATTTCATTAAGTTATCTTCGGCCTTCTCGGGGCCCATTGATTCTTAGGCTCATTTGCAACATTCGGTTACATCTGCCCATTCTTGTCATTTTACGCTTGGGGCCAAATTCAGCCCGTCGTTCTGATCGGCCCGTTTGCGGACCGTTATCGTTGGGCGTTTTCATGTAAAAAACCCGTTGGGCTGTTTTCATAGAGTTATCAAATCGGCCTATTAACGGCCCGTTATGGTCCATGAATAGTACGACCCATGATTGGCGGAATGATGATACGCCCCGTAGAAGGCCCATGGATCCTACGGCCCTTATGAGGCCCATGGATAGTACGACCCGTAGAAGGCCCATGGACCCTCGGCCCATAGAAGGCCCATTGATCCCTAAGGCCCATATAGAAGGCCGATGGATCCTCTGACCCATATAGAAGGCCAATGGTCCTCTGGCGAGCGAAGGCCCATAGATCATACTGACTGCAGGAGGCCCATGGTTACAACGATCGTGTGTTGCCATGATTATTTTGGCCTAGTTACCAAAAATAGGCTATTGTGGCCACTAGAAAAACACGAAAAAAGAACTGCAGTGACTACAAGCAAACAACTAAACAAGAGAATAAGGAAATAAATAAGCAAGCAATTAAGGCTAGCCTATTACGCTATTACACATATTACATCCACGGACATCAAAGTTAGCCACCGGTGCAAATATAGGGAACAAAGCAGCATATTACATACACTTGGCGTCAAAATTGGCCACGGTGCAAATAAGCGGCAGACAAAACAAAACATAAGCGAAACAACGGAAGAGCTCAAGAAACGTTATCACAGGTATCCACCATCTTGGCAATAATCTTAGCAAGCTGATTAGCTTTGTCTGTTTGGCGCTAAAATCCTCAACGCTTCTTTTGCACGGAAAGTATGCATCTGAATGCTCGAGGACTTCCGCATCCTTCCGCTTCTTGTCGCATAGACACAGGTGATCGATGTCTTTCACTTGTAGTTGAGACTCAAGAAACCGAACTGATTGAGACGGTGAGTTTGAATAGCTTGTGCATGCGGTAGTGGCGATGCTTCGAACACTAAACCAAGACATGACTTTGGGGTTGTCTCATTGTCTTCAAGATAGTCTTCCTTAGCTGTTTTATCAGCTTTGTTGGAGACCAACAAGGATGTGTCACTATCTGAACCTTATCGCATTACTTCCTTTACCATTGCTTAATAAGGCACTCTTCCCCAATATTACATCGACATTCTAAAAGAAGAAACAAGCGGACACATAACAAGTTTAGCATGTACTAGTATATGAAACTCATTTGGTGAACCAGTTCATTAGTATGGTGGACATGATTAAACTACCAAGTCTTCTATTGCCAAGTACTAGTACATAATAAAAGCATCAAACAAACATATATCTATGTTCTATGGTCCTTTGCATTGTCTTGCCAAATCAAAATAGAGACACGGTTAATCATATCGAGTTCAAGACAAAGCGGCGGTGAAAGAATACAAAGCGTGGGAAACTACGACACAACAAGATTTCAGATGGGTACCACGGGTCTACATGTACAACAACACTATTGGCTCTGTTGTGATGCTAGTAATGTGCATGATATGAAAGTCAATTGTATACACAATTGAAATTGAAATCAACGAGCTATTGATAAGAGCAAACACATTAAAGAAACATGCGTGAACATACCTCTTTGTGCCATTGGAGTTTCGATTGGATCCTTCAATTTAAAAATAAGTTTGTATCGATAAATCTGATTATACAAGAAAAAGCAATCATAGTTAAAAAGGCGCGCCTAAGTGGCGCTTAAGCGCGCCTAGGCTCTAGGCGTTGGCAAAACGCATTGCGCATAACTACCCATAATCATGCATTCTTGCACATAAGCATGCGCTTTGGTCGATAAAGCGCAAAGCGGTGGCAAAACGCAATTAACGCCTAGCGCTTTTTGAACTATGATAGCAATGGAATCTTAAATTAGAACAGTTGTTCTTAAGGTTTAGGCACTTGTTCTACATGAGCAGTCTGATGAAAGGCGCAAGAATAAAATACTTAAAAATAGAAAATGAGCTCATAGACCTTACCACATTCTTGGTTGGGACGATCTGAACAAAGCGCGTTCCCGATCATCATCCGATAAATGTGTCTTAGGAGAGCGTAAGGAATTTGATGAGTTTCTTTGCGGTGAAGTACGTTTTCTTGAGTAATTCGATCGCCACCAAGCATTCTTGAAGATAGCGAGAGTATTAGCACAGGTTACCTCATCTGAGTTTCCAAATCGGTGCTTCTCTATAGAGAAAATGGGAAAATTTGCTATATTATAACCATCATGGAGGTAGGATGTATGGGACGAAGCAAAGTAATTGCCATGAATAACATTACTTACACATAACTCTGGACAAACACACGCAATCGACATTTTCCTTCATCTTGAGATAATATTTCCAAGATGGGAAGATCGCTTTTATACGATTTAACAACATCAAATCGATAGATGCTAAACTACGACTGGCTGGTTGTGCTTCCTCCACGAGAATAGGCGTACTAGCTGGTGGAGTTGGGGTTCACCGTGATAATCTTGGCCCTTTGGGGACTGGAGCTGCCTTACTAACTGTTGTTGTTTGGGAGCTCTGTGGTGGAGATGGTCTTTGCGTCAGCGAGGCTGGGTTACTATCGGCTGGGGTTGGGGTTAGATTGGGTGAAGCTGGTTCTCTGTCCATCGCAGATAGGGGTACAATCTGCGAGAGTTTGGGTTATGTGTGGTAGGGCTGGTTCTTGTGCATGTACAACCTGGTGCTATCTCCACCAAGAGGTAGCACTGTTTTATTTGAAGACCGTGTTTTATTCCTCTGAATCTGGCATCACCGCTCCAATTCAAATGGCTGATAAACAGAAACATAGTTGAATGTACAGATATTGTATGAGAGATGATGCAATAGATAGTGTGGAAAAAGAGGGCATGAAATAGTTGACATGTATATTGTTTAACTAAAGCGGATAGCATGACATAATTTCACATATATGATGTCTATCTAAACTGGATAGCATAGCATAACATAATTCAAAGATATGATGAATAACTAAACAAGATCGCATGACATAATTCACCTACATGTTATCTAAGTAATCAGGATCGCATCATTTAATTCACATATCGATTTATATGCTAAGCAGAGGGCATTCGATATGATGTCGAACTAAGAACATGGTGTTGAATATTGTGTATATGATGTCTAAACTATGCAATGCAAGACACCGTATGCATGATATGAGCAGTATAACCGTGCCAAGTTAGAGAATACACCTCAGTGGGGGAATAGGACTGGTCATCTGTCTCTGAATCCATCTCTGAGGAGCTATCGGGACCCAACAAGAGATCTGCTTCATCATGTAGCACTGTCTGCTCTGAAGGCCTTGTTTTCACTCCAGATTTTTCCATCTCCCACCCAAATGGCTGATTCAGAGGAAGAGTAGTTTAATGTACAAACATTGTCGACAAATGGAAATGTAATGAAGAAAAGGATGGGGCAAGATATCATTCAAATATATGATGCTTGGTTAAACAGGATGGCATTGCACATTTCACATATATTATGGCTGGCTAAAAGACATGAGACTGCATAATTCCCATATATGATACAGAAACTAAATTGGTGGCATTACAGAACATGTCTAAACTAAGCAGATGACGTATATGATGTCAAAAGTAGGCACTACAAGGCAACATATGCATGATATGACTAACATCATCATGCCAAGGTAGAGGAAACACCTTGGGGGGTAAATAGTAGTGGTCAGCGGCGTCTGAATACGCCTCAGAATAGATATCTTCCTCTGGATTACAATCTGGAGAGGGGTGGGGAGAGTTTGCCATTGAACCCACCATGGAGCGATGTCGCATGACATTGTATTGCCGCAAAAACTCTTCTCTTTTTCTCTACATGTTCAGCATGATATGTACAATATCTGACATGCATACGAAAAAAATATGGTGAGATTATGTAAGGAGAGCATGCAGAAATTTAGAGTGATGGTAACAACCAGTAGATCGACGTTTTTCCGTTGAACCAAAATAGCCCTAATGGATTGACGTGAATGTATAGTAATAAGTGACGCAACAAGTGTACAACCTCTTTGCCGTAGCTGTGTCGACCTCAACATCACTGGGTTGGTCGCTGAAGCAGTTGTGGCAGAGGTGGCTGTCGGAGGTGTGGAGGAAGATCTGAGGAATCTGTAGACGGCGTCCAGGGCAATGCTGTGTTGTGATGGATCGTTCTGTCGTTGGAGCAGCATCGGTGAGCCGTAAGACGTCAAGGCTGAAGCAGCACAAGATAGACATCGTCAATCTCAAGTGGGATTCTAATAGCATCTCCAATAGATGATGAAAAATGGATGTAAAATTAACATCACCAAAAACCACCTGACTACAACAGATGAGGTAAAAACTGTTGACTCTGAATTTAACTGTCGAAACTGAAATTAACTTTGGAATCTGAATGCTACTGTTGAAACTAAACGCAATGGTAGTAGAGAGACACTTGACATGTAGTTTAGGGAGGGCATGCAGTTCATCTTCAACTTGCACACCCCTGAGCTGCCTGCCACCACCGGCCCCAGCTCCGCCTCGCCGCCTGCCACCACCGGCCGAACCGCCGGCCCCAGCGCCGCCTCGCCGCCCCAAAACAACTCGCCACCGTCGCACCGGCCAGCCCTCTAGGCCCCCCGCCCCCTACCCCCCACCCTGAACCCTAAGATAGATAGTGGGGTACCTCTCCGGCGAGCCCCCATCCCCGCTGCCGGTGGTTCTTTCTTAACTCGGCGAGCCCCCAACCCCTGAAAATCGGTGACCCAAAAGTCGATTCAGTCGATCAAGTGTGGCTTAATCGAGTAGAAGCGGCCTGCGAAGCGAGGAGAGAGCAGCAGCAGCTGGGGAGGCGAAAGGCGAGCGGGCGGCAGCAAGCAGCGGCGAGCGGCGAGCAGCCAGCAGCAGCAACCCGAGCAAGCGAGCGAGAGCCGGAGCAGCAGCAGCAGCAGATCCGGCTGGTATGGATGCCGCCACCGAAGGGGCCTCGCACTGGGGGAGATCCTCCATGGAGATGTCGCCCGTGGCTCCGGCTTCAAGGTAGCCGCTCCATGGGGGTGCGGGATGGAGCACCATCGGCGCCGGGAGGTCGAGTTAGGGAGAACATGCAATGCGATGAGTGTACAACCTCTTTGGTGGCGCCGAGTAGGCCTCGGCTTCGTCCGAGGAGTCGGTGAAGATGCTGCGGTTCCGGTGGACCAGGTTAAGGCAGCGCTGTGGGGATGGAGCAGCCGCGATAGATGAGGCGATCGTCGGAGCAGCTCCTTGGAGGTGGAGGACGGGGCGACTAAACCGGCGGGACGGCGAGATGGACGAGGATCCTCATCTGGGGAGGTGGACGAGGGACGTCGAGCTGTTGTGGTGGACGACGTCGTCGGGGAAGAGGCTCTGGCTGGGCAGCAGTGACGTGGCGGACGGAGGAGGTGGGGTTTCAGCGGCTGGAGAGGAGAGGTTATGGCGGCCTCGGTTTGAATGGCGAAAAGAGGCGATGGGAGGGTGAAGCATGACTTACGGACGCTTGTCCAAAATGTAGGGTGTGTTACAAAAGTACCCCCACCAATTTGAACTAGCCGCCCTTCGGCTCGAGGGTTAGAAGGGGATTTCGCGTGTCGAGTTTGGCAGTGGAGGGAGTTTTTAGCGTTGTAATTTCGGGATAGCAAGGCGCGGGTTGTGAAGGCGGCAGTTTTGGGAGCACGATATCTGAATTTTCGGGATATAACAAGACGCGGGTTGAATTTTAGGGACAAGCCTAACGTGTAGTAATATTGTACTTTTTTTGACTGCATAGTCATATTGTACTTGTACGTACCAAATCAATTCGCACTCCCTCAACCAAAAAGAAAACAAAAAAATAAAGCTATTCACACCACACAAAGAGAGAGTCTTGCCCCGTTTTACTATACAAATTCTATTCAAAGCTACTCCCTCCTTCCATCTATATAGGGCCTAATGCGTTTTTCGATGCTAACTTTGACCAAATATTAGAGCAATGATATATGACATGCAACTTACACAAAGCACACAGTTAACTTCGTTTGTGAAAGGTTCTTTCAATGATATAATTTTCACATTGTGCATGTCATGTACTATTAATCTTGTCAATAGTCAAAGGCGGTCTTAAAATCTCATTCGCCCTATATAGATGGAAGGAGGGAGTATGAATCCATGTTATGTCCGATTAATTTTTTTCACTTTGCTGTATAATGCATGTAACCTACTCATACCAACATTTTAGTGCATTCCAAATGTCTATACTACCGCTGCAATTCGAACTAAATTTGAATTTGTTTCTCTATTTCAATAAGAATCTACAATCATGATTGTTGCCAACTTCAACCATCATAGTTCCCTTGCTATCTGCCAGATATAAATCGGATGGCCTATAATGCAGGATGGTAGGCACACCATCATCAACAACTCCGTTTTTTATAAGAGTAGAGATAAAATATATTAAATGTAGTATAACATGTTCATAAACACACCATGTGTATCACTGTTATATATATTCACACATATGTCGGTTTAAAACACTATGATAAATTCTTCAAATATCCGAATTAAGCTTTTATAATGAAGTATATATGATCTCTATTAGTCTTTTACACCCACACAACCCTCTTATCTTTGTAGCTACCTTAACTTTCTCTTGTGCATGCACACGCCCGCATCCCTCTCACCCTCCCTCGGCATTCTCTAGCTCCATCAGCATAAATTCGTCTTTTCACTTTAGTCGTTCACCCACGGTGTGTGTAGGCCCCCAGCTCCTTCTTTCGGCACACATCGATCGATATGCCTCTCTAGCAGTGTGCCTAGCACAAACACAAGCTTCCCTCTTCTCTGTCACCGTCCATGCCTCCTCCCACCACTCTTTTCATCGTTCTTGTACTACACCTCCTCCCCTTCGATATAGTATGCCTCTCGTACCACCTCCTACATGCATCCCTCTATCTCTATCCTTCTCCTCGTGCCTCGTTTGCTTCTAACACACACATGCATGTATCTGATCGATCTCCCAACATATACCTGATCGACTTTAACTACCCCCCATCGATCGGCGTACCTCACAAGTTATATCTCTCCTTTCTCTAACAAAGGGCGATTGATCTTCCTATGTAGTTATGTCTGCTTACCACAGCCACATCGTCCCCCCACATCATTCGTGCATGCCTCCTGACCCATCTCTCACACGCACGTGCACAGACAATAAGCAGCCATCTCCTCTCTTATTGATATTGCGGGCGTGCCCTCCGTTTGTCTAGCAAGCCTATCCCACCATTTGTTAGAAGCAACTCCACTACCACCCCCTCCAACACTCTAGCTCTGTCTCTCTCCCAACCTTATTCCTCTCATGCACATATGCATGGATGTCGATCGATCTCCCTTAATACATGAGGTAGATCAATCTCCTTAATACATGAGGTAGGCCTCTCTCCTCCTCCACACATATACCAGCCATTGTACCTCTATAGTTAATTGGGCCTCCCTCTTCCCCCACCACACACTGATAGTCGAGCGCTCCAGGTAGGTATCCATGCCACAGAGACAAACTGCACATGTCCCCTCCCATGTTCTAGTAGGCCAGCCACTCTATATCTTTGACGTGGGCACACACAAATTCGATGGCACTCTTTATCAATCGCGCGCGCGCACACACACACATCATCCCTCTTTTCGATTCTATGGACACCTCAAGCGGTGATACCTCCACTCTCTTCTCGTGGATCGCCCCCTCTATATATATATGTTATATCCAGGACTCTATTTCACACACATTGCAATATGTTACATTTTTGATTGACCCCCCCCCCCCCAAAAAAAAACTCTCAAGAACCCACACACTATATCTCTCTAGGTTTGTATCTCTCTCACACAACCCCACGTAGGTGGTGTACGTATACAAGAAGAGAATAGGTGCACCGTGCACGTACTCACGCTTTGTGCCCAGCCACACCCGCGCGGGTACACGGTGGAGCTCATTTCTTTACGAAATGGCAGCCCACGTGCTAATTTGAACGCATGTAGCGGTTGTTTACCAAGGGAGGTCGTGTACCACGCCTGCACGAAACAAAGTTCGACTTGCCGCGTTATTTTTAAATAAAGTTATAGCGCTCAATGGCACGTACACAAAATATAAAACGATTTTTATGGAGAAAAAGGTAGTCCGCTCACTATATACAATGGAGCCTTGCGTGCCTGGTTTGTCGCTCTTCAGAGTATCTCACACAAGGCTGCGGTGGCCTCTCTCTCTCTCTCTCACCGTTGGTCACTGATCCGGCCGCACCCCGTCCGCCGGGAGTGCGGTGGCCTCTATCTCTCTCACCGTTGGTCACTGATCCGGCCGCATCCCGTCCGCCGGGGGTAAGGGAGTGCGGTGGCCTCTCTCTCTCTCACCGCTGGTCATCGATCGGCCGCATCCGTCCAGCGGGAAAAGGAGGCGGTGGCCTCTCTCTCTCTCTCACCGTTGGTCACTGATCCGGCCACATCCCGTCCGCCGGGGGAAAGGGAGGAAGTGCATCGTTTCTCCGTTCAACGGCGCCGAGGCAGCATGTCCCGATCTGCGGTACACGCCGTTCTCTCTGACCAAGCTCCAGCGCAGCAGGGCCTACGCCACCTGCTTGCAGATTCCGCCCGCCGTCGCTCACCTAGTTACATCCCGACGACCTCCAGGTATCCCCTCCGGCCTTGCTGCACTGCTCGTCTTCCCACGTTGCTGCATGTGGATCTTCCATAGTTCTTTGCCCAAAGCGTAGCTCGTCCAGCGTACTTTCCATATTGCATTCTCGTCCTCACACCATTTTAGACAAACACAACCGTGTTGTTATCTTCCCTTAGGGCAATGCATATGCTTCTTTTTTGTCGTCGCATGTGTCATCAAATGTTATTGGCCAGTAATTGTTTCCTTTCTACCTCTTTTTTGCAAACAGGGCTATCCATTTCACCTCGTTGCTATTGCGACCTTTTGGTGAACTACACAAATCACTTTTTTCTTAAGAGTGTTTTGTGCAGTTGTACTAAAATGTCACATGGGCAACGTCTCTACATTTCAGTGCGACTGCACAAAGGGAGATTGGTTTTGCTCTATCCTCCTCATCCAACTCCGAGCCTAATTGAGGGAGTCCTGGACTAGGGGGTGTCCGGATAGCCGAACTATCATCATCGGCCGGACTCCAAGACTATGAAGATACAAGATTGAATACTTCGTCCCGTGTCCGGATGGGACTTTCCTTGGCGTGGAAGGCAAGCTTGGCAATACGGATATGTAGATCTCCTACCATTGTAACCGACTCTGTGTAACCCTAGCCCTCTCCGGTGTCTATATAAACCAGAAGGTTTTAGTCCGTAGGACAACGACAATTACAACAATCATACCATAGGTTAGCTTCTAGGGTTTAGCCTCCTTGATCTCATGGTAGATCCACTCTTGTACTACCCATATCATCAATATCAATCAAGCAGGAGTAGGGTTTTTACCTCCATCGAGAGGGCCCGAACCTGGGTAAAAACATCGTATCCCTTGTCTCCTATTACCATCCGCCTAGACGCACAGTTCGGGACCCCCTACCCGAGATCCGCCGGTTTTGACACCGACATTGGTGCTTTCATTGAGAGTTCCTTTGTGTCGTCACTGATAGGCTTGATGGCTCCTTCGATCATCAACAACGACGCGGTCCAGGGAGAGACTTTCCTCCCCGGACAGATCTTTGTATTCGGGCTTTGCACCGCGGGCAATTAAGCAGCCATCTGGAGCAGATTAAGCTTCGCCCCTGGTCATCAGTCGATTTGGAAGCTCGAACTTGCGAGACTTGATCTTGATGGATTCGAACCTGACCCGGCGCGCGCCGCCTTTATCACGATGGGCATGATTTAGCTCGATGCGGACGATTGCCACAGGCCGCACATGAGTCCGCTCCGACCCATAATTCGGAGCCGACCGCGAAGATCGAGGATGGGTGGCTAGACACCGCCTCGGGGGCTGCAACCTCTACGGCGATGGAGCCGAATACTGATTTTGTCCCTTGTGAGGCTCGTGACTCCGGTGCGGACTCCTCTCCGGACTCCGAACCTCCCGCGCCCCTCAATAAAATCCGATTGGGCGCCCGATCATGGAGTTCACCGCTGCGGACATCTTTCAACACTCACCTCTTGGTGACATCACGAATCGCTAAAGTATCTCTCATCGTCCGGAGAGCCACAGACGAATGCGGTCGGGGCGGTTGGGATGCAGACGGCGAAGAAATTCAAAGCCCACCCACCACCCACTTTGTAGCCCTTGTCGGCGATCTAACCGACATGCTAGACTACGACTCGAAGACATCGGCAGTATGGGCGGCGATGCGGAGGCGACCAGAACCAGCGCCTACTGGGCACTAGAAGACCACCTCGTCATATGACATATACATGGTGGACATCCCAAAGGATGGGAATGGCGAAGAAGCGGCGGAGGAGACTCCTCCAAGAAACAATAGCGCCCGGCGTCGTGTGGCGCCGCTCAAATCCGCCACAGCAAGAATGGAATACCGGCACGGAGATAATAACACCCAGAGAGTGCGAAGACAACCCCCTCGGCAAGATTCAGCACGGGAGGGCGGAGAAGCCAGCCCTCATGAGAGAAGCGATGAGCGAAGAGGTAGAGGATGATAATTACATGCCTCCCTCCGGAGAGCGAGGCAAGCCTCAATGACGATGAATTTGTCGTGCCGAGGATCCGTCAAACAAGAAGCGTTTCAAGCGCAGGCTCATGGCCACGGCAAACAGCCTAAAGAAAAAGCAGCAACAGCTTAGAGCTGATCAAGACCTGCTAGTCGACAGATGGACTGAAGTCCTCACGGCCGAAGAGTATGAACTCGAACACCCCTCCAAAAGCTACCCCAAACGCAAGTTGCTCCCCCGATTAGAGGAGGAGGCATATAAACCTGCATCACCAGCGCACAATATGGCTGACCGACCACCTTGTGGCCGTGACAGAGAGGCCTCTAGGCCCTCCACCAGAACCGTACCCCGGCTCCGCTCAAAAAGTACGAAGCCACGGGGGAATGCGCCGGACTTGCAAGACATATTGGAGGATAAGGCAAGACAATCAAGATCGATCTATGGATCGCGTGGGCGCCCGACGATCTTGTGACGGCGACCGTCGCGCCGGATCTGACAACTCCGGCGGGCGAACACATGAACAAATCTCACTTGAGCTACGTCGTGATATAGCCCAATATAGAGGCACCGCACACCCACTATGCTTCACAGATGAAGTAATGGATCATCAAATCCCTGAAGGGTTTAAACCCGTGAACATTGAATCCTACGATAGCACAACAGACCCTGCGGTTTGGATCGAAGACTATCTCCTTCATATCCACATGGCCCTTGGTGGCGATCTTCACGCCATCAAATATCTCCCTCAAGCTTAAAGGACCAGCTCGGCATTGGCTTAACAGCTTGCCGCCAGAATCAATTGGGTGTTGGGAAGACACGGAAGCCGCATTCCTTGACAACTTCAAAGGCACATATGTGCGACCACGAACGCCGATGACCTAAGCCACATAATTCAGCGGCCAGATGTCGGGCGGACTCGGCTGACCACGAGCACCTATGGGGCACGGGGCCCCTTCTAGTCCGGCGAGGAGGCGGGCGTCGCCAGCGGTCGAGGTCGAGGCGCGAGAGGCAGGCGATTTTACCCAACCGGGGCTCTCTGGAGATAAAACCCTCTGCTGCTTTATGTTTGTATTTGATCTTGCTCGAGGCCTTGGCGTATGGTGGTGTTGTGGGTGTCGAATGGACCGAACCCCTCTCGTGCGCATGGGCCTCCTTTTATAGTCGAAGGTGTACCCACGGTGGCGGTGTAGGAAGAAGGGGTAGAAAGGTAAAACGCAGGTTGGTACAGCGATGACCAGCATGTCCCCTACCTAACTCGGCGGCGGGGACAAGGGCATTTAATGCCCGTCCGTGCATAGTGATGTAAAAAGCGACCGTTAGGTGAGCCACGGTTGCCACGATGGCGTCTCTGTCGGCTCTACTTGCCACCTCGCTCCGCATGGCTGCGCATTGCCTCGCCACGTGCCTGCAGGATGGCCTTGGGGTGACACGTTCTGGGATCTTGCTGGAGTTGAGCGGCCGCCTTGCGCGGACAAGCGCCTTGCACGCCCTTCTCTGCCGGGCGGCAAGCTTGTCGGCCGTCGGGCCTTGAGGGAGCGCCGCAGGCGTCATGGCAAGTTCCTCTGGAAACGCCTTGAGTGGCCCTCGGCAACCTCCTCTTGCGGGGCCTTTGTCTTCTCGATTGATACTTTGTTCTTGAATGGCGTAGTAGGTATTGACGGAGGGTCTGGCGGGCGTCCGACAAGCCTTGCCCATGGTATTCTGTTGCCCGTGCACAAGTTCGGGTACTAATGTACCCCTACTTTAATACACCGCAGGAGCCCCGGGCTGGGCCATACGGTGCCGGCGCTGTTGGGCGAGGCCCAAAAGCAATCTGCAGACGCACGCGGCGGCTGGGCCACGCTGTCGGACTCCGTGTCCACGCGCCCTCCTTAGCGGCGGCAGCGTCGATTGCGGCGTCGTGGGAAGAGCGTGGTCAATACTTAATTTCCAGGAAATGCGTAACGTTCGCATTCCCCGTTTATAAGCAGAGGAAACGGGGCCGTTCCTCCACTTCCGCCACTTGCAGTTCCTTCCTCCGAAAGCTCCGCCGTTCTCCTCCGTCTCCTGAATCGAGAGGAAAACAGCGCTCTGCCGCCCGCCGTCGCCGTCGCTTTCGCCTCTCCCCTCCGCCCCCGCCATGGCTCCGAAGGCCGGGAAGGCCACGAAGGCCGCGAAGGCTGCGAAGGCCGCGAAATCGGCCGAGGCGCTGGGCTCGGCGCGCGCAAAGCGGTGCTTTCCCCCACGAGCTCACTTCGGGCGTTGCGGCGGAGTTTACCTCTTGGTCGGCGGAAGCAGGCGCACCAGCTGCGCCGGTGCTCTCATGGAGGCCTCCGTCGAAGAAGTGCCCCAAAGGTACTACTTCTTCCCGTGTTCTTCTATTGCGGGCTCGCCCACCTTTTCCCGATTTCTTTTGCGACATCATGAACACCTACGGGTTTCATCTCGCTTGATTTCACCCCTAGCGCCGTTCGACCATGGCGGTTTCGCTTTTCCTCTGCGAGGACTTCGTTGGTATCCTCCCCAATGTGGCCCTTTTAGCCACTATTTCTCTCCTTAGGCGAGAAAGGAGCCACCGGCTGGTGGAATCGCTGGACCTCCCGGATGGGCATGAAGGAGGTGTACTTGTCGAGGCGACTCTGCGGCAAGTGGGGCGAGTGGAGGCGGAGTGGTCTTGGATCTGTGATGCCAATCCGCCGTCGTTCACCAAGCTTGCGCAAGACCGGGTGGTCTTGGCAACGCTGGAGTGCCTGTCGTCGGAAGGCAAGGTGACGATCGCCACCACTCGAATCCTCCGGCTCGAGCATGCGGACTTACAACAGGCGGTTGGCGCGGTTTCCTTCGTCGCCGTGTCGCCTCTCTGCTGAGGAGGCCCGCTGGCAGTTCAGCCGGCGGATTTCATGAGTCTGCGCCCGAGGCCTCAACTTCAACTTCACGGTCATGGAGCTTGGCGTGATCTTTGAGGAGATGTTCAAGCATGACCCCAATCATCGAGTGGTTCCGGTTGGCGCGGGGCATCGTCCTTATGCAACAATTCCTAGTGCGACCGTGTCTGCGCAATGATGCGGTCACGACTCGCATGGGATAAGTGCAAAGCTGGATAGAACTGCTTGCCGAGGTTGTGCAGCAATTTTTCGATGACTTGCCGAATGGCGGTCAATTCCGACGGCGAAACTCCTCACCGCGCACCATGCCGAGGCTGGCGTATATCCTAGCTTGGTCGAAGAGGCGGCGGCGCCGCCAGCCATGGCGGTTGGTTCACGTTGGCGGAGGTGGATGCAGCAGCGGCGGCAAGCCTTGCCACCGGGAAGAACTTGCGGAGAAGCGATGGCGAAGGGAGGCGAGGCAGGGATGGGCGAGCCGTCGAGAACCTGGCGGCCAGCCGTCTTCGAGCAGCTTGCGGCGGAGACCTGGCGCAGCCTCAATTCGACCAGAAGGCGCCTCCGTCGAGTCGGAGCTGGCGGAGGAGCGAGCCGTCCGGCCCGCGGCGGCGTGTGACACGCGTTCGCGCGGCAGAAATACGGTTGCAGCGGGAGGGCCGAACGCGCCGCAACTAAAGCGAGGTCTTTTGGGCTGCCACGCTGATCTGCCGCGGCTCGCGGCAAGTGTCGAGTAATTAGAACACGGATACCCGAAACGGCGAGCGATATTTCAAGACATCGGGACTAGCAAAGCCCCTCGGTCCGACTTCGGTCATTTGACCTTCTTGCTGGCTGATGCGCCACCGAGCGGCTCTTGGTTGCCGATGCGCCACCAGGCAGCTCGGCTGGCTTGGCTGCGCCACCGAGCCGACTGCTGGCTGCCAGCTGCGCCGCCGAGCCGGCTAACGGCTGCCGACTCCCCGCCGCCCGAACCCTTGCTTCTGCCGGCTGCGCCACCAGCCGATTAACTGGCTGCGGATCTGCGCCACCATGCCGGCTGCTGGGCTGCCAAGCTGCGCGCGCCGAGCGGCTGCTGGCTGCCGGCTGCGACATGTGCGACACCAACGAGGCGGATGTACCCGAGCACTATTCACGTGTCACCCCAGCCATCATGTACAGTGACACTTGTCCCTAGGCACTATTTATGAAGTGACCCAGGGAACAAGTGTGACACCCACCATGCCTAGCCCATGCCTACATAGCTTACTTCCTAACAAGGTTGGAAAAAGCGGTAGGCGTAAGCGAGGCGGTTGGCCTTCGCCTAGTGCCTAGGCGGTTCCTAAGCGCCCTAGGCATGGCCTAGGCGGTAATATAGTTTTTACTCGTAGTGTATTTGTTATTATTATATGGGTGTTGATATTAGTTTATGGCATATAAATAAATTAATTTCTGTCTACTGCCATTGGAATATAACCAGTTTTGCATATCAGTATAGTATGTGGCATGATTTCTTGCTTGGGTAGGCAATTCCTTGCTTGTCATGCCTAGACCTCCATTTATGCCCTAGGCAAGGCGTTTGGCCATTGCCTAGCGCCTAGGCGTGCCTAAGCGCCTCCTAGGCATTGCCTTTTCCAACAGAGCTTCCTAAGCTACCCCCACACTATATATATAGCTAGCCATCCATCCATCCGCATGGACTCCCCTGGACACTCACTCACGCATGGGCTCACACATCCATTCGGCCATGAGCCATGGGCATAGCCAGCCACTAGAGCATGCCTCATACATGCATATACAAAGTCGAGATACCTATGTGCTGATCCCGAATCTGACTCTAGGAGCAACTCTGTACAGATATACTTTCGAGACATGCGAGGAGTAGGGGTGTTATCTCTCGGAGAGCCCCGAACACAGGTAAACTAGCGCGTGCTACTCGCATACCCGTCCTGGATATTACAGCGGTAGTCTTGCCCTCACGAAGCCACCTTGTGGCATATGTCGTCTTACAACACCCCCGTGAGAATACCACGACATTTGGCGCCATTAAGCGGTACTATGCTACTGTGCTGCTGCTGGTTTCGCAGTCCGGACCGGACCATCTTCATCATCTCCGCCGCGGCGTCGCGCCGTCTCTCTGGTAGCGCTCGGGGGCTCGACTTCGACCCACCCCCAGAGCGGCCGCGTGATACGGCGCGTCCTCGCCGTCGGCCTCGCCGCCTTCGTCATCACCACCATTGCGACGCCGGCTGTCCGTCCGCACGCGCCGCGCGCGGAGCCTCGCTTCGTCAGCCGCGTCCGTTCACGCGCCGCTTGCGTTTGCTCCCCTCTGCGTTGCGCCTTGCTCTGGCCGAAACGCGCGTTGGCTCCTCCATATACCAGCTACAAGCTAGCTTGATATGAGTCAAACAACGGTGGAACCATTAGCCACGCCATAGCCAAACCATTCCCCATACACATCCCAGACTATGGTCGTACTCTCATATGTTAGCTATACACTATCCGTTCGCTAGCCAGATGCAAGTTGGATGACTCCTGTATATTGGTCAGACAGTGGCCATGCATCAGTCAAACAATGGCCAGACAATGGCCTGGCTCGGCCCGACGCCCAGCCGGCTCGGCCCCAAGCCCAGCCCCGCGCTGCTGCCTGCGGCAGCGCTCCAACCGCTCGCGGCCGTCGTCGGCTCCCTGCGCTGGCGTTGCTCCTCGCCGCCGCGCTCGCGCCGGTGCCGGACCGCGTCCCAGCAGCAGCCGCCGCCGCCGCGCCTGCCTGCTGCGTCGCCCGTCTCCGCACCAGCGCCGGCCCTGGTCCTCTGCCTCCCGCGCTGCTCTGCCGGGCTCCGGAGCCACTGGCCGGCTGCTCCCCTCCGCCTGCGCCCGGCCCTCGCGTCGTCATGCTACTCCGCCATCGCGCGCGCGGCCCCGCATCGGCCGTCTCCGTGTCACCCGTGCGCTCGCTAGGCCTGGGCCGGCTGCGGCTCCAATCCACGCCTCTGCTCCGCGCATGCACGCGCGACTGACTCCTCCAGCCTCCGCCACGCCGTTCACCTCGTCCCGCGCCGTCTGGCCGCGTGGGTCCAGCTCCGCCTCACGCGCGCCCGCAGTCGGCCGCGCCGGCCTCACCTGCATCAGTGGCGCCTCGTCCGCGCTTCGCGGCTCCATGCGCCGCGCCTCCCGGCCGGCTTCCACCAAGTCTGCGCGCCCCACGCCGCGCCGGCCTCCCGCGCCGAGTTCGGCCCCCTCCCGCGCCTGGCTCCACCAGCTTCGCCCTGGCCGCATCCGGCGCCGCTGGCCGGCTCCCGGCCACCTCCGTTGCCGGCCTCCGCGCCCCCGGCTGTTGCTGTGTCGCCTCCGCCCTCTGGCCTGCGCTGGCTGGTCGGCTCCCTCCAGACTCCGCGCTGGCTGCTGCCGCGTCCCATCCGCCCGATGGGCGCGCCAGCCGGCTCGCCGCTAGCCGGCCACATCGCTCCAGCCGCCTGCCGGCTCCGCTTCCCTCCACTACAACCCCCTCTTGTGGCTGACTGCTCGTCGAAAGAGAAGTGGGCATCGGCTGCTCGTGTGGAGCCGGCGAAGAAAAGTCAAGGTCCGGCAGCCCCCCGGAGACGGAGAAAGAGAAGAGTCGGGCCGACTGCTAGCAAAAGAAAAAAAAGAGTGGGAAGCCGACTGCCCACAGCCGACTGGCAGAAAAAAAAATAGAGAGAAAAAGAAATGGGGTCGGGCGGAGAGATGCTGGCTGCCCAAGCCGCCAGAGCAAAGAAGGGTCCGGCTCCCCCGCGTGAAGTCGGATAGAAAGAAAATAAAAGAAAGAAAAAAAGAGGAGGAATTCGACTGAAAAGTCAAAGAGCCGACCGCCCGCTGCCAAAAAAAAGGGACGTGCGTCCGGCTGCCCATAGCCGGCTCACAAGAAAAAGATGCGTCCGGCTACCAACAGCCGGACAAAGAAGAAAGAAAAATCATCAACTTCACAAAAAGACAAAGTAGTTATCGGGAGATCCGCGGCTAGCTAGCGGTCGACCGAATCTCGAGGCGCATCCGTGGATCTTGTTGGCCATGAGGAAGAAGACAAAGTAGTTGTCGGGAGATCCGACCGATCTCGTGATCGACCGAATCTCGAGGGCTACCCAATGAGGATATTGGCAGCCCCATAAGATTGCGAACAAGAAAGAGTTTTGGTGGCCGCCAGCGTGAAGAAAAAAAAAAAAGCAAAGCGGCGCAAGTTACCTCGCCGCTGGCGGTCGAGCTGACCGGCCGGGACCCTTCGAGCACCGGGGCTCGAAGGCCACACCAATGGTGCGCCGGTCTTGCTCATGGCGCCCATTTGTCTTCGGCGGCCGTGACTACGAAAATCAATGTGAGCTCCTCACGCGCATCTTTTGCACCGCGAAGACGGATAACCTCGGCGATGCTCGGGGCTATCTCCGCATTTTATTACTGATAGCATCACTTTGTTAAGCCCGGCCCGGCGAGTTGGGCCGGCCGGCCGCTGGCAACTGAGGCGTTAGTTCCGTAGGCGGCTTAATGCTGCGCGCGGTACCAAAAGGCCCACTCTTAGTCACATACCGTAGGCGGTATCCGATTAGCAAGAGTGAGCGTTGGAGGCCACCCACGCGAAAAACGTCCGGGAAGAAAAACGCTTCGGGCGACCCGACCGTTTCCTTTACAAGTATCTACTCGGTTGAATCTGCTCCCGGACTACGAATCTTGTACACTCCGCTTAGCCACTCTCGACCACAGACCCAGAGCGGTGTCCGTGGCGAGCACAAGCCAAAAAGTAGAGGGAACACGAAAAAGATTAAGGGGGCTCGGACGGAACCGAGTCGGCACCCTCCGCATAACACCTGCAATGCTAAAAGCAAACGTTTGATATATCTGCGTGGACTAACTTCGTCTTTTTCATGATCATTTCCATGAACACTCAAAAAAACCTCCGCCTAACTTTGCCAAGTTGCGGGAGGCTTGGGGAACTCTTTAGTCGGAGTAATTAGACCACGGATACCCGAAGACGGCGAGGCGATATTTCAAGACATCGGGGCTAGCAAAGCCCTCGATCCGACTTTCGATGGCTTCTTGGCTTTTGGCTTGGCTGCGCCGCGAACACCAGCCGATCATTGGTTGCCGACCGCACCACCGAACCGATCTTGCTGCCGATTGCGCCGCCGAACCGGCTGCTTGCTGCCGACTTCCCGGCCAGCCGCCGATTGCTGGCCTGCCCAGCACCACCAGCCATTCTTGGCTGCCGATGCGCCACCGGCCGATCATTGCTGCGGATCGCGCCACCATGCCGGCTCATTGGCTGCCAAGCTGCGCCGCCCAGCCGGGTCTTTGGCTGCCGACTGCAGCATGACGCGACACCGACGAGACGGATGTACCCGAGCACTATTCACGTGTCACCCCAGCCATCATGTACAGTGACACTTGTCCCTGGGCACTATTTATGAAGTGACCCAGGGAACAAGTGTGACACCCACCATGCCTAGCCCATGCCTACATAGCTTACTTCCTAAGTTACCCCCACACTATATATATAGCTAGCCATCCATCCATCCGCATGGACTCCCCTGGACACTCACTTACGCATGGGCTCACACATCCATTCGGCCATGAGCCATGGGCATAGCCGGCCACTAGAGCATGCCTCATACATGCATATACAAAGTCAGATACCTATGGTACTGATCCCAGATACAGCTCTAGGAGCAACTCTGTACTAGATATACTCAGACATGCAGGAGTAATGGTGTTATCTCTCCGGAGAGCCCCGAACCTGGGTAAACTAGCGCGTGCTACTCGCATACCCGTCCCTGGATATTCCGGCAGCAGTCTTGCCCTCACACGAAGCCACCTTGTGGCATATGTCGTCTTGCAACACCCCCCGTGAGAATACCACGACAGCAAGCGTCGGCGGGAGCCTACTCCCCCGCCGCGTCGCGCCAAGAGGGTACCGGAGTTCGACCTCTCCGCGCTGAGCTCCGACGATGATGAGGAGGAGGAGGAGGAAGAGGACGAGGAGGAGTAAGGTTTCCTCCTTTCTTCACTCGTTCTTCTTCGTTGTTGCTTATCTCGTATCCAACTTTGCTTTTTCCTGGACTTCTGTCTCTTTTCAGGACTTTGGCTGAGAGGGCGGCGAAGAGAGCCAGGATCCCCGTGGTCGACATCGTGGGCGATCTGCCGTGGCAGACGGAAGGCACGTCAGAGACCACCTTGACGGACCCGATCCCTTCTCCTCGCCGCAGCCCCCAACGCAGCCCCCAGCGTAGGCGCCCTGGTTCGCTTCCCTTTGTGGGGCGCGCGTGAGTGCCTCTCCTTTTGCTGACATTTGGGTGATTGGCTCGTTTGTACACAGGAGCAGAACAGGCCCACCAGAGCGCCGAGGCCGATCCGGAGGTGTCGTCGGCCTCGACTCGCCACCAGGGCCGATTCCCGCTATGGGAGCCCTCTCCGCAAGGAAAGGATCTCCGGCAAGGGGTGGAACCAGTGAGCCCCCGGCGATGGGGCCCACAATCACAGAGCCCTGCACAGGTGACCCTCCTTGTCAGGGATTCTCCCTTTTCTTTCTTTTGGGTATTTGCATGACTCTCCCTTCCTCTCCCTGCCTTCAGATCCTCCCCTTGGGGACCCGATGGAAGCTGAGGTCACCGGCGAGGAGGACGGGCGCGGCAATACTGGTGATGCCGCTACTGACGAGGAAGAGGCCGTCGTGGAGGAGCCCGCCCGGCGAAAGAGCCGCCAGGCCGGCCGCACGGGCTGGCAAGGGTCCGGCGACCGTCTTGGCGACCCGAAGGGCGCAGGCGCAAGCGCTGCAGCGACTCTGGCCCATCCGCCACCGGCGTGGCGCGGACTCGAGGAGCCCCACCGGCGCTTACTCCGAAAGCGAGGGCGTGTATCAAGCTCCCTGGCATCGAGCTCCAGGCGCCGGTTGAAGGAGGAATTGACGGGAGGTACTTGCTCTCTGGGCTGGCGATGGTTGAGTGGCAAGCAGCAGCAGCAAGCGAGTCAGGAGGAGCAAATGCTCGAAGCCGGGTGTCACTCTACCGCGCCCGGCAAGCGAGATTGAGTCCCGAAGCGCTTGTCGCGGCGCGGGAGTTGATATAGAAAACATGCGCAAGAGCTCAAGAGCACAACTTGGAGGCCCTCAGGTCCATTGCCGAGGAGGGGCGGCTCGATGAGGTGAAAAAGGCGTTCATCCTAGAGAAGGCTGAAGCCGAGGAGCAGCAGAGGCTCGCCGCCGAGGAATTGTCCAAGCGGGATGGTGAGCTAATCCAGAGGAAGGCATACTTGGACAGCCATGACGAGGAGCTCACCGTCCGGGAATAATCACTTGGCGGGGCACTCAAGGAGGCGAAGGACGCCGCTGCGGCGGCCGAGGCCGCCAGGAAGGAGTTAGAGGAGAAGGTGACGCGGCCGAGGCGGACATGACAAGGAAAAAGCGACGAACTTGCCGCACTCCAGTAAAGGCGTGAAAAGATCTTGCGCGCCCATGGCGATCTGCAAAGCCAGCTCACCGAGAAGACCAAGGAGCTGAACACCGCCAAGGACTCGAATGCCGACACAGGCTGGCTGTCCACTTTGGCGGAATACGCTGGGCGCCGCCAAGAAGCGGAGGACGACTTGAGAAAGAGCTCAAGGACAACGTGGAGCTGCCGACGAGGGCGCCGAGGCCTGAACACTTTCAAGGCCACAGTGGAGCTCGGGCGGAGGCCTCGTCAACATCGCCCGCTCATCGACGGAGGCTGGCGGAGCTGAACTTGCGGGCCGGGTATTCTGCGAGGAGAATCTCAGCCAGCGCCAAGCTCACGCTCTTCTTCAGGGCGTGGTGGCGGCTCTCCGGCAGCTCGGGAGAGGATCCCGGCAGCTAGCCGACGAAGTCGCGTAGCGATTCTTGAGGTCTGGAGAAGGTGTTGGTGAAGGTCCTCTTCATAACCAGGCATCGACCTCTCCAGCGTCACCAAAAGCTGCGGAGGCGCCGACCTTGAGGAGCTCAAGGCCATCGTCGCGCCTATCGTGGACAAGGTGAACGAGGTCAGGAGGGTCGACGGCGAGCGCGCGGATTAGGCCGCCCTTCTTCTCCTTTCTCCTCGCTGCTACTGTTTTGGTCATGAGAACAATTCAGTCAGTGCCACAATAAATCATTCTTGTAATATAACTTTATTCTGGGTACTGCTTGCCACGTTATTCCCTTTACTTTGTTGTGTCCTTTGTATGCTTTTACCCTACGTTTTGAGGGACCTTGCCGGGGCATGCACACTTGCTGAGTGCGGAACGTCAGCAGCCCGCTGGCGGTGCTGCCTCCGGCAAGAAATCTTGTCGGGACTAGTTGCGACTCACTTGTATTGTTGAGCGTGCTCGGAAACAACGCAAGGGCGCAACTTAGCCGCGAGTCGATTCCTCCGCGCACAGGTTTTCCATACAAGGCACGAACGTTCAAGGGATATAACTTGAAAAATTTAAAAATGACTAGGCTCAAACTTTGGCTACTTAGCTTTTACGTCTTCTTCGCCCGGCAAGGCTAGATTCTTTTGAGCGGCGCCGGTCCGGACTTTATCTCCTCCTCTCCCCGGTGAACTTGTGGGCGGAGGTATCTTCCTTTTAAGAAGAAAGAAGAAAATAATGATATAGGATCTTAAGTTTCTTTATTGCTTACCGGGGTAAGTGCTGCACAAAGTGTCAGATATATATGCAAAAGAGAAAAAATGCACCGAATTTGACAAGGCGTGCAGGGCACATAAACTTTATTTACGCACGGGGGCTGCGCCTGGCTTTGTACAAAGTGTTACATGCGGCAGCGGCAAGGCCTGTACAAAAGGTGGTTGTCGGAACGGGTCCGGCAACCGCGCCTCATGGCTAAAACTTGCGAAGATGTTCTATGTTCCAGGAATTGCTCACCGGAATGCCATCTTCGGTCTCAAGGCGGACCGCGCCGGGCCTAGTGACTCGTTTTACCCGATAAGGGCCTTCCCACTTCGGCGTCAACTTGTTTGAATTCTTGGCGGATTGAACGCGCCGAAGAACAAGGTCACCTTCCTCGAAGCTTCTGGCGTTAACCTTGCGACTATGATAGCGGCGCAAGGCTTGCTTTGTAGCGAGCAGCTCGCGACAGCACTGAAGACGATCCTCCTCGAGGAGCGTGGCGTCATCTTGCCGCAGCCGCTCTTGCTCAAGCTCATCATAGCGAGCACTTTCGTGGTGATCCGTATACGAGTTCCGTGGGGAGAACCGCCGCTCCATAGACAAGAGCAAAAGGTGTCCGGCGGTGGCTCGATTTGGTGTCGTCTTTGATCGACGAAGAACCACCGCAACGCCGATCCAATTCTTTCCGCACTTATGCAGCCTGCGAAAAGTCCTGGTCTTGATCCCGCGACTTCAGCGTTCGCCCTCTCCGCTTGACCGTTGCTCCTTGGGTGAGCAACGTGGTTAAGCAGATTTTAGTGCCAAGATCTTGGGCGTCTTGCATGAAAGTGTGGCTCGTAATTGTGTGCCATTGTCGGTGATGATCCCGTTAGGGATCGAGCGGCGCATAATCGACCTAAAGAACTTGATTGCTGATTGTCTTTGTCACCTTCCTCACCGGTTCCATTTCGGGCCACTTTGTGAACTTGTCGATTACAGCGTACAAGTACTCAAAGCCCCGACTTCGGGGAAGGGGCCGAGGATGTCGAGCCCCTGATCGAAAATGGCGGTGACAAAGGGATTGTTTGGAGAGCTTGAGCTGGTTGATGAATCTGTTTGGAATGGAACCGCCACGCTTCACACTTGGTTACTTGTGCGACAAGATCTGGAGGGTTGTCGGCGGAAGAAGCCTTGCGGAAAGCTTTGCGGCAAGTGCTCTTGCGCCAATGTGGTGACCACATATGCCTCCATGTATCTCGCCAACAGCTCTTGTCCTTCTTCTCGGAGATGCATTTCAATTTCACTCCGTTGAATCTTCTTGATGCAGTATGTCATCGACAAAGCTGGTACATACTCGATTCCGGGCTACTCTTTACGCTTCTTCACGCCCTTCGGAAGTTCTCTGTCTGAAGGAAGTGGGCGATCTGTTGTGCCCATGCCGGAGCACGAGGGTCGACGGCAAGGACTAAAGGCACAAATCTTTGCTGGAACATCCGCTTCCACGGCAAGGATCAGGGATCCTGCCGGGCGTGATCTCCCGGCAAGCGTGTCGGGACACAGCTTGTTGGGGCGTCTGCTTCAGCGAAACATGCCCTCGGTGCTCGCGGAGCGGGTCCTCCTCAAGACTTTTCGTGTTGATCACGGGGATCTTCTTGGCGGCGGCCGGGGGAGCTCTGCGGAAAGTAGTCGCCAAGAACCAACTTTCTTTTCTTGCTCTTTCCGCTTGATGGTGTCACGAGAAGGCTGAGTCGGCTTGAGCACAAAATCCACAGTTCCACAGAGCGAATTTGAGTCTGGCGCGCTGACAGCCATCCGCAATGTCATTCTCGAGTTCTTGGAACATGTTCCATCTGCGAGGCCGTCAAAACGCTCTTCTAGCTTTCTCACTTCATCAATGTATGCCTCCATCAGCGGACTCGATAATCTTTGTTAACTTGGCGGACGACAAGTCGTGAGTCACCCCGACAATAAGCTTCACGATCCCAAGTTACGCGCGATCTGAGTCCGGTAAGCAAGCCCTCATACTCTGCGGTATTGTTTGTTGCTTGCTCTTTGGGAAAGTGCATCCGGACCACGTGCTTGAGGTGCTCTCGATTGGAGTGCGACAAGTAAATGCGCCCTACTGGGCGCCTTGCAGCGAGAAGGCACCATCAAAGTACATGATCCATTCCTTGTCGGCTTCCTTGACGGGGATGCTCCTCTCCGGAATTTCTTCCTCGGGCGTTGGCGTCCATTCTGCTATAAATTCTGCCAATGCTCGGCTCTGAATTGTTGAAGTACTTTCAAACTTGAGGCCAAAGCTTGACAACTCCAGTGCCCACTCGACAATCCTGCCCGTTGCTTCCGGGTTCTGCAATATCCTCTTCAACGGAAAGCGAGTGACCACTGTGATCTCATGTGCTTGAAAGTAATGGCGCAGCTTCCTCGAGGCCATGAGGAGGCTGAAAAGCAACTTCTGCACTCTAGAGTACCTTGATCTAGCCCCCTGTAGAAGGGAGCTGACAAAGTAAATTGGGCGCTGCACCATCTTCTTCTGTTTTTCTTCTCGTGGCTGCGCAGACCCATCCTTCCCGGAACCAGAACTTGCCGGATCAGGGCTTGTCGGGCCAGAGCTTGTCGGGGAAGCCCCCTGCTTGTCGTTGGACTCGCTTGCCGCGGCCGCTGGCTCATCATCTGCCTCCCTCTCCGCCACTAACGCAGCGCTAACCACTTGATTGGTTGCCGCCAGATATAGCAGTAACTTATCTTGTGGCTTAGGTGCGACAAGTGTTGGGGTGGAGGACAAATATTTCTTCAAGTCCTGCAGCGCAGCCTCCGCTTCCGGAGTCCACTTCATTGGACCCGCCTTTTTCAAGATTTTGAAAAACGGCAGGGCGCGTTCAGCGGACTTGGAAATGAACCTGCTGAGGGCAGCAACGCAGCCGGCAAGCCTCCGTACGTCCTTTACTCGCTTGGGTGCTTTGATTTTCTCAATGGCCTTGATCTTGTCGGGATTGGCTTCAACCCCCCTTTATGACACAAAGAATCCAAGAAGCTTGCCGGAAGGAACTCCGAATACGCACTTCTCGGGATTCAACTTGAGATTGATCTTGCGCAGGTTTGTGAAGGTCTCGTCCAAATCTTGGATCAAAGTCTCTTTGTCCTTACTTTTGACTACTATGTCATCCACGTAAGCTTCTACATTTCTGTGCAACTGTGGCTCAAAGGCATGGCTCACTGTTCTTGCAAATGTCGAACCAGCATTCTTCAACCCGAAAGGCATCCGTACGAAGCAGTACGTGCCACATAGAGTAATGAATGCGGTTTTCTCCTCATCCTCTTCTGCCATGAAGATCTGACGATATCCCAAGTAAGCATCAAGAAATGAGAGCGGATCACATCCCTCTTTGTGGAGTCTACAATCGTCAATGCGCGCAAAGGAATGGATCCTTGGGGCAGGCTTTATTAACATCAGTGAAGTCGATGCAAAGCCTCCACTTCCCGTTCGCCTTGCGCACGACTACTGGATTGGTTAGCCACGTTGGATGTAGTACTCCTCGGACCAGGCCTGCTGCTTCCAACTTCCTGATCTCCTCTGCTATGAACTCTTGACGCTCTACTGCTTGCTTTCTGACTCTTTGCTTGACGGGCCGCGTGAGGGGAGACGACAAGGTGGTGCTCGACACTTCCACAGAACGCCGGGGATGTCGATGGTTGCCATGCAAACACATCGACATTCGCCTGCAGGAAAGCAACGAGCGCGCTTTCCTATTTAGGATCAAGCGTGGCACTGATGGTGAAGGTACCACCAGTGCCATCCTCCTTGGCGGCCACCTTCTTGGTCTTTGGCAAGGTTATCTTTGCCTTCTTGCACTTGCCGGCGGAGCTCGATGGCGCGTCCTCGACGGCAGCGCAGCGCTCCGGGGAGGTGCGCTTGCCGGAGTGGGCACCAGAGCTATCCTTGCCGGACTTGACCTTCCTCTTCCCCCGGGGAGCTTCGGCGGCAAGTGGCTTGCACTCTGCCACGATTGCTGCTTCCCGGTAGATCTTGTCGGTGCAGATAAGCACATCCTTCTTGTCACCTTGGACAAAAATGACACTTATCGGACCAGGCATCTTAAGCACGTTGTAGGCGTAGTGAGAGGCTGCCATGAACTTGGCGGCGCGCAGATTTGGCCTAGTATCCCGCTGTAGGGCAACGGGATATCGACAACGCCGAACATGACTTTCTCGTCACGAAGTTCAGCTCGCTGCCAAACGTCCACCGGCGATGTGATCTTCCCCTCGCTTGCTTCTTCCCGGATTTATCCTTGAAATGTACCAGTTTCTTGAGCTCGCTGTCGGGGATTTGGAGTTTCTTGAGCACGCGCGGAGGAAATCGAGTTCGAGGCGGCCCGCCGTCAACCAACATCTTCGTGACCTTGAGGTTGCGGATTGTTGGTGAGACCAACATCGGCAAGCACCCGACCGCGGTGATGCGATCGGGGTGATACTCAACGTCGAAGACGATGGGCGTGCCGGACCACTTCAGAGGCTTGCGCCTTTCGACGGACGGTTCTCACTGCGTTCACCTCTCGCACCTACTGCTTGAGTTGGCGGTGTGAGGTGTGCAGAGAAGCGCCACCGTCGATGCACAACACCTCTGTTGCCTTCTGAAACTCTTGGTCGTCAGTCTCATCTTCCTCCATTTCATCATCCTCATCTTCATCCTCATCCTTGTCACGGCCACGGGGAGGCCTGTCTCCTTGCCGCGGCTTGGCCTTGCATGATTACCTCCCGGCGGGAAGCTTCTTGCGGACCTCGCCACCTCCCGGGCTCTCTCCTTATCGCGGCGCTCAGACTCAGCTTTAGTAGCTCCGCCATCCGCTCCACTTTCTTGCAGGTTTGGAGATCATGGCCCTTGGTACGGTGGATCTTGCAATACCGCTTGCCGGAGCCATCCTGCTTGTCGGCGGCTACCACGACCTCGCCGGGGTCATCGGCTTTGGCCTTGTCGGAGCTGCCTCCGTTGCCGGAATGCTCGACCGCTAGCACATCCTTAGCTTTTCTCTTCCTGTTGTTCCGCCTCCGGTTCTTCCTTGCCGGGGCGGCATCCTCACTCGAGATCCTTCGCTCCCGATCTCTCCGGGGATCTTCCTCCCCTCCTCAGCCCGTGCACACTTGTCGCCAGAGCATAGAGCTCACGACATCTCGATCTTGCACATCGCCATCTCCTCCGCATCCTGCGGTTGCGCATGTTCGATGGAACGCGCGATAACCGCGGCGAGGTGGACGTCTGAGATGTTGCGCCGCACTGGCTGAATCTCTGATGTACTTTGCGCTAGGGCTCTCCTCCTTACGACTAGCAGATGTAGATCGCTCTCCGGCCATGGGGTTTGTGGCACTTTGTGAAGGCGCCGACAAACCGATGACACAGTCCGCCCATGAAGAGATGGAGCCGCCCGCAAGTGCATGAGCCAAGATCCGACGTTGGGCTTGAGCACCGCGGAAGTAGTTGGCAAGGATCTTCGTCGCGCCCTCCGCAGCTCGCACCGCGATGGTGTAGATGCTGAGGAACTCCGACTGATGTATCCTGCCATCATACTTCTCGGGCACGTCGGGCTTGAAGTTCTTGGTCTTGGGCCACTGGACTTGCCGCAGCTCACGGGTGAACGCAGGGCAACCTGCCGCGTACGGCAAGTCACCTGGTTCCCCTGCATGCATGTTGATAGTGGGCCCAGCGCGCTGGTCAGATTGACGTCGCGTTTCCCTTCTGCGCTCGATGCGGGTGCGAGCGTCTTCGTGTTGTCGTTCTTGGAGAACGTGGCATTGATCACGGCAAGTTCGTGGGTCCGACGACGCAGTGGAGTCGGCGTCGGGGTTGGCCCGGTGGGGCGGCGATCTTGGCCCTCGGGGCTGGGAGTGCATGGAGGTGGCACCCCCAGCAGTCTTGTCGGCGCCGCACGTGCTCGGGTGCCTTGCCGGGCTTCGACGCGCTTCGATCGCTGGGCTTATCGCCGTTAAGCGGCCGATGAGGCTGTAAATAGTCATCCTCCAGTTGTCAATCTTGTGCGGCGCCGGAGGGTAATCTAGAAGCAGCTGGGCTCGGGCCAGCGCTTCCTCTACTGTCTTGGGTGGCGGTGGCGACGAGCGGCGCGAGGAGCGGGATGTGCTCGGACTCCCAACTGGATATGGAGGAGCAACACCCCGCCCGGGCGACCGTACCTCACTTGCGCCAGCATGCTGGCGTGCATGCTAGCCTCGAATGTCCAGCGACCCACCAGCTTGACCTTGCTCCAATGCAAGGACGGTGCTAGGAGCACCGGGGCGTTGTTGACCTTGCACCTCCTGGGAAAGATGCGGCGTCTGCACGGTCGCCGACGCTTGCGGGGCCTTGTTCTTGGATCTGGTGACGACGTGCGTCCCACCGTCGGCGCCCGTTCCTCCGCCGGCGTCCACTCCACCGCCCGCTTGCTCCGGCGGGGGTGGTAGAATCGATGTAGACGGAGCGGCCACCTCCAAAGGCTTCTTCTTCGGTGGCATGTTGATGTAGACGTTGATGTAACGCGCGCGGAGACCGGATCAGATGCTCACGACCTCGACGCTTCCCCCTACAGCGCGCGCTAAAGATGTCGGGCGGACTCGAGCGGCCACGAGCACCTATGGGGCACGGGGCCCCTTCTAGTCCGGGCGAGGAGCGGAGGCGGCTTGAGCGGTCGAGGTCGAGCGCTGGGGAGACGGCGATTTTACCCAGCCGGGGCTCTCCGGAGAGATAAAACCCTCTTCGCTGCTTTATGTTTGTATTTGATCTTGCTCGAGAGCGGCGTATGGTGGTGTTGTGGGTGTCGAATGGACCGAACCCCCACGCGCGCATGGGCCTCCTTTTATAGTCTTAAGGGGTACCCACAGTGGCGGCGTGGAAGAAGGGGTAGAAAGGTAAAACGCAGGTTGGTACAACAAGGACCAGCGGTGTCCCTACCTAACTCGACGGCAGGGACAAGGGCATTTAATGCCCGTCCGGTCGCCTAACAAAGTGTAAAAACGATCGTTAGGTGAGCCACGGTTGCCACGATGGCGTCTCTGTCACTCCGCTTGCCACCTCGCTCGCATGGCTGCGCATTCCCTCGCCACGTGCCTCGGGATGGCCTTGGGGTGACACGTTCTTTGGATCTTGCTGGAGTTCGGCGTCGCCTTGCGCTGCAAGCGCCTTGCCGCTGCCCTTCTCTGCCGGGCGGCAAGCTTGTCGGCCGTCGGGCCTTCTTGGGGGCGCATGGGGCGTCGCGGCAAGTTCCTCTGAACGCCTTGAATGGCCCCTCCCGCAAGCTCCTCTTGCCGGGCCTTTGTCTTCTCGCTTGATACTTTGTTCTTGAATGGCGTAGTAGGTATTGACGGAGGGTCTGGCGGGCGTCCGCAAGCCTTGCCGCTGGGCGCTTCTGTTGCCCGTGCACAAGTTCGGGTACTAATGTACCCCTACTTTAGTACACCGACACTGATTTAATCAGCCGATAGCTTACGACACGGTTCTTAACAAAGAAAAATCAAATCGTCGACCGTCGATCGAGAGGCCCTTGCAGCCTTCAAACATAACACCATGACGAGTGGCTTGCCCGGCACCTAGGACAGGAAAAGCCGAAATCCATGGCAGCCCTCACATCACTTATGACCCGCTTTTGCATGGGAGAGGACAGCTGGCTAGCCCGCAGTAACAACCTCATCAAAAATTCTGGCAGTCCGGATACCAAGGACCGAAATGGCATGTCGCGTCACAACAAAAACAAACGCCGCATCAACAGCGATAACACTGAGGATACGGCAGTCAACACCGGATTCAGAGGCTCTAAACCCGGTCAGCGGAAAAAGCCATTCAAAAGAACTATTCCGGGTCCGTCCAATTTGGACCGAATACTCGACCGCTCTTGCGAGATACATGGCACCCCAAAAGCCAGCTAATCACACCAACAGGATTGTTGGGTATTCAAGCGAGCGAGCAAGTTAATTGCGTAAAACAATGACAAGGGGCTGCATAGCGATGGCGAGGAAGAGACCCGCCGCCGAACAATAGAGGATGTAGGGTTTCCCCCACAAGTGCGAGACGGTGAACATGATACACGCAACTCACATACCCAAGAGGGAGCGGAAGCGTGCACTCAGGGACGTATACGGGATGGAGCCAGTCGCCCCGAAGTTCAACCCATGGTCCTCATGCCCGATCACTTTTGATCGAAGGGACCACACCACTAGTATCCGCCACGGTGGATTCGCCGCATTGGTTTTAGACACAATCGTCGATGGATTTCACCTCACTAGAGTCCCGATGGACGGCGGCAGCAGCCTGAACCTGCTTTATCAGGATACAGTGCGCAAGATGGGCATAGATCCCTCAAGGATTAAACCCACAAAGACGACCTTCAAAGGCGTCATACCAGGTGTAGAGGCCAATTGTACAGGATCGCCACTGCTCGAAGTGGTCTTCGGATCCCGGATAACTTCGAAGCAAGGAGTTAATCTTTGATATAGTCCTGTTCAATGCTATCATGCTCTGCTTTCGGACGAACGCGTTCAAGAAGTTCAATGCGGTGCCGCACTACACATACCTTAAGCTCAAGATGCGGGCCCTTGAGGAGCCATTACGGTCAACGGAACATCAACGCTCCTCCGAACGGAGGAGCACACAACTCTCTCGCGAAGTATAGAGCAGCCTCTTAAGGCAATTTTGAGTCGGCGTTAAGCGGACACGCCAAACGCGCCGGAGTAACCTACAACAAGACCACACCGCGTTCCGAGCACGCCAGAGTAATGCGGCTAACCCGGCCCTTGCAAAATTGCAAGACGGTCCTTCACGTACATCATTACGCTCTAGAGATACCATGGGCATAGGGGAGGGCACGACCACCACAGGCCCAGAATGCGGCTTAACCGCACCAGGGGCTCCCAAGTGTGTCACTCTTTTTCTTTTTTTCTTCTTTTTTCTCACCCACAGGACTCCGTTCACCAGAGGCCCTGTTCGGCAGTAGACCTGCCGAACTCATGATGCAACAGCCAGGGGAGGAGAAAGACTATGACGAGTATCCAGGTGGTCTCAATTACGAGCATTAAATCCGTTTTCATACACCATTCCGCAGCCTACCCCTGGAGGGGGACATGTTTAATAGTCCTATCCCTTGCTTACCGCACTATTTGTATCGTTCCGCATTCATGGCAGTATTTCTTGAATAAACAATGCATCGCTTTTTGCTTATAATTGCATTTCTTTCTTATACATATGTTCATTTATGACATGTTGCATCCGTACACTTTAGTGCGGCTAAATACACCAGGGCTTAAGTTCCCCACATTATGGTGTGATAAGTCCGAACACTTTCACAAGTCGCGGCACCCAACTTATAGCATTATATGCATCGGCTCGAATCATGTCTTGGGTCAATAGTTGGGTTTGCCCGGCTCCCATGTTTTGGTACCTTACGTTCCGTTGTATCGGCTAAGGTAGCACTGGGAGAACCACTGCGATTGCGCCCCGGTTGAGCTGGGCGAGCGCCTCAGTGGAGAAAGCTAAAACTGACCATCATGATAAGGCGAGAGCTGGTCGCTGTTCGAGAGGTCTTTTCGAGTCCCTAAAGACTTATGCCGCTTAGAGCGAGGAACCGACTTTGTCCGGCCCAGGCGTGGATAGCGCCCCGAACTCAGTCTTCCGAACACTAGGGGCTTCGCCAAAATTTAAAATTATAGAATTCTATGGCTAAGTGAGAGTGTTCAAGCATTATAAGTCTGGTTGCCTCGTTACGTTGTGTTGGCGCCTCCTAGATGGACCCAAAATGGGAACAAGAGCGCTCAAGTTTATCCCTAACACCCCAAAGACTCGCGTCATGGGGGCTGAAGCCGCGACTTGCCATCTCTCGATTTGATAAACGGCCGCATGAAGGTAATATTTTAAATTAACAAGTGTTGCTTAGCGATATGAACAAAGTCTTCAAAGACAGATAACAAAATACGAGTCTACTCAAATATTACATCTTTGAGCACTCACCCGCAATCATGCGGGCACCCTTCAGACACTCTTATAATACATTTCGACATACGATCCTCCTTGCCCGCCGGGCGCGCGTCCGTCGAAGCTTCTCGTGTCCATCCTGCCCCAGCACTTTTGCACGGGCAAGGGCCCGACGGCACCTTCAATGCAAAGTGAGTGCTTGACGACTTCAACCCAGGGACACGATCCACCACCCGCGCAGACCAGGGCAAGTAGCTCCTGTGCATGGCCTCCTTGGGCCACACCAACTATGAGGCCCTTTATGGCTGTTCGGCCACCTTAGGAGCTCGACCAGCCGCTTCACTGGTCGCTAGGGGCACTGGATGTCCGCCTCGGCATACCGAGACCGAAGACCTTCTCCGTCGAGCTCCCTCCTCGGCTGATAGAATGCGGCAAGATCGGACACGCTGCGTGGCAGATCTGCGAACGCTCTGGAGAGCTCCGACCGGGTAAGTAATAGGTAATTCACATTTACATGCTTACTTTGCATGAAAATGCCTTACCCGCCGCTATCTTCTTTAACGCCTCGATTTCTGGAGGGCCTTGTGGGCTTCGCCTTAGCGGCTTTGGCACTCTCAAGAGATGATGCAAGCTCGGACTCGAGTCTTTGAGTCGCGCCAAACTCTCATGTTTTTCCACGAGAGCCTCGGAGCTCTTGCTGCACCTCCGCCACCGCGCCTCTGCTTCTCTCACTCGGCTGCTTCGCGGCCGCATTATGCTTCTGCCGTGGACACCGCCTCCTTCGGGTTGCCACTGCTCGTTCGTGGCCTGGAGTACCCACGCTATCCTTGTTATTTCTCTTGCAACCAAATCCTTTTCAGAAGGTACAAATTTATCGGTGTTACTCACCTTCCTTGTCCTCGAGCTGCTTCTTGGCACGGCCGAGCTCGCTCTTGGACCGCCGAGGCTCGCTTCAAAACAGTGACCTCCGCAGCCAAGGCGGGCAGAGGTCAAGAGCGGCACTGCAATCCCATATTGACATATTTTTAGAACTCATGCGTATATCTTTTAGATCCTCATCCGGTTTTTCTTTCCGAACACCGAACCGAGCATCGTGGGCTACTGTCTATGTGGTATTATATTACATATCTTAAAATTCTTACCTCAAAGCTTTGTTAGAAGGCTGCTGCAGCTTTCGGCCACCCTCTCGGCGAGTTGAACCTTTCAATCACCGCACTCATGACAAGGCGGTGTTCTTCTTGATGGAAGCACCGTTGGCGCCTCCGGCAGTTATCCGGCGCCTCCGGTTGGGCAGAGGCCGCGGTGTCACGATCTTGCCCTTCTTCGAAGGGCCGCTTCGCGGACTCGGAACCATCAGAGGTTCCGGTGGAGTCCGTCAGTAGTCCGGAGGTTGCCTTGCGGCACCTCCGGGGCCTCCTCCTCCTGGCGGGTCCCTTCCCGGGATCCCACCTCGGCATCGTCAGCGTCATGGGGGGTTGAGGCGATCGGAAGAGAATCCATATCCGACGTACCCAAGGACCCGCTCGACGAAGCGGGAAGATCGTCCTTGGCCGGACAACAGGTTGTATGCGGCATTAGAAAGACATCGTGTGGCGAAAAGAAAAATTATAAATTATCTAGGAGTCCGGATACTTACGATCTCGCCAGGGGCTTGGCCCTTGAGGGCCACTCCTCGTCGCCGTCGCCGATGTTGGCGGAGCAGTCCGGGGAAAGGGTCCTTCCCTTCTTGGACCCTTCGGCCTCCCTCGTTGGGGAGGCCTTCTTCTTCTCTCTCCCCACCGGGAGAGGCCTCTTCTTCTCCTCCTCGCCCTCGGGGAGGAGTCCGCCTCGGAGTCATCGGACGATGAGTCTGATACCACCTGACGCCGGGAACTCCTTTGGGTTCCCGTGGCCTTCTTCTTGGCCTTCTTCTCCGGCACCACATAAAGTGCCGGGACCAGCAGCCCCGTCAAAGGGGTGTCCGCTGGGTTTTCTGGGAGGGGATCCGGACAGTTAACCTATCCGGACGTATTCTGCCAGTCCTGTTAAAGGCATTGGGAGTTTAGATCCCGCATAGAGTCAAACTATGAAAAGCAAATGTCCCATAAAGGATAACATGGCTTACCTCGCCACGGGACGCTGCGTCTTGAATCCATGATCTTGGTAGCGGATGCGGAGCTTCGCGCCTTGAACAAGACCCTCTAGGCAGCTTCAGACGTGGTGTCAAGAGCTCGCTCAAGGTCCGTGTCAGGCCGGATCAAACTCCCACAAATTGAAGTCCTGTTCTTTGGCGGGGAGAATCCAATGACGAGCATGACTGGATCACGCTGACAAGCTTGAGCTTCTTGTTCACTGTGGTCTGGAGACAGATCGAGTCCGTCCGCTCCTCCAACTACCCCAAAGCAAGCCCTTCTCTTTCCAGAGGTGAGCTGCATGGGGATGCCAGATCTGAACTCGGGTGCCACTGCCCATTTAGGGTCACGCGGCTCGGTGATGTAGAACCACCCCGATTGCCACCCTTTGACGGATTCCATGAAGGCACCCTCAAGCCAAGTGACGTTGGGCATTTTGCCCACCATGGCGCCTCCGCACTCCGCTTGGCTGTCCTTCACAACCTTTGGCTTGACATTGAAGGTCTTTAGCCACAAGCCGAAGTGGGGCTGGATGCAGAGGAAGGCCTCGCACACGACAATAAACGCCGAGATATTGAGGATGAAATTTGGGGCCAGGTCGTGGAAATCCAGGCCATAGTAGTACATGAGCCCCCGGACGAAAGGGTGGAGTGGGAAGCCCAGTTCGCGGGCGAAGTGGGGAAGGAATACGACCCTCTCATGGGGCCTGGGGGTAGGGATGAGCCACCCCTCGTCGGGCAGCCGGTGCGCGATGTCGCTGGATAGGTATCCGGCGCTGCGCAGCTTCTCAATGTGCCCCTCCGTAACGGAGGAGGCCATCCACTTGCCTCCCGCTCCGGACATGGCTGGAGAAGGTCGAGGTGAGATGTGCGGACTTGGGTGCTGGAGCTCGAGTGCACGGAGATGGATAAGCAAAGGAGGAAGAAGGCGTAGGTAAAGGAGGTGGATCCTTATCCCTTATATATGGGCGGATGAAACTATGCGTCCCCAACTAGCTCGGTAAAACTCGCTATCTCCCAAGCACCGCAATCAATGGCGCGTTGGGTTACCCACGCTCCTATTGATGGGAATCCGGAATAAGGGGAACACGATCTACGCTCGACAAGACGTGCCAAGAAACCGCCGCTTAAACGCTACCGAGGTGGTATAATAAAACGATTCGAGTAAAGGCTTGGTAGTGGTGTGACATCACGCCACAAAATACGTCAGCAGATTGAACTTGTGTGAATATTATTCTCTCTACGGTGGTACGTGGAATTTATTTTGCAGAGCCGGACACTATCCTGGTGTTCACAATCTTCTATGAATTATTCGGAGGAGGAACCCGCCTTGCAATGCCGAAGAGAATATGCGCGCCGGACTCGTCGTCATTGAAGCCTGGTTCAGGGGCTACTGAGGGAGTCCTGGACTAGGGGGTGTCCGGACAGCTGAACTATCATCATCGGCCGGACTCCAAGACTATGAAGATACAAGATTGAAGACTTCGTCCCGTCCGGATGGGACTTTCCTTGGCGTGGAAGGCAAGCTTGGCAATATGGATATGTAGATCTCCTACCATTGTAACCGACTCTGTGTAACCCTAGCCCTCTCCGGTGTCTATATAAACCGGAGGGTTTTAGTCTGTAGGACAACGACAATTACAACAATCATACCATAGGCTAGCTTCTAGGGTTTAGCCTCCTTGATCTCGTGGTAGATCCACTCTTGTACTACCCATATCATCAATATCAATCAAGTCGGAGTAGGGTTTTACCTCCATCGAGAGGGCCCGAACCTGGGTAAAAACATCGTGTCCCTTGTCTCCTGTTACCATCCGCCTAGACGCACAGTTTGGGACCCCCTACCCGAGATCCGCCGGTTTTGACACCGACACTAATCTTCTCCAACTAGTTAGTCTTAAAAGAGACTGCAAAGGTGACCGGCTTCTATTTATGTGTTTATTGTTTCATCAGCAGTCCTCTATTATCGTAATCACACTTAATATCTTTGGAACAGGGACGCTCAGCTCTATTTTAGTGGAACTGCACAAAATGATCGGAATGTTGCATGCTCCAGACAGCTACTTTTTTTCCCAACATGCCATGTTGATTTAGACAGAGCTGGGGGGACGTTGCTGCCAATGAAAGCATGGATCAATTTTAATTTAACACATTCTCACAACTCTGTCTTCAGTTGTAATGTAATTATTAGCTCTGATCTGCTAATAATTGACATGCATTAGCAAGGAAGTTAGTTTTTTATTGTTTCCGAAAGAGCATCAATTGCAAGACACGCGAAACAGAAGCTGAAAGCTCACACCATTGTACAATTTCATGTCTTGTTGGAAAATTATCTCTACTCCTAAAGGACGAGTTCGTACTTCGTTCGTTCGTTTGTTCGTCGGCCCCTCCAGGCCTCGCTCGATCCACCCCCACCGATTTTCCTCCTTCTCTTTTTCCCATGGTTTATTTTCATCCGTCATGGTTATTTTCCCTGAACCAAAGAGGCGATAGCTTAGGAGTCAGGAGCCCAGCCCGCACACTCCTCTCTTTCCCCTCAGCAACGGAGGCGCGCAACACGGACGCACTGCAGCGATCCCAAGATGTGCTAGGGCTGGCCCGCCCTTGATGGCGATGGCTATCAAATGGCAACTACGGCGACGTTGACGCGCTTTTTATCCCCCACCGCTGCCGGCTCCCGAGATCCCGAGCGTGGTGAGCTCCCATCCATTCCCCACTTCCTCGCTACCATGCCCATCCCTACCCCCGTTCCGCTCCCAAGGCAACGGCCGCTCCATGGTCCCTCTAACCTAGGATATTCTAACCTAGGATTGTCGACCTGATCTGCCGGCATGCACATGACGATGGTGGTGCCGGTCTCAATCGCCCTGATTTGGTTTGACAGAGAATCATCGATGTGTAGGAGACAAGCAGATTTCCTTGGATGTCTCCTTGCCCCTACCATGCTCGATTTCATTCCAAGGCTTCAGGACCTATTTGTGGTAAGAATCGAACTCATGTACTGTTTTCTTTTATGTTTTCAACTTTTTTGATGCAATCACAGGAACAGACGTGTACAGTGTACTTCTATATGTTTACATCACATGCTATATTATTAAACTGTGGTTTCTCTTTGTTCAGTTAGTTCTTATGAAACAGAAACACTTATTTTCTCATGTGTCAATTTTCTTGAGCTCAAGCAAGCGGGATGCTCTTCCTCCATGCATGCACATGTTCTGCATTATTGGTTCTTTGGTCTCCTGCTAAGTACATTTGGTGCTCTTTGACGCTCATGTGTTCCTTTGGCTAGCTTTCAGATGAAGACTGAATGCACGTGCAAATACGATCAGGATGCAATCGAGGAATATACGGGACTATTTCTGCAATTGTTGTCCCTCCCTAACTCCGTTGAGTCGATAACCATATCATCCTGTGATGTAAGCTGGCTTATGATCTTTGGACAGATTTTGATTTCCTTAACTCTGGTTTCCTGGTATCCATTCTTTATGACCCTCATTGCCACAACAAATGAATTTTCGTTCATATTTGTCATCCAGATGGGTTAAGGAAAACAAGGTAGTGCACTTCCAGATGTTTGTCCTCCTCTCCTAGACGATGTCAGTTTGGTTATGCATGCAGAATCTTTTCTTGATGTCATGCGTATTACAAAGGCTTCTATGGGTCTTGAAGCTTTTGCTTGTATCATCTATTAGATATTTTTTCTGAACTCTCTATGTTATCCCTCTTTGCACTGACCTATAATTTTTGTTTGAGCAGGGACAGTGCAGCGAACACGAGCAAATAAATTGGTAGAAGGTGCAGACGACTATCTGAACCAAGGCTTGTGTAGTATGTAAAGTGAGTTGCAGATGCAGTATCTACCTCTTTGATAAGTATTGTGTGTAGGTAAGACACATCTAATCTGAATTGAGATATGGATGGCGTGAATAGTCTGTATGTTCGATTTTCGATTGAATGTTGAATTATTATCAACTAGATCTGCCTCCACCGACATTACTAGCTCCTCCTTGAATACCAACTGTCGGAAAGAGAGCAATGGTACTGTGATTGTACTGTTTTATGCCAGGTGTTAAGGAATACTATTTGCAAGCAGTAATCGAGGAACTAATGGTGCATTATATTGTATAGAAGGTTCTTTTGATCCTGAAAAGCCAATTGTGCATTTATTGTTCTGTACCTAATTTGGCCCTCCTGAATCTCTATATACTACCCCGTCCATTCCTAAATGTATGTCTTTTTAGATATTTCAATATGAACTACATACGAATGTATGTAGACATAGTTTAGAGTGTAGATTCACTTATTTTGCTACGAATGTAGTCTATATTGGAAACTCTAAAAAAGACTTATATTTGGGAATGGAGGGAGTACATATACATATGATAGTTATGTCAAGTACTTTTTTAGTCTCAGCTTTTGTAAATCTTGTGACTTGTCAATGCCAGCTTACTAGACAATGCGAAGGAAGCCCAGAAGTGTGATTCAGTGGATATATTGTTGTTGCATATGCCTTGCATGCAAATTTAAATATGAGGGATTCAAGGGCTAGGTAGCATGCTTCTACTTGACTGAATTTAAGTACGAGAGATTATCAGTTGCGTGCCGAGTCTTGTTGTACTTTCTGGGTTGTTTGATTTCCTTTGGTGGTTTTTCAAAATAATCTTGATTTAACCATGATTTGCTTTGGTGGTTTTTAGAAATAGTCTTCGTTTCGCAAAGACATCATGGTGATCGCGCCTGGAGTACTCAATGTCTTCGCTTCTGGTTTGTGTTCTTCAGGTCTTCACTTGCCATGATATATCTCTGATTTCTTCTTCTCTGTTCTAATTAGAGTCTGTTCTGTTTGCACCAATTCGAGATAATGTTCGTGGAATGCAGCAGCCAAGACAACAAGATCAAGCTCGACTTAGGACTGATGACAAATAAAATTTGATTCAGATGGTTCCTTGCATCTTCCTCTCATAATTAAACCTAATAATACATTTTTTGTGCTCTTGCTTCTGCAGATTCTAAAGAATTGATTCGTTGTTCGGGCATTTCGTGCATTTGGAGTTCACAGGTATCTAAGTTTCTCTTATATGTGTTCTCAAAGAATTTGGTACTCAGCACTAGGATTTTTTATCTGGACATATCATCTCAAAGCCTTGGGTAGAACACGAGCAATTGTGAGATAGAGCTATTTGCTACACCGTTTAGAAAACAGAACTGATAAACTCTCGGTAGTACCTACATAGATTAGCTATGTGCTTACCTGTAAGTTCTTTGCGAATTATTGTAATTCTTGGCACATCAAGGTTTAAATAATGAAAATGAGAACTACATGTTGAGCATTGCTTATAATGAAAACGTATGTCCATGGTTTAAAGAAGCTTTATTGTTTCAGTCTATACTGAAGCTTATATTGTTCCCTGGTTGATCTAGACATCAAATATTTTAAGCTTCCTTTTTCTGAGCCAATGGGCGAACCAAGAAAGGGAAATTCGTTCCTTAAATAGTAGTGGCATTTTACTACGCATATAATACCGACAATTTCTCAAACGAGTCAGCATTATCATTCAGTCAGTAGGTTACTAAATAAAGCCGGAGTTCGCATGGAGCACCAACGATAACCTCAAGCAGATGCATCGAGACAGGTGATGAACTCTCCTATGTTTCCTCACGTGAATCTTTGCTCCAATCGCTTGATTGTTCTATCTGGTTTGTTGTGACAATACAATAATTTCCTGTTTTTAAGTGGTCCAGTCTCTGTTTGATTTGGAAAGATGGGGACTTTCTTTTGAGTTATTTCAATCTGTCATTGGGCATAACATTCCAGATTCCTTGTTTTATTTCCTCTTTTTTTGGGACTTCATGGTTGGATTGGACCTTGTACTGTTGTGGCAATTTTTTTGACTCCCATTGTAATGGACGGTTATGCTTATAGTTGATGGTGAGGATCTTTGTTGTGTTGAGCCAAAACAGTACAGTTCTTTGTTTTGCTGAAAAAGGGTTCCCCCCCCGCTTTGTATACAAAGCAACCAACCGAAGCATACAGAATAGGTCTTTGGGCGGCAGCAGACACCACGCCCCAAAAGAAACAACAGAGAAAGAGCAAAAGAAACAAATGTCGACAACGACGGATCAACAAAAACGAAGAAGCCTCGCGATCGCTAGGCCCACCGGGCTCATCCACTAGGCTCCAAGACTCCGAAGCCCCGGCACCAATCAACACCTCCAAGAAGGATCGCGACAATGACGACGCTACTGCCAAGGGTTTCCCCCGGTACACGACGAGGCGAGAGGAAGAGTAGCCCCCGACGCCCTCCCGGAAGGTCAGGCGGCACCCACAGGCGCCACCGCGCCGGTGTCGGCCACGCTGACAGGGGTTTCCCCCGATCCCAACCCACACCTCGGGCGCTCCGGATCCCACCACCAAACCAACCACCACCCTACGCCAACGCGGTCATGAGGCCTCCACGCCGTCTCACCACGGCACCGCGAAGTGAGGACAGCACGACGAAGAATCAGAGCCGGGAGTAGGGCATCAGCACCATCGGCACGCGGGAGGGCCCCACCTCCACCGTCAGCGACGGTAGCCGTCCGGATGCAATAGCAGGAGCACACCAGCCCGTAGGCCCACAGTTCCCGGCCGAGCCCTCGTGGGCCCAGAAGCTCCCGCCAGCTGCTGCCGCAAGACGCCATCGGCGCCGACGCCTAAGTCCGAGCCGCCTCCTCCTCCGCGCCGCAGACAACGAGACCATGCCGGCGGGCGGGCCCCTCAGGCCCAGATGGGGCCCGACGTGCGGATCTGGGCGGGCGTCGACGCCATCCGGCACCACCACGCCGCCCGCCGCCAAGGAGCGCCGCACCACGCCGCCGCCGCCGCCACCGCAGGTCACGGACCGCAGCTGCCGGCTTGCACGCCGCCGCCTCCCTGCCGGGAAGGGAGCACGTCTTGCTGGATGGAAGGCTGGCCCGCCACGCACCACCACGCCAGCGCCGGGCGCCACGACGGCGGGGGGAGATGGGGAAGCGGGGTCCCGCGGGCGGGGCGAGCTCGCCCAGCCACCTCCCGGGAGGCGGCGCGAGGCGGTCTAGACGGAGGAGGGTAGGGCGGAAGGGGGAGGCGGGGCGGGCCGGCGGCGGTGGCGGGAGGGGGCGGCGGCGGGAGGGGAGCGGGGGAACCCTAGCGCGTCCTCTCAACACCCTCCCCGGTCGGATCTTGCCAGTCAGTTCTTTTTTTACAATCTTAACTTCAGAATTGGAGGTTGAGATGCTACATCAATACATGTTCAAGTTCCCTCGCTTCTTTGTGAGGGAACAAAACAAATAACTGAGTGAAATAATTTTAGCATTCCATCTATAAAATTGATGCACCAGAGCTGTTAAATGCCCTTCTTGATTCATTTTCTCTGACTGTGCTAGACTTTCTGCAAAAAAAATAATATTATTTTAGCAACGCACATCTAGAACCACTAAACATGCTAGATGGGAGGCTCAACCTTGGTGTTTTCTTCATATTAGGTCGTTATGGGTTATGGATTATAGATTATGGCCCCCATTTTCAGAATTGGAGGTTGAGATGCTACATCAATACATGTTCAAGTTCCCTCGCTTCTTTGTGAGGGAACAAAACAAATAACTGAGTGAAATAATTTTAGCATTCCATCTATAAAATTGATGCACCAGACCTGTTAAATGCCCTTCTTGATTCATTTTCTCTGACTGTGCTAGACTTTCTGCAAAAAAATAATATTATTTTAGCAACGCACATCTAGAACCACTAAACATGCTAGATGGGAGGCTCAACCTTGGTGTTTTATTCTCATATTAGGTCGTTATGGGTTATGGATTATAGATTATGGCCCCCATTTTCAGATAAACACGTGTCTGCATTGTTCACTGAGTTGCACTCTGCAATTTGTTTTTGCTCTCTATGTGCTCGACCAAATGATTCAGTGGGTTAGGAGTTGACGAGTTGTAGTGGACATGAAAGATTACTCATTCACTGCATTGTTCACTGAGTTGCACTCTGCAATTTGTTTTTGCTCTCTATGTGCTCGACCAAATGATTCAGTGGGTTAGGAGTTGACGAGTTGTAGTGGACATGAAAGATTACTCATTCAGAACTACATATGATTTTTCACTCGTTTTGTGTGTTGTCTTCTCTAATTCGGATGTACTTACAATTTGAGTTGTCGAGCCTAAATTTTGGATCGTACGAGGATGCAGATAGTTGGAATCAATAAGCAAAGTGTGTGACATTATGTTTTTGTAATAGCTACAGGTCTGAAAATATACCTATTGTGTTTACTGTGGATATACTCGTAAGGATAAGACACACACACACAATTACTTTGCTTCAAGAAATCGCCTTTTTAGGAATTTATGTACTAACAACCATTCTATAAAAATGCAGGCAAATCAGAGTTTATGGCACCCGAACTCTTCACTGGCAATTTTAACGAGTTGGTCGACATATATTCGTTTTGGATGTGCATGCCTGAAATGAAAAGGTGAACCTTCTAACCAGGGATTTTCTTTGGCTGCCTACCGGTTCTTTTTCTGTTGCTTGACTTTTGAACTCCATGGTTAGAAAATGATGGAAAAGTCTTGGACCTTGCTTAATGCTTGGAACTACACCTTTCCAAACATCCTTGTTGCTTGATGCCAAGAGGATTTCTCCAAGAGACTGGAACTATGTTCCTCTGCAGTTCTCCATTCAGACATTTCTATGGTTAGAGCTTTCTTCTGACAAAATTGTGTTGGTGTCTGGTTGTAAAACGTATTTCCTATTATAGCTGAGAAAGAGAGTAAGTAAAAAGGGTAAGTCAAGGGCTAGCCTAAAATTCCAAAAGGACTATTTCCTGAGGTATTTGTCGCCGGCCAACCTGTCATCAACCCAGGGTTGGTCGCTTGAACGACATTCACTTCGAGGGAGTTTTGATTAAAAGTTTGTGACTTATCATGCATGGAACATGCATCTTTTGTTAACATTTTCATTGCATTATATATTATATAAAAGCGATAAAGTAGTGTTCTGGTCATTGCTCTAGTAAAACAAATATACGTAGTATATGGTTATGAAGTTGAATGAATGCTCAATGGTCGGTTCAAGACTTCAAGAAATTAATAATTTGTTCTGTGTGTTTTGATTAAAATGTGGCCTAGCTCAGTTGCCAGACTGTGGATAGAGGGATGCATGGCCACCACTTTGCCGGAATACCAATAGTTAGCCATTTTTTGGGTATAGCTATCAACTAGAATCCACAGCTTCACATTTCTCTTTTTTTAAATGTTCTCTAAATACATGTAACTTATATGGCACAATTTCGATTCCACTTGTAAGTTGTAACGCCACATGATTTGGTGATTTTTCAAAGAACAATTGTGTCGGAGAAGACGAGGGGGGAGGGGGCACTGAGCCAACAAAGGAGCCGGCTATGGTAGGGCGAGCCGATGAGGCGTAACACGTTAGCGCTACTACGGGAGGGGATCAAGGCAGAGAGTTGAGTGGTTGGTAGGGGACTTCTCGGCGGTCCGTGGGGAAGCACGGTGTGAAGGGCAGAGGGCACCATAGCAAAGGTGAGGTGGGCATTATCCGGTTTTAAAGAAGAGGACTCCAGCGAGAAATGCCTTGCTACAGAGGGAAACCGAGCGTGAAGGGCAGATTTGATAGGAAATGGGAAGAGTGCATCACGGGGTGGTTTTTTGTGTTGGCATGCGTGTTGAAGATAACATGACGGATAATCTGGACAACCACGTTTCTCTCGAACATATGGTCTAGATTCAGGGGAGCCCAAAATGTCTCTAGATGGTTGAATTTTGGGAGCCTACTGGGAGTCCATTTGATGTCCGGACACGTTCAAACATATGAGGAAGAAATGAATTTTGAATTTAAAGACGATCTTAGTCATTAGTCTGATTTATTATATGCATGCTAGCCCGTAGCAACGCACGGGCATTCTACTAGTTTGTATAGTACGTCAATTATGTAAACAAATGATGGAAGCTTGATAGCATTGCCAGAAGCCTCTTCATCATCCGGGTCCATGTGCCATGCACAAAATTATACTCCTTCGTTCCTAAATATTTGTCTTTTTACAAATTTCAAACGGGCATATTTTAGAGTGTAGATTCACTCATTTTGCTTCGTATGTGTACTCCCTCTGTTCCTAAATATTCTATTCGTCTTTCTACAGATTTCAACAAGTGACTACATACGGAGCAAAATGAGAGAATCTACACTCTAAAATATGTATATACATACGTATGTGCCAGTCCATTTGAAATCTCTAAAAAGACAAATATTTGAGTAGTCACTCGTTGAAATCTCTAGAAAGACAAATATACTCCGGAGTATATTTAAGAACCGAGGGGGTAGTGCACAACCGCATGGGAGATTCAGCCCGGTCGTTGCGCCGCATTAATAGTGAGTAATAAGCAGTCAAATCGTAAGCCCCACCTTTCCCACTGTAAGTTGCTCTGAAGAAGCAACCATCAATACGCTCTTCTTTGAATCCGCTCATACTACTCCATCCGTCACTGTTTATACAGCGCGCTTCAGAAAAAAGAAAAAAAAATCTGTGGGACCAAGGCGACTAGCGATCGGCCTGAAAAATAGCATTGGTAGTTATAGCATGGCGTCTATTACTAGTAGAGGGAATAATGCGTACACACATGCATGCAGTGCTTCCACCCCGGGTACACACATGCATGCACTTACTCCACTTCGTAGTTACATGAGAGAAAATTGTGGACTTAATTGCGGTTACCATGCCCTAATTAATTGAGCATTAAACCAAACGCGTCTAAAGTCTCTCTGGTGGTGGAAATGCATTGAGAGAAATGCATCATAATGAAGCGCGCCCTGTAAACTGTGATGGAGGGAGGAGTAGTATGAAGGTTCAAAACCAAGTATGCCAGATGGCGGTCGGTCAACGCACCTCCTCTTGGCATATCACTGACATGTGGGACAGGAGTGTGAGCAAACCGATCTCAAGAGAATATTGCAGAATCCAGAAGCAACAGACAGGATTGTCGAGTGGGCACTGGAACTGTCGAGCTTTGGCCTCAAGTTTGAAAGTACTTCAACTATACAGAGTCGAGCATTGGCAGAATTCATAGCAGAATGGACGCCAACACCTGATGAAGAAACTCCGGAGAAGAGCATCCCCGTCAAGGAAGCAAACAAAGAATGGATCAGTACTTTGATGGTGCCTTCTCGCTGCAAGGCGCCGGTGCGGGTGTGTTACTCGTCGCACCTACTGGAGAGCACCTCAAGTACATGATCCAAATGCACTTTCCCAAGGAGCAAGCAACAAACAATACTGCAGAGTATGAAGGCTTGCTTGCCGGACTCAGGATCGCGGCAGACCTTGGGATCAAGAAGCTTATTGTCAGTGGTGACTCACAGCTCGTCGTCCGCCAAGTGAACAAAGATTATCAGAGTCCGCTGATGGAAGCCTACATTGATGAAGTGAGGAAGCTGGAAGAGCATTTTGACGGCCTGCAGATGGAACATGTTCCAAGAGCTCAGAACGACATTGCAGATGGCCTGTCAAAATGTGCCGCACTTAAGTTGCCTGTGGAACCAGGGATTTTTGTGCTCAAGCTGACTCAACCATCTGTGACACCATCAACTGGACAGAGCAAGAAGAGAAAGTTGGTTACTGGCGACTACTTTCCGGCAGAGCTCCCCGAAGCCGCCGCCAAGAAGGTCCCCAGGATCAACACAAAAAGTGCCGAGGAGCACTGCTCTGACAAGCCCTAGGGTTTGTTTCGTTGAAGCAGATGCTCCCGACAAGTTGTGTCCCGACACACTTGCCGGGGAGCATCACGCTCCGGCTGAATCACAGATTCTTACCGTGGAAGCAGATATTCCCGCAGCAGCATTTGCGCCTTTAGTCCTTGTCGTCGAGCCACAAGCTCCGGCATGGGCACAGCAGATCGTCCATTTCCTTCAAACAGGAGAACTTCCCGAAGAGCAAGAAGAAGCGGAAAAGTAGCCCGGCAATCAAGTATGTACTGCTTGTCGATGACATATCGCATGTAAGAAGATTCAACGGAGTGAAATTGAAGTGCATTTCCGAAGAAGGACAGAGCTGTTGGCGGAGATACATGGAGGCATATGTGGTCACCACATTGGCGCAAAAGCACTTGCCGCAAAAAGCCTTCCAAGAAGGTTTCTTTTGGCCGACAGCCTCTAGGATGCAATCGCACAAGTAACCAAGTGTGAAGCGTGCGGTTCCACTCCAAACAGATACATCAACCAGCTCAAGCTCTCCAAACAATCCCTTTATCCCGGCCATTTTCGTCAGGGTTCGACATCCTCGGCCCCTTTCCCGAAGTTGTCGGGGCTTCATTACTTGTACGTGGCAATCGACAAGTTCACGAAGTGGCGGAGGTGGAAGCGATGAGGAAGGTGACAGCCAACAAGCCAGCAAGTTCTTCAGTCAATTGTTTGCCGCTTCGGAGTCCCTAACAGGATCATCACTGACAACGGCACACAATTCACGAGCCGCACCTTCATGCAGTACGTCCAAGATCTTGGCGCCAAGACCTGCTTCGCTTCTGTTGCTCACCCGAGAAGCAACGGTCAAGCGGAGAGGGCGAACGCTGAAGTGTTGCGCGGGCTCAAGACCAGAACTTTTGACAGGCTGCACAAGTGCGGAAGAAATGGGACCGAGGAGCTGCCAGTGGTTCTTTGGTCGATCAGGACGACGCCAAATCGAGCCACTAGCCAGACACCTTTTGCTCTTGTCTACAGAGCAGAGGCAGTTCTCCCCACGGAACTCGTATACGGATCACCTCGAGTGCTCGCTTATGATGAGCTTGAGCAAGAGCAGCTGCGGCAAGATGACGCGCTGCTCCTCGAGGAGGATCGCCTTCGTGTCTTTGTCGAGCTGCTCGCTACCAGCAAGCTTTGCGCCGCTACCATAGCCGCAAAGTTAATGCCAGAAGCTTCGAGGAAGGCGACCTTGTTCTTCGGCGCGTCCCATCCACCAAGAATTCCAACAAGTTGACGCCGAAGTGGGAAGGCCCTTATCGGGTAAAGCGAGTCACTAGGCCTGGCGATGTCCGCCTTGAGACCGAAGAAGGCTTTCCGGTGAGCAACTCCTGGAACATAGAGCATCTTCGTAAGTTTTACCCATAAGGCGCGGTTGCCGGAACCTGCTGTTCCGACGGCCACCTTTTGTACAAGCCTTGCCGCTATTGCATGTAACCCTTTGTACAAAGCCGGACGCAGATCCCGTGCATAAATAAAGATCGTATGCTCAGCACATGTTGTCAAATTTCATGCTTTCTTTCTTTTTGCATGCATTATCTGACACTTTGTGCAACACTTGCCCCCGGTAAGCAATAACGAGCCTTAAGGCTCCATATCTATAAGAGTGCAGACGCTCCTCCATCCAGTTCCTAGTACTAGTATAGTACGTACCTTTATAGACTATATTAGTAAACTTTGCGCTTGGTTGTTCGCCTATTCGGGAAGTCGAACAATAGTAGCACTATTAGTATAGTGTATGCTTCTGGCAATCTGACACCGAATTAATCATTGACGTCGACCGCTCGAGCGAGGGAGAGCTTGCATTAGTCAAAAGTTTCTCCTTGTCCTGCGAGCCACCGCGCGCAAGTAATGCTAGTCCATACTGCCTCCTCTACGGTTAATATGGATTAATTTCAAACAAGATAAATACACTGTCTGTCACTGTATATTTGTAAAAATACGGTCAGTGGACTTCATAATATGCTCATTGTGCTCAATATATATATTTTCCGGTGTTTATACGGTCACTAGCTCACCCTGACTGAGTATGTGTGTGCATGCACGTGTAGGTTGAGCACTTAGCGTGACTGTGTGTGTTCCGTCGTGTGCTCGGACATGCATGCATTAGGGCGTCATGCTGCGTTTTGTGTCCATGTGTACGTGTGGACTGTTGCATACACGTAGGGGAGTACGTAGGGGCCACTAAGGAGCTGTCAAATCACACAAGAAGTTAGTTGGAAGAAGCAACCATCATTTCACTCTTGAATGACACGTCGCAATATAAAATGGTTGATATGGAGAGAAAAGAAACCACTATATATACACTAGCAGGAGCCTAAGCTACAAGCCTGCTTGCTAAGGTTGCTCTCTTCACAAGCATAGAACGATGGGCCCGATCCCGCAGGTGGGGAAGGAACAATGTTCTGCGTGCGGTCGACATCGGCGAGGAGAAACCCACCGAGGAGTCCTCGACTAGGGGTGTCCGGACAGCGGACTATCAATATCCGCCGGACTCCAAGACTACGAAGATAGAAGATTGAAGACTCGGCTCGTGTCCGAAGGTACTTTCCTTGGCGTGGAAGGCAAGCTTGGTAATACGGATATGTGGATCTCCTACCATTGTAACCGACTCAGTGTAACCCTAGCCTCTCCGGTGGTCTATATAAACCGGAGGGCTTTAGTCCGTGGGACAACATACATCTCAACAATCATACCATAGGCTAGCTTCTAGGATTTAGCCTCCTTGATCTCGTGGTAGATCTACTCTTGTACTACCCATATCATCAATATTAATCAAGCAGACATAGGGTTTTACCTCCATCGAGAGGGCCCGAACCCGGGTAAAAATATTGTGTCCTCGCCTCTTGTTACCATCCGCTTAGACGCACAGTTCGGGACCCCCTACTCGAGATCCGCCGGTTTTGACACCGACATTGGTGCTTTCATTGAGAGTTCCTCTGTGTCGTCACCGATAGAGCGGATGTCTCCACCCGTCTTCAAAGACGGAGTGTTCGCCGGAGGGGCCTTGGCCGCCGGCCAAACCATCCGGCTTGGTGGTTTTCTCATGACCGCCTGTCCGGCCGCCGCTTCGGCAATGACTTCTCAAGTTGTCGGAAGTAATCTTCGCGTCAGCCCTAAAGCTGCCGAACAGTTAGATCCAATAGAGCTCCCGTCTGTTAACGAGCTCTTGGATCACATCGCCGCCCTTGGAGTCGCTACAGACTACAATCAGATTGGGCTTAAAACCGATCAGAGAGAGATTAACTCTCCCGAGGCCACCCACCACGTCGCAGTGGTAGAGGAGCAATACGGCAATTCTTCGCCAGTGTTGAAAACAATTTATGTCCGGATTCCCGAACCCTCCATGCCGGATTCCCGCGGAGGAACGGACTTTGATCGAGCATTGAACTTAAAATCATGCATCGCCCCGGACTCACTGGATTGTCTCCAGCAAACCAAGCTTCCGAATTCGGAAGCCCCTTGGCCTTTGGGCCCCAAGACGAGCAGGGATCCGGATTTTATTCCACCCACCCGCCCGGACATATGCGATCTATCTCTAATACGGCAAGAGCCTTCAGAAATAGTACATCATTACTGGGCCAGATTCCTCCTGGTTATGGACAGGATAAAGGACTGCCGCGAGGAAAACGCAATCTCAATCTTTTGCAATAACTGCACGGACAAGGGAATCTCGAACGCCATTGATCGCCGCAGAATTACGCTTCACCGATCCGGCGGCCATAGTACGAAAGTATCACATGACGGAAAGTTTCCGGAAAACCGAAAATCAATTTTGGGACAATCCGGCCCCAAACCCAGTCCGCAGCAAAAGGGCGCCTTACACTCACGCCCCAGATGCAAAAACAAAAAAACAAAAACCCGATAAGGGAAACAGAACCGTACTGGAGGGATGGCTCAATGGACCCTGTAAACTTCATAGTGCAGAGGGAGACGTCCCAACACACAGCCTTAGAGCATGTTGGATATTACGGCAGGTGGCCAAAAGTGGCGAGGAACTCCTAGCTCCGGGAAACCACCCCAACAATACCAGCACGGTGTCAACAGTCTTCGAGACCTTTACATCAAACAATATGCGAAAGCGAACAATCCGCGGACTCGCCGAAGTCTACCAAGTAGCAACAGCAAACCCATGGAGCGACACAGCTATTACTTTTAACGCCAGCGATGAGCCTAGATTCCGAACAACCAGAGCACCAGCTGCACTGGTACTTAGTCCCATAGTGGACGGCTTTCGACTGACAAAAGTCCTCATGGACGGCGGCAGCGGATTAAACCTCATTTACGAGGAAACTCTGCGAAAAATGGAAATCGATTGGAGCCGTATTGAGCGAAGCAACACAACCTTTAGAGGAATAATCCCTAGCCGGGAAGCGCGCTGCACTGGAAAAATCACATTCGATGTGGTGTTCGGTTCTCTGGACAATTATAGATCCGAAGAAGTCACGTTCCAGGTGGCCCCGTTCAGCAGTGGGTATCACACCATATTAGGACGAGAGGCATTCACAATCTTTCAAGCAATACCTCATTACGGGTACATGAAGCTCAAAATGCCTGGGCCCAGCGGAATAATCACTCTCACTAGTGATCCGGACATAGCACTCGCTACCGAAAACAAGACAGCCGACTAGCCCTCGAGGCACTATCCAAAGCCTTAGCGGTAGAGGAACTCACACAACAAGGCTTCTCGGTGAACAGGGACGATGTGATACTTGATAAAGATCCAAGTCCACCTCCTTCAAACCAGCAGATGAGATAATAAAATTCCAGTCCATCCAACGGACCCAACAAAGACGGCATCCATCGGGCACGCTTGAACCTCGGTTGACGCCAGATCGCGAATTCCTTCGGGAAAATTGGGATATCTTCGCCGACATCCTTCGGACATGCCCGAATCCCTCGCAGGTTGGCGAACACAGCCTAAACATCCTAAAGGATTTAAGCTACCAAGCGTGCTCTTCGGCGATTTTCCAACCCAAAAGACAGCAATGGGAGAAGAGCTAGCCAAACTATTGGAAGCCGGATTCATTAGAGATATCAAACATCCGGACTAGCTAGCAAATCTGGTGATGGTACCAAAGAAGGATAAATCCTGGCGCCTCTGTGTCGACTTTAAAGACCTCAATAAGGCTTGCCCAAAGGATCCTTTCCCTCTCCCCCGCATCGATCAAATTATCGACGCCACAGCAGGGCATGATTCATTGTGCTTCCTGGACGCATACTTTGGCTATCACCAAATCAAGATGGCCGAAGCAGATCAAGCCGCAACGGCATTTATCACTCCATATGGACCATTCTGCTTCAACACGATGCCCTTCGGACTCAAAAACACCGGCGCAACATATCAGCGCATGATTCAAACATGTCCGCCACCCAGATCGGCAAAACAATGAGGCATACGAGACGACGTGGCCGTCAAAACAAAACACGTCGAAACTTTAGTAGACGATTTGAGGCTCACATTCGACAACCTCAGAGCATATGAAATCAAGCTGAATCCGGAAAAATGCATTTTCGGCGTGCCAGCCAGAAAGCTGCTGGGCTTCATCGTATCCGGTAGAGGAATTGAAGCAAATCCGGCCAAAATCCGAGCTTTGTCACAGTTGGATATTCCAAAGGACCTCAAACAAATACAAAAATTAACAGGATGCATGGCAGCCTTAAGCCGCTTTATCTCCCGTTTAGGAGAAAAGGCGTTGCCCCTTTATCGCCTCCTCAGGCGCACCGAACACTTTGAATGGACGGATGCTGCCACTGCCGGACTCGAAGAAATAAAAGCCATACTAGCAACAAATCCGGTCCTGGCGGCGCCCACTCTGGGCGAACCAATGTTGTTATACATCACAGCAACACATCAAGTTGTAAGCGCGGTCTTCGTCGTCGAACGAGCGACAGAAGGGCATAAATTCCCTCTTCAAAACCAGATTATTACGTATCCACCGTGTTAACCCCTGCAAATCCGTTACCCGCACTATCAGAAGATAGCATATGCGGTGTTCATGGCGTCTCAGAAGCTCCGGCACTACTTTCAAGAGTGTTCGATAACAGTGGCCTCTGAAGTACCACTCAATGACATTATAAATAACCGCGACGCAACGGGCATGATAGCAAAGTGGGCCATAGAGCTCTTACCATTCGACATCACTTACAAACCTCGACGAGCTATAAAGTCACAAGTCTTGGCTGACTTCGTCGCCGAATGGACAGGTTTACTCCCTAAAGAGTACGGCGATACTCCAATTGGACTATGCATTTCGACGATTCTAAAATGTTGGCGGATCGGGGGCTGGCGTTATCGACGCCCCCACCGGAGATACAGTCCAAGATGTACTTCAAATAATGTACACGGACTCCAACAATGCAGCCGAATACGAGGCCCTGTTACATGGTCTCCGGATGGCGGTCTCCATGGGCATTCAACGCCTAGAGGTGCGCGGGGACTCAAACCTTGCAATATTCCAAATAAACGGAGACTTCGACGCCAAGGATCTGAAAATGGCAGCATATCGCAACGCTATCCTAAAAATGTCAGCCCGGTTTGAAGGACTTGAATTCCATCACATAGCCCGAGATAATAACCAAGCGGCCGACGTCCTGGCACGCATCGGTGCGAAACGTGATGTTGTCCCTCCAAATATCTTCCTGGAACGGCTCTTCAAGCCATCCGTACTATGGGAAGAGGAGTCCGGTAGTGACAAACCGGAGAAAACCGCACCAACCGGTGATTCGGCAGATGACATAACACCCTCCGCCCATGTTATAATGGCAGTAATCGCCGCATGGACAGAACCTTTCCTAGCCTACTTACTTAGGCAGGAACTTCCCGAAGACCAAAATGAGGCCCACTACATAGTCCGGCGATCAAAGGCCTACAAGGTTCATGAGGGAGAACTTTATAAGAAAAGTACTACCGGAGTCCTTCAAAGGTGTATCTCCAAAGAGGAAGGGCGAAACCTCCTGGCTGAAATTCATGCCGGACTAGGCGGACACCACGCAGCAGCCCGGGCCCTTGTAGGAAAGGCATTACGTACAGGATTTTATTGGCCGATGGCTCGGGCAGACGCACAGGACTTGGTCCAGCGATGCGTTGGTTGTCAGCTCTTTGCTAATCAGAGCCATATGCCACCCACCGCCCTCAAAACCATACCCATTACCCGCCATTCGCGGTCCGGGGCTTGACATGGTTGGACCCCTTAAAGGGGGAACCCACAAGAAAAAGTACCTATTGGTCATGGTGGATAAGTTCACCAAATGGATTGAGGCCAAACCGGTCAAACGCAGCAGAGTCCGGACCAGTGATAGACTTTATATCGGGGTGGTACACCGCTACGGAGTCCCCACAAGATCATCACCGACAACGGCACTAATTTCACCGCCGATGAGGTTAAGTCATGGTGCAAAAATATGGGCATCAAGCTCGACTATGCGCCGCCTATCACCCTCAAACCAACGGTCAAGTGGAAAGAGCAAATGGTCTAATAATGAGCGGCATTAAACCCGCACTAGTGAGGTCACTCACTAAATCGACGCACAATGGGTCGAGGAGCTCGACCAGACTGGGGCTGCGGACAACGCCTAACCGTACTACCGGATTCACACCATTTTTATGGTATACGGCGCAGAGGCGTCTTGCCTGCGACATTATTCATGACTCACCTCGAAAAGCGCATGTATGAGGAAAGAGAGGCCGAGCTAGATCGGCAGGACAGCTTGGACACATTGGAGGAAGAACGTGGCGCCGTGAAAGCTCGTTCAAAGATTCTATCGACAACAGGCGAAGATATCAAAGCAGAGAAGTACGGGCCAAGACCTACAACGTTGGCGAACTAGTTCTACGCCTGCCGGACAAGAAAAAGGACAAGCTCAAGCCTAAATGGGAGGGCCCCTTCATTATCGATCAAGTACTGACCGGCGGAGCATACCGTCTACGAAATGCGTCGGACAACCGACTCGAGCCGAACCCATGGAACGCAGCCCGCCTCCGACGATTCTATGCCTAGCGCCGGACTAAGAGTTCGTCCCCTTCCCCCGTCCAAACTTTTACACTTCGGCTGTCTTTTTGTTTCTCTTTTTTATCCTTTTTTATTCGAAAGCCCTTACGGGCCTATTTCCACATTCTTTGCATACATATGATGTGCCATCCGCACTCATTATTCCTGGGGGCTTCTTGTATAGAAGCTTAATTATACGGGTTTCATACCCAACACATGTGTCACGCTTCCACTGAAGGAAATATGCCCTAGAGGCAATAATAAAGTTATTATTTATTTCCTTATTTCATGATAAATGTTTATCATTCATGCTAGAATTGTATTAACCGGAAACATGATACATGTGTGAATGCATAGACAAAACAATATGTCACTAGTATGCCTCTACTAAACTAGCTTGTTAATCAAAGATGGTTATGTTTCCTAACCATGAACAAAGAGTTGTTATTTGATTAACAAGGTCACATCATTAGTAGAATGATCTGATTGACATGACCCATTCCCTTAGCTTAGCACACGATCGTTGAGTATGTTGCTACTGCTTTTATCCATGACTTTATACATGTTCCTGTAACTATGAGATTATGCAACTCCGCTTACGGAGGAACACTTTGGTGCTACCAAACGTCACAACGAATCGGGTGATTATAAAGGAGTACTACAGTGTCTCCAAAGGCGATGTTGGGTTGGCGTATTTCGAGATTAGGTTTTGTCACTCCGATTGCCGGAGAGGTATCTCTGGCCCTCTCGGTAATGCACATCATCAAGCCTTGCAAGCACTACAACTAATGAGTTAGTTGTGAGATGATGTATTACGGAACGAGTAAAGAGACTTGCCGTAACGAGATTGAACTAGGTATTGATACCGACGATCGAATCTCGCAAGTAACATACCGATGACAAAGGGAACAACGATGTTGTTATGCGGTCCGACCGATAAAGATCTTCGAGAATATGTAGGAACCAATATGGGCATCCAGGTCCCGCTGTTGGTTATTGACCGAGAATAGTTCTAGGTCATGTCTACATTGTTCTCGAACCGTAGGGTCCGCACGCTTAAGGTTTCGATGATGCTTATTATGAGTTTATGTATTTTGATGTACCAAGAAGTTCGAGTCCCTGATGTGATCACGGACATGACGAGGAGTCTCGAAATGGTCGAGACATAAAGATTGATATATTGGAAGCCTATGTTTGGAGTTCGGAATGGTTCCGGTAAAACAGGAATTTATCGAGTACCGGAGGTTACCGGAACCCCGGAGGTAAATGGGCCATAGTGGGCCTTAGTGGAAAGGAGAAGGGCCAGCCCTAGGTGGCACAGCTCCCCTTCCCTAGTCCTACTAGGACTAGGAAAGGGGCCGCCCCTCTCTCTCTTTCCTCCGGAATCCTAGTCCAACTAGGATTGGGGGAATCCTACTCCCTGAGGGAGTAGGACTCCTTGGCCACCACCCTTGGCCGGCCAGCCCCTCCCCTTCCTCCTTTATATACGGAGGCGGGGGGCACCCTAGAACACACAAGTTAGATCTTTGGATCGCTCTTAGCCGTGTCGGTGCCCCCTCCACCATATTCCACCTCGGTTATACCGTCATGAAGCTTAGGCGAAGCCTGCTACCGTGAAACATCAAGATCGCCACCACGCCGTCGGCTTGACGAACTCTCCTCGACACTCGGCTGGATCGGGTACGAGGGACGCCATCGAGCTGTACGTGTGTCAAGAACTCGGGGCGTCAGTAACGGCGCCGGATCGGTCGGATCGCGAGGAGAACGTCGACTACTTCCTCTACGCCAGATCGCCCGCCGGGTCTACAAGGGTATGTGGACAACACTCTCCTCTCGTTGCTATGCATCACCATGATCTTGCGTGTGCGTAGGAAATTTTTGAAATTACTCGCTCCCCAACAAAGGGTATCGAGCCTAGGTTTTTCTATGGTTTGATGTTTTGCACGAGTAGAACACAAGTGAGTTGTGGGCGATACAAGTCATACTACCTACCAGCATGTCATACTTTGGTTCAGCGGTATTGTGTGATGAAGCGGCCCGCACCGACATTACGCCAGACGCTTCTGCGAGACTGGTTTCACCGCTGCGAGCACTCGTTGCTTAAAGGTGACCGTGGGTGCCTGCTCTCTCACTTTAGTTGAACCGAGTGTGGCTACGCCCGTCCTTGAGAAGGTTAAAACGGAGTCTATTTGACGAAGTATCGTTGTGGTTTTGATGCGTGGGTGAGATTGGTTCTTGCTTAAGCCCGTAGCAGCCACGTAAAATTTGCAACAACAAAGTAGAGGACGTCTAACTTGTTTTTGCAGGCATGTTGTGATGTGATATGGTCAAGACGTGATGCTATATTTTATTGTATGAGATGATCATGTTTTGTAACCGGTTATCGGCAATGGCGAGAGCCATATGGTTGTCGCTTATTGTATGCAATGCAATCGCCTGTAATGCTTTACTTTATCACTAAGCGGTAGCGATAGTCGTAGTAGCATAAGTTTGGCGAGACGACAACGATGCTACGATGGAGATCAAGGTGTCGCGCGGTGACGATGGTGATCATGGTGGTGCCGCAAGATGGAGATCATGAAGCACAAGATGATGATGACCATATCATATCACTTATATTGATTTGCATGTGATGTTTATCCTTTTATGCATCTTATCTTGCTTTGATTGACGGTAGCATTATAAGATGATCTCTCACTAAATTATCAAGAAGTGTTCTCCCGAGTATGCACCGTTGCCAAAGTTCGTCGTGCCCGCACACCACGTGATGATCGGGTGTGATAAGCTCTCGTCCATCTACAACGGGTGCAAGCCAGTTTTTGCACACGCAGAATACTCGGGTTATACTTGACGAGCCTAGCATATGCAGATATGGCCTCGGAACACGGAGACCGAAGGTCGAGCGTGAATCATATAGTAGATATGATCAACATAAGATGTTCACCATTGAAAACTACTCCATTTCACGTGATGATCGGTTATGGTTTAGTTGATTTGGATCACGTGATCACTTAGATGACTAGAGAGATGTTTTTCTAAGTGGGAGTTCTTAAGTAATATGATTAATTGAACTTAAATTTATCATGAACTTAGTACCGATAGTATCTTGCTTGTTTATGTTTGATTGTAGATAGATGGCTCGTCTTTGTTGTTCCGCTGAATTTTAATGCGTTCCTTGAGAAAGCAAAGTTGAAAGATGATGGTAGCAATTACACGGATCGGGTCCGTAACTTGAGGATCATCCTCATTGCTGCACGTAAGAGTTACGCCCCGATGCACCGCTAGGTGATGTGCCCGATGCAGATCTGGCCGACGACGTTAAGAACGTCTGGCGAGCAAAGCTGATGACTACTCTATAGTTCAATGTGCCATGCTTTACGGCTTAGAACCGGACTTCAACGACGTTTTGAACGCTCATGGAGCATATGAGATGTTCCAGAGTTGAAGTTGATATTCCAACAGTAATGCCCGGATTGAGAGATATGAAGTCTCCAATAAGTTCTATAGCTGTAAGATGGAGGAGAATAGTTCGTCGGTGAGCATATACTCGTAATGTCCGGTACTACAATCACTTGACACAATTGAGAGTTAATCTTCCGAATGATTGTGTCATTGATGTAATTCTTCAATCACCGCCACCAAGCTACAAAGGCTTCGTGATGAACTATAATATGCAAGGGTTAGTAAAGACTATGCAGAGCTCTTCGCAATGCTAAAGGCAGCGGAGGTAGAAATCAAGAAGGAGCATCAAGTGTTGATGGTCAATAAGACCACTAGTTTCAAGAAGAAAGGCAAAGGGAAGAAGAAGGAACTTCAAGAAGAACAGCAAGCAAGTTGTTGCTCAGAGAAGAAACCCAAGTCTGGCCCTAAACCTGAAATCGAGTGTTTCTCTGCAAGCGATCGGTCATTGAAGCGGAACTGCCCCAAGTATTTGGCGGATAAGAAGGATGGCAAGGTGAACAAAGGTATATGTGATATACATGTTATTGATGTGTACCTTACTAGAGCTCGCAGAGCACTGGTATTTGATATCGGTTCTGCTTGCTAATATTTGCAACTCAAAGCAGGGACTACGGATTGCTTAACACCGCAAAGGACGAGGTGACGATGCGCGTGGAAATGGTTCCAAAGTCGATGTGATCGCGGTCGGCACGCTACCTCTACATCTACCTTCGGGATTAGTTTTAGACCTAAATAATTGTTATTTGGTGCTGCGTTGAGCATGAACATTATATCTGGATCTTATTTGATGCGAGACGGTTATTCATTTAAATCGAGAATAATGGTTGTTCTATTTATATGAGTAATATCTTTTATGGTCATGCACCCTTGAGGAGTGGTCTATTTTTATGAATCTCGATAGTAGTGATACACATATTCATAATGTTGAAGCCAAAAGATGCAGAGTTGATAATGATAGTGCAACTTATTTGTGGCAATCGCCGTTTAGGTCATATCGGTATAAAGCGCATGAAGAAACTCCATACCGATGGACTTTTGGAGTCACTTGATTATGAATCACTTGGCACTTAAGTAACCGTGCCTCATGGGCAAAATGACTAGAACACCGCTTCTCCAGTACTATGGAGAGAGCAACAGATTTGTTGGAAATCATACATACTGATGTATGTGGTCCGATGAATGTTGAGGCTCGTGGCGGATATCGTTATTTTCTCACCTTCACAGATGACTTAAGCGGATATGGGTATATCTACTTAATGAAACATAAGTCTGAAACATTTGAAAAGTTCAAAGAATTTCAGAGTGAAGTTGAAAATCATCGTAACAAGAAAATTAAGTTTCTACGATCGATCGTGGAGGTGAATATTTGAGTTACGAGTTTGGTCTACATTTGAAACAATGCGGAATAGTTTCAGCAACTCACGCCACCCGAACACCACAACAGAATGGTGTGTCCGAACGTCGAATCGTGCTTTACTAGATATGGTACGATCTATGATGTCTCTTACTGATTTACCGCTATCGCTTTGGGGTTATGCTCTAGAGACGGCCGCATTCACACTGAATAGAACACCGTCGAAATCCGTTGAGATGACACCTTATGAACTGTGGTTTAGCAAGAAACCAAAGTTGTCGTTTCTTAAAGTTTGGGGATGCGATGCTTATGTGGAAAAGCTTCAACCTGATAAGCTCGAACCCAAATCGGAGAAATGTGTCTTCATAGGATACCCAAAGGAAACAGTTGGGTACACCATCTATCACAGATCCGAAGGCAAGACATTCGTTGCTAAGAATGGATCCTTTCTAGAGAAGGAGTTTCTCTCGAAAGAAGTGAGTGGGAGGAAAGTGGAACTTGATGAGGTAACAGTACCTTCTCCCTTACTTGAAAGTAGTTAAATCGCGAAACCGGTTTCGAGACACCTACACCAAGTAGTGAGGAAGTTAATGATGTTGATCATGAAACTTCAGATCAAGTTACTACGTAACCTCGTAGATCAACCAGAGTAAGATCCGCACTGAGTGGTACGGCAATCCTGTTCTCGAAATCATGCTACTAGATCATGATGAACCTCGAACTATGAAGAAGCGATGGTGAGCCCAGATTCCAAAAATGGCTCGAGGCCATGAAATCTGAGATGGGATCCATGTATGAAAACAAAGTATGGACTTTGGTTGACTTGCCCGAGGGTAGGCAAGCAATAGAAAACAAGTGGATCTTCAAGAAGAAGACCGACGGCGACGGTAATGTTATCGTTTATAAAGCTCGACTTGTTGCAAAAGGTTTCGACAAGTTCAAGGGGTTGACTACGATGAGACCTTCTCACCAGTAGCGATGCTTAAGTCCGTCTCAATCATGTTAGCAATTGCCGATTTTATGATTATGAAATTTGGCAAATGGATGTAAAGACCGCATTCTGAATGGATTTACGGAAGAAGAGTTGTATATGATGCAACCGTAAGGTTTTATCGATCCAAATGGAGCTAACAAAGTATGCAAGCTCCAAATGATCCATCTATGGACTGGTGCAAGCATCTCGAGTTGGAATAAACGCTTTGATAGTGTGATCAAAGCATTTGGGTTTGTACAGACTTTTGGAGAAGCCTGTATTTACAAGAAAGTGAGTGGAGCTCAGTAGCATTTACGATATTATATGTAGATGACATATTGCTGATCGGAAATGATATAGAATTTCTGGATAGCATAAAGGGATACTTGAATAAGAGTTTTTCAATGAAAGACCTCGTGAAGCTGCTTACATATTGGGCATTAAGATCTATAGAGATAGATCAAGACGCTTAATTGACTTTCACAAAGCACATACCTTGACAAAATTTTGAAGAAGTTCAAAATGGATCAAGCAAAGAAAGGGTTCTTGCACGTGTTACAAGGTGTGAAGTTGAGTCGACTCAATGCCCGACCACTGCAGAAGATAGAGAGAAATGAAAGATGTTCCTATGCTTCACCATAGGCTCTATCATGTATGCAATGCTGTGTACCGGACCGATGTGTGCCTTGCTATAAGCTTAGCAGGAGGTACCAAAGTAATCCGGAGTGGATCATCGACAGCGGTCAAGAACATCCCAAATACCGAAAAGGACTAAGGATATGTTTCTCGATATGGAGGTGACAAAGAGCTCATCGTGGCGGTTACGTTGATGCAAGCTTTGACACGATCCGGACGATTCTAAATCGCAGACCGGATACGTGTTTACACTAAACGGAGGAGCTGTCGGTTGGTGCAGTTCTAAACAAAGCGTCAGAAGGGATCTACATGTGAAGCGGAGTACATAGCAGCTTCGAAGCAGCTAATGAAGGAGTCGGATGAAGGAGTTCATATCCGATCTAGGTGTCATACCTAGTGCATCGGGTCCAATGAAAATCTTCGTGACAATATCGAGCAATTGCCTTAGCAAAGGAATCCAGATTTCACAAGAGGACCAAGCACATCAAGAGACGCTTCAATTCCATCCGGGACTTAGTCCAAATGGGAGACATAGAGATTTGCAAGATACATACGGATCTGAATGTTGTAGACCCGTTGACTAAGCCTCTTCCACGAGCAAAACATGATCAGCACCAAGACTCCATGGGTGTTAGAATCATTACTATGTAATCTAGATTATTGACTCTAGTGCAAGTGGGAGATCAAGGAAATATGCCCTAGAGGCAATAATAAAGTTATTATTTATTTCCTTATTTCATGATAAATGTTTATCATTCATGCTAGAATTGTATTAACCGAAACATGATACATGTGTGAATGCATAGACAAAACAATATGTCACTAGTATGCCTCTACTAAACTAGCTTGTTAATCAAAGATGGTTATGTTTCCCACCATGAACAAAGAGTTGTTATTTGATTAACAAGGTCACATCATTAGTAGAATGATCGATTGACATGACCCATTCCCTTAGCTTAGCACACGATCGTTGAGTATGTTGCTACCGCTTTTATCCATGACTTATACATGTTCCTGTAACTATGAGATTATGCAACTCCGCTTACGGAGGAACACTTTGGTGCTACCAAACGTCACAACGTAATCGGGTGATTATAAAGGAGTACTACAGTGTCTCCAAAGGCGGATGTTGGGTTGGCGATTTTTGAGATTAGATTTTGTCACTCCGATTGTCGGAGAGGTATCTCTGGGCCCTCTCGGTAATGCACATCACTGAAGCCTTGCAAGCAATACAACTAATGAGTTAGTTGTGAGATGATGTATTACGGAACGAGTAAAGAGACTTGCCAGTAACGAGATTGAACTAGGTATTGGATACCGACGATCGAATCTCGGGCAAGTAACATACCGATGACAAAGGGAACAACGATGTTGTTATGCGGTCGACCGATAAAGATCTTCGTAGAATATGTAGGAACCAATATGGGCATCCAGGTCCCGCTGTTGGTTATTGACCGAGAATAGTTCTAGGTCATGTCTACATTGTTCTCGAACCGTAGGGTCCGCACGCTTAAGGTTTCGATGATGCTTATTATGAGTTTATGTATTTTGATGTACCGAAGAAGTTCGAGTCCCGATGTGATCACGGACATGACGAGGAGTCTCGAAATGGTCGAGACATAAAGATTGATATATTGGAAGCCTATGTTTGGAGTTCGAATGGTTCGAAGTAAAACAGGAATTTATCGAGTACCGGAGGTTACCGGAACCCCGGGAGGTAAATGGGCCATAGTGGGCCTTAGTGGAAAGGAGAAGGGCCAGCCCTAGGTGGCGCGGCCTCCCCTTTCCCTAGTCCTACTAGGACTAGGAAAGGGGCCGCCCCCTCTCTCTCTTTCCCCTCGGAATCCTAGTCCAACTAGGATTGGGGGAATCCTACTCCCGAGGGAGTAGGACTCCTGGGCGCCACCCTTGGCCGGCCAGCCCCTCCCCTTCCTCCTTTATATACGGAGGCAGGGGCACCCTAGAACACACAAGTTAGATCTTTGGATCGTTCCTTAGCCGTGTCTGTGCCCCCTCCACCATATTCCACCTCGGTTATACTGTCATGAAGCTTAGGAAGCCTGCGCTACGTGAAACATCAAGATCGCCTGCCACGCCGTCGTCGACGAAACTCTCCTCGACACTCGGCTGGATCGAGTACGAGGGACGCCATCGAGCTGTACGTGTGTCAAGAACTTCGGGGCGCCGGAGTAACGGCGCCGGATCGGTCGGATCGCGAGGAGAACGTCGACTACTTCCTCTACGCCAGATCGCTTCGCTTCGGGTCTACAAGGGTATGTGGACAACACTCTCCCCTCTCGTTGCTATGCATCACCATGATCTTGCGTGTGCGTAGGAAAATTTTTGAAATTACTACGTTCCCCAACATCCACATGTACCTTTTACTCGCCATTATATGCATCGATATGACTTAAGTTTTGGCCAAGCTGGGTTGCTCGGCTCTGTGCTTACCCCTCGCTCCCGATTGTTCGGCTAGGAGGTAAAGGAGCACCTCTGCGATTATTATCGCTGGTCAGCCGGATGTGTACCTCGACCGGTGAAGCCGAAAGCTAGCGTTCTTGAGGGAATATTCGGTCGGTGATTTAAAAGATGAACTTTTACCTATTATCTATTTGCCCCCAGATGTTTTACTACTTTCTTTGCAGTCCGGGCATGCACCTTAGGGCATGCCTCCCAGCGAAAGGAACCCTTAACGGAACTATTCTCCCTGGAAGATGTTTCTTACTAACCATGTAATATAACATAACTAGTTGGGCACTTGTCTGATAAAGCACTAATGACCCCTATGCCTGGTCTCCATGCATACCACGGTTGTTTCTTAACCAACAAGGTATTCAGACACACTCCGGAATCTAGGGTCCCGAGGTCGAAGCGAAAAGGTCGGCAAAGACAAATGATCTACAATCCGGCTAGAAGGCATTTTCACATGTCACTTTACAGGATAACATACATTGTCAAATTTATTGATTGTATTCCTCCTCAATCCCGTCTAATAGGCTGTCTAGTTTACAGTCCCGTTGGGAAAATTTAGCAGCCAACTCTACTTGGCTGTACACTAAACTCACAGGGATCTCCTTCCCATCGAGCCCCACCGGTCCAACTTCGGCCATGTGGTTGGGATCCGCCTTCTTGTATAGCGTCTTCACCATGGCCCAAGCCTCCCTGGCACCCTAACGGCAGGCCAAAATCTTCCATAAACGGAAGCGCTACCGCACTCCCTGCAGCTTCTCCGCAAGCTCCCCGAGGTCCTCGGGTGGGGTGAAGGCTGGCCATAAAGCCCGAACGACGCCACTCATTGCCTGCCGAACTCGTTCGAGCAGTTGCAACAGTTCTGGAAGTTGATCACCCGTTGATATGGGCATCTCCTCTGCAGGACGACCCGTGAGTATACCTACAAGACAAATCATGTCAAAGTACTTCCTCGCCGAACTCTTCTTTTCAAAGGAGTCCACTCAAGCACTTACTATAAATGCCGCGACGAAGCCGCTGATTCTCCTTAACGGAGCCGGACAGCTCGGCCTGAACGCCTTTCAGCTCTTTTCCGAGCTTGGCGTTGGCATCCTGGAGCTTGTTCCTTTCCTGCTAAACCCTATTCAGCACACTCTCGCTGGCCTTTAGCTGGCGCAGCAATGCTTGCCTGTCCGGATCTTGTCCGGCGGTACCTGCAATGTCATTATTAGACTTCCGCGCACGCCGCACAGCGCTTATGTTTATTAATAAAAATGTGTTACCAGGAGGGGTCTTTGCATCTCCTCCTGCGGCAGCAAGTGCGGCCTCCAGTTGGGCCTTGCAATCTTGCAGCTCCCGGGACAGCTGGGCGTTCTTCTCGGTAAGCGCCTGCATTTTCAAATGATCCTTAAATCAGTTTACATAAACTACTTTAAGTCTCGGGGGCTACTGGTATATAACCATTGAAATTCCCTTACCCGTGTGTCTTTCACATACTGCTCCGTGGCTCTGGTAAAACCATCTTGAGTGGCACGGAGATGCGCGTCCCCTGCGTTAAAGGCATCCAATGCCTCAGGGGAAAAGCACGCTTCACGAAATGCTGTTCGGCGGCACCTATGGTTCATGGCGCTCTCCACCTCAGACTTGGTGGCGGACAGTCTGTCGGTATCCTCCGTTGGAGAAGGATCCGGCTCGCGTCTTGCGCCTGCCTCCCCCTCCAGTCCGGGCGCTGGAGCCTGGCTGGTGTTGGTCGGATCGGCAATTCCCGCGCTCGCAGTTCGGCGAGCGCTTTTTCTCCTACAGAGATCATGAGCTCTCAAGCGTTTCCTCGGAACGTTGCTCTGAAAATTCGAATACGAGCTATACCTTTGCGGCGACTTTCCATCCGCACTGCGCTCCTTTTCCGCCTGTTGGTCCGGACTGGCCTCTGTGGGTCAGCCGCCGCAAGCTCGGCTTCCTGCCGTAAAGGCGCTTCCTGCGAAATACCATCGTTTTTCAGAGATGGACAGGGAAGAAATACCGGTGTCCGGACTTCGGTCGCGGTCACCTGGGAAGCCGGACTTAGTCCGGGGTAGTCCGCCATAATGGCCACCAGAGCGTTGTCTATGCTGAGCTGGTGATACACCCCGTCGATCAGCTCCACCTCGATGTCCGAGTCCTCTTCGGAGGCCGGACCCAGGGATCCCTCCGGATCCTCAGGTTGCGGAGCGGGACTCACCATGTCCTCCGCAGTCCGGCATAGATCCTGCGCCGAAGACATAATATAAGAAGCTTAAACTTCGAAAGCTTGGGTTGAGCCCTTCAAGGTATTCACTTACCCATCCTCTGGGGTTGATCATGGAAAACCCGTTTAAAGGGTTCGTTCGAAGGAAATCCTCCTTCTCCCCCTTATACAGGCCGGACAGGATCTTTGCCAGATCCTCGGCCGAATCCGGCCCTTTGCGGCCGTGCCGGGTGGCGTCGTCTGCCCCGTTGAAATCCCACATAGGGTGGCCTCTGTATTGCAGTGGCTGTACCCCTCGCTTGATGCATGTCGCCATGACTCCAATCATGGTCAAGCTGGAATGAGCCATTAATCTTATCCGGTCCATCAAGTCATGGACGCTCTTCCCTTCCTCCAATCGGGGGCTCCGCGGGCGCCAGCTGAGGCGTTTCTTCAAGGGAGCAGTACTAAACTCCGGGAGGCCGATCCGGACTGGATCTGGTAGCGGGGCGTCTCCAATATAAAACCACCCGAGGGCCGTCTTGGACGCCTTCTTAGGAGTGCCGGATAGGTATCCGGTCCCGGCGATGCGCCATATTTCGGCGCCGCCCACTTGATATATGGACCCCTCATGAGAACGGGGCACGAGGCAAAACAGCCTCTTCCACAAAGCAAAATGGGGCTCGATGCCCAGGAATAGCTCACAAAGAGCTACGTAGCCCGCGATGTGCAGCACAGAAGCGGGCGTGAGGTGGTGGAGCTGGAGTCCGTAGAACTTCAGGAGCCCGCGGAGGAAAGGATGTATTGGAAATCCGAGTCCCTTATCAGATAGGGGACGAAGCACACTCGCTCCTCCTTATTGGGGCATGGAGTGTCCTCCGCCTGCCTCCCACCTTGATAAGTAACCAGTCCGGCCCGGACTGGAACCATGAAGGCCGGAGGGAGAAACCCCTCCGTTTGGAGCTTCACTAGCTCATTCTGCGAAATAGAGCACCTCCTCCAATTCCCCGGCGGTGGGCTGGGAGCGCGTGAAGAAGAGCCGCGTTGACGATCCATGGTGGAATGGATTTCTAGGTCAGAGGCGCTTCGATGGAGTATACGCGGGAGGAAGACGGTGCGGTTTGGATCTGGATTCCTGCCTCTTTTATAGGCGGACGACTTGCACAATTAGGGGGTAAAATGCAAAAGACACCCTGGCTTTTCGCATTCGTGCGACGCGTGGAAGAGGGCCATTATTTGGCGTAGAAGCCGAGGAGCACAGTATTCAAGATGAAGCCGGACACTATTCGGCTGGTACGTGGAATTTGAAGGGAGAACCCGCCTTGCAACGCCGAAGACTATAAACACGTTGGATTTATCGTCATTGAAGCCTGGTTCGGGGGCTACTGAGGGAGTCCTGGACTAGGGGGTGTCCGGACAGCCGTACTATCAATATCCGCCGGACTCCAAGACTACGAAGATAGAAGATTGAAGACTCCGGCTCGTGTCCGGAAGGTACTTTCCTTGGCGTGGAAGGCAAGCTTGGCAATACGGATATGTGGATCTCCTACCATTGTAACCGACTCTGTGTAACCCTAGCCTCTCCGATGTCTATATAAACCGGAGGGCTTTAGTCCGTAGGACAACATACATCTCAACAATCATACCATAGGCTAGCTTCTAGGGTTTTGCCTCCTTGATCTCGTGGTAGATCTACTCTTGTACTACCCATATCATCAATATTAATCAAGCAGGACGTAGGGTTTTACCTCCATCGAGAGGGCCTGAACCTGGGTAAAAACATTGCGTCCCTCGTCTCTTGTTACCATCCGCTTAGACGCACAGTTCGGGACCCCCTACCCGAGATCCGCCGGTTTTGACATCGACACCCACAGTCGGTGCATCCCAATCGGGGGTCACAGCGGTTTGGGCCGATGCCGCGTCCCAACCGCCCTTCTAGCTACAGCCCGACGTCCCAGGTAGTCCATCTTCCTTTTGGAGCCGGCTTGCTCCACTGCCGTAGCTCCATCTCCATGTCGATCTTGCTCTACTTCTACCGACTTCTACTTGTGATGAGTTTATGTCTCATGAAGTAGTGCCAGTACTATTATTGTAATCACACTTCTTCAATATCTTTGCCATCAGGGATGCTCAGGTCGATTTTAGTGGAACTGCACAAAAGCATTGTATGATCCGAGGGTGCCAGCCGTCTTTCCTTCGACAGGTTCTACCTGGCCAGGGAATTAAATCATGTTTAGGGTTTAGGGTTTAAGTCGTAGTGACCCCATCAGCAGTTTTTCTTTCATACACGCTCTCACAACTTTTTTCTTTAGTTGTGAAGTAAATATTGGCTATGATCTGTGAATCATTGAGATGCATCGGCATGCGTGTTAGTTTTCCTTTGTATTTGATGGAATGTTGTAACGGGGCAACCAACGTTTCCGGTTTTGGAATAGGAATGAAAATGGAGTGGAAAGTTTCCGTTTTTCCGGAGAAAAAATGGAAACGGAGAGAAACCAACGTTTCGTTTCGTTGGATCGCGCCATCGAGCAAAACCAATGTTTAAATCATGTCTGTCGTGTTCGTGTCTCACCCTCCTCCACGGCTCGACCCCACACGGTCGCTCGGCATGCCACTCACCGCAAACCGAGTATACAATAACTTTCCCGCCTGCTTGTCGATGGATCGCGCCATGGATTACTACTAGCACTACTGGAAGAGATTGACGAGTTGGGGGAGGACAGATAGCTGTAGCACAGACTCCCAAAAACTTTTTACATTCATGTTGTAGCCGGCTATTGTGACCTTTGAACGCGGAGCAGCCGAGTGCACCCGGAAGCGGTGTGTGCGACGCTCTCTCGGCCGGCGCGCCGCTTCAATGCCGGCGCTAGTGAGAGGTCGCGTCCGCTCAGGCCGGGCATGAATGCGGCACTGACCGTTTCGGGCGGGAAGCACGCGCGGGTGATGAAGAGGGTTCAGGTTGGTCAGGACCGGCCGTGGCAGCGGTCCGGACGTGCACAAACAAGAGATGTTGTACGTTAATATTGCTGTGTATATAATTAACAACATAAATAATGTGCCAGTTGGACAAATATGATCGGAGATGGAGATGGAAATGGAATTTTACGTAAACACGGATATGCATGTCTATGTCTATGTGTGTGTGCGTGACGACTCTCGCGACCTGGAAGCGGGGGCGTGTTTTTGATCGAGTTTTCTTTCTTGGTACGTTAGAAAATCAGTTTGTCCAATTCACATCTAGATGTTATTTAAGGATATCACATCTAAGCTCCCACAAGTATATAATGTAGCAACAAGAAACAAAAATACTAGGACAAAAAAATAGACCACAAATAGAGTGGACATCAACTTAGATGTGACATAACTATGTCACATCTAGATGTGTCCTAGACAGACCCTTAAAAAATTGTCCGTCAGTTTTCGTTTCTTTTTTTCGGAACGCGCGTATTCTATTTAAAACCACTGCTATGGAGAGATTTTTTTACTCCATTATAGCCTCTTGTTTGATAGAGTTTCTCGCGTCTCGCTCTCTCACCCTCTTCATATCAAAACAAGATGACAGTGTCCAGTCTATCTCTCTCCTCACCGGTGGTCATAGATCCGGCCGAATCCCGTCCGCTGCGGGAGGTGAGGAGGTGCAACATTGACGTTGTCACCATCGGTGATGGGGGGAGCCGATGCGCACCGTCCTCTCGGAGCCGGTGCTAGCGTGGACGAAGATCCTCCGCGCCCTTGTTCGCTGCCATCGTGTGGGCAGATCCCGCCCGCCCGCCTAAACGACATCTCGCCCACCTGAGGTATAACTTCTTGTACTGGTCCAGCTCCCCAGGTCGCCGTGTGCGGGTTTTCTTCTATGCGACTACTCCCCAGCTCCCCAATGCATAGTAGCTAGGGTTCATCGGCTAGTCCAACATCACCTACTAGTACTATTATAGAGGAAATGCCACTCGAAAAGTTGTCCTGATTTATGCCTCGGTGGAGGTATACATGTTGTTTCGACAAAAAGTACATGGTGGTTGTGCAGTCATTGTCCATATGGTGGTAGTACTATCACTGGTTAAATGAAGAAATGCTTTTTTTCTCGGGTATCCTGGTTTAATTCCCATCAATATATAATTATGATGCTTCTGTTTGTTGGTGTACTTTTAATTAACCCTTTTTTATATTTTTGGAAACAATGATGCGCGTCTCCATACCCGGGCATGTCTTCCTCAATTTTAGTGGAACTACATAAAATTGGATGGCCATTGTTGTTCCGCCTCACTGTCCTCTGCCACGTGGTTCTTCCTTCCTCGATCTTGATTACTGAGAAGAAACAGACCATAGTGAGGATTTGTCGAACTTCATAGGTGCCTCACCCAAACTTGATGCCAAATGGATGATACATCACCACGATGACCTATCGATGCTCATGGTCGCGCCTCATGGTTGCGTCGGCTGGTGAAGCTGATCGAGTTTCAATGAAAAACAAGCTTTCTTCCATCAGTGCTCTTTGCTTGTTACACACAAAGATGATATCCTTTGTTAGTTCACCTTGGGTGCGTTGGAGACGCAGTCGTCTTTTAGGTTGGTCCAATTTTATCACACAATTGGCTATGAACCAAATGTTTCCTCAAAGAAGGATCGACGTTGGTACTAAGAGCATAAGTTTTGTATTGATTTCTAAGCCTTCTCACAACTTTGTCTCCAGCTCCCCTGTAATTTTATTTGTCCAACTATTAACTTTGATTTAAAAAATGGTGTGGACTAAAAACCCGGATGGACGTAGTAGCCCTCCATTTTTATTTACTCCGCATATTAGATTTGACTGAAGTCAAACTTTGTAATACTCTCAAACCTTTCTGATAATTGAAATTAAAATTCTTTATTTGTACACACTCTCACACGTTTTCGATAATTTGGCGCATGTGTGGTTGTTCACTTAAGGGAGGGTAGTGTACCACACGTGAAGGACAGGAAGTGCGACCAAGACGCGTGGGCGTGGATCGTTAGTTCGTTGGAAGTAGTACTAGTTTTCTTCACTGTACATTAAATAAAGAGTTTTGTTTCGTACTTACACAATTTAAAACGATTGTTATGGAGAGAATAAGAAAACCACTCCACTATATATTAGTCGTATACACACGAGAGTACTATATGGACGCAGCTTCATTGACTTAGTGCACCTGCCTTTGGGTTTATGACAGGTGGGCCCAAAATGTGGCTGGCTCACCTGTCATACAGCCAAAAGTAGATGCAGTGAAGGCACCGGAGCTCAGTCCGTACTACATTAGTATATATATAAGCGGGAGCCTCAGTGCTTGTTCGCTAGGGTTTGCACTCTCCACACGCCATGACAATACATATATGTTACACGCTGGAGGCTTAGCGTTCATTTGCTAGGGTTTGCTATATTCACAGTCTCTCACCCTCTCTTCACCAGATCTAAACAAGACTGCGTTGGCCTCTTGTCTCTCTCCCCCCTCACAGCTGGTGAAGGAGGCGTCCAGACACCGTCGCACCGGAAGGGAGGAGGTGCAGCGTTAACTCTATCGCCTTGCGAGGGAGGCAATCCACTTGCCGGCTGCGCTGTTCTCTTCCACCCAGCGCTTTGTAAGGGAGGGCCACCGACCCTTCTTCCTCGCTGCAGTCGTGGTGTGGGCAGATCCGCCTCCCACCGCAGCCTTGCCACATCCCGACGACCCTAAGGTATAAGTTTCTTTGAAACCGTCGTTGCTCTAGCTGCATGTGGATCTTTTTCGATCTGTAGTCGAATCTAGGTCTTGGTTCAAAGAGGAAAGAAAGGTGCGGTGGGTTGGAGCATGAATCTAGGACGTGGTTCAATGAGGAAAGGAGGGAGGAAAAGTAGTATAGACTGGCTATCTAGCCGCTTTGTTGGTCGAAAAGGGAAAAAGGGGGTAACCCAGTACACACATCTGTAAGGAACCAATCTCTTTGTTGAAAAGGGAAAGAAACTGGGGGGGGGGGGGTCGGGTAGTTTGTGCAGGACTAGATTTGCTGCCCTCACATAGGAAAAAAGTTCAAAGAGAACAAATATGGGACCAACACAGATATGTTGCTTGGCTACATACTCTGCATCACCCATTTATACGTGTGGAAGCACATGGTGCTAGCATGTCCCATACAGCTATTTTGCTGTTGTTAATCTAAGAATGCCACCGGAAAATTGAAGCAATGCCACTGTTAAAAGTAAATTACATTTTTTAACGAATGTTGTTTCAAGAGAGTGTCTCTGTTAATATGAATCAATGCTACTGTTTTAGAAATGCTACTATCCTACTTTGTTTTCCATCCAAGATAAGTTAGATGCTTCTTTCTGTCATCGTTTGTTTCATACTCCTTTATCGGCAAGTAATTGTTTCCTTTTTTTGCCTCTGTTAAAACAGGGGTATCGATTCAACTTGTTGCTATTGCAACATTTTGCTTCGCTACTCGAAACACTTATGTTTTAAGAGTGTTTTGTGCAGTTCAACTTGAATGTCACACCGATGACTTTGCTTAATTTTGGTGGAACTGCACAAAAGGAGATCGAGATTTGTTTCTAGTGTTCCTGTCGAGTTGTTTCAAATCTTGGTCTCTACCACATGATATCTATTCAACTTGTTGCTATTGCGACATTTTGCTTCGCTACGCGAAACACTTTGCTTGATTTCAGTGCAACTGCACAAAATGAGATTGGAATTCCTATTCGTGTTAGCAGATTCGTATTTTATCCTGGTGTTCTCATGAAAGGTCAGTGCAGGCCTTCATCCACATGATTGTGCAGTGTGCTTTGAGATGTTGTGCTACTTGTATTGGTATTGTTTTAAATAAATGTTGAATTGAAGCTATTGTATTGCTGTATTTTCCCATTAAGTAGTGAACAAAAATGGGACCAACCCAAACATGATGCTTGTTGCTTTGTTACAACAAACTCTGCATCACCCCCTTTATAAGTAGATGGAAGCACATATTGTTGTTGCGCCCACTCTCCCCTGGAACTATTTATGTTTTTCGTTAATCTAATGCCGCTGGTAAAATTAAGCAATGCCACTCTCAGAATTAATTAACTACTGAATCTTAGTTCAAAACTGCAACACTTGTTAGGAGTTGGTCGTTCCACTTTGCAGAAAGAAGCAGTCACTAGATGCGGTACATTACAGAAGGAATGACCGAGAAGATTTACAGAGTATTGTTAGACACTGGTGACATGACTAGTCTACAGAGACCACTGGCAATTTAACAACACATGGAGTGCCCTGGGCAAAAAGTGCCCAAACAAGTACAAGAAGCTAAGACAGGACACGATCATAGGCATTACATATTTTGAATGGGAAAAGCTTGTCAAAGTTTAATCATTGATGTTAGCAAGAAGACGTTAGTTTAATATATTGGAATTGGAAAACCTTGTCAAAATTTGATCATTGATGTTAGCAAGAAGACGTTAGTTTAATATATTGGAATTGGAAAACCTTGTCAAAATTTGCTCATTGATGTTAGCCAGAAGACATGCATTTGATATTTTTGAGTGGGACGCCCTTGCTGTGAGCAGCGTCGAGTGTTTTTTCCTATTCCCATGTTCAGTTTAGAAGTAAATAGTTACTCTGCTGAGATATTCCTGTGTTAAGAGTTTGTTCTGAATATTGTCTATGTAATGCCAGGCCTTGTGTTTGATTGCAAAGTTGAGCTTGGAATGTTGTGGCATGCGGCATCACGAGCTGTTCACCATGCCTCCTAAGAATAATGCTTCATATTGTTTTGCATGTCGATCTAATGCCAGTGATTTGCTTGTTAAGAAGATCATCCTCTTCTGTTGTTTCCGTGCGCAAGAAGTTCATCATCTGATGTTTCATTCATAGCCTATATGACATGTCGGGTAGGTTAGACGTGAAACCATATGATCTTTCAACCAACTCATGATATTAGGCCGCGATTGGATCGTCGTTTTCCAACCAAAACCGCTTGTAAAACTGACGCTTGTAAATTAAAGCAGATGGTCTCGGGCGAAGGCGCTTGGTTGGTCGATTTCGACTAGTAAAATATCGGAAGTACTTCACACTTGATAAAAACGCTGAACGACACTCGGACGATTCCTAATCCAGCCGTTAGCTGCTGTTTCAGCCTTGCCCATGGATGGCATGATACGCACGTCGCGCATGTATCATCTGGTAATGTCGTCCATATAGCAATGCTCGTAAAATATACACTGGTCTCTCAAATTACACGCGTAACCCGCCGGTTTTACTTACAGACCTCGGGCCTTCCGATGACGAGTAAATTACACTTGTATGTTAATACAGGTTTGAAATAAACCAGAGCTCCCAAGCGCGGCCTTACTGTTTCATGCCGTCTCAGTTTCTCGAAGGTGCTCATAGGTGTCCGATGATCCTGGCTTCCTGAATGAGCAGCGGGCGCTGTATCAGACCTCCATAGGGCCCGCGAGGCCCTCTCCGTTGTCCTTCGAGTTGTTGCGCTCGTCGTCGCGCCGAGCATTGTTAACATGGTCAACGAACATGAGGATTCAGGAGATGACTTTATTTTGACTGGATGACACTAGGGACCCACTAGGGCCATAGCCGTACGTACGCAAGTGCCTCCTTATTATGTACAACTATATATTTTTTTGCTTTCTCCTGGTTTCCTGACATCACGGTCCCACACCATTGTCAACCTATGTAGTCAATATAAACAAGAGAATTGCACATGGTGAGGCCGACAGCTGGGACCAAGCAGCTCGAACAGTATTTGTGTTTTTGAGGCGTGAGCACTGCAGAGTTTTTCTTGGCGATGATTTCGTTGTTGTTCAGAGGAGAGCAGAGTATTAACTGGGCGGGCTGTGGCTTGTCTAGCCCAGGCCAGATATCCAGCCCAGATACTACTTTTTTCAAGATGAAAATGGCTAGCCCAGCTATACGTCTTTTTGAGGAATACCGTGCAAGGTCAACTTGTTATTCTCCGCCTGTTGTCTGCAAATCTTTCCTAGGAGGGATGCATTAGGCTTAACAGGAAAATGGGCTTTAAAAATAATAAATGGGATGTAATTATAAAAACTGGGCAGTAACTATAAAAAATGCACCAAACACGAAGTTAGTTTATAAAATATTATTTATGGATTTTGAAAATCTTAAATTTTCATTGTTGCGCGTGCAATGTTTCGTTGGATTTTTACGTAATACAAATTTATATTTAATCTGAATAGAAATTTCGGGATAAACATATTTCGGATCCCATCAAAATGTGGGAAATTATATTGAATTCTGTCTTCAACGGTTGGTTGAAATTATAAATCGTTGTCCTAGCTAGAAAATGGGTTGTACTTTTAACAAACTGTAAATGGGCTGTTGTAAATTCCATTAGAATTCAAAAATGGGCTGTACATTCTTACAAAACGCAAATGGGCTATAAGTTCTCTGCCACACACTTGTGGGCCTACTAAGTGGCGCATCCCCTAAAAAAATAAGTTGACGCGTATGCAAGGCTTTGTCAACTTATTATAGTCAACACACGGTTCTAGCGGCGGTGGCGTTGGATGTCTATCCAACGGATGTCGTGGCTTCTTCTTCAATCTCGGATATTCTTAGCTTCGCCGCCCAAAAATGATTCCTCCCCGACATCCGGGCGCACTGCTTCGGAGGTCGACTGTGGTCCTACTAAGTTGGAGCGTACCAAGGGCTTTGTAAACTTAGTCAATATAAACGATTCTAGCTTCAGTGACCGTACGATGTCCATCCAACGGCCGTAATGCTTCTTCAACCTCTGGTCTTCTTGGTCCAGCCGCCCAAAGCAGCGCCGGTCGTGCCGCTTGCTCCTACCTCCCGTGGCCGGCTGTGCTGCCGCGGAGGCCTCACCGCCCCTACTACTCCCACCGCTGGCCAGGCCATCCCTCCACTCCAGTCACCCACACTCCTTGTTATTCTGCGGCGACGGTAGCGCAGGCGAACCAGTGAACCCTCGTACTCCTCTCTGCATCCACTGCCGTGTCTTCCCCGGCTCCACGTCGTCCCCTTACTAGGCCTCGCCGCCGTCCATCGCCGTGGTGCTCTCGGCGCAGCGTGGTCAATGTGGTCAACGACAGAATTCCATCGGAAGAATACTATACGTGAAGAGGCTGACAGCTGGGTCCACGGCAGCCGCAAGGAAGTGCCTCCTTATTATGCGGAAAATAATTATTCCTCCACCTGACAGCAGGGACCCACCGGACGGGCCACCAGTATTTCGTGAAAAAAACATTTGCCCCTGACTGCTGGGACCCACCCGACGGGCCACCGTATTTCGCGAAAAAACATTCCCCTTGCTGTCAGCTCGGACCCACCGAAAGTGCCTCCTTATTATGCACAAAAAATGAATACCCCTGCTAGCTTGGACCCACCTTGGTGGGAGGCTGACTTGTGGGCCTACTTAGTTGACGGGGACGAAGGGCTTTGTCAACTTAGTCAATATAAACGATTCTAGCTCCAGTGACCGTACGATGTCCATCCAACGGCCGTAGTGCTTCTTCAACCTCTGGTCTTCTTGCTCCAGCCGCCCAAAGAAGCGCCGGTTGTGCCGCAAGCTCCTGCTTCCCGTGGCCGGATGTGCTGCCGCGGAGGCCTCACCGCCCCTACTATTCCCACCGCTAGCCAGGCCCTGCGGCGACGGCAGCCTCGCACCGCAGCTGAACCAGCGAACCCTCGTACTCCTCTCCGTGCGGGCTTCCACCGCCGCGTCTTCCCCGGCTCCCCGTCGTCCCCTTCCTAGGCCTCGCCGTCGTCCACCGCCCTGGTTCTCTCGGTGCGGCGTGGTCAACATGGTCAAGGGACGACTTCCATCGAACGTGGACTGTATGTGGAGAGGCTGACAGCTGGGTCCACGGCCGCAGCAAGGAAGTGCCTCCTTATTACGCGGAAAATAATTATTCCTCCACCTGACAGCGGGGACCCACCAGACGGGCCACAAGATTTTTAAAAACGTTTCCCCACCGCAGGACCTACCACCGCACCTTCGCACGCAAGGAAGTGCGTCCGGGCAAAAAAAACGATTCGCCCCCTGACTGCTGGGACCCACCAGCTACATCTTCGCACGCAAGGAAGTGCGTCCAAAAAAAACAATTTGCCCCCCTGACTGCTGGGACCCACCAGCTACATCTTCGCACCCAAGGAAGTGCCTGACAGTCGGGACCCACCTGGTCGAAGCGTACGTAGCGTTGTCATTCTGGTCGCGAACGCGTACGTACATACTTTGGTCGTAGTAGAGGCGCGCACGTACATGTACGTATAGCGGCGAGGGTGCAAGAAAGAAAATACGGCCACGTACATACATACGGGCAGGGTCTCGAATGCCTACTCGCGCATACGTACATGGCTGGGTCGGAACGGAGAAACAGCGTCGTCGTCGTGTTCATGGGGAGGCAACGGAATGCGTCGTGTTCATCGGGAGGCAACGGAACGCGTGGGAGCCAACCGGCTGGGTCGGAACGAAATGCATGGTTGTGTTCATCGGGAGGGCTTGGACGGAACAAGCGATGGAAACGAGGCCTGGTGTACCGCACAACGGAGGAAACGACCTTGTGTTCGACCGGCCACGTTCGAAACGGGATCCTGTTCATCGGGAGGGGTCTGGCGTACCGCAAAACGGAGGAAACGGACCTCCTACGGTCGAAACGGGGTCCTGTTGATCAGGAGGGGCCTGGCCTACCGCAAAACAGAGGAAACAGACCTCCTACAGTCGAAACGGGGGTCCTGTTCATCAGGAGGGGTGTGGCGTACCGCAAAACGGACAAAACGGACTTGAGTTGGAGCGCTACGGTTGAAACAGGGAGGGGGAAGGGGTGTGGCGTACCGCAAAACGGGACTTCACGGGATACTGCTCATCTCCACCGTCGACCTCCTCCAGCCTCCACGGGCTACCGTCGACCTCCTCCAGCCTCCACGGGCTCCTGTTCATCCAGCCTCCACCGTGCGCTACTCCACCGGCTACTGTTCAACCACCCCTCCACGGGCACCCCTCCACCGTCTACTGTTCATCCAGCCCTCCACACCACGGGGTCCTTGTCGGTGTCAAAACTGGTGGATCTCGGGTAGGGGGTCCCGAACTGTGCGTTTAGGCGGATGGTAACAGGAGACAAGGGACACGATGTTTTTACCCAACTTCGGGCCCTCTCAATGGAGGTAAAACCCTACTCCTGCTTGATTGATATTGATGATATGGGTAGTACAAGAGTCGATCTACCACGAGATCAAGGAGGCTAAACCCTAGAAGCTAGCCTATGGTATGATTGTTGTTCGTCCTATGGACTAAAACCCTCCGGTTTATATAGACACCGGAGAGGGCTAGGGTTACATAGAGTCGGTTACAATGGTAGGAGATCTACATATCCGTATCGCCAAGCTTGCCTTCCACGCCAAGGAAAGTCTCATCCAGACACGGGACGAAGTCTTCAATCTTGTATCTTCATAGTCTTGGAGTCCGGCCAATGATGATAGTTCGCTATCCGGACACCCCTAGTCCAGACTCCTCGGTAGCCCCTGAACCAAGCTTCAATGACGACGAGTCCGGCGCGCATATTGTCTTCGGCATTGCAAGGCGGGTTCCTCCCCCGAATAATTCATAGAAGATTTTGAACAACAGGATAGTGTCCGGCTCTGCAAAATAACTTTCACATACCACCGTAGAGAGAATAATATTTACACAAGTTCAATCTGCTGACGTATTTCGTGGCATGACGTCACGCCACGGACAAGTCTTTATTCGAATTATTTTTATTGTTCCACCTCAACACGTTTAGCGAAGCGGTTTACTTGGCACGTCTTGTCAAAGCAGAGAATGTGTCCCCTTTTTCTGTGATTCTCATCAATACGGACGTGGGTAACCCAAACGCACCCGTTGGCTCGCTCCCTCCATCGAAATCGAGTCCCGAACGGTTACGGGGACGGCTCTTGGTATTCAACCCCTTTATAACGAGACCAAGGCCTGTTCCTTTTCTTCAATATCCAATCGAATCCGCCCCTCGCCTCGAGTTACAACACCCATGGCTCCAGATTCGCACAGGCTGCCCGCCCAACCTATAGGGCCGGTGGATGCCCTCTTCCGTCACGGAAGAAGATGTGCTAAAGCTGAGAGATGCCAGGTATCTGACCGGCGAAATTTCGCACAGGCTGCCCGCCCAAGGGCAAGTCATTCCTACTCCCGAGCCTGGTGAGAGCGTGGTGTTCGTGTCTCACTTCCGTCGAGGTTTAGGCTTCCCGATGGACCCCTTCGTGAGGGGGCTCATGTTTTATTATGGGCTGGAATTCCATGACTTGGATCCGGAGTCCATCCTCCACATCTCATCGTTCATTGTTGTATGCGAAGCCTTCCTTCACACCACTCCTCACTTCGGATTGTGGCTCAAGACCTTCAACATGGAGCCGAAGATGATCGAGGAGCGGCAGGCAGAGTGCGGAGGGGCAGTTATAAGCAAGAGAGCTGACGCTCCATGGCCCGAGGGCTGTTTTCAAAAGGAGCTCGGTTTGTGGCAACAGGAGTGGTTCTACATCACCGCTCCCAGGGGCACCAGATGGGTGGCGCCGCCTGCTTTTCGCTCGGGCCCTCCACAACGGCTGGCGTCATGGGTCAACAAAGGCCTTGACTGGGGGCCGTCCAAGGACGTGCCATTATTGTAGGGCCGCATTCGAGACCTCCAAGAGAGGGAGATCAATCTGGTTGTAGTGGCACAGGTCATGCTGATTCGGCGCCTTCTGCCCTGCAAACGTCGCCCCCTCCGCCTATGGGAGTTCAATCCGGAGGGACCGCGAGCTCTTCAACACTTCATGGGTGCGGCACCCGTGGAGATGTATAAACTGTTCTTCGGATCACAAGAGATGTGTCCGGACTTGACCGAGGACGCGGACTTGAGCTGCAATCGCTCGGATACTCAAGTAAGTAGTCCCGTGTCCGGACATACTGTCCGTTCATTTATCATAGACTTCCCTTTAACCAGCTATCCCTTGAATAGGAGTGGATAGCAAAAGCAAAACAATCACGGTGTCGGCCCCCCCCACGAGACCACGCGGATCCGTGTTAATAAAGATGCTGGAGGCTGCGCCTTCAGAAGAGGGGAAGGGGAAAACAGGAAAACCACCGCCTCCACTAAGGAGGCTCTTAAGAAAGGGGGGATCGAGAATCCCTCCTTCCAGGGGGAGAAGAGGACCGCTTCTGAAGATCCGGAGGCCAAGGCCTCAAAGCGGGGGAAGAAATCCTTACCAGAGGGTCCTATGCCGGGAGAAGTCCCGGCCGCACTATTTCCCCAAGGGAATCAGCCCTCCAGCGAGTCGTAAGTAGAAAGGGGAGTTTTGTAATAAGGGACATCCCTGTTTTTATTTCTGAAGATAACCGAAGTTTTACCTTGTAGTTCGGATCCCAGCCCTTCTCAGCAGAGCTCATCTTCGGGGGATCTTCGTCCGGAGATGATGGAGAGCGAAACGCCTCCATCTGCCGCACCGTCAGGCGGGGCGGACGACCCTGAGGTGTCGTCGCGGAGGGTCTCTCTGGGTCCGTCGGGGCCGGATAGTTCGACACCAACTGGTGCACGGCCGGAGGAGCTGAAGGATCTGCTCGGGCGGGCGTCTATCTCAGAAGATCACCGTACGTTGATGAGTACGGTGATTGAAAGGATTTCATCCGCTGAGAGCGGGTTGCATTAGGCCATCGAAGTTCTTCGACGGGGTTTGAGGTACGTGAAAATGACATACCTTTTGCGGTTTGCACTTAGAATGCGCCTTGTATAGATAGTAGCCCCTGAGACTCGGTATGTTGTCGAAAACGACAACGTGCCGAGGATCATAATCTCAATTATAAGATGTCGCCCTTCCCATACGGTGGCGGGCGTTGGTGTGGCCGGATGATGGAGTTGCCGAACTGAAGCGGCAACTTGACGTTGCGGATGCGAACATCGTGCTGGTCAATAAACGACTTGACGAGTCACAAGGTATGTGGCTTCTCCGCGGTCACCTGGTAAGGGAGCTGGACACCCGTGCCTTACAACAAGTATGCTTTGATGCAGATGGCGCCGCTGCTATGGTGGAGCTTCGGGCGGAGCTTGCCCGAGCCAAGGAGCAAGCCAGAAAAAGTAATGCGGCTGCCTTGAAGGCGGCCGAAGAGCTAAAAGCCGAAAGAAGCTGCTCCTTTGCAAGCAGGAGGAAATGGCCGTGAAGCTGAAGGATGCTACCGACCGCTATGAGTTTCTTGAAAGAGAACACCGAGCGGAGCAAGAGGACCTGAAGAAGGCCACCGCCGAAGCCAAGGATGCCCGCTCGGTGATGAGGGCTATAAAGGAGGAGTTGCGTCAGGCCGGTGATATTGCGGCTGGAAAGCCCTTTCTGCTGCGTAGGAAGTTCACGGATCCGAAGTATGCTCAGTTGGGCCAGTTGTGGGGTGCGGAGGATGCTTATCTGAATTTGGCGGCGAGTGCGGCGGACGCAGTCGCACATTTCCGAGGCCAAAAGGATCACGGAATGGAAGAGCTTTTTTGGTCTCAATTCCATAATCTGGAGCGTCCACTTCCGTTAACCGATCAGTTGGCTGAGTGGGCTGAGTTGAACAGGTTGTCCGGACTTGCCATGAAGGATGTCTTGGCTCATCTGTGGCCGAAAAGGCCCGAGCCGAAGAGTTATTTTGGCTTGGTGCAGCAGTTCCTTGATGCGATGCCGCATATCAAGGCGATGAAGCGGTCGGCAAGCATAGAGGGTGCATGGATGGCTCTCGCCCGTGTCAAAACATACTGGGCAGAGATGGAGGCCACCGACGTTGCATCCCGGGATTCGGACAAAAGCCGATTACCAGCCGAGCACTATTTTGAGGAAGTCCTGTAGGGCGCTCGTTTAATAGAGTCGTAGTGCTCGAAAAACGTTATGTTCAAATGACATGTATGATTTGTGAAACCTTGTTTCAAATATATAATATAAGGGCTTTTTATACTTGTGCATTCAAGTATTGAAATACCTCCTGTGCGGCTGTTAATGTATATGTATATATAACCTGAAAGATGGCAGTCTTTGGCTTCAGCCCCCACGCACATAGTGCGGGGGTGTTTGCAAAAAAGTGCATTTTCACACTTAATCCAACGTCTTGGTCCTGTGAAGGAGGTGATAGCGTAGCAAACTAGGCAACCAGACTATAATGCTTTATCACTTTCACTTAGCCATAGGAGTTTGATGGTGGGGCTACTATATAGCCCCTAGGGGCACCACGCTCTCTGAATTCGAGGCGCGTGTGTGCCTGACCGGGAAATGGTCCTTCGTCAAAGCGGAGGAATTCTAAACATTCCGGTGGTCGATCGAGTGGTTGACCAGTCTCTCGCTATATCATGACAGTCAGATTTCGGCTTTCTCTACGAGGTGCTCACCCGGCGAACCGGGCACAATCGCATGAGTTCTCCGGTGCGCGTTAGCCGATATAACGGAACGTAAGGTAGCAAAATACAGGGCCGGCAAACCCAACATTTGGCCAAAGACATGATGCGAGCTGATGCATATAAGGCCTAACTCGAGGCGCGAACACTCCCTAAGGTATTCGGTCTTTATGAAAACAGGCGAGAACAATGCCCTAAGCCCTAGTGTCCAGTGCAGCGAAAACTTCGGCGCGCCGATGCCAAAACGCCAGCCTCCTCCTCGGTTATGGTAAGAAACCGGGGATGTGTATCAACAAGAGACGGTAAAAAGGTTTACGCATGGTCTTAATCTGAAAAGAATCCTTGCAACGGGTCCCTGCTTGCGTCTGCGCTGTGTCTCTGTTGTCTTTGTATCACGGACGGGTGTAGCACGTTGTTCATCTATAAAAGAGAAGAACTTAGTTTGAAACAAGATCGTGCGTAAAATGTATTTGTTTTAAATAAACAGAGTATGATTCAAAAACTGAATAAAATTGAGCTTTATTGGCTCACATTGTACATGCGTGCAGCCCCTTGTAAAGGGGTACGCGGCTAGTAAGCCCCTTGTTTATTTATACCGGACTCGCCTAACCGTGTCCGGGGTCTGAATGACCTGTTTTAGGGGCTTTGATCAATGAAGCCGGATTAGTGTGTGGCTGTCAAGGCAGTCTCACGTTCTTCCGCGGTCGAGGAACACTCGAAGTTACCCTTTAATGAAATGATGCCGCGTGGACCGGGCATTTTATGTGTAAGAGACACGTGATGCGGTATTGCGTTAAAGCGGGCGAAAGCTTCGTGTCCCAATAGTGCTTGATGGCTACTTTTAAATGGGGCGATATGGAAGATTAACTTTTCGCGACGGAAGTTGTCGGGTGAACCGAACACAACTTCTAGTAGTAGGGAGCCCGTACAATTGGCATGTGGGCCTGGCGTCACTCCTTTAAAGGAAGTGTTGCTATGGTGAATTTTGGTTGGGTCTATCCCCATTTTGCAGATTGTGTCCTAGTATAGCAGGTTTAGATCACTGCCGCCGTCCATTAGAACTTGTGTAAATTGTAGTCCGTCGATTATAGGATCCAATATCAAAGCAGTCCATCCTGCATTTCAGATACTTCCGGAGTAATCCTGATGGTCGAAAGTTATTGGTTTTGACATCCAGTTTCGGGACTCCGCTGGGGTGGACCGTGCGGCGCGTACTTTAGTGGGCACCGCTCTATTTTTCCTTGTTATCACTTGAAGTGAATTCACTGCTTTGACCTCTTGTGGGAAATTCTTTTGTTTTCCGGCGCTCTGCTTGTGGGGTTCGTCATCGTCCTCACTTGGTGTGTCGAGCCCCTTGTGTTCGGCGTTAAGTCGGCTGGACTACTTGAAGACCCAACAATCTCTGTGGGTATGGTTTGCAGGCTTCCCAGGGGTACTGTGGATTTGACATATCCTGTCCAAGATTTTTCTTAGGTTGGATAGCTCGTCGCTGTTGTCCTTGAGAGGCAGTGTTTTGCTGTTCTGCCTAGAGCTTTTGAACCCGGCATTGACTGCCATGCTCTTTGGGTAATGTTCCTTAGTCCGCCGCTGGTCTTTTCCGCGTCGTGGTTTCCCGTTTCCATCCCTGGCCTCGGATGTACTCGGGTCGCTGGTGCTGCATCTTGCCAGCCAGCTATCTTCTCCCGCGCAAAAGCGGGTCATGAGGCTTGTTAGTGCGGCCATTGTCCTTGGCTTTTCCTGGCCGAGCTGTCTGGCGAGCCATTCATCTCGGACGTTATGCTTGAAGGCTGCTAAGGCTTCGGCGTCCGGACAGTCGACTATTCAGTTCTTTTTGGTGAGGAAACTGTTCTAGAATTTGCGGGCTGACTTTCCGGGCTATTGAGTTATGAGACTTCAATCGTCTGCATCCGGAGGGCGGACATAAGTCCCCTGAAAATTTGCCCGAAACGCATCCTCGAGCTCTTCCCAACTTCCAATGGTATTTTCTGGGAGGCCTTTGAGCCAATGCCGGGCTGGCCCTTTGAGCTTGAGGGGTAGGTATTTTATGGCGTGGAGGTCGTCTCCTCTAGCCATATGTATGTGTAGGATATAATCCTCAATCCAGACTCCAGGGTATGTTGTTCCATCGTATGCCTCTATGTTTACGGGTTTGAATCCCGCTGGAAATTCATGATCCAGCACCTCATCGGTGAAACATAAGGGGTGTGCGGCGCCCCTGTATTTGGGTGTGCCATGATTTTCGAATACTCGACGTGTTGTTTTGCTTTCTGAAGCTTGCTTTCTGGTCCCATAAATGGACCTGACCGGGCCGTCCTCTTTACGAGGATCCTTATATGGATCACGTGCCGGTTTTTGTGCGGCGCCGCTTGCCGATCTTTGTTTTCCATGTGGTCGTCCATCCGACCGGGCGGCCTCTTTGCTTTTTGATTGTGGGGGCTCTACGACCTCCTCGTCAAATTCGGGTAGTAGTTTACGCTTCGGGTAGCTTTTTTCTTGGTGGCTATCGCCATATTTGTCTGCGGTCTTGAGTACTTTACTCCATCTCATTCTGAGTACGTCTTCCGCTGTTTTGAGCTTCCGCTTCTGCTTCTTCAGGCTTCGTGCAGTGGCGACGAGCCTTTTGTGGAGGTTCTTCTGCTCCAACGATATGTCCGGTGTGAGATCATCCGGACTGTTGTTTTCGCCGGGGGTGGATTGCTTATTCAATTCATCCTGTTCGGATAGTTGCTCGGGGACATGTTCGTCGTCCACCGGTTCGCCCTGCTCTATGGCTGGGTCTACATGGGTGCTGTCGTTGTCGAGGTGGGACTTTTGGCGGTGCTTGCGTGGCCATTTCGGCTGTTTTTCGGGGGAATTATCCTTCGCAGCGTCCCGTTGTTCATCGTTATCGCATCCTTTAGGTGTATCCAACATATATACATCGTGAGTTGAGGTGGCCGTCTAGTGCCCTGTGGGTGCTAGTTCTTGGTCGTCTCCGGCATCGTCGTCCATACCGTCTATGTCTTCGGAGTTGAAGTCTAGCATATCGGTTAAGTCATCGACAGTGGCTATAAAGTGGGTGGTGGGTGGGTTTTGAATTTCTTCGTCGTCCGCATCCCAACCGCTCTGACCATAATCCGGCCAGGGCTCTCCTGATAAAGAGAGACACTTTAGCAAATTCAAGATGTCGCCGAAAGGCGAGTGCTAAAAGATGTCCGCAACGGTGAACTCCATGATCGGTGCCCAATCGGATTCGATTGGCGGGGGCGCAGAAGGTTCGGGGTCCGGAGAGGAGTCCGGCTCCTTGGAGTCACGAGCTTCATGAGGGACAGGGTCGGTATTCGGCTCTATCTCCGTAGAGGTAGCAGCCCCCGAGGTGGTGTCCAAGCACCCATCCTCGATTGGCGCCGTCGGCTCCGATCTAAGGGTCGGAGCGGACTTTTGTGTGGCCTCCAGGGCACTGTCCGGCAGCAGAGCTAAATCATGCTCATCGTGACAGTGCGGCACACTTGGCTGTGGCTCAAATCCGTCGAAGATCAAGTCTCTGCGGGTGTCGGCCTTATAGTTCAGACTTCCGAATCTAACCTGATGGCCTGGGGCGTAGCTTTTTATCTGCTCCAGATGGCCAAGCGAATTGGCCCGCAGTGCAACGCCGCCGAATATGAAGATCTGTTCGGGGAGAAAAGTCTCACCCTGGACCGCGTTGTTGTTGATGATCGAAGGAGCCATCGGGCCTATGGGCTGACGACACGGAGGAACTCTCAATGAAAGCATCAATGTCGGTGTCAAAACCGGCGGATCTCGGGTAGGGGTCCCGGCGTGCGTCTAGGCGGATGGTAACGGGAGACAAGGGACACGATGTTTTTACCCGAGTTCGGGCCCTCTCGATGGAGGTAAAACCCTACTCTGCTTGATTGATATTGATGATATGGGTAGTACAAGAGTAGATCTACCACAAGATCAAGAAGGCTAAACCCTAGAAGCTAGCACGTGGTATGATTGTTGTTAGTCCTATGGACTAAAACCCTCTGGTTTATATAGACACGGAGAGGGCTAGGGTTACACGTAGTCGGTTACAATGGTAGGAGATCTACATATCCGTATCGCCAAGCTTGCCTTCCACGCCAAGGAAAGTCCCATCCGGATCACGGGCGAAGTCTTCAATCTTGTATCTTCATAGTCTTGGAGTCCGGCCAATGATGATAGTTGGCTATTGGACACCCCTAGTCGAGGACTCCTCGGTCTGTTCAACCACCCTCCACGGCTACCCTCCACCGTCTCTTCGTTCATCCAGCCCTCCACCACGGGTTCTGTTCATCCAGAGGCAATGCCACCGCTCCTTTGTTCATCCAACCCCCCCCGCATAGCGCTCACTTGTTCATCCTAGAGCGGCATCGATCGGCTTTAGTTAGCGGCGATAGCGAAGAATCGCTCCATCGGGTTCGATTAACACCATCGATCGATTGCTCGGGTTCGATGTCGTAGCCTTTAGTGCTGTCGCTCGGGTTCGATTAGAGCCCAACGCCTCGCTTCGGCTTGATTAGAAGCAAGCGCCTACACTTACCAGCAGCGTCGTATGAGAGGCAGCGCATTGCTCGCCCCGACCTCCCACCATAACCGCAACTCCCGAAATGTTCCTCCCCTCGCTTCTACCACGTTTTTTCCGTCATGGGCGGCCCAAAGAATGTCATGCAGCTGCGTCTCCGGCCCGCCAGGCGAAAAGCCCATTCTTGTCATGATTTTTTGTCATAAGTAAGAGCCCACCACATCTATGATGATCTGGGTTTTGTCACAATTATCGTCATAGAAGTGTCATATGTATGACAGAAAAAAAATTTGTTTGGCCCAAAATGTCATGGATGTGTCTTTTTTTTGTAGTGAGTCCGACCACCTTTTCGGTCGTTCGGCACCCCGAACTTATAGCACTATATGCATCTGCTCCGAATCATGTCTTGGGTCATTGGTTGGGTTTGCCCGGCTCCCATGTTTTGGTACCTTCGTTCCGTTCTATCGGCTAAGGTAGCTGGGAGAACTCTGCGATTGTGTCGGTTCAGCCGGACGAGCACCTCGATGAAAGCGAAAACCATTGTCATGATGAAGCGAGAGCCGGTCCGCTGTTAGAGAGGTTATAAAATCATAAAGATTTATTCCGCTAACGCCATTATAAATGCTAAGTCTGACGGATCGATCTTCCGATCGGCGCCAATAGAACCCTAGTTGGCCTTAGAACACTAGGGGCTCTTGCCGACCATACTCAATTCCTATGGCTAAGTGAGAGTAATAAAGCCTTATAGTCGATTGCACGGTTGGCGGAAATATACACCTCCTTAAAAGGACCCAACTATGGGATAAAAGAACGTTCAGATATATCCCGAACACCCCGTATCCTTTTTATGAGGGGGCAGAAGCCGACGACTGGCCAACTCCCAGAAATTGCATACAATAAAACAGCCACACAGGAAGAACTTATGTTCAAATAAAATAGGCAATATATAACAAACATGCCATTATCCCATTTTACAACAAGCGGCACAAATGCCTCAGGGAAATATGATGTCCTTAGCACACTTGTCCGCCACAAGGCGGGCCCCTTTCATTACACCTTCATAATACAGCTCGGGCTTGCGGTGCTCCTTACCCTCCGGAGGCCCCTCAGTTATCAGCTTCTCCGCGTCAAGCCTTCCCCAATGCACTTTCGCATGGGCAAACACCATACGCGCGCCTTCTATGCAGACTGATCGCTTGATAGCATCAAGCCGAGGATAGGCGCCGACAATCCGCTTCACGAGTGCAAAGTAGCTGCTTGGGATCGGCTCCACAGGCCACAGCCGGACAACTAAGTCCTTCATGGCTAGTTCGGCCGCCTGGTGCAGTTCGACCAGCTGTTTCATCTGATCGATAAATGGCACCGGATAGTTTGGCGCCGGAACTTTGTGACCGAAATCCCTCTCCATGATCTTCTTCTCCTTAGTGCGGTAGAATTGAGCGGCATCGATATCTTTGCAAGGAAGATCATAAATGCCCTGGAAAAATAAGAATTCAGCTTGCCGCTTGGATTCTTCACATTCTAACATACACAAAGCTAAGATTACAGAAGGCCTTACCAGTCGCCACTTTCCGGGCCTCCTGAAAGTCCCGCGCAGCACCTCGGGCTTCTTCCCGAGCACCTTCTGCATCCTTGAGAGCTTGGGCGAGCTCGGATTCTTTCCCTTTTAGACTCAGCTCCAAGCCCTCACTTTTGTTCACAGCTTCTTGAAGCTCTCGCTCAGCTGTGATAACCCTGGCCTCGTGTTTTTCACGAAGCGCCTGTTCGGCCTCAGCCTTCTTGTTGGCATCAGCCAAAGCTTTCTTTAGTGCCTCGTATTCGGCACCCGCTCCTAGAGCACACAATACCATAATTTTTTATTCTGCACAACCATTCATTCGTGCTGACTCCAAGACAAATGTTTTTTAACATACCTTGCTTGTCTTCCAGTTGCTTTCTCACACGGCCAAGTTCTTCCTCGGCCCATGCAAGGCTCTGCTTCAGTTCGGACACTTCCGCATTGAAAGCGGACGTCCGCGGACGTCCTCTCTGCGGATGCCTGTTTTCACACCAAAGGGTATACGTTATTTACATAGGCTCTTGCGAAGGCAGGGGGTTTGATCCCCTGCCCCGCTCTATCTCCTTCGCCGGACAGTGCATCAAGGGCTACTACTCATATTATGACAATTCCTCAAGGGTTTCCTAGGAAACATACCTCAAAAGCCTTTATAAGGCTAAGCCAGGACGTGTTCAGCCCGCTCTCGGCGGACTGAATCCTTTCAACCACCTCGCCCATAAGGGCCCGATGCTCATCGACAATAGATGTGTTCTTCAACACTGTCGATAGACCGCCAGGCAGCTCTGCTTGAACATAGGATGCCGACGGTGTAGGCAGGCCCCCCGCCATCAAGGGTGGCTGCTCGCTCGAACCCGGAACCCTAGAGGTCCCGGGGGCCGTATCCATCACCGCGTGTTCGGCACCAGGGATATGTCCTCCCTGGTCTGGGTCTTGTCAAGATGACACCTCAGTGTCACGCCCATACTTGGGGGAAGGGGCCCACGGCGGCGTCTCGCTCGCCAAAGCGTCCGAGTCCAGTGAATCCTCCGACGAGGATGGCGGTCTGAGACCTGGCGGACTGTGCAATATGTAGGCAACATCAAAACCACTATACCCAAAAGCGATCCGGGCGCATATGCGTGTTCGGATACCGACTTCTCGGGGGCTGGGCCCTGGGATCCCACTCCGGGCTGCTATCGGCAGCCGTGGGGGATGCCCCTAGGAGGGACGGTTTCCCCCTCTTGGGCGATCTGGCCTCCAGAGATGTGGAGGCCGTCCTCTTCCTCCCACCATCAGAGTGAGGCTCATCCTCCTCTGCTTCCTCCTCTTCATCCTCGGACGAAGGATCGTCGCTGGAGTCTTCGGATTTGGCGTCCGAAGCCCCGCGACTGCGAAGGCCACCCCGAGTCTTCTTGACCTTCTTGGAGGCCTCTTTCTTTGGCGCCTTGTAAGGTGCGGGGACCAGCATCTTCGTCAGAAGAGGTCCGGACGGTTCCTCCGGCAGGGGGCTGGACAATGTAGCCGCTCCACCTTGTTTACCATCCCTGAGGCTGCAATGAAACACGATTAAGGTGTCTCCTGCATGACATGCCAATTAAAGCATGAATAGATAGAGTGTGGCTGCAACTTACTGAGCTTGGAGAATGGGATGATTGATACCCACGGTCCTCGGCGGGGCCCGGCCACGATTTGCCGGACTTAAAGAGCACCTTCCAGATATCCTTGTGGGAGGAATCATAAAGCTCCCGAAGGGTTTGGTGCTCGGCCGGATCGAACTCCCACAGGGTACAAGCTTGGCGCTGACAAGGGAGAACCAGGCGAACTAGCATCACCTAGACTACGTCGACGAGTTTGACGTCCCTATCGACCACACCCTGAATGCGGCGTCTGGGCGATAACAGCTCGGCGGACGAGCACGATTGAGCCCTTCTCGGGCGGGGCGTGAGCATGATGGAGCTCGGATCTGAACTCGGAGCTGCCGCCCACTTCTTGCCGCGTGGTTCGGTGATATAGAACCCTTCTGCTGCCACTCCTTAATGAGTCGTTGAAGCGCCTTTTGGCCAAACAGCCTTGGGCATCTTGCTTACCATGGCGGCTGCTTTTCACTCGCGTGTTAGCCACTCACCACCTTGGGCTTCATTGAAGATCTTCAGCCATAGGCCAAAGTGAGTTGGGATGGGAGAAAAGCCTCGCACCTGACGATGAACTCGAGATATTGAGGAAGGAGTTGGGGAAAGATCATGAAAATCGATCCGTAGTAATACATGACTACCCGAGCGAGCGGGTGAAGGGAAACCCGAGCCCACGGATGAAATGGGGAAGGAACACGACTCTCTCATGAGATTCCGGAGTGGGGCGACTTGTCCCGCCGGGGAAGGCGATGGCGATCTTATGGGCCAGATACCCGGCTCCCCGGAGCTTCTTGATGTCCTTCTCCTGGACAGTTGAGGGCATCCATCTGCCTCCTGCTCCGGATCCGGACATCTTCGGAAAACTTCCCTTCGGTGGGGAAGAAGAGTGCTTAGGCATTAGAGCTGGCATAGAGGGGCATGAGCTAGCGGGAGAAGATGGCGTGGGTAAAAGAGAAAGGAACCTGACCTCCTTATAAAGGCGATAAAGGCTTTTTGTGCTTCCCCACTTGCCTGGTGGAACCCGTCTGCCTCCCACTCGTCGCGATTAGCGGCAGGGTTAGATTACCCATACCCGTATTGATGAGAATCCCATGATAAGGGGACACGATCTCTATTTTGACAAGACGTGTCAAAGAAACCGCCTCGCAATATGCGATGTAGCTGGTTGTGGGAAAACGGATCGAATAATGATCTGACCGTAATAACATGTCACGTCATCAGAAAAAGCTGTCAGCAGATAGCATTTGTGAAATATCCTTCTCTCTACGGTGGTATGCGGAGATCATTTTTCAGAGCCGGACACGATTTGAGTGTTTGATAATCACTTTGGAGTATTCAGAGAAGGAACCCGCTTTGCAATGCCGAACACAATCTCGCACACCGACTCATCGTCATTGAAGCTGGTTCGAGAGCTCTTGAGGAGTCTGGATTAGGGGTATCGGACGCGGTGTGTACAACGTCCGGACTATTGAAGCGTGAAGATATAAGACTCAAGACTTGACCCGTGTCGGATGGGACTTTCCTTGGCGTGGAAGGCAAGCTTGGCGATCCGGATATTATATTTCCTTCCTTGTAACCGACTCCATGTAAACCCTAGCCCTCTTCGGTGTCTATATAAACCGGAGAGGTTGGTCCTTAGAAGGCCGATCACAATTACATTCATACCATCACAGGCTAGCTCTTAGGGTTTAGCCTCTACGATCTCGTGGTAGATCTACTCTTGTACTACCCATTTCATCAATATTAATCAAGCAGGAAGTAGGGTTTTACCTCCATCGAGAGGGCATGAACCTGGGTAAACATATGTGTCCCTTGCTTCCTGTTACCATCAGCCTTGACGCATAGATCGGGAACCCCTACCCGAGATCCGCCAGTGTTGACACCGAGAGGGGCCCCACCGTGGGCCCACGAGACAGGGGGCGCGCCCAGGGGGTGTGGGCACGCCCTCCACCCTCGTGGCCAGGTGCTTGCCCCCCCCCAGCTGTGTTCTCAGTGCCTAAAATCCTCAAATATTCCATAAAAAAAAGCATACTAAATTTGCAGGGCATTTGGAGCACTTTTATTTTCGGGATATTTTTTTATTGCATGGATAATTCAGAAAACAGACAAATAAAACTATTTTTGCTTTATTTATTCTAAATAACAGAAAGTACAAAGAGGGTACAGAAGGTTGTGCCTTCTAGTTTCATCCATCTCATGATCATCAAAATGAATCCACTAACAAGGTTGATCAAGTCTTGTTAACAAACTCATTCCGAATAACACGGGACCGGAGAAATTTCGAATAACACTAGGTTACCTCAACTGGGATATGAACATCCCCAACAATAAGAATATCAATTTTTTTCTTGATAGTAGGAAGAGGAAATTCAAAACCTCCAATAATGATAGTTGGAACTTTCCCAATAGAATTGATGCTACGAACTTGAGGTTGTTTCCTCGGAAAGTGTACCGTATGCTCATTACCATTAACATGAAAAGTGACATTGCCTTTGTTGTAATCAATAACAGCCCATGCAGTATTCAAAAAGGGTCTACCAAGGATAATCAACATACTATCGTCCTCAGGAATATCAAGAATAACAAAGTCCGTTAAGATAGTGACATTTGCAACCACAACAGGCACATCCTCACAAATACCGACAGGCATAGCGGTTGATTATCAGCCATTTGCAAAGATATTTCAGTAGGTGTCAACTTATTCAATTCAAGTCTACGATATAAAGAGAGAGGCATAACACTAACACCGGCTCCAAGATCACATAAAGCAGTTTTAACATAGTTTCTTTTAATGGAGCATGGTATAGTTGGTACCCCTAGATCTCCAAGTTTCTTTGGTATTCCATCTTTAAAAGTGTAATTAGCAAGCATGGTGGAAATTTCAGCTTCCGGTATCTTTCTTTTATTTGTAATGATATCCTTCATATATTTAGCATAAGGATTTAATTTAAGCATATCAGTTAAGCGCATACGTAAGAAGATAGGTCTAATCATTTCATCAAAGCGCTCAAAATCCTCATCATCCTTTGTCTTAGGATGGTTTAGGAGGAAAAGGCATGGGTGAGGGACTCCTGGATTATGGGGTATCCGGACAGCCGGACTGTGTGCAACGTCCGGACTATTGAAGCGTGAAGATACAAGACTCAAGACTTTGGCCCGTGTCCGGATAGGACTCTCCTTTGCGTGGAAGGCAAGCTTGGCAATCCGGATATTATATTTCCTTCCTTGTAACCGACTCCATGTAAACCCTAGCCCTCTCCGGTGTCTATATAAACCGGAGAGGTTGGTCCTTAGAAGGGCAATCACAATTACAATCATACCATCATAGGATAGCTCTTAGGGTTTAGCCTCTACGATCTCGTGGTAGATCTACTCTTGTACTACCCATATCATCAATATTAATCAAGCAGGAAGTAGGGTTTTACCTCCATCGAGAGGGCGAACACAGGTAAACATCTGTGTCCCTTGCTTCTTGTTACCATCGACCTTGGCCTTGGATCGGGACCCCTACCGAGATCCGCCGGTTTTGACACCGACATTGGTGCTTTCATTGAGAGTTCCTCTGTGACGTCGCCACAAGGCTTGATGGCTCATTCAATCATCATCAACGACGCTGTCCAGGGTGAGACTTTCCTCCCCGGACAGATCTTCATGTTCGGCGGCTTCACATTGCGGACCGATCCGCTTGGTCATCCGGAGCAGATCGTGTCAGGAGCGCCGGATAATTATGATGAGCATGGCTTGGACCTGCCGATGCCCGGGATATTACCCCGGCACAAGCCTCGGATCTAAATCTGGGGCAGGATGCGTTGCCTAAGGACAGAAGGTTGGACCCCGCCCCGCAGGCCGCACCCTCATCGGCGATGGGGCCGAACACGGGCCCCACCTCTGGGAAAGCCCATGACTCCGGGCCCCCGGACTCGTATCCGGTCCTAGGTTCCAGTCCATGCGCCCCCGAGTCCGCCGAGTCTGGTTGGGCTCCGGTAATGAAGTTCACCGCAACACACATGTTTCAGCACTCGCCCTTTGGCGACATACTAAACTCATTTAAAATTCTCTCTTTGACAGAGAATTCCGGGCCGAACTATGTCCGGCCCGAGTGGGAAGCAGGCGAAGAAGAAATTCTTTACCCACCCACCAACCACTTGATAGCCACGGTTGATGATTTAACCGACGTGCTTGACTTCGACTCCGAAGGTATCGACGGTATGGATGACGATGCAGGAGAAGACTCAGAATCTATGGGGTACTGGATTCCCGCCTCGTCACATGACATATACATGGTGCATACATCCAAAGAAGACGACGGTGACAATCCGGAAGATAAAACCCCTGGGCAAAAACCAAAGCGGCGGCGCAGATGCCGTTCCAAATCCAGCAACAGTAAAAATATCAGCAAGAGCACCAGAAGAATGGATACTCCGGTCAACCCTGAAGGCAATAACGACCAAACGGAACCAGTGATGGAGCAGGATGAACCAGGTCACGCAGAGCATAGTTCGGAGCAGACGCCCGAAGACAAAGATCCAGAAGGACGAGTTCATCAAACCGGCCCAGGACAAGAAGATAGTCTGGACGATGACACATTCATCATTCCGGAAGAACGCGTGGAACGAGAGAACCTCCACAGAAAGCTTATGGCCACAACAAGAAGTCTGAAGAAGCAGAAGCAACGGCTTAAAGCCGCAGAAAACGCTCAATCGTAGATGGAATAAAGTGCTAGACACTGAAGAAAGATATGGCGACGATCGCCACACAAAGAGCTACCCAAAACGTAAGCTCTTGCCAGAATTCGACGACGAGGCTGTCCCACCAAAAAGTAACATGACCAGGAGACCAGAAGTACCACTTCATAACCGCAATAAATCAACTACCAAAGACGCCCACGATCTACGTGAGCACCTGGATAAGAAAGTTGGCGCAGCTAGGTCCATCTACGGATCTAAAGGACACACCCCGGCGGGGGACTATGGTCGTCAAAACAATTATGACAACCAGACACCAGTTCGGAATAAACACTGAACACAACAACAGCAGACGGCATGCCACAATGCGTCCAGATACAGAGGGGCTGCTCACCCCACATGCTTCATGATGAAATCTTGGACCATGAATTCCCAGGGGCTTTAAACTTGTGAACATAGAGGCATCTGACGGACAGCAGGACCGAAGTGCGGATCGAGACTTTATCCTGCACATACACATGGCTCATGGGGATGACCTCCACGCCATCAAATACCTTCCCCTCAAACTGAAGGGACTAGCTCGGCACTGGTTGAAAAGCCTCCCCGAATATTCAATTGGGAGCTGCGAGGAGCTAGAGGACGCTGTCAGGGCAAATTTTCAAGGGACTTATGTCCGGCCTCCGGATGCTGACGATTTAGGTCACATAGTCCAACAACCCGGAGAGTCCGCCCGCAAGCTTTGGAACAGATTCCTTACTAAGAAGAATTAAATTGTTGATTGTCCGGATGCCGAAGCCCTAGCGGCATTTAGACCTAGCATCCATGACGAGTGGCTCGCGAGACACCTCGGCCAAGAAAAGCCTAGGACAATGGTAGCCCTAACAAGCCTTATGACCCGCTTTTGCGCGGGTGAAGACAGCTGGCTAGCCCGTAAAGGCACCAGCGACCCCAGCACATCCGAAATAAGAGATGGCAGCGAAAGCCTGGCGTAATAAAAAAAACGTCAAAACAAGGAAGAGAGCCGGACAACACAGCGGTTAATGCGAATTCAGGGCTCTCGACCTAACCAACACAATAAGCAATCTAAAAGGCGGTAAGAGGACCGTCCGGTGCGAGCGAGTTCAGACAGACTATGCCAAATTCATGGCACCCCGACAAACCTGCGAACCACACGCCTGAGAAAATGCTGGGTCTTCAAGCAGGCCAGCAAACTAAGCGCCGAACACAAGGGAAGGAAACACCAAGTGAAGGCGAGGATGTACCTCGCCAACCGAACAACGGGGTAGAAAAATTCTGTCGAGAGGTTAAAAGCAGTGAACATGATCCACGCGACTCGCACATCCACGAGAAGTCGAGCGCACCCATAAAGGCGCAGCGATATAGAGCCCATCGTACCCACACCTAACTCTTGGATGTCTTGTTCGATCACTTTTGATCGCTGGGCGGCGAACTAGTATTCGACGAAGGATCAAATGCCTTGGTGCTTGACCCAATAATCGGCGAAACCATCTCACTCATGTCCTCATGGGCGGCGGCAGCGATCTCAATTCAATATATGAGGACACCGTCCGCGAGGATGAGGATAGACTCATCGAGAATCAGCAAGATTGACACCACCTTTGAAGGGGTGATACGAGCGTTGAAGCCTCTGGCGGGGCTCCGTCATCTTTGGAGGTAACATTCGGCTCTCGAGCAACTCGAGCGAAGAACTAGTCTTCATCATCGCACCCTTCCAAAGCAGCTATCAAGCATTGCTTGGAAGAACGGCCTTCGCCCGCTTCAATGCATTGCCGCACTATGGCTACCTTACACTTAAGATGCCCAGTCCACGCGGCGTCATCACCATTAGCGGAATAACAGAGTGCTCTTCACGCGTAGAGGAATACGCGACGGCCCTAGCGGCCGGACTATAAGCGGCCTCTAACAAAAATATGACGGGTCATTAAGACCACGGACACGGTTAGATGAGTCCGACAGCCCATATCAAACCAGGGCACCGTATATGTAACCCTATAGTGGATACCAGGGGCTAATAATAAAGTCCCACACTCGGCTTAACCTTATTGGCAGGCCAACATTTTACATTCTTACTATCCATCGCATACTTACGTTGCACTCTTCTATGAGTTTCCCTTTTCCGCAGACAACGTTCGCGCGATACCCTTCCAGGATGCGGCACAATGGAGACAAAGGCGCAGACGTGCAGCAGGGCCCCGTTCAACAGGTTTCTTTTTAGATTAAGCCCCTGTGTAAACCTTTTCTATTGCCTCTTGTTGTTTAACCATCCCACGGGTTCCATACCCACAGAGGATACTGCCGTTTTTGGCATTTCGCCACGACAGATTAACGCACGTACCTGGAAACACAGGGTTTATAATGAATGGGCATTCTTGAGCCCATCATCTATTATAAAGTCCGAATACCTTCGAGAGTGTTCGGCGTCACGAGTTTGGCCTTATATGCATCAGCTCCGAATCATGTCTTTGGTCAAATGTTGGGTTTGCCGCCTTACGTTCCGTTATTATCGGCTAAGGTGGACAAAGGAGAACTACTGTGATTGTGCCTTGGTTATTCCGGATGAGCACCTCAGTAGAGAAAGCCGAAAACTGACTATCATGATACAGCGAGAGACTGGTCAACCACTCGATGACTCACTGGAATCTATAGGATTCCTCCGCATTAACGAAGGGCCATTTCCCGGCCAAGTACATACGCGCCCGTTTTCGGATGCACGCGAAGGTACCAGGGGCTACATAGTAGCCCCAACATTAGAATCCCGCGGCTAAGTGAAAGTGTTACAACTATATAGTCCGGTTGCCTAGTTCGACGTGCGATCACCTCCTTACCGGACCAAGACGTTGGATAAAGAGTGATTAAGCACATTTTTCGCGAACATCCCCGCATTGTATGCGTGGGGGCTGAAGCCAACGACTACTAACTTTCGGATTACCTACATATATACATATATATAAACAGTCGCAGAGGGGACAAAATCATATTTTCAGACAAACATTATATAACCTTCTAATCAAAATAAACATTGTTTTTACAATGATTTGAATCATCACTCGGATAGGAGATTCTTCGGCCACTGCGCCTCTATCAGGCGGGCGCCCTCTGTGACCTGTGGCAAGTAGTGCCCGGCCGGATACCGGCCCCCCCACCGGATCCTGAGACGCTATCATAGTGGCATCCATATCCTTCCAATACGCTTTAACGCGGGCAAGGGCCATCCGCGCACCTTCTATGCATGCTGACCTCCTCATGGCATCGATCCGAGGCATGGCCCCAAGGACCTGTTGCACCAAACCAAAGTAACTGTCCGGCTTAGGCCCCTTCGGCCAAAGATGGTCTATTACAGACCGCATTGCAAGACCGGACAGCGTGTGAAGCTTCGCTACAGCAGCCATCTTATCACTTAACAGCAGTGGGCGAGTGGAAGCATTGAACTGCGACCAGAAAAGCTTCTCCACCTCCTTCTCACCCTAATCTTTGAAGAACTCCAAAGCATCAGCCGTACTCTTCACCAGGTCCGCGTAGGTGTCCGCCGATCTCCAGCGTCCATCCAGGGGAGCGTACTTCGGATCGAAGAACTTCGTCCGCAGCAAATAGGAGCCCCCAGCCGCGATTTTACCGGCCTGTTGAAGCTCCTCCCGCGCACCTCTGAGCTTGGTCCATATTTCCTTGGTGGCATTAAGTGACTTGCTCAGGTCAGCCGATTTATCCTCATGCTCCTTTTTCAGGAGCTCATACCGGTCAGTGGCATTTTTTAACTTGATAGCCATTTCGGCTATCTTTTCCTCGCTTCGGCGATGAGCAGCCTGTTCGGCTCTCAATTCCTCGGTCGCCTTTAGGGCAGCCGCATTGCTCACCCGAGCCTGTTCCTTGGCTAGAGCAAGTTCCGCCCTCAGGGCCTCCACGGCAGCAGCACCATCTACAGTCCGAACATATTACATTACCATGTGCCACCTTACTATTTTCCTATGCAATGGAAAGACAGGACACATACCTTGTGATTTATCCAGCCGCTCATTCATCAGAGTGATATCGGCATCAACCGACCCAATTTGCCTCGCCAGTTCGGCAACTTCAATGGACGGGCCGGCGGTCGGACCCACAGGTAACTACACATATTTACAATATAAATCATTGGTTTATCACCCTCCGTTTGCTGCCTTAGGTAGTCAACCAGAGTCTCAGGGGCTACTATCTATATGGAGCACACCTACCGCGTGCCTCATAGCCAAAGAAACAGTGCACTCTTCATTACGTACCTCAAAGCCTCTGAGCAGGCTTGTGAATGCTTCATTCAAACTGCTTGTAGCGGATGAAATCTTCTTGAGCATCGCGCTCATTAATGAGTGGTGCTCCTCCGAGAGCGTAGCTCGCTCTAGCAAGCCCGTCAGTATGTCTGGCATCGAACTGCGCCGGACTCAGGGGCGGACCCACGTATTGCCTGCCGGTGTCATAGGACACCGGGTAAATTTTCTGGTTACGTTAGATGCATATAAGTCAGGTACTAGCGTGACACCGGTAAAATTGGTCCAAGGACACCGGTTAGGCTGACGACGGCGCGCGGGAGCGGCCCAATCAGCTACGTGGTTACGCACGCACGTGGAGGCACATCATCGGATTGATTGTTTTTTTATCGGATCGATCGGATTGATTTTTTATCATTCAGATTTGTTTGTAAATGTACGTGCACATTCAGTGTGCTGGCTTCTCGGCTCCTCCTGCACCGATTCGTTGCAGCGTCGCCCTCGCCCGGTCGTTTGCTCGGCGATTTACCAGCGAATCTTCGTGGCGTATCAGACATCGCCCTAGTCCACTCACCAGATCGTTGATGAAAAACCATTTTCTCTCATGGGTGCGCTTCTATTTGCTCTAATCTTTGTTTCCTAAATACATAAACAATATGCCTAGTATTTTGAATTTTAAGTTAGTTACAATTGAGAATTGGATTACTGTGTTTCAAATTTTTTGGCAGATTTTCTTGAGGCAAAACCACACTCTACTTTATTAATTTTTAACAATATTCGTGGGTATCCTAAAAAAATATTCATGGGTATACAATAATTTTTTGGGGAGATTTTCACTTCTATTTGAGAATTGCTTTAATGTGTTTTTCCAATATAAAATACAATGACCCATATATGTTTGATAATTGGATTAATGTGATTTTTAAAATTTCACAATGATTTACCAATTTTGCAGATACAATTTTGGTTCGATCAAGTCTATTTTTACTGTCGATTTTTTCGTTGTGTCTAGTATGTAACTACCTCCATTTTTATATACAAGACCACAAATTCATGTACATGTAACAGGGTAAAATTTAATGCCTTGTAAACTAGTTTTTCTTTTTGTTTACAAAGAAGAAAAATGAAACTGATCGAACGTTGAGTGTGAAAGTAGCTAAGTGTCATTATAACTGCATGGATGCAATTATTAAACGGGTTGCTAGTACGAGGAAATATTATTGTTTTTACCTCAATTACTATTAGTTGCCTTATATAGATGCTAAATGTATATTCCATAGCGGTTTTGTATAGAAAATGAAGACCACATAATTATTCATAGTATTGCTTGTGGACCACATGCACGTGTATGTGATGTACACGAGGACACCGGGACATTTTTGTCCTGGGTCCGCCCCTGGCCGGACTCCTTTCATCGCCCCTCGTTGTAGCCAAATGCTTCGGGTGCAGGGCGGCTGACGGATTGACTTCCGGCTTTGGAAGATCCAGACCCCTCCGTGACGACACCTCGGCGTCGCCTGCTTCATGAGTCAGAGAAGAGGGTGGGGTTTGGCTCTCCATCATCTCCGGAGGACGGTCCCCCAAAGACGAACCCTGTTGAGAGGAGCTGCTGGCCGGACTGGAAAAAGTTGAACCCTGGTTATTGATCCAGGAGAAACACAGTACCTTCGGATCATAAATTGACTTACAACTCGGTGGAGGGCTGGCCCGTTGGAGGGCATGGTGCGGTGAGGGTGCCCGTCGGGGAAAGGCCCCCTGGGGATGTCTTTTTCCCTAATTTGGGCATCTCCACCTCCAAATCTTCGGAGGCGGACCTCTTCTTCCCGCGCGGGGAGGAGGCCTTAGCCTCTCCTTCCTGACTATCCTCCCTGGGGGAGGTAACAATTCCCCCAGTTCGGATGCGTAGCGTGTGGGGTTCGGATTCTTCATCCCTCCCCTTGTCTTTCCCCGAGGGCATTCTGCTGAGTACCCGGTCGAGCATCTTGGCCATAGTGGGGACGGGCGAACCTTCGGGAAGCGGTGCCGAACACCTAATTCTCTCCGCCTCGCTGAGCCATTCTTGGACGCGGATGATTGTCAAAATGAACAGTCATGATAAATACAAAATAGGGTGTCCGGTATCAAGGCTACTTACTTGGGTATCTAGGCGATTGCAGCTTAGGCCCGCATCCTCGGTGGTGTCCGGACATACTACTTTCTGTCCGAAGAATAATTTGCACATCTCTTCGGGCTTCAAGCCGAAGAAGTGCTTGACAGTCCGTGGACCCTCCGGATTGAACTCCCACATCCAGAGAGGCCGGCGTTGGCACGTCAACATCCGCCGGATCAACATCACTTGCATTATGCTGACAAGGTTGATATCCCCCTCGAGAAGCTCCCGGATGCGGTTCTACAGTATTGGTACATCACCTGCGGGCCCCCAATTCCGTCCTACGTCTGTCCAGGATACCAACTGCGACGGAGGGCCCGAGCGGAACTCAGGGCCGGCTACCCACTTTGTGCCCCTTGGGGTCGTAGCATAAAACCACCTCCGCCGCCATACATCAGATACTTCTGGGAAAGAACCCTCCGGCCATGGAGCGTCAGTGTTTCTGCTTATTACAGCACCTCCGCATTCCACATGTCGCCCCCCGATCATCTTCGGCTTCACATTGAAGGTCTTGAGCCATAAGCCGAAGTGCGGGGTGATGTGGAGAAAAGCCTCGCACACGATAATGAACGACGAGATATGGAGGATAGCGTCTGGAGCCAGATCATGAAAATCCAACCCATAATAGAACATGAGCCCCCTCACGAAGGGATCGAGGGTGAAACCCAAACCGCAGAGGAAGTGTGGGACAAAAACAATACACTCATTGGGCTCCAGCATAGGGATGACCTGCCTTCGGGCAGGAAGCCTGTGCTGGATATCTACGGTCAGGTATCCGACCTCCCTAAGTTTGGCAATGTACTTCTCTTTGATCGAGGAGGCCACCCACCGGCCTTGAGGGTCAGATCCAGACATATTGGAGGATTCCGGAGGAGTGGAGCTTAGGTTTTGGGTGTTAGAACTCGAGGTGCAAGAAGGCGCGATGAAGGTGAAAAATGAGGCGTAGGTCTCGACCCCTTTATAAAGAAGGTGAATATCAAGAGTCCCCGGTGTGACCGTTTGAGGCTTATCTAAAAACACACGGGGTTATACCAACAGCCGTCGTGGGGTCACGCACGCTCATATTGATGGAAAATCCCGTAATAAAAGGGACACGATCTCTGCCTCGACGAGACGTGCCAATAAAACCGCCTCGTAACACGAGTCGTTGTGGGGTAGGAAACGTCGGTTCGCGTTGGACCAAGCCACGATACGAGGGCACGACGCGCGAAGATTTCCAGCAAATCAGATCTATACCATGTGAAGATCATCTTGCAGATCCGGACACGACCTACGTGTTCGATAACCACTTTGGAGTATTCGGAGGAGGAACCCGCCTTGCAATCCGAAGACAATACTGCGTGCCGGACTCATCGTCATTGAAGCCTGGTTCGGGACTCTTGAGGAGTCTGGATTATGGGGTATCGAGACAGGCTAGGCTGTGCAGCGTCACGGACTATTGAAGCGTGAAGATACAAGACTCAAGACTTCGGCCCGTGTCCGAATAGGACTCTCCTTTGCGTGGAAGGCAAGCTTGGTGATCTGGATATTATATTTCCTTCCTTGTAACCGACTCCATGTAAACCCTATCCCTCTCCAGTGTCTATATAAACCGGAGAGGTTGGTCCTTAGAAGGCCGATCACAATTACAATCATACCATCATAGGCTAGCTCTTAGGGTTTAGCCTCTACGATCTCGTGGTAGATCTACTCTTGTACTACCCATATCATCAATATTAATCAAGCAGGAAGTAGGGTTTTACCTCCATCGAGAGGGCCCGAACCTGGGTAAACATCTGTGTCCCTTGCTTCCTGTTACCATCAGCCTTAACGCACAGATCAGGACCCCCTACCCGAGATCCGCCGGTTTTGACACCGACAATGGGTTTCTGAACCCATGGTTCTCTTTCTCTACCGTGCTTCCTAGCAACAAAATCTCTTTTATCATAACATTGATTCTTTAATTGTGGGTTATCAAGATCAACAATAGGTTCAATCTCTACATCATTATTATTGCTAGGTTGAGCATCAACATGAACATTATCACTAGGTTCATGTTCATCGCCTAATTGTGTTTCAGCATCAGAAATAAAAATATTATTGGGATTCTCAGCTGTGTCTACAACAGGTTCACTAGAAGCATGCAAAGTCCTATCATTTTTCTTTTTCTTCTTTTTAGAAGGACTAGATGCATCTAAATTATTTCTCTCAGAATCCTGCTCGATTCTCTTAGGGTGGCCTTCAGGATACAAAGGTTCCTGAGTCATTCTACCAGTTCTAGTAGCCACTCTAACAGAAAATTCATGTTTACTATTTAATTCATCAAGCAAATCACTTTGAGCTTTAAGTACTTGCTCAGCTTGAGTGGTAACCATAGAAGCATATTTGCTAATGAATTTAAGTTCACCTTTAACTCTAGCCATATAATCACTCAAGCGTCCAATCTCGAAAGCATTATTCTTTAATTCTCTACCAACATAAGCATTAAAACTTTCTTGTCTAGCCATAAAGTCATCAAATTCATCTAAGCATGGGCTATGAAATTTAGTAGACAGGATTTCAACTTTATCATATCTATAGAGAGAATTTACCTTTACTACCTGTGTCGGGTTATCAAGACAATGTGTTTCTTCAACAGGCGGTAAATTAAGACCATGTATTTCTTCAATAGGAGGTAAATTCTTAACATCTTCAGCTTTAACACCTTTTTCTTTCATTGATTTCTTTGCCTCTTGCATATCTTCAGGACTGAGAAATAGAACACTCCTCTTCTTCGGAGTTGGTTTAGGAATAGGCTCAGGAGTTGGAACAATTGGCTTAGGAATTGCCTCGGGAATTGGCTCAGGAAGAGTCCAATTATTTTCATTAGTCAACATATTATTCAATAGTAATTCAGCTTAGTTGACTGTTCTTTCCCTGAAAACACAACCAGCACAACTATCCAAGTAGTCCTTGGAAGCATCGGCTAGTCCATTGTAAAAGATATCAAGTATTTCATGTTTCTTAAGAGGATGATCAGGCAAAGCATTAAGTAATCGGATAAGCCTCCCCCAAGCTTGTGGGAGACTCTCTTCTTTGATTTGCACAAAATTATATATTTCCCACAAGGCAGCTTGTTTCTTATGAGCAGGGAAATATTTAACAGAGAAGTAATAAATCATATCCTGGGGACTACGCACACAATCAGGATCAAGAGAATTAAACCAAGTTTTAGCATCACCCTTTAATGAGAACGGAAATATCTTAAGGATATAATAATAGTGAGACTTCTCATCATTAGTAAACAGGTGGCTATATCATTTAACTTGGTAAGATGTGCCACAACAGTTTCAGATTCATAGCCATAAAAAGGATCAGATTCAACCAAAGTAATTATCTCAGGATTAACAGAGAATTCATAATCCTTATCAGTAACATAGATAGGTGAAGTAGCAAAAGCGGGGTCATGTTTCATTCTAGCATTAAGGGATAGTTGCTTCCATTTAGCTAATAACTTCTTAAGATCATATCTACCATTGCAAGCAAAAATAGCTCTAGCAGCTTCTTCATCCATAACATAACCCTCGGGAACAATAGGCAATTCATAATTAGGGGGAGAACCTTCATCATCACTATCATCAATAATTTCATCTTCAATAATTTCATTCTCTCTAACACTAGCAAGTTGTTCATCAAGATATTCACCTAGTGGCACAGTAGTATCAAGCACAGAAGTAGTTTCATCATAAGTATCATGCATAGCAAAAATGGCATCATCAATAACATGCGACATATCAGAATTCATATCAGTAGCAGGTTTAGGTGTCGCAAGCTTACTCAAAACAGAAGGAGAATCTAGTGCAGATCTAGATGGCAGTTCCTTACCTCCCCTCGTAGTTGAGGGAAAAATCTTAGTTCTTGCGTCTTTCAAGTTCTTCATAGTGATCAGCAGATATAAATCCCAAGTGACTCAAAGAATAGAGCTATGCTCCCCGGCAACGGCGCCAGAAATCAGTCTTGATAACCCACAAGTATTGGGGATCGCAACAACTTTCGAGGGTAGAGTATTCAACCCAAGTTTATTGATTCGACACAAGGGGAGCCAAAGAATATTCTCAAGTATTAGCAGTTGAGTTGTCAATTCAACCACACCTGGATAACTTAGTATCTGCATCAAAGTATTTAGTAGCAAAGTAGTATGATAGTAATGGTAACAGTGGCAAAAGTAAAGATAGTAGTTTTATAGTAATTGTAATAGTAGCAACAGAAAAGTAAATAAGCAAAGCACAATATGTGAAAAGCTCGTAGGCATTGGATCAGTGATGGATAATTATGTCGGATGTGATTCCTCATGTAATAGCTATAACATAGGGTGACACAGAACTAGCTCTAGTTCATCAATGTAATGTAGGCATGTATTCCGAATATAGTCATACGTGCTTATGGAAAAGAACTTGCATGACATCTTTTGTCCTACCCTCCCATGGCAGCGGGGTCCTAGTGGAAACTAAGGGATATTAAGGCCTCCTTTTAATAGAGAACCGGACCAAAGCATTAACACTTAGTGAATACGTGAACTCCTCAAACTACGGTCATCACCGAGAAGTATCCCGATTATTGTCACTTCGGGGTTGTCAGATCATAACACATAATAGGTGACTATAGACTTCCAAGATAGGATCAAGAACTCGCATATATTCATGAAAACATAATAGGTTCAGATCTGAAATCATGGCACTCGGGCCCTAGTGACAAGCATTAAGCATAGCAAAGTCATAACAACATCAATCTCAGAACATAGTGGATTCTAGGGATCAAACCCTAACAAAACTAACTTGATTACATGGTAAATCTCATCCAACCCATCACGGTCTAGAAAGCCTACGATGGAATTACTCACGCATGACGGTGAGCATCATGAAATTGGTGATGGAGGATGGTTGATGATGACGACAGCGACAAATCCCCCTCTCCGGAGCCCCGAACGGACTCCAGATCAGCCCTCCCGAGAGAGATTAGGGCTTGGCAGCGGCTCCGTGTCATAAAATGTGATGAAACTTTCTCTCTGATTTTTTTCTCCGCGAAACAGCATATATAGAGTTGGCGTTGAGGTCAGTGGAGCATCAGGGGGCCCACGAGACAGGGGGGCGCGCCCAGGGGGAGGGGGCGCGCCCCCACCCTCGTGGATAGGGTGTGGGCCCCCTGGCCTTGATTCTTTCGCCAGTATTTTTTATGTTTTCCAAAAGTTATCTCCGTGGATTTTCAGGTCATCCCGAGAACTTTTGTTTTCTGCACAATAAACAACACCATGGCAGTTCTGCTGAAAACAGTGTCAATACGAGTTAGTTTCATTCAAATCATGCAAATTAGAGTCCAAAACAAGGGCAAAAGTGTTTGGAAAAGTAGATACGTTGGAGACGTATCAACTCCCCCAAGCTTAAACCTTTGCTTGTCCTCAAGAAATTCAGTTGATAAACTGAAAGTGATAAAGAAAAACTTTTACAAACCCTGTTTGCTCTTGTTGTAAATATGTAAAGCCAGCATTCAAGTTTTCAGCAAAGATTATGAACTAACCATATTCACAATAACACTTAGGTCTCATATTTACTCATATCAATGGCATAATCAACTAGCAAGCAGTAATAATAAATCTCGGATGACAACACTTTCTCAAAACAATCATAATATGATATAACAAGATGGTATCTCGCTAGCCCTTTACGAGACCATAAAACATAAATCTGAGCACCTTTAAAGATCAAGGACCGACTAAACATTGTAATTCATGGTAAAAGAGATCCAATCAAGTCATACCCAATATAAACTAATAGTAGAATGCAAATGATAGTGTGCTCTCCAGCGGGTGCTTTTTAATAAGAAGGATGATGACTCAACATAAAAGTAAATAGATAGGCCCTTCACAGAGGGAAGCAGGGATTTGTAGAGGTGCCAGAGCTTGATTTTAAAATAGAGATGAATAACATTTTGAGCGGCATACTTTCACTGTCAACGCAACAACTATGAGATGGCGATATCTTCCATGCTACATACATTATAGGCGGTTCCCAAACAGAATGGTAAAGTTTATACTCCCCCACCACCAACAAGCCTCAATCCATGGCTTGCTCAAAACAACGAGTGCCTCCAACTAGCAACAGCCCTGGGGGAGTTTTGTTTAATTATTTTGATTTGCTTTGATCTTTTTGATCATGGGACTGGGCATCCCGGTTACCAGCCATTTTCTCGTGAGTGAGGAGTGGAGTCCACTCCTCTTGAGAATAACCCACCTAGCATGGAAGATCAGAAAGCCCTAGTTGAAACATGAGCTGCTCGAGCATACAAAACAGAATTTCATTTGAAGGTTTGGAGTTTGGCACATACAAATTTACTTGGAACGGCAGGTAAATACCGCATATAGGAAGGTATGGTGGACTCATATGGAATAACTTGGGGTTTATGGAGTTTGGATGCACAAGAAGTATTCCCGCTTAGTACAGGTGAAGGCTAGCTCGATGAGCCATGGCTTGATGCCGGACAGGATGAGGCCATTGGCCCACTCGACCTGCCCGTTGGACTGTGGGTGTGCAACGGTGGCTAGGTCAAGGCGGATGCCAGATACGGAGCAGTATTGCTCGAGCGCACCCTTGGCGAAGTTGGTGTCGTTGTCCATGATGATGTTGTTCGACATGCCGTAGTGAACCGCGATGTCTTTAATGAACCGGACGGCCGTTTGCCCGTCCAGTTTCTTTATTGGCTATGCTTCGATCCACTTGGTGAACTTGTCCACCGCCACCAGCAGATGCTTCATGCCACCTCTGGCGGTTTTGACGGGTCCCACCATGTCGAGTCCCCAGACCTTGAAGGGCCAGGCGATCGGAATGGTGAGGAGTGCTGACGCCGGCTGGTGGTTGCGCTTGCTGAAGCGCTGGCATCCCTCACACCTGAGAACGAGCGACTCAGCACCTTGGAGGGCCGTGGGCCAGTAGAAACCATGGAGGAAAGCCTTGGCCACCAGGGATCGCGATGCGGCGTGGAGCCCGCATTCACCTTGGTGTATGTCAAGGAGGATGTCTATGCCCTGCTCCTGCTCGGTGCAGCGCTAGAACACGCTGGTGGAGCTGCATTTGACGAGCTCGTTGTTGATGATGCTGTAGGCGGACGCCCGGCGCTGCACTTGCCGGGCTTCGGTCTCATCCATGGGGAGAACCCCGTTCTCCAGGAATTTTGAGATTGGCAGGGCCCAAAACGGAGCCATCACCACGGCGAAGACGGCCACCAGGGATGGTTCTGAGTCGGCAGCCCCCAAGCCGGGTTGAGCAGCCCCCAGGTCGGGGATGGCGATGGCCGGCTCCGGGGCGATGGTGGCCGGGTTGAGATCAGCAGCCCCCGGGCCGGGTTCAGCAGCCCCCGGGCAAGGTTTAGCAGTCCCCGGGCCTGGTTGAGATGTGGCCGGGTCGTCTGGAATGTGGATGGACTCGGAGTCCGGCGATGGCTTGACGGACGGCTTGTGCAGGTGCTCGAGGGAGAGGCCGGACAGGATGGACTGCCAGGACAAGGAGATCTTGGCGAGCATGTTGGCCGCCTCGTTCTCTGCGCGCGGGATGTGGAGGAACTCGCAGCCCTCGAAGGACTCGGAAAGCTTCTGGACGAGGAAGTGGTAGCTTGCCATGTTGGACTCACGGGCGTCCCACTCCAGAGCACTGCTGCACCACCAGGTGTGAGTCGCCGTAACACAGGATGCGTCAGATGCCGAGTTCCTTGGCAAGCCGGAGGCCGTGCACAAGGGTTTCGTACTCGGCGACATTGTTGGAGGCGACGAAGTGGATCTGGAGTGCGTAGCGGAGTCGGTCGCCCTTTGGGGACGACAACATGATGCCAACCCCTAGGCGGAGTCGCATCTTGGACCCATCGAAATGCATGCGCTAGTGCGTCTGAGTCGGGAGGCGGCGGTAGGTACTGGGTCTCGGTCCAGCCGAAGAGGAAGTCGGCCAGGGCCTGAGACTTGATCGTGGTGCAGGGCTCCTAGAGGATGGTGTGGCTGGCCAGCTGGAGCACCCACTTGGCGACCCGGCAGAGGCATCCCGGCAGCCGATGCTTTCTCTAATAGGAGCCGTGCTGACCACGGTGATGACGTGCTCTTGGAAGTACTGCTTCAACTTCTTGGTGGTAAAGTACACGCCGTAACACATCTTCTGGTAGTGAAGGTAGTTCTGCTTGGATTTGGAGAGCACCTCGCTCGGATAGTAGACCGGGCGCTGGACGGCTTGGATCTTGCCCTTCTCTGGTCGCTCGACCACCAGCACCATGCTGACCGCCCGTGAGGTCACGGCTATGTAGAGCAACAGTGGTTCCTTGTCGGCCGGCGCGGCCAGGACTAGTGCAGTGGAGAGCTTGCGCTTGAGGTCTCAGAAGGCCTCGTCCGCCTGGTCTTTCCATTCGAACGACTTCGTCTTCTTCATTAGCTGGTACAGGGATAGCACCCTCTCGCCCAGCCGGTTGAGAAAACGGCTGACCGAGGCCAAGCAGCCGATGAATTTCTAGACATCGGGCAGCCGAGCCGGCTTGCGCATGCGCTCAATGGCCTTGATCTTCTCCGGGTTTGCTTCAATGCCACGTTCCGAGACGAGGAAGCCGAGTAGCTTTCTAGCCGGGATGTCGAAAACGCATTTTTCCGGGTTAAGCTTGACCTTGTATTTGCGGAGGTTGGCGAATGTTTCCTTCAAGTCATCGAGGAGCGTGAGGTGCTGCTTGGTCTTCACCACGATGTCGTCACGTAGCGTGGATATTGCGGCGAGTTGCGGCAATGCATTTCGCATGCGATCTTTGGAAGGTGGCGCGGCGTTCTTCAAGCCGAACGACATGGTGATGTAGCAATACGCCCCAAAGGGCATGATGAAGGACGTCTTTAGGGCGTCGACCGGGTCCAGCTTGATCTGGTGGTAGCCGGAGTAAGCGTCCAGGAAGGACAGGAGCTCGCACCTGGCGGTCAAGTCGATGACTTGGTCAATTCGCTGGAGGGCGAATGGATCCTGTTCAGGACACATGCATCAGGTCTTGTTCTTCTTTAGGACGAGGACTGGGTTGGCCAGCCACTCGGGGTGAAACACTTCCATGATGAAGCCGGGCGCCAAAAGCTTGGCGACCTCTTCACCGATGGTTCTTCTCTTCTCTTCGGAAAAACGTCGCAGGGGTTGACGGACAGGCTTGGCGTCCTTGCGGACATGGAGTTTGTGCTCAGGGTACTTCCTTGGGATACCCGGCATGTCCTTGGGAGTCCATGCGAAGATATCCCGATTCTCACGAAGGAAGTCAACGAGCTCGCCTTCCTATTTGCTGTCGAGGTGGGCGCCTACGACAACGTACTTGCTGCAGTTGGGATCTTCTGGGTTTAGCTTCACTTTCTTGGTCTCCTTGGAGGGCTTGAAGGCGGCTTCGTCGGCCGGCTCCTCGGTCGGGATCGACGCGGCCGATGCCTCTCCCGCCATGGCGACGATCCGGTCGAGCTGGCGCCGCTCCTCGGCAATGACAGCGACTCGGCCAACTTGGCACCGTCTCGGGCGCACTCCAGGGACTTGCAGTAGTCGCCAGTGATGGTGATGAGGCCCTTCGGACCCGACATCTTCATCTTCAGGTACGCATAGTGGGGGACAGCCATGAATTTGGCGAGCGCGGGTCAGCCCAGCAATGCATGGTACACGCTGGACAGGTCCACCACCTCGAACCATATCGGCTCGCGCCGGAAATGGTTGCTGTCGCCGAACAGGACATTGAGCCGAACCCGGCCAATGGGAGAGCAGGAGAGGCCGGGGACAATGCCGTGGAAGATCGTCCGGGTTGGCTCAAGGTCCTTGGCCTCGAGGCCGAGCTTGGTCATCGTGTCACGGTAGAGGATGTTGATGCTGCTGCCGCCGTCGATGAGGACTCGGGAAAACTTGCACGTGCATCGTGCGATGATGGTGGGGTTGAGGACGAGGGCGTAGCCACCTGGATTCAGCATGACAGCCGGGTGGTCCTCCTGGGTCTAGGTGACCAGGCGGTCCGACCAGTGCATAAACTCTGGTTTGGCCGGGACGATGGTGTTCACCTCCTGCCGAAGGAGGCGCTCGCTTTGCTTGTCGTCGCCGAGGCTGGTGAAGACGACGTAGGCCGCGTTCTGGTCTGGGTAGGCGTCGTCGCGCATCGCGCTGCCGGCCGGGGGCGGCGGTGGAGGCGGAGGTGGCGGCCCCGCGCCTGGAGCCGGAGCTGGAGGAGGCGGGACGTCACCCCTCGTGATGCGCTTGGTGATTGCGCACTACCGAAGCGTGTGTGTGGATGGCCTCGTGTTACGTCTTGAGCTTGCATTGGTTTTCCTTGAAGAGGAGAGGGTGACGCAGCAAAGTGTAGCATAAGTATTTCCCTCAGTTTTGAGAACCAAGGTATCAATCCAGTAGGAGGCTCCTTAAAAGTCCCACGCACCTACACAAACAAGCGAGAACTCACAACCAACTCAATAAAGGGTTTTCAATCCTTCACGGCCACTTCAGTGAGATCTAATAAAGATAGTATGATAAGATAAATATATTTTTGGTATTTTATAAGATAGATGCAAAAAGTAAAGATGCAAATAAAAGTAGATTGAAAGCAGATATGATAAGAGATAGACCCGGGGGGCATAGGTTTCACTAGAGGCTTCTCTCAAGATAGCATAAGTATTACGGTGGGTGAACAAATTGATGTCGAGCAATTGATAGAAAAGCGCATAGTTATGAGATTATCTAGGCATGGTCATGTATATAGGCGTCACGTCCATAACAAGTAGACCGACTCTTGCCTGCATCTACTACTATTACTCCATACATCGACCGACTCCTGCCTGCATCTAGAGTATTAAGTTCATAAGAACACAGTATAGCATTAAGCAAGATGACATGATGTAGAGGGATAAACACATGCAATATGAAATAAACCCCATCTTGTTATCCTCGATGGCAACAATACAATCGTGTCTTGCAACCCTTTACATCCTTGGGTAAGAACACATAAGATTGAACCCAAAGCTAAGCACTTCTCCCATGGCAAGAAAGAGTAATCTAGTAGCCAAACCAAACTGATAATTGAAGAGACTTGCAAAGATAACTCAATCATACATAAAAGAATTACGAGAAGATTCAAATATTATTCATAGATAAACTTGATCATAAACCCACAATTCATCAGATCTCGACAAACACACCGCAAAAAGAGTTTACATCGAATAGATCTCCACAAGAGAGGGGGAGAACATTGTATTGAGATCCAAAAAGAGAGAAGAAGTCATCTAGCTAATAACTATGGACCTGTAAGTCTATGGTAAACTACTCACAACTCATCGGGGGGGCAAGGATGTTGATGTCAAAGCCCTCCGTGGTTGATTCCCCCTCCGGCAGAGTGCCGGCGAAGTCTCCAAGGTGAGATCTCGCGGATACGGAAGGTTACGACAGTGGAAATTGTGTTTCGTGGTGCTCCTGGATGTTTTCGGGGTACGTAGGTATATATAGGAGGAAGAAATCGTCGGTGGCATGAGGGGCCCACGAGACGGGGCGCGCCCTCTGATGGCGTGGCCCCTATCTCGTAGGGCCCTCGGTAGCTCTTGACTTGCACTCCAAGCTCTCCAGATTAGATTTGTTCGAAAAATCACGCTCCCGAAGGTTTCATTCCATTTGGACTCCGTTTGATATTCCTTTTCTTTGAAATACTGAAATAGGCAAAAAAAACAGCAATATGGGCTGGGCCTCCGGTTAGTAGGTTAGTCCCAAAAATGATATAAATGTGTAAAATAAAGCCCGTAAACATCTAAAAGGGGTAATATAATAGCATGGAACAATCAAAAATTATAGATACGTTGGAGACGTATCAAGCATCTCCAAGCTTAATTCCTGCTCGTCCTCGAGTAGGTAAATGATAAAAAGAGAATTTTTGATGTGGAATGCTACCTAGCATAATTCATAATGTAATTTTGTTTATTGTGGCATGAATGTTCAGATCCAAATGAATACAAAATAAAAGTTCATATTGACATAAGAAATAGTAACACTTCAAGCATAGTAATCAAAGTAATCATGTCTTCTCAAAATATCATGGCAAAAGAAAGTTCATTGTCGGTGTCAAAACCGGCGGATCTCGGGTAGGGGGTCCCGAACTGTGCGTCTAGGCGGATGGTAATAGGAGACGAGGGACACGATGTTTTACCCAGGTTCGGGCCCTCTCGATGGAGGTAAAACCCTCGTCATGCTTGATTAATATTGATGATATGGGTAGTACAAGAGTGGATCTACCACGAGATCAAGGAGGCTAAACCCTAAAGCTAGCCTATGGTATGATTGTTGTAATGTATGTTGTGTCCTCACGGACTAAAGCCCTCCGGTTTATATAGACACCGAGGAGGCTAGGGTTACAGTCGGTTACAATGGTAGGAGATCTACATATCCGTATCGCCAAGCTTGCCTTCCACGCCAAGGAAAGTCCCATCCGGACACGGGGCGGAGTCTTCAATCTTGTATCTTCGTAGTCTTGGAGTCCGCAGACGATGATAGTCGGCTGTCCGGACACCCCTAGTCGAGACTCCTCGGTAGCCCTGAACCAGGCTTCAATGGCGATAAGCGCGCATAATGTTCGGCATTGCAAGGCGGGTTCCTTCCTTGAATAATCCGAGAAGATCATGAACACGAGATAGTGTCCGCTCGCAAAATAAATTCCACATTCCACCGTAGAGAGAATAAAATGTACACCAGTCAATCTGCCGACGTATTTATGCGGCGTGACATCACTGCGCTACCAAGCCTTTGTTTGAATCGTTTTTACTATACCACCTCAAAGACGTTTAGCGGCGGTTTCCTTGGCACGCGTCTTGTCGAGCGAGATCATGTTCCCTTATTCCGTGATTCTCATCAATACGTGCGTGGGTAACCCAACCGTGCCCGTCGCCACCTCCTCCATCGAAGGTGAATCTCGAGCAGTCACGGAGGCGACCCTTAGTATTTTTCCCCTTTATAAGAGGACCAAGGACCGTTCTTTTTCTTCAATCTCGCATCGAATCTCCTCCTCGCTCCTAGTTCCAACACCCAGAGCCCCAGATTCGAGCGCTTCGGATTTTCAATCATGTCCGGCTCTGACCTCCATGGTCGGTGGATGCCCTCCTCCGTCACGGAGGAGGACATATTGAAGTTACGTGAGGCCAAGTATCGGCCTCTGATTTCGCCTGAGGTTGCCGCCCAAGGGCAGGCCGTCTCCCGCCCGAGCCCGGCGAATACGTTGTCTTCGTATCTCACCTCCGTCGGGGTTTAGGCTTCCCGACGGACCCCTTCGTGAGAGGGCTCATGTTCTACTATGGGCTGGATTTTCACGATTTGGCTCCAGAGTCCATCCTCCATATCTCCGCATTCATTATCGTCTGCGAAGCCTTCCTCCGCGTCCTCCCCACTTGGCCTGTGGTGAAGACCTTCAATGTGGAGCCAAGATGATCGGGGCGTCAAGCGGAGTCTTGCGAGGCGACCATAAGCATAAGGGCCGATGCCCGTGGCTGAGGTTCCTTCAAGAGGAACTTGGACCGTGGCAACAGGAGTGGTTCTATATCACCGCTCTGAAGGGCGACAAGCAAAAGCTGCCGCCTTCATTCCGCCGGGACCTCCACGTCAACTGATGTCGTGGGTCAACCAAGGGCTCAATTGGGGGCCATCCGAAGACGTGCCCTTATTGCAGGGCCGGATTCGAGACCTCCAAGCGAGGGAGATCAATCCGGTCGTGGTGATGCAGGTAATGCTAACCAGGCATCTCCTGCCCTGCAAACGTCGTCCTCTCCGTCTATGGGAGTTCAACCCGGAGGGACCTCAAATTCTCCAACACTTCATGGGTGCGACACCCGTGGAGATGTACAAGTTGTTCTTCGGACCGCGGGTGGCGTGTCCGGAATTGGCCGAGGACGCAGGCCTAAGCCGCAATCGCCCGGATACTCAGGTAAATAGCTCAGTGTCGCGGCCGGATGGGTGGCGCGGCACCTATGGGGCCGGGGCCCCTTCGTGTGTTCGGTACGGGGCGGAGGCTGCGCGGAGAGCAGATCGAGGCGATACAGCGCTGATTTTACCCGGCCGACGCGATGGTCGCGTAAAACCCTACTGCTGCATTGTGTTGTATTTGATCTTGCTCAAGAACGCGAGCAAAACGGTGGAGTGTTGTGTGAAACCCTCGTGAGAGTAGCTAGTCGCAGAACCCTCTCGCGAGAATCGCCAATGGTTGGAACCTCCCCTCGCGGGAATCGCCAATGGTTCGAACCTCCCCTACGTTGTGCATGGGCCTCCTTTTATAGGGCAAGGGGTCACCGACAGGTGTCAACGTGAGGTAGAGGGGTAAAAACGTAAAAGGGGTGGTAGTTGGAGCAGTCTTGAGGAGCAGTGCAGCTCGGTGCTTTCTACCTACTTTTGACAGAGGGGACAAGGGCATTAAATGCCCGTCACCGTCGCCAAAAGCTCCGCCATTCGTCTTCTTTAGCCACGGCGGCGGCCACCACCATGAGTGCCACCGCATTCTTCATGCAGCACAGCCCACCCGCCACGCGTCTCTGGAGAAGGCCGGAGGCGACGCGTGGGCAAATGAGCCGGAGTCGCGGGCACGTAGCATAGCTCTCCGCAAGCACCTTGCCGGGCCTTGATCTTGCGGGCCCGGGCTTGTCGGGCTCTGTGACTTGCCGCCCCGGGTCCTCGCCAGGCGCAGGGCGCCGAGGCGTGTCTTCGTGATGTGGTCTTCGGTCCTCCCGGCAGGCTCCTCTCGCCGGGATCTGCGAGTAATGTAGCCTTGAGCTGGAATGGCCTTCCGCAAGCTCCTCTTGCCGGGTCTTGAGTTTCTATCTTATATACTTTGTTCTTGAGCGGCTTGGTGTGGAGCGGAGATGGTCTCCGGCAAGCATTCGATGGATCTGTTGCGGGGAGTGGGGCTGCCCGTGCACAAGTTGGGGTCTTGAGGTACCCCTACCTTAGTACACCGACAGAGCCCCGGCCTGGGCCATACACGTGCCGAAGCTGTTGGGCGAGCCCAAGACAAGGCGATTGCTGGTATGCGAAGCCTCGGCGCGTCGAATCCGCTTCGCCTCTGCCGCCTTCCGTGCAGCAAGCAGCGTCGATTCTTGGCGCCGTGGGATGGGGCGTGCCCGTCCCTTAATGAGGAGGCGGAACGCCCGCCTCACTTCCCCATAAAAACAGAGGCAGCAGCGCGTTCCCTCCATTGCTTTCATTGCTTCTTCTTCCTCCGCCAGAAAACCCTCCTCGCGCTCCACCTCCGCGCCTCCTCCGCTGCTTCTTTCGCCCTTCCCCGACAAGCTCTTCTTGCCGGGGTCTTCTCTCCCAAGCAAGCCTATCTTGCCGGGGCTCCTGACCTACCTCCCGAACTCTGAGCAGAGAAACAGAGAGGGATCACGGGCACCTTATCTTTTCAGATTGTAAGCCCTCGGGCATTAGCTGCATTTAAGAACTTGTAATCCTCTCTATCATGTTTTTCATCCTCCATGGACTTGTACTAAATTGGATGTTTTTAATGAAAAGGGGGGAAAGCTTGCCGGACTGGGTCTTTTACTTGACTGCGTGCCTTGTATGTGCTTACGCTATCGGGGAGCTTGCCGGGGCGAACACGCTTAGCGACCGCGGGACAGCCCGCTGGTGGTGTCACTCCCGGCAAGCAACCTTATCGGGCGATTCACGACGTCTATCTTCTTGAAAGCGAGCTCGGAAGCAAGGTAGAGTGCAGCGCACACTTGGGTTTGTTGAGCGGACTCGAAACAAACCAAGCACGCAACTCGGTCGCGACTTCGGTTCCTCCACGTCACGGGTTTTTACAAGACACGATCGTTCAAAGACGCAGATCCGCATCTCCGGTCCATGAGAGGATGCATGACGAGGATGAAAAACTTATCTGAAATAGCAGCCCCAGCAACTCTAGCTTGCCGGAGGCGAATCTTGGCGTTCGCAGCCCAGCCGAGGCTGGCTTGCCGAGGGAGAGTTTTATAACGCAGCCCTCGCCGACCCGGCTTGCCGGATCTTAGGCGCTGGCGTGGTCTTTTGGTTCTCCTTGTTGCTGCAATTTTAGCCATGAAAATAGCTGAGGTAGATATGCGATTGCTCAATGCACATGTATGCGTATATAAATCTTGGCTAAGCAAAGGCGATGTCGGGCTTTGTCCTTCGTATGTTTGTACTCTCGCTCTTGGGGAGCTTGCCGGGGGACACGCTTAGTGACCGCGGGACAGCCCGCTGGTGGCGTCGCCTCCGACAAGCAACCTTGTCGGGCCGCTCTGACGCTTAACTTGTCGAAAGCGTGGCTCGGAAGCAAGATAAGGTGCTGCAGCACACTTGTGTTTGTTGAGCGGACTGGAAACAAAACAAGTGCGAATCGGCCACGACTCGGCTCCTCTTGCGCCGAGCCTCCCATACCAAGGGCATCTCACGGCAAGGCTTGCAACGTTACACCCTCTACCCAGCATCCTTTGTGCGCTTTAGCCTTACGCCGAGGAACTTGCGGCGCTTAACGCGCTTGCTGAGTACGGGACATCGGCAGCCAGCCGGCTGGCGTCGCTTCCGCAAGCAACCTTGCCGTGTCTAGTTCGCGGCGCCGCTTAACTTGCTGAAAGCGGACTCGAGCAAGCGAGGGTGCGGCTGGTCGCCGCTCTTTTACTCGTTGAGTGTGCTCGAGCGAAGTAAGGGTGCGGCTATCCACAAGCGAGCTCCCGGCGTGCAGGTTTCGGCACAAGCGACAAATGCGAGAGGGATATAGCGAATAAAAGCATGAGATTAAGGCGCTCTGCGAAGCGCGGCGACTTAGCTTTTCTTTTTCTTGTTTCTTCGCACCGCCGGAGGTGCCCAATGGTGCGTTCTCGACGGCGCGCAGCACTCGGGAGGTGCATTTGCGGAACGAACGCTAGAGCTGTCTTCGCCGGGCTTAGGCGTTCGAGGAGCTGCGCTCGTCGGAGTAAGCACCAGAGCCGCCCTTGCCGGACTTAGAGCTCGATGGCGCGTCCTCGCCGATCGCGTGGCGCTCGAGGAGACACGCTTGCGGGCGCGAGGGGAGCGGAGCGAAGCGGCGCGAGGAACGGGCGTGCTCGGACTCCTAATAGCGGCAGGAGGAGCAGGTCTTGTCCCGCACTTCGCTTTGCTCATGCTCGGACAGCAGTCCGAGCATCCCGCGAGCCCGGCATGTTCTAGCCCGGCATCGGGGGCACCATCTTCGTGGCACGGCGCCGCCGGGTTGTGGTGCGCTGGGATGGGCGTGGGCCTCACGGAGGCCGAGGCGTGGTCCTCCGCCTCGCCCTGATCTGGTGGCACCGCGAGCACCCTCGCCGGTGTCCACCCTTCCACCGGCGTCTCCTCCGCCCGCCGTCGGCTCGGCGGCGGGAAGACGGAGATGGGTCTGCGACCCTCAGCTCTCGTCTTGAGGCCATGACGCATTGTCGATGAAAACTGCCGACGGCCGGAGAGGTTGATGAAAAGTCTTGTGCGAGCGCCGGATCAGGTTCGCACAACCTCGACGCCCCCGGGCGCGCCAGAGATGTCGCGCCGGATGGGTGGCGCGCACCTATGGGGCGGGCCCTTCGTGTGTTGATGCAGGCGGAGGCTGCGCGGAGAGCGGTCGAGGCGATACACGCTGATTTTACCCAGCAGACGCGATGGTCGCGTAAAACCCTACTGCTGCATTGTGTTGTATTTGATCTTGCTCAAGAACGCGAGCAAAACGGTGGAGTGTTGTGTGAAACCCTCGTGAGAGTAGCTAGTCGCAGAACCCTCTCGCGAGAATCGCCAATGGTTGGAACCTCCCCTCGCGGGAATCGCCAATGGTTCGAACCTCCCCTACGTTGTGCATGGGCCTCCTTTTATAGGGCAAGGGGTCACCGACAGGTGTCAACGTGAGGTAGAGGGTAAAAACGTAAAGGGGTGGTAGTTGGAGCAGTCGGAGAGCAGTGCAGCTCTGATGCTTTCTACCTACTTTTGACAGAGGGGGACAAGGGCATTAAATGCCCGTCACCGTCGCCCAAAAGCTCCCCGCCATTGCGTCTTCTTTTCGCCCTTCTTGGCGAAGCCACCACCGCGAGTGCCACCGCATTCTTCATGCAGCACACCACCCGCCACGCGTCTCGGAGAAGGCTGGAGGCGACGCTGGGCAAATGAGCTGGAGTCGGCACGTAGCATAGCTCTCCGGCAAGCACCTTGCCGGGCCTTGATCTTGCGGGCCCGGGCTTGTCGGCTCTGTGACTTGCCGCCCCGGGTCCTCGCCCGAGCGCTGCAAGGCGTGTCTTCTGTGATGTGGTCTTGGTCCTCCCGACGAGCTCCTCTCGCCGGGATCTGCAGGAGTAATGTAGCCTTGAGCTCGAATGGCCTTCCGGCAAGCTCCTCTTGCCGGGTCTTGAGTTTCTATCTTATATACTTTGTTCTTGAGCGGCTTGGTGTGGAGCGGAGATGGTCTCGGCAAGCATTCGATGGATCTGGTTGCGGGGAGTGGGGCTGCCGTGCACAAGTTGGGTCTTGAGGTACCCCTACCTTAGTACACCGACACTCGTGAGTCCGGACATTCTGTTTATCTGCTTTTCTAGAGTTCGCCTCCTGACCCATTACTCTTCACAGGAGTGGGTGGCGCGATCGAGGCTGATAAGGTGTCCGGCCCCCCTCCCAGAGACTGCACTGGAGCCCATGTTGGTCAGAATGTTGGAGGTCGCACCCATGGAAGGGAGCGACGGGGAAAATAGAGGAGCTATTATTTCGCCCAAAGGGGCGTCTGAAGAGGGGGGAATCAAAAACCCCTCCTTCCAGGGGGAGAAGAGGACCGCCTCCGAGGATCCGGAGGCCAAAGCCCCTAAACGGGGGAAGAGATCTTCCCCGGGGGGTCCGGCGTCCAGGGAGAACCTGGACGCACAATCATCGCCAAAGAACCAGCCCTCCAGCGAGCCGTGAGTATGAAAAGGGAATTTCATCAGTAAGAAAATACCTCCATTTGTGCTACATGGGTAACGAAATTTTTATCCTGCAGATTCGGATTTGCAGCCTTCTCAGATGAGTTCGTCTTCGGGGGACCTTCTTCTGGAGATGATGGAGAGTGAAACACCTTCGTCTGCTGTGCCGTTAGATAAGGTAGACGAGCCTGAAGTATCGTCACGGAGGGTATCCCCAAGTCCGGAGGGGCCGGAGAGTTCGGCGCCCGCTGGTATCCGGCCGGGAGAACTGAAGAATCTGCTTGAGAGGGTGTCCATCTCAGAAGATCATCGTGCGTTGATGCACATGGTGATTGGAAGGATTTCGTCCATCGAGAGCGCATTGCGTAACGCCGCTATGAGTTTCCTGGCGGGATTTGAGGTACGCGAAAATGATGCACCTTCTATTTTTTGACAGTTTTGCATATAAAAGTGCGCCCTGTATAGATAGTAGCCCCTGAGACTCGGTAGGTTGTCGAAGACGACAGCGTGCCGAGGATCGAAATCGCAAGTAATGAATGTCGCCGTTCCTATGCAGGTGGCGGATAGTCCGAGGGCTAGCCGGACTAGTGGGGTTGCCGAGTTAATGCGGCAACTTGACGCGGCGGATGCGGACATCGCACTTGTCAACCGGCGACTTGACGAGTCGCAAGGTAAATGAGTTCTCCACAGTCGATTTATTAAGGGGGTCAAAGCCCTCCTCTGATAAATTAAATGTTGTTACCCAGACGGTGCTGCTGCTTTGGAGAGCCTTCGGGCCGAACTTGCTCAAGCTAAGGAGCAAGCCCGAAGGAGTGACACGGCTGCCTCGAGGGCGGCCGAGGAGTTGAAACCCGAAAGGGCTGCGCACTGCCTAAGCAGGGAAGAGGTGGCCGAATTGGCCGTAAAAGTAAAAGATTCTGCCGACCGCATTGAGGCTCTTGAAAAGGAGCGCTTATTGGAGCGGGAAGACCTGAGGAAGGCCACCGCTGAGGCCAAGGATGCCCACTCTGCAATGCAGGCCGTGAAGGAGGAGTTGCGCCAGGCCGGAGATATCGTGGCTGGCAAGCCTTTTCTGCTGCGTCGCTGGTTTGTGGATCAAAAGTATGCTCAATTTGATCGGCTGTGGAGTTCGGAGGATCCGTATATGGACTTGACGGCAAGTGCGGCTGATGCCGTTGAGCACTTCCGAAGCCAGAAGGATCACAAGACGGAAGAGCTATTTTGGTCTCAATTCCATAGTCCGGAATGCTCACTTCCGTTGACCGACCGATTAGCCGAGTGGGCCGAGCTAAATAGATTATCCGGACTTGCCATGACTGACATCGTGGCTCATGTCTGGCCGGAGAGGCCCAAGGCGACGAGCTACTTCGGCTTACTGTAGCAATTCCTTGGGGCAGTGCCGCATATCAAGGAGATGAAGCGGTCGGCCTGCATCGAAGGCGCGCGGATGGCTCTTGCCCGCGTGAAGGCGCATTGGACAGAGATGGATGCCACCACTGTTGCTGCCCCGGGTTCGGATGAAAGCCGTCTCCCCGCCGAGCACTATTTCGGGGAAGTTATGCGTGGTGCTCGTGTAATAGAGTCGCAGTGCTCAAAAAATGTCACGTTCACATGAACGTTTTAGCTTGTAAAACGATGAATAAGCTATAACTGCTTTTTATACTTGTGCGTCCCAAGTAGTAAACTGCTCTGGCGGCCGCTTCGTATACATTTGTATAACCTGAAAGATTGCAGTCTTCGGCTTCAGCCCCCACGCACAAGGTGCGGGGGTGTTCGCCAAAATAGCGCGTGTTCACACTTAATCCAACGTCTCGGTCCTGTTTAGGAGGTGGTAGCGTAGCAAACGAGGCAATCCGGACTATAATGCTTTATCACTTTCACTTAGCCAGTGGAGTTCGAGGGTGGGGCTACGATATAGCCCCTGGGGGCACCGCACTTCTCCGATTTCGGGGTGCGTGTGTGCCTGACCGGGAAACGGTCCTTTGTCAAAGCGGGGAATTCTAAACATTCCGGTAGTCGGTCGAGTGGTTGACCAGTCTCTCGCTATATCATGACGGTCGGTTTTCGCTTTCATCGAGGTGCTCGCCAAATTAACCGGGGCACAATCGCAGAGTTCTCCGGTGCCGCGTTAGCCGGCGATACGAACGAAGGCAGCAAAACACGTGAGCCGGGCAAACCCAACATTTGACCAAAGACATGATTCAGAGCTGATGCATATAATGCCTAATCTCGAGACGCCAACACTCCCTAAGGTGTTCGGTCTTTATGATAATGGGCAGAATAATGCCCTAAGCCCCTAGTGTCCAGGTACGGGCATGGTCTTCTGACGCGGCCGATGCCAAAACGTCAGGCTCCGCTTTGGTTATAGGAAGAAACCAAGGGATAATAACAACAAGAGACAGTAAAAAAGGTTTACGCATGGTCTTAATCTGAAAAGAATCCCATAACGGGTCCCTCTTCGCACGCTTTGTGTCTCCGTTCCGCTAGTCGTTATCACGACGGGAATGCACGTTGTTCGTCTGTAAAAAGAGAGGAACGCTTAGTTTGGAAACCATTCGTGCGAAAAAAAAGGAGAAGAAGAAACATAAATAAGTAAAGCGGGATTCGTATGAACTCGCGATTCTTTGTGCGCGCAACCCCTTGTCAAGGGTTGTGCGGCTAGGGAGGCCCTAGCCAACCAATGCCGGACTCGTCTATCCGTATCCGGGCCTTCAAGTGACCCTCGCACTGAAATGATGCCTCGAGGACCGGGCATCTTGAGTGTAAGAGACGCGTAATGCGGTATGGCGTTGAAACGGACAAAAGCCTTTCGTCCCAAGAGTGCTTGATATCCACTTTTAAATGGGACGATATGAAAAATTAGTTTTTCGCGCCGAAAATTGTTCGGTGATCCGAACACGACTTCTAGTAATAGGGAGCCTGTGCACTTGGCATAAGGGCCTGGCATCACTCCTTTGAAGGAAGTGCGGCTGTGTCGAATTTTGGTAGGGTCTATCCCCATCTCGCGGATTGTGTTTAAACACAGCAGGTTTAAGTTGCTGCCTCCGTCCATTAGGACTTTAGTAAATTGTAATCCGTCGATTATGGGATTCAATATTAGGGCAGTCCGTCCCGCGTTTCGAACGCTTCTGGAATAGTCCAGGTGGTCGAAAGTGATTGGTTTTGATATCCAATCTCTATGGTCTGCTGGGTTGGACCGTGCGAGGCTCTTTTTAGGAAGTGCCGCACTATTTTTCCGTATTATCACATGAAGTGAGTTTACTGCTTTGACCTCTTGTGGGAAAGTCCTTTGTTTTCCGGTGCTCTGTTGGTGGGGTTTATCATCTTCGCTTGACGCATCGAGCCCCTTGTGTTCGGCGTTTAATCGGCTAGACTGTTTGAAAACCCAACAATCCCTGTGGGTGTGGTTTGCAGGCCTTCCAGGGGTACTGTGGATTTGACGTATCCGACCCAAAATCTTGTTTAAGTTGGACAACTCATCGCTGTCATCCTTAAGAGGCAGTGTTTTGTTGTTTGGCCGCGAGCTTTTGAATCCGGCGTTGACTGCCGTGCTCTTTGGGCTTTTCTCTTTATTCCGGCGCTGCTCTTTTCTGCGCCGTGATTTTCTTTCCATCTCTTATCTCGGATGTACTTGGGTCATTGGTGCTGCATCTTGCTAGCCGGCTATCCTCTCCCGCCTGTAAGCGGGTCAAGAGGCTTGTTAGTGCGGACATTGTCCTCGGTTTCTCTTGGCCGAGGTGCACAGCAAGCCATTCGTCTCGGACATTGTGTTTAAAAGCTGCTAAGGCTTGGCGTCCGGACAATCGACTATTTGATTCTTTTGGTGAGAAACCTGTTCCGAATTTCATGCCGACTCTCCGGACTGTTGAGTTATATGACTTAGATCATCTGCGTCCGGAGGGCGGACATAAGTCCCTTGAAAATTTGCTCTAAACGTCCTCGAGCTCTTCCCAACTTCCAACAAGAGTTTTCGGGAGGCTTTTAAGCCAATGACGGGCTGGCCCTTTGAGCTTGAGGGTAGGTATTTTATGGCGTGGAGATCATCTCCTCCGCCATGTGTATATGTAGTATATAATCTTCTATCCGCACTCTGTGGTCTGTTGTTCCATCGTAGGCCTCTATGTTTATTGGTTTAAATCCTCTGGGAATTCATGGTCCAGCACCTCATTGGTGAAACATAGCGGGTGCAGCGCCCAGATTTGGGTGTGCCGCTATCTTGGACACTTGACGTGTTGCCTTGCTTCCGGGGCCTTCTTCTTTGGCCGTAGATGGACTGGATGGGCCATCTGTCCTTCCAAGTTCATTGGTTGGTTTATGTGTTGCGCTGCTTTCAGAATTTGGCCTGTCGTCCGGCCGTCTATCCAACCAGACAGCCTCTTTATTTTTTGACTGTGGAGGCTTTATGGCCTCGTTGTCAAATTCTGGTAGCAGCTTGCGCTTCGGGTAGCTCTTTGATTGGTGGCCATTGCCGTATTTATCCGCGGTTTTGAGTACTTTGGTCCACCTCATTCTGAGTGTGTCTTCCGCTGTTTTGAGCTTCCGCTTTTCCTTCTTCAAGCTTCTTGCAGTGTTGACGAGTCTTTTCCGAAGGTTTTTTCCTTCTGGCGGCGTGTCCGGCGTGAGATCGTCCGAACCGTTGTTTTCGTCGGGCCTGGACTGATTATCTGACTTGTCCTATTCGGACGGTTGCTTATCTGCATGTTCGTCGTCCACTTTCGTGCCCTGCTGTAGTGCGGGGTCCTTGGGAGCGTTGTTGTTGTCGAGGCGGGGCTTAGGGCGGCGTCTGTGCCGCTGTTTTGGTTGTTTATCGGCGGGGTTATCCTCTGCCGCGGCCCGTTGATCCTCGTTATTGATCTCTTTTGGGGTATCCACCATGTATATGTCATATGACGAGGTGGTCCTCGCGTGCCCTATAGGGGCTGTTTCTTGTTTGTCTCCGGCGTCGTAGTCTATAGCGTCGATGTCTTCGGAGTCGTAGTCTAGCATGTCGGTTAAGTCGTCGATAGTGGCCACAAAGTGGGTGGTGGGTGGGCTCTGAATTTTTTCGTCGCCCGTATCCCAACCATCCTGGCCATAATCCGGCCAGGGCTCTCCTGATAACGAGAGATGCTTTAGTGAATTCAGGATGTCGCCAAAAGGCGAGTATTGGAAGATGTCCGCGGCGGTGAATTCTATAACCGGCGCCCAATCCGATTTGATTGGTAGGGGCGTGGGAGGTTCGGAGTCCGGCAAGGAGTCCGGCACCTCGGAATCACGAGTTTTGCGAGGGACAAGATTAGTGTTCGGCTCCATCGCCGTAGCAGTTGAAGCCCCCGAGGCGGCGTCCATCCACCGATGCTCTATCTGGGCAGTCTGCTCCGGACCAATGGCCGGAGCGGATTCGTGTGCGGCCACCAAGGCACCGTTCGGCGGCAGAGCTAGATCATGCCCATTGCAACAATCTTGCGGCGCGCTTAGGCGTGGCTCGGTCCGTCAAGATCAAGTCCCCGTGGACATCGGCCGTGAAGTTTAGGCTTCGAATCGACTGACGGCGGGGCGTAGCTTCGATCTGCTCCAGATGGCTGCGAATTAATTAGCTCGCAGCAGAAGCCGCCGAATCTGAAGATCTGTCCGGGAGAAAAGTCTCACCGACACAGCATCGTTGGTTGCGATGCCATCAAGCCTATCGGTGACGACACGAGGAACTCTCAATGAAAGCACCAATGTCGGTGTCAAAACCGCGGATCTCGGGTAGGGGGTCCCGAACTGTGCGTCTAGGCGGATGGTAACAGGAGATGAGGGACACGATGTTTTACCGAGTTCGGGCCCTCTCGATGGAGGTAAAACCCTCGCCCCGCTTGATTAATATTGATGATATGGGTAGTACAAGAGTGGATCTACCACGAGATCAAGGAGGCTAAACCCTAAAGCTAGCCTATTGTATGATTGTTGTAATGTATGTTGTGTCCTACGGACTAAAGCCCTCCGATTTATATAGACACCGGAGGAGGCTAGGGTTACACAGAGTCGGTTACAATGGTAGGAGATCTACATATCCGTATCACCAAGCTTGCCTTCCACGCCAAGGAAAGTCCCATCCGGACACGGGACGGAGTCTTCAATCTTGTATCTTCGTAGTCTTGGAGTCCGGCAGACGATGATAGTCCGGCTATCCGGACACCCCCTAGTCCAGGACTCCCTCATTCATCCCTACAAAATCATATAGTTAGGCTATGCTTCATTTTCGTCACAGAAAGATGTTCCCAACTTCTATACCCCCGATGACAAGCCAAGCAATTGTTTCATACTTAAATAATCCCAAACTTTTTCAACCTTCACGCAATACATGAGCGTGAGCCATGGATATAGCACTATGGGTGGAATAGAATATGATGATGGAGATTGTTTGGAGAAGACAAAAAAGAGAAAGTCTCACATTGACGAGGATAATCAACGGGCTATGGAGAAGCCCATCAATTGATGTCAACATGATGAGTAGGGATTGCCATGCAACTGATGCACTAGAGCTATAAATGAATGCTCAACAAGAGAAAACTAGTGGGTGTGCATCCAACTTGCTTGCTCACAAAGACCAAGGGCATTTGAGGAAGCCCATCGTAGGAATATACAAGCCAAGTTCTATTATGAAAAATTCCCTCTAGTAAGAAAAAGACAACTTATGAGACTCACTACATGAAAAACATGGTGCTATTTTGAAGCACAATATATGAGACTCACTACATGAAGAACAAGGTGCTACTTTGAAGCACAAGTGTGGAAAAAGAGATAGTAACATTGCCCTTTTTATTTGTTTTCTTTCTTTTTTTTTGGGTCTTTCTTTTTTTTATTTTGGCCTTTTTTTCTTTTTTTTCTTTGGGCAATGCTCTAATAATGATGATCATCACACTTCTATTACAACATATGAATTACAACTCGAAACTAGAACAAGATATGACTCTATAAGAATGCCTCCGACGGTGTACCGGGATGGTGCAATGAATCAAGAGTGACATGTATGAAAAATAATGCTTGGTGGCTTTGCCACAAATATGATGTCAACTACATGATCATGCAATGGCAATATGACAAAAGTAAAGTATGTCATGATGATGAACGGAACGGTGGAAAGTTGCATGGCAATATATCTTGGAATGGCTATGGAAATGCCATAATAGGTAGGTATGATTGCTGTTTTGAGGAAGATATAAGGAGGTTTATGTGTGATAGAACGTGTCGTATCATGGGGTTTGGATGCACCTGCGACGTTTGCACCAACTCTCAAGGTGAGAAAGGGCAATGCACGGTACCGAAGAGGCTAGCAAAGGTGGAAAGGTAAAAGTGCGTATAATCCATGGACTCAACATTAGTCAAAAGAACTCATATAATTATTGCAAAAATTTAGAAGTCATCAAAAATCAAGTACTACGCGCATGCTCCTAGGGGGATAGATTGGTAGGAAAAGACCATCGCTCGTCCCCGACCGCCACTCATAAGGATGCACAAGCCAAGTACACTTCATGTTTCAAATTTGTTACACAACTTTAACCATACGTGCATGCTACGGGATTTGCTAACTTCAACACAAGCATTCTTTGAATTCATAATCACCCAACTAGCATGACTTTAATATCACTACCTCGATATCTCAAAAGAATTATCAAGTATCAAATTGATCATGGCATCCAATTCACTTTTCTATGATAGTATTTATTATACCCAACTTGGATGCTCATCATTCTAGGACCAACTTTATAACCATAGCAAATACCATGCTGTTCTAAAAGACTCTAAAAAATATATAAGTGAAGCATGAGAGACTAGCAATTTCTTCAAAATTAAGACACCACCGTGCTCTAAAAGATATAAGTGAAGCACTAGAGCAAAAACTATCAAGCTCAAAAGATATAAGTGAAGCACATAGAGTATTCTTGCAAATTCTAATCAAATAGGCTTCTCCCAATAGGTGTGTACAGCAAGGATGATTGTGCTAAACTAAAAAGCAAAGACTAATATAATACACGACGCTCCAAGCAAAACACATATCATGTGGTGAATAAAAATATAGCTCCAAGTAAAGTTACCAATGAACAAAGACGAAAGAGGGCATGCCTTCCCGGGGCATCCCCAAGCTTAGGCTTTTGGCTATTCTTGAATATCTTAGGGTGCCATGGGAATCCCCAAGCTTAGGCTCTTGCCACCCTTTATTCCATAGTCCATAAAAGCTTTACCCAAAACTTGAAAACTTCACAACACAAAACTCAACAGGAAATCATATAAGCTCCGTTAGTGAACGAAAACAAAACCACAACATAAGGTATTGCAATGAACTCATTCTTTATTTAATTTGGTGTTAAACCTACTGTATACCAACTTCTTTATGGTTCATATACTGAATTACTAGCCATAGAAGCATTGAAATAAGCAAACAACACACGAAAAACAGAATCTGTCAAAAACAGAACAGTCTGTAACAATATGTAACTAACGCAAACTTCTGGAACGCTAACAATCCTAAAAAAATGGGAAGTCCTGGACAGTTTGTCTATTGAACAGCAGCAAAAAGAATCAACGCAAAATCACGTTCCTGTGATTTAACAAAATTATAATTGTGCGCGCAAAGTTTCTGTTTTTCAGCAGAATCAAATCAACTATCATCGTAGGTTATCCTATAGGTTCTACTTGGCAGAATCACTAATTAAAATATAAAAACACATCTAAGCAGAAGGTAGATGCACGATTTATTAAATAACAGCAAAGAAAAATATTGGGTTGTCTCCCAACAAGAGCTTTTCTTTAAAGCCTTTTTAGCTAGGCATTGAGATTTCAATGATGCTCACATGAAAGACAAGAATTGAAGCACAAAGAGAGCATCATAAAACATGTGACAAACACACTTAAGTCCAACTAAACGAGCAAACGAAAGGGCAAGTGAAAAAGAGAGGAGGAGATTGGGAAATAGAGGGCGAATTAAACGGCAAAGGTGAAGTGGGGGAGAGGAAAACGAGAGGCAAATGGCAAATAATGTAAATGCGAGGGAGATGGGTTTGTGATGGGTACTTGGTATGTCTTGACTTGAGCGAAGACCTCCCCGGCAACGGTGCCAGAAATCCTTCTTGATACATCTTGAGCTTGCGTTGGTTTTCCTCGAAGAGGAGAGGGTGATGCAGCAAAGTGTAGCGTAAGTATTTCCCTCGCTTTGAGAACCAAGGTATCAATCCAAAGAGGAGGCTCCTCAAAAGTCCCACACACCTACACAAATAACCGAGAACTCGCAACCAACGCAATAAAGGGGTTGTCAATCCTTCACAGCCACTTCTTGCAAAGTGAGATCTAATAAAGATAGTATGATAAGATAAATATATTTTTGGTATTTTATAAGATAGATGCAAAAAGTAAAGATGCAAATAAAAGTAGATTGAAAGCAAATATGATAAGAGATAGACCCGGGGGCCATAGGTTTCACTAGAGGCTTCTCTCAAGATAGCATAAGTATTACGGTGGGTGAACAAATTACTGTCGAGCAATTGATAGAAAAGCGCATAGTTATGAGATTATCTAGGCATCACGTCCATAACAAGTAGACCGACTCCTGCCTGCGTCTACTACTATTACTCCACACATTGATCGACTCCTTCCTGCATCTAGAGTATTAAGTTCATAAGAACAGAGTAACGCATTAAGCAAGATGACATGATGTAGAGGGATAAACACATGCAATATGATATAAACCCCATCTTGTTATCCTCGATGGCAACAATACAATACGTGTCTTGCAACCCTTTCTGTCACTGGGTAAGAACACCGCAACATTGAACCCAAAGCTAAGCACTTCTCCCATTGCAAGAAAGACCAATCTAGTAGGGCAAACCAAACTGATAATTCGAAGAGACTTGCCAAGATAACTCAATCATACATAAAAGAATTCAGAGAAGATTCAAATATTATTCATAGATAAACTTGATCATAAACCCACAATTCATAGGATCTCGACAAACACACCGCAAAAAGAGTTTACATCGAATAGATCTCCACAAGAGAGGGGGAGAACATTGTATTGAGATCCAAAAAGAGAGAAGAAGCCATCTAGCTAATAACTATGGACTTGTAGGTCTGTGGTAAACTACTCACAACTCATCAGAGGGGCAAGGATGCTGATGTAGAAGCCCTCCATGGTTGATTCCCCCTCTCGTAGAGTGCCGGCGAAGGCTCCAAGATGAGATCTCGCGGATACAGAAGGTTACGACGGTGGAAATTGTGTTTCGTGGTGCTCCTAGATGTTTTCGGGCACGAGGTATATATAGGAGGAAGAAGTACGCGGTGGTCGCTGAGGGGCCCACGAGACAGGGGCGACCCTAAGGGGCGCGCCCCTATCTCGTGGGGCCCTCGGAGATTCTTGACTTGCACTCCAAGCTCTCCGGATCGATTTGTTCCAAAAATCACGCCTCAAGGTTTCATTCCGCTTGGACTCCATTTGATATTCCTTTTCTTCAAATAATGAAATAGGCAAAAAACAGCAATATGGGTTGGGCCTCCGGTTAGTAGGTTAGTCCCAAAAATGATATAAATGTGTAAAATAAAGCCCATAAACATCTAAAAGGGGTAATATCATAGCATGGAACAATCAAAAATTATAGATACGTTGGAGACGTATCACCTCGCGCCGCTGTGGTGCTTGCAGGGGGCGTCGAGCATCTCTTCGAAGCTCATGGCGGGTTGCCACGCAGTCTTGCCGGTCTGCCGACGCTTGGCTGTCGGGTCCGTCGCGGGCTCGGTGGCCGCGAAAAGCCAGTTGTCGTAGCGCTGCGCCGGCTGGTCAGCCTTGCGCTTGTTGTTCTGCTGGTGCTGCTGTCGGCTGCTCTCGCCGGCCGGCTTCAAAGGGGGAACCGGCTTTGCCTTGCTGGCTTCATCCAGTGCCGTCTGGATCTTCATGGCGGAGTCGGCGTTGGCGCAGTTGTCCATCGTCACCATGAGCGCTGCCATAGTGGCCGGCTCGGAGCGCAAGAGCTTGTGCTTGAGGAGGGTGCCGTCTTGGCACCCGTTGGCAAAGTACTGGATTGCTTGGACGTCATGGACGCCCTCGCAGCTGTTCTGGAGCTCGGTCCAACGTGCGAGGTACTCGCGGCCGGTCTCCGTAGGCCCTTGCACGCACATGGCAAGCTGGCTAGGGCGACTGGGTCGCTTGTAGGTCCCCGTGAAGTTGCGGACAAAGGCCTGCTCGAAATCGACCCACGTGTTGACGCTGCCCATCGGCAGACTGTTCAACCAGGTGCGGGCCGACCCTTGGAGCATGAGCGATGCGCAGTGCACGGAGAGTCGACGATTGGCGCTGGTGATGCCAATGGCGGTGGTGTAGTCGGTGAGCCAGTCTTCTGGCTTCACGGTCCCCTTGTACTTGGGGGTGTCGCGGGGAAGCATGAACCCTTTGGGGAAAGGTTCTTCCCGGATGCGTGGGCTGAAGCACGCCGGCCCAATGTCACCGCTTTCCTCCACCTCCAGGGAGTGAGCGCGCTGGTCGAGGCGGTGGTAAGCCTCGGCGTCGTCGATGGCGCGCGGGCCGAGTCAACTGGCGACCTGGCCACGGGGGGCCGGGTCGGTTGGAGCCGGACGCCGGCCAGCCTGGCCAGGTCCGCGCTGGATCTCCGGGATGGGCTCGTCGCCCAACCCTCCGGCGGCCGGGTCGCGCCGAGTCTGGGCTCGGCCGGAGTGCCTCACTGGGTGGCAAGGATGCTGTGTGCTGAAGTTCGCCGGGTCCGCCGATGCGGGCGGAACCGGATCCCGCCGGCTTGGCGAGCTGGTTGAGGCGGTCGCGCATCCGCCCGATGCGCTCCTTCAATTCTTCGCCCGTGAGCTGATCCAGGTCACCTGCGGCTGCCTGGGCAGTGCGCATGTTCTTCGTTGGGGTCTCGTAGACGGTCGGGACGGCGCCAAAGGCGTGGCCGATCGCTCCTCCCCGGGCACACACGTCAGCGACCCGGCTCGGCTCGACCGCGACGGGCGTGAATCCATAGGCGGCATTGCACTCCAGCTGAGCGGAATCCAGGCAACGCTGGGTGGCGGCGAGTGTCTCGGACAGGTCCAGCATCTGCTGGCGCCTTTCCTCGAGCTGGGCTTGGGCCTCACCAGCGTTGGTGGCGTCGATGTCGGTGCCGATGGGGACGCGGAGGCTCTGGATCGCAGTGCGCAACGGGTTGGATGGCTCGGTCCGTTCCACTATGGCCTTGGCTTCAGCAACCTTCCTCGTCTTGCTTGACGAGGAGGAGGCGTCGTCGCCGGTGATGAAGACCTCCACGTGGACGTCCATTGCCCCGGCGGAAATGCCACCGCCAAGGGAGAGGGGGATTCGGAGTAGCTGAGTACCTCATTGGGGTACTCGTCGGCTGCGGGCGCATCGGAGATGTGCAGCGCGATGAATGAAGCGGTGAGCGCGTCGATGATGTCGCCCGCTAGGATGACGGGCTCGTCGGAGTCGGAGAAAGGCCCCGTCTGAAGCATGCTCCCGGCCAGCTCCTCGAGCTGCCCCATGATGTGCGCCAACTATCGTGGTGGGCACACGGCAGATGCCATGGGATGGCTAAAGAGAGGAGGAGGCTCGAGGGCACTGGTGGGCTCCAGAGGCGGGGTTGGCATGAGCGAGCGCGGGACGCAAGACATACCCAGGTTCGGGGCTCTCCGCAGAGATAACACCCCTAGTCCTGCCGAGTGTAGTTTGATATGCGACAGTACAAGGTTGCTCCTAGAGTTGTATGGAGGGAGAAGGAAGGCTGGCCAAGGCTTAGGCTGCTCCTTCTCCTCGGGTGGATTCTGTTGTTTGGTGGCTAATTTCACTACTTCACCCGCCCGTGTATGTGAGGGCTCCTGGGGGTTTTATAGGCCAACCCCCCAGGGGTACAATGGTAATGTTACAAGTTGATGGGTCTGGGTTGTCGGCGTCTGAGGTCCCGGGCTGGGACCCGCTGGGGGCCTGTGGTTCGCCGGGTTCCCCTAGGTGCGGGCCCCACGTGCCTAGGGGGACTGTGCGCCGTCTTGTCGATCATCAGGGCGTGGCCGAGTCGAGTCGTGTACAGTGGCGCTCCGTCGTGTTGCCGCTTGCTATCGTCGGCGGTGACGATGGGGGCACTGTAGCCACGCCAGCCCTGGTCAGCGGGTAGGTGAGGGGCACTATTGCCATGCTCCGGCTGACTAGAGGTATGGGCGGGGCACTGTTGCCTTGGTCATCAGTGGCCGAAGACTCGTACCATCGTACGACTTGGATGGGACAGGAGCTGACCCGTGGCTGGGTTGCGGAACACGCCATGGGTGGAGCTGGCTTGTTGAGGAAGCCTTGGTTGCGCCGGGTTCGGCTGTCTTGTACTGGTTGTCGTGGCCGAGTCGATGTGTTTGGCCGAGTCGGAGAGTTTGGCCGGGTCATGGGGCCTGGCCGGGTCGGGCGACCCGGCTAAGCGCGTGCCAGCTTGAGGGGCGACGCCGACCCCATTGTTTTTGAAAAGGATCCGGGTTCCGTTACCTGCCCGGGGTTCATCCCCCCGACAGTCGGCATGTCATTGGTGTGAGTGGGTTTGTCCCTATGTTACAATATCCGAGTCTGGGTTTGACCTATGTTGTGTCAGTTTTCGCATGATTTTTCATAATTAACTAGCAACGACTGTGTTTTTAGTTAATGAAATGAGCAAAGCTTTTACCTAATTTTTCAGAAAAATAATCCACACAACTTAATATAAATTGTGATATAGCTGACCATGAACCAAACCTTTCCCACATTAAAAGTCAACTCTTACCCCTCAAAAAAAGTTAACTCTTGAACAGGACGAGATGGTTGAAATTTGGCCTAGCATATTATCAACCGCTAGGGATGAAGCGTTTTGTGACGGATTGGTCAAACTCCACACGTGCAAACAACATCTCGACAAAAGAGAAGACAACGCATGCATCAAACCAAAAATATCAATCAGATTTGTCCTAGCGCCTTGTTGGTCGTCTGAGAACAGAAATGGTGCAGCGCACGACGAAGCAGTCTCGGTGGATGTACTTCCCTAGATCTGCACGGCTCACGAAATCATAAAAGCCATGTTCTTGGCGGGCGAATAGCTCCCATGCGACGTTGTTGAATTGAATTGTCTCTCATGCGACGTCATTGGTTGTAATTGCTCTCATGCAATGTCTCCCGACGCAGAAATAGCTCAAGCAAGACAACCCATTTACGCGGCTAGCTGGCTTTTAGTTGGGCTGAGGTTTGGTTGGGACACTGGGGGTTATGTGCTCTGACTGGTGGGGTCCACCTATGGCCATGTCGTCAAGAGTCAACCGTCCACGACTCGACCGGTGACCGTGTGACCGTGCTCGACTCGACCGTGCTGGACTGGGCGAGCGGTGTCGCCGTAAGCATCTTCTCCGACAGAGGCGGCAGTTTCTTCTCCGCGGTGGTGGAGCGCCTTTCTCGGCAGCGGCAGAGCTATTGCGAGTGAGAATTTTCGAAAACCTAGTCCCATTCCCCAGAATTTGGGGGGGGGTCTATGGCCTCATGTTGCCCCTCTGTTTCTTGGCGATTTAGAATCTCGATTGGATCCGGAGGCTGTTTCTTCTCCACGGTGGTGGAGCGCCTTTCTCGGTAGCGGCTATTGTGAGTGAGTATTTTCGAAACTATAGTCCCATTCCCCAGAATTTTGGATAGATCTATGGCCTCATGCTGCCCCTATTTCTTGGCGTTTTAGAATCTTGATTGGATAGGAGCGCAGGGGCTGAATGAGATGGAGCGAGGAGATAGTGCTTCAAACCGTAATGTCGCCCTCTTTTCTCTTTTAGCTGTTATCGAACTCGATTTGGTAGTGACTGTCGCTTACACTGCCGCTGCCTGCCATTGACAAAACAGGGGAGGTTCCGATTCTGCCACCACATTCGCAATTATAGTGGAATTTTTTCCCTGTAAAGCCAAGCTCGGTGATGGCAGTGTCCAAGACATTGATAGAGATACCACCGTGAGGTTGGATGTCGAGCTTGCAGATGTTGATCCCCAGGAATTGGAGAGCATGAAGGAGAAGGCCGTGGGCAATTTGGTGGAGAGAATTGGGGAGAGTATTGTTTGGGGTCCAGAACAAGAGGTATCTCTGCAATGTTTCGACAACTATTATGGTGAATATGTGAGAATTGAAGATGGAGAATCCATGGTTGCTGAAATTGATTGGCAAGAAGGGTGGGCAAGAAAACAAGTAACAAGTAACATTGATGCAGAGCTAATTGATCAGCAAACTCATTCCAGAGTTGGTTATGTGCCATCAAAGATGGCTGCACAGGTGGAAGATGATGAGTGGGTTTCACAAAAGAAGATGTTGGCATTGTTGACTGAACCGACTGTAGTAGCTGAAGATACAGGGATTGATGCAGATGGAGAGGAGGGAACCCATGGTGCTAGGAACATTGTTGTTGACGGGAATGTAGTGGAGTTGAATGAAAAAACAGATTTGGTCATTACACCAATATCTGACAATGATATGGCCGAAATGTTTGGCATTGAAGTGGATGACAAATATAAGAAGGATGATAGTTCTTTGCCTGCTGATGGTAACACAGGCCCTAGAAATGCAAATGAGGATGAAGAAGAGCTGATGAGAGAGGCTGCAGATGATGTGGATGATGCAGATGATAATGAGCTGGTTTGTTTGTATGACAAAGAGAACTCAATTATTGAGGTGGGAAAGTTGTGGCCAGGCATGGTTGAGTTTTGGATGTATTTCAGGACCTATGTAGCGAAAAAAGAATTTGATGCCAAGACTATGTGGACTGATCGAAAGAAATTTTATGCTCGGTGCAAAGGTTATGATGGTGGTGGCAATGCTTGCAAATGGTACATATCTGCCAAACTACAACCTGATGGAAGTACAGTAAGGGTAAATCAAATACCACACCAGCATACATGTATGACCACTTCACAGAGAGTTTCAAAGATGACATCCCAGCTTTGGATTACATAGAAGATTACTCCTATTTTAGCCAAGACTCCAAACACTACTGCAAAGAGGCTTAAAGTTGACTTGGAGAAGCTGTACCCCATCAAGCTGCAATATACCACAGTGTGGAAAGCAAAACAAAGGGCCATGAAATCATTGTATGGTGATTGGGAAAATACAGTTAGGATGTTGTGGAGATATACATTTAGTTTTAAAGCAGAGGTGGAGAAGAGGTCACCTGGAAGTGTGGTGGAGATAGATACAGAGGTAACAGAGGATGGCAAGGTTTATTTCAGCAAGTTTTTTATGTGTTTGAAGCCTTGCATAGATGGATTCAAAGAAGGTTGTCGTCCATATTTGAGCATAGACTCATCTTTTTTGACTGGAAAGTGGAATGGCCAGTTGGCTGCATGCAATGCTCTAGATGGACACAACTGGATGTTCCTAGTTGCAATAGGAATGCTTCAATCAGAGACATAGGCATCATGGATATGGTTCATGATGCAACTGAAAAGATGCATAGGGCCAGTTTCTCCTTTGGCCATCCACACAGATGCATGTAAAGGGTTGAAAAATGTAGTAAAAAAAGTTTTCCCCCATGCTGAGCAGAGGGGGTGCTTTGGACATATGTGGATGGATCTGATAAAAAAATTCAGAGGAGATGAATTTGGGCGCATGTGGCCAGCAACAAGATCCTACACTGCATGCACACATTCCTATCACCTTGGTAAGATATTGGCATCATGTAGTGATAATGAATTTGCTTCATGGTTGCACAACCACCATTCTCTGTGGTGGTACAGATCAGGTTTTAATAATGCCATAAAATGTGATCATATCAATAACAACTTGGCAGAAAGTTTCAACAACAAAGTGAAGGATTTGAAAGACTTGCCTGTGCATGACATGGTGGACCAAATAAGGATCATGATCGTGCGTTTGTGGGAGTTGAGAGAAAAAATTGCTAATATTTTGGAAGGGGACAAGCTTCCAGCAGTGGTACAACAGGTGGTCAACAGGAGTAGAAATCTTTCACATCTATCTATTGAGAAATCTTCCTTGTGGGGTGCTGAAGTTAGAGATACAAAGAGTGGCAAGAGGCATGTGGTAAATACTGAGTTGCATGAGTGCACTTGCCAAGAGTGGCAACAGACTGGAAAACCATGTGAGCATGCAATACTTTTTTGGCATCTAAACACAGGTGAAATATGCACCCATATTTGCATGAGTATTTTTCAGTACAAAAATTCAAAGTTGCATATGCAAGTCCAATTCCTGCACTGACTGGCCAATCTTAGTGGCCTGAGGTGGAAATAGAATTTACCTTGTGTCCCCCTGTCACTAGAAGAAAGGCTGGGAGGCCAAAACAGAGCAGATTCAAAGCTTCGTTTGAGAAAGGTGGTTGTAGTAAGAAGGGGGAAAAGGATAAGGAAAAGAATAAAAAACCCAAAAGGGATGAAAAAGGTAACAAAAATAGGTGCAAGTTGTGAGAGGTACTTGGGCACAGAGTTGGTTCATCCAAATGCATCTACACTCCTCAGAGGACAAAGTATGCTTATGTTACTGTTTTTGCAAGTTTTTGATTTTGCTACTTGTTCTAGTATCTAACCAAGTGAAATGCTTTATTTTTTAGGAGGAAGCATGCAGAAAAAGCCCCACCTCTTGTTGTTGAACAATGCTGGCCAGTGAAAAAAGCAAGACTTAATGGTTTTAGAAGGAAGAGAACTGAGCAGATAATGTCTGGTGACAAAGATATGGAGCAAACTGAAACTGTTACTACTGAACATGAGCTAACTGTTTCTGTTTTGGACGATGTGATGCATACTGAATCTGTTTTGCAGCGCTTAGGGCAATCTGAAACTCATTGCGTGATGATGCAATGTTGTCTTTATATGCAAATCTGCTTTGACAATGTGTGTTGCCATGTTTGGAGGTTGCCAAGTATTGAGTTGCAAACTGAAGAAGTTGAACAATGTGTGCCATCTACTCAATCTGCAGAAGTGTAAACTGATGAAGTGGGACATGGTCAGGTGCAAAAGTTGAGGCGGCCTAGTGGAGTTGGCACGAAAACCAAGAGTGTCAACATCAACAAACTGTGCGCCGTGGAACCAAACAGTGGAAAAAAGGAGAAGAAATCGAGTGGTAGAAAGAAGCAAAAGAAATAGAGTCGAAATCATTCAAATGTGATGTGATTTGATGTGAAAACTTAAGTTTGTTGTCATTTGATGTGAAAACTTATGTTCTTTGATGTAAAACTTATGTGCTATGATGTTGATTTGACTTGAAATTCAAATTCATTCAAATTTGAACCTATCTCCAATATTTTTGGAGTTCATTTGTTTGTTCTGTGATGTTGCACTGTTTTATATACTACTATGCACTTTAGTTCATAAATCCAACCCTTTTTGCAAAGTCCAACTCATAGTCAATGAAAATGTTGTCCAAACAGGCTCCAAAGTAAGGGAAAACGACCCCTTTTCTAAGCAAGTTTTTTTTCGACCTTCTCAAAATCATCCAAAAAGATTTTCTTAGCTTATATTATACCCATATAGGATCAATACAAAGTCTCACCTTTTTTTGAATAAGTATTCATATTATTAATTTATTTTTGAAAAAACACCCTTTAATACAAAGTCAGCAATAAAACAAGTTTAAAAATTTAAAATGCAAAAATAACTTCAGATCCTGCTTAGTCACTCCAAAATGAAGCTAAGGTGAGGTTTTTGATTTTTTTGCATTTTGAAAACCTCAAACCCTATTCTCACTCCTTTTCACTCTATGCAACCTCAGTCGAGATAGTCCAATTTGTGAAGGTTTTTTCATGCAAAGATCATTAGATCAAGTTTTTCATTTTATATCATAACTATGTAACATAACAAGACTATATGCGCAGGTTTTTCATTTTTTTAGTTTTTTTTTAATTAGTTATACACATTTGAATGTTCGATCAAACCTTTCAAAACACTGTTGACTGCCTCCAAAACCCGTCTAACACTAATGCCAAACGTCCACCGTCGATCTAACCCTAGCGCCAAACTGCGACCGTCGGATAGGCCTTCTAGAAGGATTCCGCGGGTGCAGCTGGGGCGATCCGTGGGAGTCCTGATTCTCCAATCTGATTGGCCACCTTTTTTTTCTATGACGAACAGATAACGTTGAGCGAGGGAGCATCTCAGTGACCGTTGGGCCGAGCGGATCGGGCCCGGCAGAGCCTGGCGTGCGTGCGCACGGCCACGTCGCATGCATGCGAGAGGGATGGGCCACCATGCATGCCATGCAACAGCGTCGCAGCCTAGCTATTCTGCTCATGAAGGCATCGACACACCCTAGCGATTTGCATGCACGCAGCGACGCAGTAAAGCAGCGGCAGGGGCGCAACGTATAGGTACGTCGCATCTAAGCTATTTTAACAAGTGCATGCACGAACCTTACACACGGAATGGATGCGTCGATGGTGCAGCTCCTTTTTCAGTGTCACGCGCGGATGAAGCCTTACCATCACCGCCGATGCAAGTCCAAAACGAAGCATCTCGCCTGTGCCGCCCGTGCCTCTTTGGATGCTCTGCCGCAATTAATTTTGCCACCGCGCACGGAGAAGAGAAAACGATCGAAGGCATCGTGTGCATTGACTATGGCTGCAACAAGGGCGGCTATAAAAGGGCACCATTTCCTCATCCCTCTCACACTCATCTCTCAAGCTGTAACGCCCTCGATGCGGCTATATCTCCCACGTGTCGAAGCACGACTTAGAGGCATAACCGCATTGAAAGCAATGTCGCAAGTGAGGTAATCTTCACACATCCCATGTAATACATTAAGGGAAAGAGAAACATAGTTGGCTTACAATCGCCACTTCACACAATTACAAGAATAAAGCATTACATCATCCAGATACAATCAGGGTCCGACTACGGAACCAAAATAAAAGAAGAACCCCAAATGCGACAAACGGTCCCCCGATCGACCCCAACTGGGCTCCACTACTGATCAACTAGAACAAAACAACACAAAGGGCAAGATCTTCATCGAGCACCTCCTTGAGCTTGGTTGCATCACCTGCTCGGTAACATAGGCACCTGCAAACTGGTTTTGAAGTATCCGGTGAGCCACGAGGACTCAAAGCAATCCCATTACCATGGGTATCAAGACTAGCAAAGCTTAAAGGGAAAGGAAGGGGTAAAGTGGTGAGGTTGCAGCAGCGACTAAGCATGATATGGTGGCTAACATACGCAAATGAGAGCGAGAAGAGAAACAAGCGGAACGGTCATCAACTAGCAATGATCAAGAGGTGATCCCGAACACCTACTTACGCCAAACATAACTCGAAACCGTGTTCACTTCCGGACTCACGAGAAGAGACCATCACGGCTACACACTCGGTTGATGCGTTTTAATTCGGATCAAGTGTCAAGTTGTCTACAACCGACATTAACAAATTCCCATCTGCCACATAACCGCGGGCACGGCTCTCGAAAGTTTATACCTGCAGGGTGTCCCAACTTAGCCCATGACAAGCTCTCGCGATCATCGAAGAATAGACCTTCACCCGAGACACTCCGATCGACTCGGTATCCCGTACATCAAGACATTTCGACAATGGTAAAACAAGACCAGCAAAGCCGCCCGAATGTGCCGACAAATCCGATAGGAGCTGCACATATCTCGTTCTCGTGGCACACCGGATTGTCCAAACTTCCGTAGGCCAGCCTAGAGTTGCCCCGGTACCACCGGCGGTCGACGGTTTGGACCAACACTCACGACGAGCATCGCCCGGGGGTAAAATAAGATGACCCTTGAGAGCGCAACTCCCAAGGGAAAAAGGGCTAGGTGAGGCAAATGGTAAAAGGCAATGTTGGGCCTTCTTTGGACAAGTTTTATTCAAAGCGAACTGTCAAGGGGGTCCCATAAATCACCCGACCGCGTAAGGGACGCAAAATCTGGGAACATAACACCGGTATGACGGAAACTAGGGCGGCAAGAGTGGAACAAAACACCAGGCATAAGGCCGAGCCTTCCACCCTTTACCAAGTATATAGATGCATTAATAATATAAGAGATATTGTGATATCCCAACATAAACCCTGTCCACCATGGAGAAATCTTCAACTTCACCTGCAACTAGCAACGCTATAAGAGGGGCTGAGCAAAGCGGTAACATAGCCAATCAATGGTTTGCATAGGAATGGTGTCAAAGGTTAGAGGTTCATGGCAATATGGGATGGCCGGACAAACAGTAATAGGTAGCGACATAGCGAAAGAACGAGGCAACTAGCATAGCAATGATAGTAGTGAGATCCAGGGTAGCGGTCATCTTGCCTGAAATCCCGCAAGGAAGAAGAACGAGTCCATGAAGAAGATGAACGGATGAAGCCGAACCAACCGTAGACGAACGAATCCTCACGATCACAACGAAACGGGAACTATCGAGAAGAAGCACACAACAAAGTAAACACACCACACATGGACAAGACATGATGCACAACAAGCATGATGCATGACCAAGCTACATGAAGCTACTCATGGCAAGAGATGATGCAAACAAGAACAACACATCAAGGCAAGTTTAAATGAGGCCGGGAACAACATATAACAATTCCGGTAAGTCCTCATATGCAAATTTCGAAATTGGTCCAGAACTGAATAAACCTTATGTTCAAGTTGTTAAACAGCAAGTTTAAGATGCACCATGATGATCTACACGAAATTCTAGTCAAGTTACATATAAAGTTCATTAGATTCGGAGCTACGGGCTAGAAGATATGAGCAAAACAAGTTAAACATGGCATTGATGCAAAAAGCACCCAAACATCAAGCAAACACACCAAAACAAGGATGCAACATGATAATATGAAGCTACATGCAAAAACAAGCAAGTTTCATATAGAGCACATTCAAAACGGAGCAACGGTTGCAACACATACACTCTATACAAGTCATAGCAACAATCATCCATAACAAAGAACTAGGCATCTTACAAGCATCAAAACAACATGCTACAGCATCCCAACATAATAACAAAAGGCATGATCATGAAGTACACGTAAAGCATAACAAAACATGAACACTGAGCTATCTCCAGAAACAACTAGAACATGCTCAAAATGACATGGAGATATTGCAAGTAATAACAATTTCAGACTTTAGCAGAAATAACATCAGGTTGCAATGTTTAGAGCTATCAAACAACATGTTACAGGAGCTTATCATGGCAAACAAAGGCATGGCATGAACCTACTAATAGCATATATCAAAAGACCCTTACTGACCATGAGCCAAAAAGGCACGGAAAATATGATGGCACCCATGTAAACATGGCAAGTTTTATTACAGATTTGAACATGGCAGAAACAACGATTAGTAGGCATGTTCGTGAGCTCGAACCACTCACTACAGAGCAATACATGGCATGGAAAGGCAACCAACAGTAAGAAGGCATGTTTATGAAGCTAAGCATGGCAAGAGCAAGTTCATAGCATACACGGATCAACTACAACGACCTCGTGAAAATTGAATCTCATGCAAACAATCTGTCAGGAAACATTTTCAAGCAACTTTAGAGCAAGAAATGAACATGTTCCAGCAGGCTATTATTGCAACCAAGAGCATGAATGGATAGAGCAAGACATTTATATCGAAACATGTTTATAGAGCATCTCCAGATTATGCACAGATTGATTAGTGGAAGCATGTTAACATGGCATAAAAATATAACAGAATCTGTCAGGAAAATAGCAACAGCAACTACCCTACTTTACAAGCTCAATGCACTCAGCACACAACTCACAAAAATACAAGGTCAACACCTCTGGAAAGATGGCATGGCCTAGTTCAACATTCATGTAGAGCTCATACTCATAGGATGCACACATAAATCATGGCAAAAATGACAAAAGAGCTCGAGCTGATAAGAGTCTGGAACTAACGATCTGAAGCCTACTTCCAACAGCATTTCGGGCATCAAGATGATCTCAAATGAAAATGATGCAATGGAATGAAATGATGTACTCTTCGAGGCGAACAATTTGACATATTATACGCGCAAAACGGAGCTACGGATGCAGAGATGTGATGCGATGAAAATGCATGAAAATGATAGAATTCTGGGGACTTAGAGATATTTCGGGGTCAACCTCGGGCTTGCACGGAAAACGACGACCACCGGAGAACCTCGCCGGAGAACGCGGGAGGCGGCGCCGGGGCGGCTGGACCGGCCAGATCCGACCGGATCAGCGCGCGGCGGAGGAGGGTGGCCGGGCGGCGTGATCCCGGCCTGAGCGGAGGCGGCGGCGCCGGGAGGAGCGGATGGCGGTGAACTCGGCGGGGCGGCGCGAGGAGGAGAGGCGGCGGCGCTGGGCGCGGCGACCATGGTCGCCGCCGGGCGTCGGGGCCATGGAGGCGAGACCCGGCGGCGCAGTGAGCAACAATCATGGCGGCGCGACGCCGGCGGCGAAGCTCAAGGGCGGCGGCGGCGACGCGACCGGGCGGCGGCGGAGCAGATCCGGCCCGCTGGCTCAAGCGCGAGGCGGCGGACAGGTGTCGCGCGGGAGTGGATTTGGCGCGCGGCGGACGTGTCCGGCGCAAGCGCGGACATGTCCATGCGCAAGCGAGGAGGAATAGACTAGGGTTTCGCCCGAATTTGGAGGAGGTGTTTATATAGGTAGGGGAGCTAGGAGGGTCCAAATGAGGAGCGGTTTTGCCACGCGATCGTGATCGAACGACCGAGAGCATGGAGGGAGTTAGGTGGGTTTTGGGCCACTTTGGAAGGGTGTTGGGCTGCAACAAAGAGGCTTGCGGTTACCTTAACTGTTGGAGTACCAAACGACCTCCAAATGGCACGAAACTTGACAGGCGGTCTACCGGTGCTATACCAAGGCCGCTTGGCAAGGCTCGGGCCATTCTGAGAAAGTTTAATACCCGCTCACAACAAGAGGGAAGAAGGGGACGCCGGATGACATAGGAGCGCCAGATTGCAAAACGGACAACGGGGAAAATGCTCGGATGCATGAAACGAACATGTATGCAAAATGAAATGCACATGATGACATGATAAAATGCAAATGATGACATGGCAAAATGCAACACGCAAGCAAATGACATGGCAACAACGGCGAATAACTGGCAGACACCTGGCGCAACGGTCTCGGGGCGTCACAACACTCCACCACTACGAGAGGATCTCGTCCCGAGATCTAGAATGGCACCGGAGGGAAAACGGAGGAGGAAGAGAAGAGGTAAAACTAAGTTGCTTCTTTGACCAATGAGTGAAACCATGAACCTTGAGAGGTTGAGCAATAGAAATGAAGAAAACAACGAAGATGAGCAAAGTTGAAAACACTCCGGTTAAATGGATAAGCAAGAAAAGAACACGATCCTCACAAAACGAGGTGATGGGTGAAGAACACAACATCACAATGCCTCCGGAAGAAAAAAATAGAAGATAGATCATTGGAATAACATAATGGAGAAGAAAATGACAACTTTTGCCACAAGTGAACTTGGAAAGCATCCTTGCAAGAAGATTAGAACGGAGTTGTTGGAAAAACCAACAACGAAAAGAACAAGCTTGTAGTGGGCTTATGGAAACATCTCAAAATTATGAGGTGACAACCGGCCACTGATGGAAACAATTGATTTGGTTGAGAACACCAAAGAGATGAAAAAAAACTTCTTTCACCAAGAGGATAGGAGATAACTTGGATCATTGATAAACACCACAAATAGCAATATTCCTTAGGGAAGGCTTTAGGTGAAATATAACCCAAGATAACTCCAACAAAGGGATTGATGGATTTAAAATACCTCATTCTTGACAACATGTGAATCATGGAACATGAACTCAAATTATCAAGAATGACATAATACCACCTCCAAAAGATAAGGTAGAGAGAATTGCACTCCGGATTACCATATGAAGAAAGCTTGAGCTCCTTAGGAAGGAATCTGGATGAAAACTTTGAGAAGGAATTAAATCCTTAATGAACCACCATAAGAATTGAAAATGAAAATAGCAAAGGCACAATTCACCGAGAAGAATTGGAAAACGAGTGAAGATATTTGAGGGGATTTAGATACATGAGAACGAAGAGACATGAACTGATTAGAGGATATTCGATTGATGCACCGGCAAGATAGGAGAATGATAACTGATAGCTGAGAATGCATAAACCTGAAATGATGGACTCCGGATGACAAACTGAGAAGACTCTTGAATATCTCCTGATGGGTGAAAAAGATTCTCACAATCGAAAACAATTTTGAGAGGATGGCAACAAGCTAGCACCATGAATCTTGAAGAGAATAGAGCAAGATTAACGAGAAATCCTTCTTCGGTCTTCAAATGATGAGAATGACAACGAAAAACACCACCAAGAATTATTGAGGCACACCGGAAGAATCAAAAGCGAAGAGGTTGAGCCAATCTATGAAAAGAAATTGAAAGATCTTGGAAAACATCTGACTGATGATATCTCATTCTTACGTCAAACTTGGAGAAGAATTTAGGATAGCTCCGGAATAATTAGAAGAGTCAGGTAAGATCCTGGGAAAAGACCTGTGGGTTAGGGCCCACTCAAAAGAAAACACCATTGAAAATGATTTAAAAGATATGTTGCACCGGTTGAATTAAATGGCTTGAATGAGATAACAACCTCGAAAGAGCTTAAACGAATGCAGAGTGGAAACACGAATCTTCGAGATATCTTGAGCACTCCGGAATAACAAATAGCGAGATGTAGAATGATAATGAGGTGCACCGGTATGAGAAAGCATTAGAAACGAGGAAAGAAATATGATGAATATCGAAAGCTTGAATAGGATCCACCGGAGAAGAAACAACAATGAAGGATGATGAACTTGAAGCTGTTGAGCATCTTCATGGGAAATCACCGGATAAGAACATTGAAAGAAAAGAATGAAGAGACTTCACATGAATAAATGGATACTTGATTAAGAAATCTGTGTCCTTGAAGAAAAAGGGTGGGTGGGCGGGAAAAAACAAAGGCCACTTGGGACGGTTGAAACAAACACCATTGAGAAAACTTAGAAATGATCTTGCGGATGGGGGGAATGATCGGATCCATTTGAAGAGAAGCACGCCGGTAGGAAAAGAATTAACATGACAATTTCGATTGTCGAGAAGGATTGGTATTCACATTCGAGTATGAGAACACCATTTCGGAAAGGTATGGAATCAACACTTGACTTCGAAGCAACTCGAATACCACAAATAAAACAAAACAAAGGATTTGGCTTGCAGAATAAGCCGGAACAAACATATGATAGAGATTTCGTCCGAAGTTTTCGTGGTGGGGCCTACACGGGCTCAATCGTGCAAAGACTATCATGTACAAGGCGATGCACATGACATACGAAGCGTCCCAGAGTCGGCATAGCCAAGGACTCTTTAAGACACAACGAGACCATTTGAAAACCAACCGTGAATAGGCGGACCACTAGACGTCGAACCCCAATTTCATATCATACATCCGTCGGAAAGATATCCTAAGAGCTACTTGAATTCCCACCTATGAAACTCCCGAAACTTTACGGTTATGCAATCTGGTGTTGGGGATACAGGGAGCAATATATATCTCACCCAAACTAACAATCCCTACATCCAAACAGTATCCATCCGTCAACACATAACCAAGAAACCTTCGAAATCGTTTACCTCAACCTTCAAAAGCATCCGTTATACGAGTCATGGCAATACTCCGTACTCACCTCGATCTCGGGTTAGCGGGTTATCTCACCAACAACGCATAAAAGAGATTTTCGATGTTGGCGTACTAAACTCGGTATTCCGTAATCGCAACGATAAAATTATGACGACAACACCTCGGAGCTCAACTCCCGGGACACCGCCACAACCCCTAAATGTCGAGGCACCAAGAACAATGTTCTCGTCATAAGAATATCGAACGATTCCAAGATACCCGCGATCCTAAAAAAAATTAGTGAAATTTGAGAAGAGAAGAGTCAAAACTCTACGTCAGGATACCTCACCGTAAAGGTCGAAGGACCGAGGAGTAAAAAGAATTCCTAACTCTCCGATATATATAATCCTAAATGACTCAAAACATTTTCTAGACACAACTCGCCACTAAAAGCGATCAAGCGGTGGGGCTCCTAAGGTCGGGAAGGCTCGATTACCAACTTGTATCGCCTCGATGCGGCTATATCTCCCACGTGTCGAAGCACGACTTAGAGGCATAACCGCATTGAAAGCAATGTCGCAAGTGAGGTAATCTTCACACATCCCATGTAATACATTAAGGAAAGAGAAACATAGTTGGCTTACAATCGCCACTTCACACAATTACAAGAATAAAGCATTACATCATCCAGATACAATCGAGGTCCGACTACGGAACCAAAATAAAAGAAGAACCCCAAATGCGACAAACGGTCCCCGATCGACCCCAACCGGGCTCCACTCTCGATCAACTAGAACAAAACAACACAAAGGGCAAGATCTTCATCGAGCTCCTCCTTGAGCTTGGTTGCATCACCGCTTTCGGTAACATAGGCACCGCAAACTGGTTTTGAAGTATCCGTGAGCCACGAGGACTCAAAGAATCCCATTACCATGGGTATCAAGACTAGCAAAGCTTAAAGGGAAAGGAAGGGGTAAAGTGGTGAGGTTGCAGCAGCGACTAAGCATGATATGGTGGCTAACATACGCAAATGAGAGCGAGAAGAGAAACAAGCGGAGCGGTCGTCAACTAGCAATGATCAAGAGGTGATCCCGAACACCTACTTACGTCAAACATAACTCGAAACCGTGTTCACTTCCGGACTCCGAGAAGAGACCATCACGGCTACACACTCGGTTGATGCGTTTTAATTCGGATCAAGTGTCAAGTTGTCTACAACCGGACATTAACAAATTCCCATCTGCCACATAACCGCGGCACGGCTCTCGAAAGTTTATACCTGCAGGGTGTCCCAACTTAGCCCATGACAAGCTCTCGCGATCATCGAAGAATAGACCTTCACCCGAGACACTCCGATCGGACTCGGTATCCGGTACATCAAGACATTTCGACAATGGTAAAACAAGACCAGCAAAGCCGCCCGAATGTGCCGACAAATCCGATAGGAGATGCACATATCTCGTTCTCGGCACACCGGATTGTCCAAACTTCCGTAGAAGCCAGCCCAGAGTTGCCCCGGTAGCCACCGGCGGTGACGGTTTGGACCAACACTCACGACGAGCACGGCCCGGGGTAAAATAAGATGACCCTTGAGAGCGCGACTCCCAAGGGAAAAAGGGCTAGGTGAGGCAAATGGTAAAAGGCAATGTTGGGCCTTCTTGGACAAGTTTTATTCAAAGCGAACTGTCAAGGGGTCCCATAAATCACCCGACCGCGTAAGGGACGCAAAATCCGGGAACATAACACCGGTATGACGGAAACTAGGGTGGCAAGAGTGGAACAAAACACCAGGCATAAGGCCGAGCCTTCCACCCTTTACCAAGTATATAGATGCATTAATAATATAAGAGATATTGTGATATCCCAACATAAACCCTGTCCACCATGGAGAAATCTTCAACTTCACCTGCAACTAGCAACGCTATAAGAGGGGCTGAGCAAAGCGGTAACATAGCCAATCAATGGTTTGCATAGGAATGGTGTCAAAGTTAGAGGTTCATGGCAATATGGGATGGCTGGACAAACAGTTAATAGGTAGCGCAGCATAGCGAAAGAACGAGGCAACTAGCATAGCAATGATAGTAGTGAGATCCAGGGTAGCGGTCATCTTGCCTGAAATCCCGCAAGGAAGAAGAACGAATCCATGAAGAAGATGAACGGATGAAGCCGAACCAACCGTAGACGAACGAATCCTCACGATCACAACGAAACGGGAACTATCGAGAAGAAGCACACAACAAAGTAAACACACCACACATGGACAAGACATGATGCACAACAAGCATGATGCATGACCAAGCTACATGAAGCTACTCATGGCAAGAGATGATGCAAACAAGAACAACACATCAAGGCAAGTTTAAATGAGGCCGGAACAACATATAACAATTCCTAGAAGTCCTCATATGCAAATTTCGAAATTGGTCCAGAACTGAATAAACCTTATGTTCAAGTTGTTAAACAGCAAGTTTAAGATGCACCATGATGATCTACACGAAATTCTAGTCAAGTTACATATAAAGTTCATTAGATTCGGAGCTACGGGCTAGAAGATATGAGCAAAACAAGTTAAACATGGCATTGATGCAAAAAGCACCCAAACATCAAGCAAACACACCAAAACAAGGATGCAACATGATAATATGAAGCTACATGCAAAAACAAGCAAGTTTCATATAGAGCACATTCAAAACGGAGCAACGGTTGCAACACATACACTCTATACAAGTCATAGCAACAATCTGTCCATAACAGCAACTAGGCATCTTACAAGCATCAAAACAACATGCTACAGCATCCCAACATAATAACAAAAGGCATGATCATGAAGTACACGTAAAGCATAACAAAACATGAACACTGAGCTATCTCCAGAAACAACTAGAACATGCTCAAAATGACATGGAGATATTGCAAGTAATAACAATTTCAGACTTTAGCAGAAATAACATCAGGTTGCAATGTTTAGAGCTATCAAACAACATGTTACAGGAGCTTATCATGGCAAACAAAGGCATGGCATGAACCTACTAATAGCATATATCAAAAGACCCTTACTGACCATGAGCCAAAAAGGCACGGAAAATATGATGGCACCCATGTAAACATGGCAAGTTTTATTACAGATTTGAACATGGCAGAAACAACGATTAGTAGGCATGTTCGTGAGCTCGAACCACTCACTACAGAGCAATACATGGCATGGAAAGGCAACCAACAGTAAGAAGGCATGTTTATGAAGCTAAGCATGGCAAGAGCAAGTTCATAGCATACACGGATCAACTACAACGACCTCGTGAAAATTGAATCTCATGCAAACAATCTGTCAGGAAACATTTTCAAGCAACTTTAGAGCAAGAAATGAACATGTTCCAGCAGGCTATTATTGCAACCAAGAGCATGAATGGATAGAGCAAGACATTTATATCGAAACATGTTTATAGAGCATCTCCAGATTATGCACAGATTGATTAGTGGAAGCATGTTAACATGGCATAAAAATATAACAGAATCTGTCAGGAAAATAGCAACAGCAACTACCCTACTTTACAAGCTCAATGCACTCAGCACACAACTCACAAAAATACAAGGTCAACACCTCTGGAAAGATGGCATGGCCTAGTTCAACATTCATGTAGAGCTCATACTCATAGGATGCACACATAAATCATGGCAAAAATGACAAAAGAGCTCGAGCTGATAAGAGTCTGGAACTAACGATCTGAAGCCTACTTCCAACAGCATTTCGGGCATCAAGATGATCTCAAATGAAAATGATGCAATGGAAAGAAATGATGTACTCTTCGAGGCGAACAATTTGACATATTATACGCGCAAAACGGAGCTACGAATGCAGAGATGTGATGCGATGAAAATGCATGAAAATGATAGAATTCTGGGGACTTGGAGATATTTCGGGGTCAACCTCGGGCTTGCACGGAAAACGACGACCACCGGAGAACCTCGCCGGAGAACGCGGGAGGCGGCGCCGGGGCGGCTGGACCGGCCAGATCCGACCGGATCCGGCGCGGCGGCGGAGGAGGGTGGCTGGGCGGCGCGCCTTGAGGCGGAGGAGCGGCGGCGGCGCACGGCCGGAGTGAAAGCATGGCGGTGAACTCGGCGGGCGGCGAGGAGGAGAGGCGGCGGCGCTGGGCGCGCCGATCATGGGTCGTCGCCGGGCGTCGAGGGCCATGGAGGCGAGGACCAGGCCTTGAGGCAGCAGCAATCATGGCGGCAGCAACCGGCGGCGGCAACGCATGCTTGGGCGGCGGCGCGACGCGACGCGACCGGCGGCGGAGCAGATCCGGCCCCCAGGGCTCAAGGCGCGGAGGCGGCGGACAGGTGTCATGTGAGAGTGGGCGAAGCGCGCGGCGGACGTGTCCGGCAAGGTCTGGACATGTCCGCCGGCGAGAGGAGAATAGACTAGGGTTTCGCCAATTTGGAGGAGGTGTTTATATAGGTAGGGGGAGCTAGGAGGGTCCAAATGAGGAGCGGTTTTCGGCCACGCGATCGTGATCGAACGACCGAGAGCATGGAGGGGAGTTAGGTGGGTTTTGGGCCACTTTGGAAGGGGTGTTGGGCTGCAACAAAAGAGGCTTCTGCGGTTACCCGGTTAACCGTTGGAGTACCAAACGACCTCCAAATGGCACGAAACTTGGCAGGCGGTCTACCAGTGCTATACCAAGGCCGCTTGGCAAGGCTCGGGCCATTCCGAGAAAGTTTAATACCCGCTCACAACAAGAGGGAAGAAGGGGACGCCGGATGACATAGGAGCGCCAGATTGCAAAACGGACAACGGGGAAAATGCTCGGATGCATGAAACGAACATGTATGTAAAATGAAATGCACATGATGACATGATAAAATGCAAATGATGACATGGCAAAATGCAACACGCAAGCAAATGACATGGCAACAACGGCGAATAACTGGCAGACACCTGGCGCAACGGTCTCGGGGCGTCACACAAGCCTCCTCCGCTTCTTCTTTTCGAGCCAAATCCACCACTCGAGCCACCATGCAGTTCAACGGCCCTACCTACTGTCGCCCTCGCACCGTGCCGAAGAGGGAGTACCCGGCCGAAGTCTTCGTTGAGAATAGCCTGAGGGTGTGGGCCATCTCAAGGTGGAGGGGCCCTAGAGAGTTGACTCGCTTCTTCCTCCAAGCCGGCCAGGGGCGGACCCAGGACAAAAATGTCCCGGTGTCCTCGTGTACATCACATACACGTGCATGTGGTCCACAAGCAATACTATGAATAATTATGTGGTCCACAAGCAATACTACGAATAATTATGTGGTCTTCATTTTCTATACAAAACCGCTATGGAATATACATTTAGCATCTATATAAGGCAACTACTCCCTCCGTCTAGGTGTGTAAGTCATCTTACGAAAACCAAATAATCCCAAAACACTTAGGCGCGGTATATTAACTCTCATCTCGTTTTTTGTTTCGTGACATATCAACCAATAAGAGATGTGGGTCATGCATGCTTTAAATGATTTGAGACTACCAAACACGACATGCATTGGTCAGTTCGTTGCATGCATTGTTATTAATTAGCAAAAACACATTAAGTTCTCTCGTTTTCCCCTTCACCTTGGTCACGGTGCGCAACGTAAGATGACTTACACACCTAGACGGAGGGAGTAACAGTAATTGAGGTAAAAAACAATAATATTTCCTCGTACTAGCAACCCGTTTAATAATTGCATCCATGCAGTTATAATGACACTTAGCTACTTTCACACTCAACGTTCGATCAGTTTCATTTTTCTTCTTTGTAAACGAAAAGAAAAACTAGTTTGCAAGGCATTAAATTTTACCCTGATACCTGTACATGAATTTGTGGTCTTGTATATAAAAATGGAGGTAGTTACATACTAGACACAACGAAAAAATCAACAGTAAAAATAGACTTGATCGAACCAAAATTGTATCTGCAAAATTGGTAAATCATTGTGAAATTTTAAAAATCACATGAATCCAATTATCAAACATATATGGGTCACTGTATTTTATATTGGAAAAACACATTAAAGCAATTCTCAAATAGAAGTGAAAATCTCCCCAAAAAATTATTGTATACCCATGAATATTTTTTAGGATACCCACGAATATTGTTAAAAATTAATAAAGTAGAGTGTGGTTTTGCCTCAAGAAAATCTGCCAAAAAATTTGAAACACAGTAATCCAATTCTCAATTGTAACTAACTTAAAATTCAAAATACTAGGCATATTGTTTATGTATTTAGGAAACAAAGATTAGAGCAAATAGAAGCGCACCCATGAGAGAAAATGGTTTTTTCATCAACGATCTTTTTTTTGAAGTTTCCATCAACGATCTGGTGAGTGGACTAGGGCGATGTCTGATACGCCACGAAGATTCGCTAGTAAATCGCCGAGCGAACGACCGGGCGAGGGCGACGCTGCGACGAATCGGTGCAGGAGGAGCCGAGAAGCCAGCACACTGAATGTGCACGTACATTTACAAACAAATCTGAATGATAAAAAATCAATCCGATCGATCCGATAAAAAAAACAATCAATCCGATCATGTGCCTCCACGTGCGTGCGTAACCACGTAGCTGATTGGGCCGCTCCCGCGCGCCGTCGTCGGCCTAACCAGTGTCCTCGGACCAATTTTACCGGTGTCACGCTAGTACCTGACTTATATGCATCTAACGTAACGGAAAATTTACGGTGTCTGTGACACACCGAGCAATCGATGGGTCCGCCCACAAGCGGCTACCGCCACCTCCCTCCGGGCACTCCGCCCATGTTCCACCTCCACGAGGTGTACGATGGGGCCGCCGTCAACGACATCGTCATCGGCCTCTACGTTACCTTCACCAACCCCTACGACGCTTACCACCTCCTCGGCCAGGTATTTTGGTGTGGATGCAAGTTCATCGTGTTCACCACCTACAACATCTTCACCAACTTCCACCACATCTTCCCGCGGCCAACGGCATGCACACCCTCCCCTACCAGATACCGGAGAACGACGAGTGAGGGGCGCCGGCTAAGGAGGGGCCAAGGAGTTGTTCGAGTGTTCTGTTGGCCGAGTCTTTCTATCTAGCTTGTGTTGTGTTGGTTCGGGCGTGTGTGCCCGTGTCTTCTATCTAGTTTTAATTATTTTCCTTTCATGTTTTATGCACTATATGTTGTAAGGGGATGCCCCTCTATATGTTGTAAGAGGATGCTACTAGGGTACCCGACGCCCATCTATCGTGCTATCTATTAATGTATTTTTGGGCCTAAAGTTTCTTCATTGCATTTTATTTATGTGGCCATGTGAACTTAAAAATGCACTAAAACATGATCCAATCATAAATGTTATTGTTAGCACGTGTCTAGTTAATTATTTTCCTTTTATGTTTTATGCACACGAGTAAAAACTTTGAAAACACCATAGCACAAACAATTTTTTTTTAAATGGTGCTTGGTTCAAATACTCCCTCCGTGCAGGTGCATAGGGCACCTAAGAAAAAGCTCTGTAATTTAGGTTCCATCAGGCCCACCTCGTTGCAATCTCTTGCCTAATCACCGTCGGTTTCCTATGCATGCATTGGATATTTCCCTCTTTGCCAGCCATCCACAATTAATCACGGGAGGAAACAAGCGGCAGTTAATGCATATTACAACTTACACTTCCCAACACACCAGGACGGAGGAAGTAAACTACTAGAACCAAACAATTGCAATGTTTTTGGTTCACAAAGACAACAAGTTAGACTGCTAACTAGAACCAACCTTTTGTTTTAGCCGAAACAACACGGGACCCTATCATCGGACACGATAGCTTGTGCATAAAAATAGCTCAAATAATTATCAGATGAGTTATCTCAAAAAAGATGACTGCAGGAAGCTTAAAATTTGTGAAATAACCTAAGCCGAAAAGATATATCGATGTCAATGACCGTGTGCATTTTTTTTGCACTAGCTACACCTTTTTATCAATGGGCCTGGATATATTCTATCCGGCCCTGCCTACCTTCTATATGGGCCTGGCCTTTTCGTGCAACTGTCGACGAGCCTTTTTTTTTCCTTTTCTCCCTCTACCACTGAAACTGCCCCTGAAATTGAAACTGATGACGAACTGCAGAACTGAAAAAACGGGGCCGAAATAGAGTGGAGAAGACATGCCGAATTCGTACAACGCAACACTTTTATTCAAACATCCATATCATTACGATTACAAATGATGCCCAATCTATTCACTAACGACTAATTATCATCACATAAACAAATGCGAGAGCAATTACACAAACATAAAAAATTCCGGCCATCAAATTGCCCTGCTTCTTCAATTCTATGAGTTTCTTCATCTGCTTGTTCAGCTTCTTCAGCTCTGCCGTCCCTCCTGCATCCCCCACAGTAGCACCAATGGAATTGCCAGATCCAGGGGCCCCAGATCCAGACGGGCCCGATCCAAACTTCTCCGCCTCCAATGGTAAATCGAGCTCCCCTGATGCACACTCCAGTTGAATCTGCTCTATGTACTCATCTAGCCACTAAAAATGGGCGCATTGTTTCAATTTCTGAAATCGGAAAGATAAACCCTAAATCCCAAATCCGATGAAAAATATGAAATTGGAAGACAAAAACCAAAAATTGCATATTAAGAAGTAAAATCTCATATTTCCCTGCTCTGGTTTGCTCTCGCATTTCACGAATTGCCGCCCAAGGTTGCCATTCTTGTTGGTCGTTGTGACTAGCCGCTTCAGGGGTGCGGTACGTTGGCATGCAGGGCACCTTGTCATGGGCACTGCGCCATAGCGCTGCCATGAACGGCGGGAGGCTGAAGTAGAGCTCGACATTGCTAGGTCGCGGCCCGAAACGGCGTTGTTGCGCGTCATCGCCGGAGAAGAAGAACAACAACGGTTGGGGAGCGGGGCGAGGATGGGGGGCGGGCTCGGGTGCTGCACGGCTCGGTGTCCTCTTTTGTACCAATGCTGAGCTGGATAAGTTAGTGGGTCCCATGCTGTGGGTCCCGCTTTGTTACGTAGGGGCTCACCTGATTCGAGTTTTAAACATGTGTCTTTGGATTAGGCAGCAGTGTCGCACGGCAGCTATTTTTTCTAACGCAGATGTCGCATGAGAGCCATTACAGTCAACGACGTCGCATAAGAGACAATTCAACTCAACGACGTCGCATGGGAGCTACTTGCCCGTTCTTGGCCCTTGAGTAGGAACTCCGGGCACTTCTTCTTCCGCACTGCAGCCGACGGCTTGCCGGACTTGTCGAGCAGCGTGAACGCGAACTTCACCCCGACGCGCTCGATGGCCTGTAGCTTGCTCAAAAGCACGAGGTTGAGCGATGTACTCCACGGGGAGAAGCGCACGGCCCAGTCGTACCCGCCGAGGGCGAAGGTGTCGGACTGGAAGGACTCCCCGACTCCGGCCATCGTACGAGCCAAGGAGTAGTCTTCGACCTTGAAGTCGAAAACTCTTCTTGCGGCGACAGTGAGGCTCATCCGGTTTGGCTTCGCCATTAGAGAGAAGGTAAAGGTTGTTGGGCTGAGCCGTAGACTGCGCTGGTGGAGCACTATAAATAGGTGATGTGGATACTACGTGAACAAGTCGTCGTGTACCGCGGCGCCAACGAATGGGAGCGTCCGCCTCTTGGGGACTCGCGGACAGCTGGTTGCTCGGTTGACAAGGAGCCCGAAATCATAAAGGGCGACGAAGTTTGACTCGTAGCTCAAAATATTAACTCTGATTTGCAATTTTTGGGTTGGATGTTCGACGCTCAAAACATTGACTTGAGTACAGGCTTTGGAATTTCATTTCAAATTCAGAACCTCCACTCGGAAATGCATAAATCTCACGTTTGAACTTGGAGTCAAGCTCAATGTCTGGGATTTTGAGTACTTTTCTCGAAAAGCAGATAATTCAGATTCCCGTTAGAATAGATGATGCACGCAACTACCATAAATTGAGCAATGGAACAAAATTTGAGTTTAGATGCGCAGAAGTTAATCGAACGGATTTGTCCCAGTGCCTTTTTGGTCGTCTGAGAACAGAGACGGTGCAGCGCACAGCGAAGCAGTCTCCATGGACGTACTTCCCGAGATCCTTCTCGCACATGAAACCGTCGAAGCCCTCCTCCTGGCCCTCGAAGAACTTCTCCCGCAGCGCGGCGGCCGGCGCCTCGCCGGACTTGTCGAGCAGCGTGAACCCGAACTTCACCCCGATACGCTCGCCGGCTTGCATCTCGCTCAGCAGCGCGAGTTTGAGCGATACACCGAGCGCAGGCAAGAGGCGCACGGCCCAGTCGTACCCGCCGACGGTGAAGGCGTCGGACCGGATCCGGCCATCTCTCTGGCCATGGAGTAGTGTTCGACCTTGAAGTACAAAACTCTTGTCGCGGCGACGGTGAGGCTCAACATCAGAGAGCAGGGAAGTCTTTTTTTTTCGTACATGGGAGGGTTGTTGAGCTGCTGTCGATTGCGATAGATAGCACTATAAACAGGTGTATTTTCATTTTTGTTTACTTACATGAATTTTGCCGCACGAACCAAGGAGGAACTCCTCGTGTACCGCTTCGTCACCGTGGTGTAAATATGCCAACGAATGGAAGCCGGCGCCCCTTCGGCACTCGAGACCAGCTGGTTGCTTGGTTGACGAGGAGCCGAAACGACAAAGAGCGACAAAGTTTGACTCGAAGCCCAAGAGTTGACTCAGGTTCTCATTTTGGGCTGGATGTTTGAAGTAGTACTACTCTCACACCGTACTCCTATGTACGTACATTCAAACATACAGCCCAAAAATTGAAACCTCCACTCGGAGATGTAAATTTCAAGTTTTCTTTTTTAGAAAAATAGGAGAGTTTAAATTTCTCAGGCTATGTGTTAAATGACGCGCACAACTACCATAATTTTGAGAAATGAAGCTGAATTTCAAGTTTAGAAACGCAAAAGTCTGTAAAACTAAGAAATTTGCATGTTCACAAACAACACTTGTAAACACAGACAGCGACAAAGTTTGACTCGAAGCCCAAGACATTAACTCAGGTTCTCATTTTTGGGCTGGATGTTTCAAGTAGTACTACTCTCATCACGGGAGAATATCACATGCTACCATCATTTAAGTTATACCATGATACCAGTTTGAAAAATTCAACCTTAGATTTGTTAAAAATTTCAAAAAAAATGTGAATGTTCATCACATATATGTCTACCTCCTCTAAAAAATTCAGATCAAAATGTGAAATACACGAAGAGAAACAAAAAAAAGAAATCCAACATGAATAGTGTCAATAAAGACAAACTGATGAACAGTGTCAAAAACGGCACTATTCACATCCAGATTTGTCTTTTTTGTTTCTCTTTGTATACTTCACATTTTGATCTGAATTTTTATGGGAGGTAGACATATATATGATGAACATTCGTAATTTTTTTCAAAAAAAATTGACACTTCTAAAATTGAAAATTTTCAAATTGGTATCATGGTATCACCTGAATGATGGTATCACGTGATATTCTCCCCTCTCATCACACATTACTTCAAGTTTGAAGTAGCAATTTTCAATTAAAATTTGAAAACCTCCGCCCGGAAATGTAAGTTTCAAGTTGGGGATTTTAAGTTTTATTTTTTTGGAAAAAAGAGGAGAATTTACATTTTCTCAGGCTATGTGTTCGATGATGCACACAGTTACCATAATTTGGAGAAATGAAGCTGAATTTCAAGTATAGAAACACAAAAGTTTATAAAACTAAGAAATTTCCATGTTTACAAATAACACTAGCAAGAATAGCGCCCTCTTATTCAAGTGGCTTCTAAGCAATGTTGCTTCGAAATAGACACTTCCAAATTCTTTGCCAAGGTTCTCTCTCTATGGTTGGCGCCGTGTAACGCCCCGGACAAATCCACCGGTTACTGGCCGTTACTCCTGACGGGATCTAGACTAACCCCATAGATCAACACTAGTTTTTCCTTCACTTTTTCCCCTCACTCGTGCACATCTGGGATCAACTTCCCGGTTGGTCACTCATCCTAAATTGATATAAGCCGAGCACGCTTAACTTTGGAGTTCTTTCCGATGGACTCCCGAAAAAGAAGGAATTCTTTGTTGACATGACTAGTCTATCATCCCTAATAAGTCAGGCTCTCACATGCCGTGTCTTGGTGAAATTGTCTCCTAAAATCAAAGTTTTCAGCCTCGAACGTAGCATGCCCGACAAATTCCTACTCGTTCAGCCAGGGGCGAAGCCATGATTTGAACATGGGGGGGGGGGGTGAAAAGGCAAAATGATCAACTAAGACATAAAAAGTTGATATCTAGATGAGCTTTAGCAAAACTGACATAAAAACCACAACATATCGAGTGTCAATATAGCGTCTGTTTAATATATTTCCTGGTAGACAAATCTTCATTTGATATGAATTTTGGTGTTTTCTACCACATGTGCGACGTATGGCAACATATGTTTGTCTATAAAAACGAAAGTGCATTCATATTAGTATATAAACCAATGAATTTATTGTTGGTATGTTCTATTTTTTAACAATCACCGGGGGCCTGGTGTGTTCTTTTAACTGTATGTAGGTACTACTCATTTATTGTTGTTCAAGCGCTCTTGCTGGTTTGAAATCTTAAGGCCATCCGCTTGAGAAAAATTGTTGCTTGCCTACAAGTCTTCGCACCCGGGGCCCTACCAACTTACTAGATTAGAGGAAATACTGCCCCTAAGAACTAGCGCCCCAGAACCCAATCGTTGTTGAGCCCTTGATTCAATCTGAAGAACTTGACACTAATCTTGCCATCGCGTACGGACGACGGGAAACCCTGACCTCGGCGTCCCGAGTGATTGCCCTTCTTTGACCCTTATTGCTCAACAGGAGAGCGGACGACTAACGTGTTCCACTCATTGAACAGGGGCTATGGACGGTCCGTGACCCCTGGATGTCGAAGGCGTCCTTGGGGTGATCTGGTAGTTCCTATGGGTTGGAGACTGAGGGTTAGTCCAAGATGTGGAACAACAGAGTTTTCTTTTAGAGAAACATTATTGTTATGGGGATGTACACGCGGTAGAAAAATTACGCCAATCCATTGGAATTGATAGAATTATAGATGTCTTTGATTTTCACTGGAGACTGGGTATCAATGGACCGTCATTAGAATCTATTTTATTGATAATGACATCTCTTATGTCAATAAGACCAAATAGATGGATATTAAATTATAGGAAGTGCTAGGAAGTGAAATATAATGAAATGGAGCCGCTCTGGGCTTATTCCTCACATACGTTAGTGTTTCTTCTCCGAGAAAAGAAGTTGATGACTCGTAGGCCTTTCATCTCCACGTGACATTGCTCCATCGGGCTTCCGCCCCTTGCGGAAAATGTTCCATTGCCGCTTCCCATACGAGTCAGGGCCGTGTCTTAGTCCCAGTCCGGGCCTTGGTAAGCTATCACCTCACCAACTAGTTAATCAGACACAAGCCCCTCCTTGGGTGGGGAGCCGATAAGAACCTACTTCAGAGATCCGTCTAATCCGCCCCAACGAACGAATTTGAGAAGGATCGAAGCCCGGAAAACTAACCTAAAGAAGAAGCATCGCCAGTGTCGTAGCCAGGAACTTCCCACGCCCCGGGCCAGCCTTTGGGCTACAATGAATACTGTAGCTACAGTATGATAATACTGCTACGGTCAACATTGTGTTCACTTGCTACGCCCTAGGCCATGGCCCGGGCAGCCTGGGGCTTGTCTACGCTCTTGAGCACCGCCATCAGTCCGAGGGCCCGCCTCTACAGAGATGAGTTTTCCCCGTTGTCTGACAAAACCCGTGGAATTTGAGCTTTCAATTAAAATTCAAATCTCCTACCGTCCAGCAGTCCTAGCGGTCGAGATTGCCAAGATACAATCTCAATTCTTGAAATTCCATACTCACATACTGTTGTCCAAACGACGTGACGCATCCGAACGGCGTGCTATTGAAAATTTGAATAGAATTACACAAAGCAAGCCTGTCGATTTCCTTTTTTGGAAATCAAGTTGGTGGAAATTAACCGTTACTTCTTAACCCCAAATCATTCCTACGCAGCAGTACTAGTTGCTTCTCAGAGCAGAACGCACGCTCGGGCCTCTACAAGCGAGGCACCAGAATATCGCCGCCTAATCGTGCCGCCCCCAAATTACTCTCCACTAACCCCGAATATACCCCCGGGACGGGACGGGGCGGGCGGGTCGTATCCAGCCGGCTGCCTGTGTGCCGTAGAAATTAGAGCAACGCGACGCGCCCAAGCAGAAAGAAACAGGGGCAGGAAGGAATGCCGACCCCAAATCCAGGCGTCGCCCGGATTTTATTAATAGAAAAAGGCACGCCACCCAGACCCAACCAAACCAGACCATACCCCAGTCGTAGTGGTGGAGCAGAGCAGTGCAGAGCCGGATCGGCCGTAGCCGTACTCCAGCGAGTAGCGTAGGCGTAGCGACCACCACCACTCCACCAGACCAGCAGCAGCGGGCAGCCGAGCCGAGCCGGGGCGCGCGTGAGGAGGAGAAACCAAAGCCCCCCATCCCCTTCCCCCCTTCCCCTCCCCTCCCGCTTCCCCACCCAGGCAGGCCAGGGGCCAAGGGAGGGAGCCCAAACAAAAAACCACCAGGGGAAGAAGGGAAAGACACACGCCACTGTGACCAAACCCTAGGCCGGCCGCGATGCGCAAGGCGAGGCCGCCGCAGCCCCAGCCGCAGCCGTCGCAGCAGTCGCCGGAGATCCGGTACCGCGGCGTGCGGAAGCGCCCCTCGGGCCGCTACGCCGCCGAGATCCGCGACCCGGCCAAGAAGACGCCGATCTGGCTCGGCACCTTCGACTGCGCCGAGGACGCCGCCCGCGCCTACGACTCCGCCGCCCGATCCCTCCGCGGGCCCACCGCCCGCACCAACTTCCCGCCCTCCTCCGCCACGCAGCCGCCGCCGAGGCCCCCTCCCCCCGCGGCCGCGGCCGCCGCCACCTCCAGCCAGAGCAGCACCGTCGAGTCCTGGAGCGGTGGCGGGCCCCGCGCCCCCGCCAGGGCCCGCAACGCCGCCCGAGCGGGCACGGCCGAGGAAGGGGAAGAGGACTGCCGCAGCTACTGCGGCTCCTCGTCCTCCGTCCTCCTCGAGGAGGGCGCGGACGACGCGGCCGCCTCCCGGCCCCCGCTGCCCTTCGATCTGAACATGCCGCCCCCGCAGGACGGGGCGCTTGACGCCGAGGCCGATCAGATGACCTGCCGGTACGACACGCTGCTCCGTCTCTAGCTCCACGACGACGAGAGCAAGGATTCGTGGGAGGGGAACTGGGAAAAGGAACGAGAAAAGCGCTTGCCCCCGCTCCACTCCGGTCCGTCTTCCGATGATCTCGTGGTGTTCTCTCTTTGCTAGAAATGGATAATTCTTGCCACTTTTTTTTCTTACTTTCTTTCCTTCTTCTTCTTTTTTTCTTCTTACCACTTTGATTCGATATGTGAATAATTCAGTCATGTAAGCTGCGAGCAAGGAAATCTGAGCTTTTCCTTATCTTTCTCTGTGGTATTTCGAGAGTGATTTGCTGCTGTTGTTGTTTCATTAATTGGAAAAGGTAATCGAAGGAATGAGGAGAAACTATTTATACACATACATCCGCTGATTGCCACCGCTTCACCATTTCAAATCTGTATGGCCATTGCAAGTGCTGAAATGCAAACCATCATACTCCCTCCGTCCGGAATTACTTGTCATCAAAATGGATGTATCTAGAACTAAAATACATCTAGATACATCCATTTCAATGACAAGTATTTCCGGACGAACGAAGTATGTAGCAAGCATCATGAATACTAGGATTGTCTCAGTTTTAAGATGCACAAATGCTGAAATGCAAATTATCATTATGTGAATGTCTCAATAAGTTGTATATGAATTAGAGATCAGTTCTATACATGGAGATGCAGCTGCTACTTGCTACTGCTGTCTCATCTAAGTTTGTGTATCTAAGCTAAACGAAGAATACATAGCAATGTCACAAGTGCCTGAATTGTTAAAGGTATGTGTGCATTGCAATTGCAAGTTTGATGGATAGCATTATCTGAAATTTCTAACCGAAATGTTGATTTTTGCAGCGTTTCTTCTTTCAAGGTACCAGTGTTACTTTAGAGAAAAGGCTGCTGATGTTATATCAATAGTTTTGAGTTTTGCTGTTCCTTCGAAGCACTCGTGTATAAGAGCCATTGCTTCACTGGATCATATTTTGTAGGCTTGAAGCAATATCCTTTGAATAACCGGGATGGGAATGTAGACCCTTTTGTCAAGTGCAGACTTGCGGGTGCATATAGTTTTGGCTGTCACATTCGGAGGAGCCACAGACGTGTGATGCTCATCCTTGTGCTTGACCACCATTCTCCTCATATGCACAAATACATGCACATTTCTCCTCCTCATTGTGCTCGTTCCTCATGATGTGATTTGTGCACTTCAAAGCAGGAGGTTGAAGTGAAATTGGGGTGTCCTAGCTGATTGGCGCACTGTAAAGTGGATGCAACTGTTCCTTTTGGGGTACCATGATTTGCTGCCTGTGTAGTTTCTTCTCCAGGATTGGGATAAATCGGCCATGTCCATACCCTGCTTGGAACATAGAGGCATACAGAAAACTCCAATTGGAGATAAAACATTGTTGACTTGTAGTAGTTGGAAATTTCTTCCCATGTTGACAGGCCCAAGAAAAGGTAAACCAGGATATGCATATACCGATGCATTGACTTGGACTTCATTTGTTTATGCTGTGTTCTTGACCTTTTTGCTGGTCCTTGTAAAGCCAGAATTAGTAGTGTGGGAGAACCGGTAGCTCCCTTGTTGGTGCAGACTTTTCTCGTCACTCTGTTTGCTGCAGGCTTTTCAGCTGAACAGCTGAATCACAGGGTATACACTGCGTTAGGATTCTTAACTTTGTCCTTTGTTTGACATGTTTTTGGACAAGTAGATTCTGCTAACTTTTACCTTGACTTGACTGGCTAACAAGAATCCTCTGCTCAATCTATTCCTGGCGGTTGGCAGGAGCTCTCTCGACCGTTCCACTCTCTCAATTAGGAAAGAACCGGTTTGCCTCTAACGTACGAATGAATACAGTGGCAACTGGCAAAACAAAAAGTTTCGTTGGAAGGATTCCCTGCTCTGAACTCCAAAAGGCCAAAGCTGTCAGACGAAGCTGAAAACGGGCAATTTCCTCTTTGCAACGTATTTAGCCTATATAAACTTATATTTTGGGTATTTAACAAAAAGAGTATGCCTGAATGCATGAAACAAAGTATATGGAAATTTCAGAAATCTTGGAATAACTTTTTTCTTGCAACTTACTCTTGGAATAGCTTACTGTGCCTTTATTATCAAGTAACCGGAGTTTCAATCGTGGGAAATCAGCATGTAAATGAGAGTTTTTAAAATTGATATTCATGGTCTTTGAGGGCATCTCCAACACTGACCCTCAAATCGTCCGCATCCGTCCGGATGGAGCTATCGGATGTGTTCTGCCATCCAACGCAGTACTCCATCGGTCGGTCCGATATCCGTTTGCGCGAGGGGGGTTCGGGCACCAGGCATGTAGGACTTCGATACCCTCGGCCTACTCAAATCCCTCTCCCGGTCACCTTTTCTTGTACTCCGGGCCTGCTTCCCCTTCCTTTCATATGTACCCTCCTCGTCCGCCGTCGCCGTTGTACCTCTTCGGGTGCTGCCCAGGCATCCTCGGACGTCCGTAGACCCACCCACGCACCTCGAACAACGTTGTTGTCCACCTAGGAATCATTTCGCAGTAAAGTACCCTCTATCGGTGCTAAAACCGCCGTATCTCAGGTAGGGGGTCCCGAGCTGGTGGTCATGGCTTTTTGGTAACATGAGAGAAAATGACACAGTGTTTACCCATGTTCGAACCCTCTCGAAGAGGTAATACCCTACTCTTGCTCTTCTTTATATTTTGTGGATGGAGTACAAAGTATAAGATGATCTACCTCGAGATCGTATGGTTGTATCTAACTTGCCCCTACAGACTAAAACCCCTCAGCTTATATAGGCACCAGGGGGTATCTAGGGTTACAAGTATGTCAGCTACAACTAGGGATAAACATGACGATCATTTAAATATGCCTCGAAGTATACGCCAAGTCTTCGGAGGATTCCATCTTGAGTATACCGAGGGTCGTGGCTTGCATGGCCCACTCTTCAATAGTCGGTGGATCCTCGGCCCATCCCATGAACGGCAGGCCGACTTGGTGAGAACCCCCTAATCCAGGACACCATCAGTAGCCCCTGAACTGCCCTTCAAGCCGAGGACATTGGTTCCTTCGTCGGGATAGCCTCATCTTCTAGACTTTGGCTTCGTAGGAGAGTTTCATCCTCCACGTCGGCTTCTAGATCCGAGGACACATTGGGGGTCCAAAGTACATTTTATATTCCATCCTTTGCTCCTCCGATTGTTGCCATGCGTAAATTTGCAAAGTAATTTATTTCGGGCAAGGAAGATCTTTTAACATGGACCTTCTTCTGCACAACTTATTTTTACCGGGTCTGAAGACTCCCCTAGCTTAACCACGAAGGCTTGCCACGTGGGCATAGTAGGTCTGGCTGGGCCCTGACAACTTTCGATCAAAAACCAAATCGTCACCTGCCACTACGGAACCGAACCATCTCATCAATAGCCATTACCCTGCATATATCATGGCTCGATGCCGTTTCTAATGGCACGTCCCATCGATGAAGAGATTCTGCTCTGGATTTTTGGCAAAATCATTAAAAAAAATCCCTTAATCCTCGTGTGCATAAATTGCACGTTGTGTCCCTTGGTCTTTTACTTATCTATAAAAGGGAAATGAACCTAATCCACCCCACGCTCTCATTCCTACTCCATCGCCAAGAATGCTTCCAAGCTCAAGTGCCATGAGATATGCTTTTCAAGCTCCACCCTCGCTCCTTTCACCCTTCACCCTTTCTCCACTTCGAAAAGATGGTTGGCAAGGGAAAAAGCATCATCGCTCCAGCGTCCGGGGAGAAGGCAACCAACAAGAGAGGGCAATGGATGCCCTCCACTTTCACCACTGGAACCATCGCCAAGCTCCAGGTTGGTGGTTATCTTCCACCCCACGGGGTGGTTACGTGCCAATCCCCTGTGGGTAAGGATGAGGTCTGCTCAACCTCCGTTATCCCTGCTCCTCAACAGCGGGAGCAGGTGGTTTTCATTTCCAACCTCATCCGAGGTCTGGGCTTCCCTCTCCACCCCTTTCTTCGGGGTCTCCTGTTTTTCTGTGGGCTCCAGTCCCATCACCTGGCCACAAACTCAATGAGGGTGTCTTGGACTAAGGGGTCCTCGGGCTGCCGGCCTATTTCTCATGGGCCAGACTAGTGGGCTGCTTACTATTCGTCAGGGGAAGACCGGACTTCAGACGATCCTGTGCTCCAGAAGGAAACCTCCGGAGACTCGTGTTTATTCCTTGTTGGTAACTGACATGTGTAACCCTAGGTATCCATGGTGTCTATATAAACCAGAGGGTTTAGTCCGGAGAGGTTAGAACCATCATCCTACTCCACTAGGGTTTAGTTCACCCGATCTCGTGGTAGATCAACTCTGTAATCATCATACAAACACATCAATATAACCAAGAAGGATGTAGGGTTTTACCTCTTTGTGAGGGCCCAAACCTGGGTAAATAATGTCTCTATGTTCCTTGTTACCCATCGATCCAAGATCTACAGCTCGGGACCCCCTACCGACATCTGTCGGTTTTGACACTGACATTGGTGCTTTCATTGAGAGTTTCGATGTGAAGCATCGATAGATCAATGGCTTGCTTAGTCATCAGCGACAGGATCTACAATGGGACGATTCATTCCCGGACAACTTTTCGCGTTCGGTAGCAGAGTGTTGCACGCTGGTCCGACCGGCCACCTTGGTCGGGTCGGCAGCTTCGCCCCCGACTAGGAGATCAGGTTTGGAAACCTAGAGTTCACCATCGACTCCCGAGGAGATCTTATTCTAACAAGGTTCCTAGACTCGCCTGAAGAGCCCGTGAACCCCGAGGCTTTAACTTCGGGCATGGTGTACCCCGCCACTGGGGCGACCGCCACCTCAGATCCGACCTTGAGCACGGATCCAATTTCCACCCCTGATAGCCCGGAGCTAGCCTTGGTCGAACACTGCTGCGGTGCGATCTCGAACACCCCCGGAGCGGCAGTACCGCAAATCGACCCTGGGCACTCCCAAAGCATGGACCCGATAGATCTCTCACTATTAAACGAGTTACTAGATTGGATCGAAGCCATGTGGAAAACTAATGGCTAGTCCTTGGTTTACGATAAGATCGGGCTTAAACTTGATGATAGGGAAATCTATGTCCCACCTATCTCACACTTAGTCGCCACTATTGAAGACTTGGCTGAAGACTCGCCCCTGCGACCCCCGGAGCCAAGAACGGATTGTGTTTGAGTCTCCGATCATCAAGTTCCGTTGTCTAGTTCGGATTCCGATCTCCGTCCCGGAAAGAGTCCAAGGTCGAGCTCAGATTCTGCACACGACCTTGAGTCCATGCAACTGTGACTGGTTGATAATCCAGACCCTGAGCCCGATGCATCGATTCCACAATGACGCATGACACCGCCGCAAAATCTCCGGACTCACACCCTGTTGGGATACAAAAATATTCCCACCCACCCCCACGTTGAGTACTCTCCAAGCAACTCTGGGTGGCCCGACATATGTGATCTAATGGACGTGAAACAACAACTCGAAGAAACAGTCCGACAATTCTGGACTAGATTCCTCCTTGTTAAAAACAAGATAGAGGACTATGGCAGCCATGAAATTCTAGCGACTTTCCGGCATAACTGTCAAGAGGAAGGCATCCTAACCGCTCTCGCCCGCCGTCACGTTCAAAACTTTGTTGAGCTGCCAGATCTAGTACGCAAATACCGCGCCGTGGAAGACGCTTGGCAAGCTCAACAATTGCAAATGGAGTCAATCCATGCCGAGGAAACCAGAAGAGCTCGAGCAAAGCGCACACACTACAAGAAATATGGCAACTTGTGACCATCAATATTGGTCACTGAATGGTCACTGTTTTTCATTTGTGACCTTTTTGTGACAAAAAACAGTTGGTCAAAAGCTGACCGTCTTTAATGAAACTTAACGACCTTTGTTGTGAAATGGTCGTAGAAGGTAACGACCAAAATAAAAGGTCGTTGGTTCTACGGCTAATTGTTTTGGTCACTGGCAGTCTACCCAGGCCACGTCAGATGAAACGTGGCAAGCTGACGTGGGCAAATTACGACCAATTGAATTGGTCGTTGCTAAGAATCAGCCCGGTCCAATTTGGTGTTTTGCATGGGCCGAGCCCAACAATTCAGCCTTTTCATATAAAAAAATCCTATTAATTTTTGTCAGGTACATGGGCCAGGCCCTACAATTTGGCCCTTTTATCTTTTTTCTGCCAAATTTAACGAAATGACTCCAGCCCAATGTTTTCCAGGCTTTTTCTTTGTCTTTCCTGGGCCTTGGCCTTTCCACGTTCATTTCTTTTCATTTCATTTTATTTTTTTACCCAAAATATTTGTCCAATATAATTTGAGCCTTGGCCTCTTTAAGGTCCAACTCCAGCACACTTAATGAACATTTTCAAACCAGTTTGAATAACAATATGAATCAGGTTACCACCAATTAGCTGAATGTTACGGAAATATCTCAGAACACACATTCTACAAATTTCCATCACGTCCGTATTTTATATAAGTCCAAAACATGTCGTATTCAAGCATTGAGCTGCTGAAATACTCCAGAACAGGAAAAGTAAGTAGAACAAGCCTATCTAGTGCTTCACAACGAGAAAACATGTTATCTGCTTAATGGAAAGGTTTCTTCTTCAAGTACTGCTACTTCCTTAGCAATGACAGGCTGATGCAAAACATCTGGGCATTCAAAAGAAAACAAAAAGTACGTCACTGATAGAAGAAATATTACACGAGTACTTTTAAATAAAAACTAAAGACACACTAGTGTTTTGTCATTCTGCTTATTATTATTTTAACAAGATGATGCTACTTATCTCGAATAGGCCTATTCATCAAAATTGGGAATTGAATGGCACATATGACAAACTTAGCAGCAAACATGCATGGAATTTTTCACATACACGACAAGGTTTAAAAACCATCGTTCAAAGTTACAGCAGATCGAAGTTCCATTTGATTATAAGAATACCATTCATATTAATCAATAGTACCTATTAAACTACCAGGTACATCATTGAAGTAAACAATCACTAGCTATTCATCTTGCCATCTACTGTATAGGTGTAGCATAACAACTATGTCAAAGATAATTCAGGTTTACTAATGTGTGTGTCACATGATACATGCATCAAGCATCAGTCCCATATCTGTTTAGCCAGACGAGTACATACCTTTGTGTCGATGCGATGGATGGGGATGCAGTTGAATATATGGTCCACACACACTCATGATGGTTAGCCAAATGCGAGCCGTCCGATAAAAAGATGAAACCCCCGACAGGATCCCGAACGGTCCTCAACGAACTACTGGACAAGTCATGTTCCATACACAACTCACAGCCTTCAAGCTTGCTGGGTGGTTAAACAAGTTGCAAATAGTGGAGAGACTATTCTCAGAGGCTCACCCTCAAGTAGATGTTCAGCAACACCCTTGGATGACAACACCGAGATCCTAACGATCTATGAGACGTTTTTTTTCAAAATATTAGACTAAGAGAGCCCTTCAAGAGCTCGGTTAAATTCACCACGTGGCAGTGACGAATTCATGGACAGACATACCCATTACCTTCGGCGAGGAAGACGGGTCGAGGTCCCGCCCTATCCGAGCATCTGCCGCCCTTATCCTTGATCCCATAATGGACGGATTCAGACTCCTTAAGGTGCTAATGGATGACGGTGGTGGGTTAAACCTCATTTATGAGGACATCATGGGCAAAAATGCAATATACAGATCTTGTATTGAGCAAAGCCACACCACCTTTCGAGGGATCATCCCTGGGAAAGAGGCACGTTGCACTGGAAGAGTTTCTCTCGATGTAATATTCGGCACTCTCGAGAACTACCGATCCGAGGAATTACTCTTCCACATTGTGCCCTTCCATAGTGGTTACCACGCCATATTGGGGCATGACGCATTCGCATGATTCCATGATATACCACATTACGGGTATATGAAACTCAAGATGCGAGGGCCTAATGGCGTGATCACAGTAATAAGCAATCTGGATAGAGCTCTTCGGGCAGAGAACAAAACAGCATTGCTCTCTCTTGAGGCATTATCCGAGGCTCTCGCGTCCGAAGAATTAACCATGCTCCGCTCAACTATGGATAGGAACAATGTAATCCTCAGCAAAAGGTCCAAATCCACATCTTTCAAGCCAACAGACGAAATTGTCAAGTTTCAGGTGCATCCGACAAACCCTGACAAAGACACCATCTATTGGAGCTCAGCTGGACCCCCACAATCGATGAGGCATTGCACACATTTTTGCGCAAAAATTAGGACATATTTGCTTGGCACCCCTCAGATATGCTAGGAATCCCACAAAGGCTAGTCGAACATAGCCTGAACATAATTAAAGGCTTCAAGCGAGTCAAACAGGCGCTATGTCGATTTTCTGAACCCAAGCGTCAAGCCATGGGTGAGGAACGAGCGAAATTACTCGAAGCCAGAATCATCCGAGAAATCAAACATCCCGAGTGGTTGGCTAATCTGGTCATGGTGCCCAAGAAAGATAATCCTGGAGGTTATGTGTCGATTTTAAGGATCTAAATAAAGCCTGTCCCAAGGATCCCTTTCCCTTACCCCGCATAGACTAGCCCATTGACGCCACCGCCGGACACGACTCACTGTGTTTCCTTGATGCCTACTCCGGATACCATCAAATCAAAATGAAGGAGTCTGACCAAGCTGCCATGGCCTTCATCACCCCCTATGGGCCATTCTGCTTCAACAGAATGCCCTTCAGGTTAGAAAATGCAGGCGCCACATACCAGCGCATGATCTAGACATGCCTGGAAAAGCAAATCGGCGCCACAAACAGTTTGGGCATACATGGATGACATGGTCATCAAGACCAAGCACGTCAGTCAGCTGGTGGACGACCTCCGCCAAACCTTTGATAGTCTACGAACTTATGATATACATCGATATGCCATCTGTGAGTCTCTAGTACAACATACGTTCTATGTCCTAAGACCTGAGCTGACGCATGTACTCAGGATGGTGACATACTTGCTTTGGGCCGACAAACGCTACTCGCGGATCGGTAGTTATAAAGGTAGGTTTGGGTTTGTCGGTCCCATCTTTGCAAGACATGGTCGAGCAAGATGGGATTTGCCCCTCCGATCAGGAGAGATATACTCTGGGCCCCTCCTGTGATCCAGTTTGTGGTCGGTATCACTGGAACGAGAAAGAGGTCGGGCTAGCACAAGGATGACAGTCTCGCCTTGAGCCCGACAACATATATCATGAGGCAAAGGGAACAAAAGTGTGACACGTTGTACAGGTTCGCCAAACCAGCTTGATAGTCTGCTTGGTGGTTGGCACGCCTTACTAGAGGCCGCTACCAACCGTGCAGGTCGGAGGTGATCCGAACTGTGAACAAGCCGACTTGAACCTAAGGGGTCGCACGCTTAAGGGAAGGAACCTATGAGGTCGGTTTGGAGGACACTGGTCGGATGTGATCCGAGCTGGACTTGGAACACGATCGAGTAGACTTTGGGATTTAGGATCCATGCAAGGCCCAAGTGTTGAGACCATGATGGATGCCTATAAATAGTGGAGGTGCAGCACACTTATTCAGTTGATCGCTTCTGCGCTGTTACTAGGGTTTGCATGTGTTGCGAATAGACACCTCACTCACCACCGGTTGTGTGATCGGACCTAGCAGTCCGCCGCATGATGTTCTTCCTGCACGCGCGGATACTGTTAGAGGCGGCGCACTTGCGCCGCTCCGGTGAACCTGTACGTGGGAACCGACAACCGGCTGTTCGAGGGAGATTAGACGAGGAGGAGACAAACCACGCGGGTGCGCTGTCCCAACTTTTCTTCCGCTGCACGGAACTGCGCGTCTAGTGGTAACGATCTGTGATCCATTCCCGTAGTATGTTCCTGGTTGTTCTGCGCGTAGGAAAATTTTAATTTGCAGTCGACGCACCCTATCATAGAACCCAACACACTTGTCATTGCACCAGAGTATGGCAAAGGTATTAGGGATGCCCAGTCCCGAAATGAAAATTGAATTTACTTTATTTTGTCAAATAATAAATTCCTTGGAAAGTGTTGGTATGGAGGGCACCCGTGGATACGGCCAGCCATGGAAAGTGAATGTATGGTGGAAAAAGGAATAAACTTTATTTTCTGTTTGGGGACCGCCTATGATATATCTAGCATGGAAAGTATTGGGAACTACTCGATCGTTTTGTTGACAGGAAAAGCATGCCACCCAAAATGTTTTATCTCTATCTTTTTTTCGCTTTGAGCTCTCGCACCTCTACAAATCCCTACTTCCCTCTATGAAGGGCCTTCTTTTACTTTATGCAGTTTTATTTTACTTGAGTCCCCACCTTCTCTTATAAAGCACCAACTAAAGGACACTATGATCGTACTTGAGCATTGGGTGTAGCTAATATGTGAGTGCGTTTCACGAATGGATCAATGATTGAGCAAAATGGGCTAGGGATAACTTGCTTTAGTGTTGATATTTTGTAGGACATAATTGCTTGTTGATATGATTGAGTATTAAAGTCTTCATGTCAAAACTAGAATATTGCTTTGAACCTTATAAAGGTCCAAATGTCCATGCTACAAAGAAAAGAATATGTGATGAACATGTTAGGCAGCATTCCACATCAAAAATTCTGTTTTTATCATTTACCTACTCGAGGACGAGCAGGAATTAAATTGGGATGTTGATACGTCTCCAACGTATCTATAATTTTTTTGATTGTTCCATGCTGTTAAACTATCATTCCTAGATGTTTTACCATCATTTTATAGCAACTTTATATCATTTTTTGGGACTAACCTATTCACATAGTGCCTAGTGCTAGTTGTTGTTTTCTGCTCGTTTTTTACGTCGCAGAAATCAATACCAAACGGTGCCCAAACGCAACGAAACTTTTTTTTGGATTTTTTGGACCAGAAGACATCCAGTGGGCCGAAGAAGTACCGAAGAGGGGGCTCGAGGTGAGCACAAGACACCTGGGCACGCTTGGAGGCCCAGGCGCGCCCAGGTGGGTTGTGCCCACCTCGTGACCTCCTGCACTGCCTCTTTGCTATATAAAAACCCCAATATTCCAGAAACCCTAGGGGAGTCGACGAAAATCAATTCTAGCCGCCGCAAGTTCCAGAACCATCAGATCCAATCTAAACACCATCACAGAGGGGTTCATCATCCTAATTGGTGCCTCTCCGATGATGCGTGAGTAGTTCATTGTAGACCTACGGGTCCGTAGTTAGTAGCTAGATGGCTTCCTCTCTCTCTCTCTCTCTCTCTCTCTCTCTCTCTCTCTCTCTCTCTCTCACTACAAGAAATATGGCCAATTATGACTCCCCATTTAGGTCGTTAGTTTGTCATTGTTTTCATTTATTGACCTTTTTTTGACCAAATTTGGAAGGTCAACAGTTGGCCGTCAAGAACGAACAAACGTGACCTTCTCTGGAATTTTTGTCATGGCCGCCCTTGACCAAAATTTTGGTCGTTAAATCTTTGACGAAAATTATGGTCACTACTAATGAGCCTAGACCACGTAGGATCTGATGTGGCCGAGCCAACGTGGCACATGCAATGACATGGATGCCATGTAGGATTGGTCCAAATCAGTTGTTTTAATGGGCTGAGCCCAATAATTCAGCCCACTTTGAAATTTACTTTTGGGCCACAAGCATGGGCCGAGCCCAACAGATCAGTTCTTGGGCTGTGGTGTGCAGCCCATTTATTTAATCCATCATTAACTGGGCCAGCACTTTTATCTACCCAACAAAAACATTTTGATTTTTTTCCGTCAAAAAAACTATATTTGGCCTTGAAACGGTTCAGCCCACTCACACAATTTAGTTTTTTCAATCCAACCCAACAACCAACAATATCTCAAAAACAAAAATACAATGGGCAATTTGGCAGTCAGCCAACACACAAGAATATAATGATGATAATAATAATATAATTCTCCGGGATTTCAACAAGTTAGGCCCAACAGTATCTTTACACCATAGGTTCATAAGATGCACCAATCAATATAACACAACCTAGCTTAGTATTATTACCCTATGTTCATAAGATGGCACATGTCCATATTGTGCTCTAGTAACCAGTAACATAAGATGGCACCAACCAAAACAACACAGCCAGCGAGGGAATCTGCTGGAGGGCCATTCTTTCGTGAGAAAAGGTCAGCAACAACAGCAACATCACTCTTTGGTTCTTCACTTTCTGGTACCTCTTGTTCCATAGCACTTTCCATGTTAGCCTGACATTTAAAGAAATATGTACACATGAGCAGAGTACTATGTCCATCAATATATTGTAGTTGGTTCTGAATGACTAGGAAACTTTATAAGCAAACTATTCAAGAATAGATGTTCTAGTAGCAGAATTTAAGAAGCTAACATCATGATACTAATACAACACCTGACATTTTGAAAGAAAGACTGGAAAATCTAAACTGCACACAACGCACACCCGCGTCTCGGGAGGCAGCTGCTGCACGAATGATAGCTACAGTGCAGTGCACTGTTTGCTCAATACAGACTAGCAGTGATTGCTACATGGGATGGACAGCACATGCTTTTGTATATATCTCTAGAATAGAATTTTGACAAAATAATAATCCAGTCTACATGCTACTAATTAAGTAGTAGTTATTTGAAAAGTTTGTAGCAGGCAAGCAAAACAAATCAATTTTGGCAATTACAAATTTTTTTTGCAGGTTACTATTAGCTACATGAAATAAGCATGGCACCAACTTTAGTAAACAGGTAAGCATGCAAAACAAACCATTGTTGAAATTTAAATCGGGCACGTAGCTTAAATGGGAACATGTAGCAGACAAGAACGTAGTACATTTCAGGAGCACATATGTTGTTTCTTTAGTACAATACAATATCAAATAAATCCACTACAACAAGTCCTAATCATTTCATTCAGATCATATATGAAATGACACGAGTTTCTCCATTCTAAGAGCTAGTAAGATAGATGCTTCAGGTAATCACTAGACAAATAATCAGAGAGTATACAACGCTCTCTCTTAATTACCAGTGTCCAACGACAAAGCAATGCCTGTTGGACTGCGACAGGGACTGAAACTGACTGAATACTGTCACATTTTGAGTACCAAAAATATGTGCAATGCGATTAGGAAAGGAAGCATAGCAGCCATGAAACAGAGGACTGGGACAAGCAAAGTAAAAAAAAATCAAGGGCATATCAAGGGCATAACAGATTCAAGTCAACGAAAATTAATATGTGCACATGATAGGAAAGATCACAGGAAATAGACTGTCCTGATCAAGTATACTATAACATCAAAAAAGTCAAACAAGCTCATTGTGCATTTTATTTTTCAGTGTGAGACACAATAAGCATAAGTAGCCACTAGCAAAATAACTTGCCATCTACATGCCCTATTATCTGCAACAATGACATTAGGCGATGAAGAACAATATATTTCCAATGCAACATGTTAGCCAAACACACCCTGCCACGCCAATCATCTCATGATCCAACAAAATGTCTAGAAAAATCTATTGAATGGCATCGGTCCAGATTTATATCTGGTGTGCTAGTAAATCTGGACGATCGATGAACATTAAACATATAAAAAAAACAGTACATCAAGGCATCAACCTAATTTCAGTAAGCAAATCAACTCAATTTAAAGAGCTAGATGACAGCTAAAAACTAACTCCAGATCTATCTATATTCTTATATATTGTACGAATAAGCTAACAACTAACTCCAAATATATCTGTACTCTTGTATAACTCTGAATCTAGATGACAGCAAATTAACACAATTTAAAGAGCTAGGTGACAGACCATTTTGGGAGTTGACTATAAGCCACGCTGTTCCACTCGCATCAGATGTGGCCTAGCTCACACTACTCTATGTAGTCGTCGACACCAACTATGCATTCACAGCCGCTCTCACTCGCTGCTTTTGCTGGTCACCCGTTGCATATGGGGCTGCCATAAAGTACTACACATTCATCAGTCTCCAACGGAGAGTAGAATAGCAACACAGTTGGTGCTACTATCGCTGTTGTTGGCTGGTTGCTCAAATAACTCGGTTTATGTTACTGCTCGAGCAGGTTGGGTAGGCACGCCATGGAAGCATACGAGATGACAGAATATTCAGGGTCAATTACGCAACAGTAGTAGCAACCAAAATCTGGAACTAAACTAACATAATTATTCACAACAAGATGGCATGCTTAGAAATCTACAACTAAGCTAATAAGAACTTTAAATTAAAGGACGAGAAGAAAAGGTTCGGGAATCAGATGTTCCACTGCCGATGCGTTGGCTGTCGAGGTCGAGGAGGTCGTGTCCATGGCCACGCCATCGACCCGAGCTCCAACCCAGCATCCACCGCAGGCCCGTCTTGGTGCTCGAAGGAGACGACCGCTTCAGACCCCTCCTGGCTCCCATCCGACTGTGGTCTACTCCTCCCTCACCCGCCATGCTATGGCTTCGGGGTGGTAGGCCAGGCCGTACCTTGTCACTGCGCGTCGTTGTACGAGGCCAGATCTAGCCACTCCATGGCGTCTGGGTAGGGGAGGAAGCAGCCATCCCGTACATGGCATCCCGGTGCTCGAGCGACGACGGATCTGTGAGTTAGAGGGGACGTGGTGAGGAGGAGAATGAAGGAGGGGTGTGACGAGGGAAGAGAGTGGATCTGAATCACCGGAGCAACGCCACCGCAAACCCTATGCAGGCCACGCGCGCGCCGCGGTCCAGCCAGCTCGACGAAGCGCCGCGCATCAAAGCACGCACGCGCGCGCGCGCCGGCGAGCAAGCCAGCCGCGACGCCGTGGTTGCTGGGCGACTATCCTCTCTCTCCGGCGAGACTGACGCGGGCCGTGGTCGATAGGGGCCGGTGGAAAGGAGGAAGTGCCTGGGCGGCGGAAGGGAGGAGGTGCCTGGGAGGCGGAGGCGGAAGGAAGGAAGGACGTGCCTGGGAGGCGGCGGCGCGATCTGAATGGGAGGATCGATGGGAGTGGGAGTTAGGGTTTGGGGTGATGGGAGGAAGGAGCGGAGGGAGGGGGCACCGTGGTGTGTGGGATAGATGGATGGATGGATGGATGTCGATAGATGGATGGATGGATGGATGGATGTGTGCCATGTCATCGATCCGTGGCACACACCTTTCCATCAATGAGAATTAAGTTTATTTCCTGAGTGTAAAAATGGTTTTTCTAAGAGCATATGAAATCTTTGATGGAAAGTTGGACCATATTTTGTGAAAATGATCCAATATTATGCACATGTGTGTATATTGGGATGGGGGTTTTATTTCTTGCACGAAAATTTCATTTTCATTATTCGAGTGTCAAAAATGAGGTTTTTTTTTAAGGACCTAGCAAACATTTGTTGCAAAATTGTCCCAAATTAATTTTCTAAAATATTAGGACATATTAATGTGGAATTGACCAAATGGTTGGGCGTCAAAAGTTTTGATCAACCTCTCATGAAAAAGACAAATTACTGTCGATTCAGCTGGAAGCGGGTCAAATTTGAACTGCAGCTACCTCATAGTTTTCTATTTATTTTTCCCAAAAATCATTTTTAGGTATAAAAGTATCTATTTAATCATAAAAACACCAAAAGTTTTCCAATATTCAACCACTAGCTAGGAACGGTCATGCCCGTCGTTTTGACCGCATTTTGAAACGGGCATGAAAAATTCAAAAAAAATCAAAAAATTGGAAAACCTTCGCATTATGTCATTGTATGTGGCCAAGTTACCAGGAAAAATAATAAACTTGTAATACGACAATTCTTTTAAAAAAGTGTTCTCAGAAACGAGCTGTCATGTGTTGAGATTAATGGCTTTCAAGCCAAATGATCAATCTTATGGCCACATTCATGGCATAGTTTATTCAAATGATATCATATTGTTCACAAGGGTTCATATTAGAATGGCAAACAATGTTGTCTAAGGAAGTTTTCATTTTCTTTGGACGAAAAAATCATCTTCCATTTTTCGAGTGCCCAAAATGAGGTTTTTTTGTGAAGAACTTGCCAAATAATAGTTGCAAAATTGGACCAAATCATTTTTATAAAATATTAGGCCATATTTAATGCACAATTGAACAAATGGTTATGTGTCGAAAGTTTTGATCAACCTCTCGTGAAAATGACAATTTTTTGTCGATTCAGTTGGAAGCGGGTCAAATTTAAACTATTGATGCCTCATAGTTTGCTATTTATTTTTTTATAAAAATCATTTCTAGTACAAAAGTATCTATTTAATCAAAGAAACACCAAAAAAAATTCAAGATTCAACCACTAGCTAGGAACGGCCATTCCCGCCGTTTTGACCGCATTTTGAAACGGGCATAAAAAATTCAAAAAAATCAAAAAATTGGAAAACCTTCGCATTGTGTCATTATATGTGACCAAGTTACCGGGAAAAATAATAAACCTGTAATACGGCAATTCTTTTTAAAAAAATGTTCTCAGAAATGAGCTATTATTTGTGAAGATTCATGGCTTTCAAGCCAAATGACTAATCTTATGGCCACATTCATGGCATAGTTTGTTCAAATGATCTCATATTGTGCACAAGGATGCATATTGGAATGGCAAACAATGTTTCTTAAGGAAGTTTTCATTTTCGTTGGATGAAAAAAATCATTTTCCATTTTCCGAGTGCCCAAAATGAGTTTTTTTTGTGAGGGACCTACCATATATTTGTTGCAAATTTGGACCAAATCAATTTTCTACAATATAGGCGTGAGTTTTGACTGAGGATGATCATCTACTAAGAAGATTGTCTTCACAAATTTTTAGCTCAAAAGGAAGAGCCTAGGTGGTACTTGCTTTGCAAAGTACCACACTCGACGGCCATACCCGTCATTTGAATGCATTTTGAAATTGGCATAAGAAAATAAAAAAACAGAAATATGTAAAATATTTGCATTGTGTCATTATATGTGACCTAGTTTTCATCCTATATTTTCCGTATACGTCGAGAACATTTTCCTTTCTTTGTGTTGTGTTCATTCTACATTTTTCATATACGTCAAGAACATTTTTAATGCATGTTTAATATCTATTAAATACTTGTTTAACATTTTTTTTCAAATGCTTGCTTGAACATTTTCTAAATACAAGATTAACTTTGTTCACACACATTGTATATTTTTTGTATACATTTTTCTTATACATGAGACACAATTTTTATACACAATTAGCAATTTCAAGTGCTTGGTTAGAACTTTTGAATACATAGTCAACATATTTATATACAACATTTAAATATTTTTAAATACAAGATTAATATTTTTAATACATGGTTAATATTTTTTTATTTACACATTTTAACCTTTTCAAATGCTTGATTTACATTTTTATACAATTGTTTAACAATTTTTAAATGTTTGATTAACATTTTAAATACATTATCAACTTTTTCCACACACATTGTACATTTTTTGTACATATGGTAATCATTTTCTTTATACACATGTAGGATTTTCAAATGCTTGGTTAACATTTTTTCAAACATTTTATGTGAAGTTTGTTTTTAAATATATATATAGAATAATTGGAAGTATAAATAATAAACAAAAGTAAAAAAGAATGAACGAACAAAAAACAGACCAAAAACGAGCCGCGGCCCTGTAGTTGGCCCACTCGGCGGACGAAAAATATAACAGAAAAAAAGGTGCCCTTGTCCCACCAAGGCCCAAGCCCACTCGACACTACCCATTAAATTGGTTACGGACGAGAATGTACCGGTGTCTTTGTTACGGTGTGGTGGTTTCTCTCCTTAGGAGAACTCGGCTGGTAGCTAGTTTGAATCACGTGGTGTGGTTTTTTTTTTTTTTTGCTTTATTCCCCTTTGTGGGACGGATCCTTTTTTTTTCTTTGAGAGTGGCGTTTTGCCGTGGTGGCCTTTCTTTTTTGCTTTATTCATCTTTGTGGGACGGGTCCTTTTTTCTTTGAGAGTGGCGTTTTGGATCTTAGATTTTTTTATACATATTATGAAATATGTATAAAAAAATCCCGTGTGTACATCTGGACATCCTATGTTCGCACACAAAATTTTGGTGAACAAGGGCATTTTTGTTGCATGTGTAAAAAAGATTAAAAATGGCTTGTGAATAGCTGTAATCAAGCATCGAAAATTGCCTTTTTACACAAGCCACAAAAAATGACATCGTAACTTGGTGCACACATATATAGTGTCCGGATTTACATGCGGGATTTTTTCTCGAATTTTTTTAACTTTTTAAAATATGTATTTAGACAATGTGTGCATATACACCTATGAGCCAAAGTGAGTTTTTGCCTTTTTCTGCTTTATTCACCTTTGTGGGACCGGTCCCACATGTCATTTGTATTATGTTAGTTGTCCCCGTCTGTAAATGTAGACCCAGTTTAGTCTACATGTCAATCTATGGACGGACTGACGCTACAACCGACACATAAGCCAAAATTACATGACACATAGGTAAAATTGATGATGTGGACGTCCAGTCATCCATGTTACAACACCATGACCATCTGGATTGGTCGTAATCAGCTAGAAATAAGGCTGTCGACCATTGTTGTCTGCTTATGACCATTTTGTGTAAGGCAATTACGACCTTTTTGACCAAAATAGTCACTATGGTTTATGGTTTCGACTCTCCTAATCAGGTCACGACCAATTAGATCGAAATGGTCATAGATTTATGACGATTTCTTCCACAGTCACTACCAGAAGGTCACAATTGAGCATATTTCTTGTAGTGTCTCTCTCGATTCTCAATACAATGGTCTCTTGGAGATCTATTTGATGTAACTCTTTTTGCGGTGTGTTTCTTGGGATCCGATGAACTTTGAGTTTATGATCAGATCTATGTTTTTATCCATGAAAGTTATTTGAGTCTTCTTGATCTCTTATATGCATGATTACGTATAGCCTTGTATTTCTTCTTTGAATCTTTGGTTTAGTTAGGCCGACTAGTTCAATTTTTCTTGCCATGGGAAGAGGTGCTTTGTGAAGAGGTGCTTTGGACCGCCGCGTGCGTAGCGCCTTGTATTTCGTACATGATCACTCAAACCGGTAGAATGTGATTTTATGTGTAACTTTGTTTTGCAGGTTTGATGTGAATAATGTGGCTCATGTGTATGTGATGCATGTGTGTAAATTATACATGGACTGTGTGTCATGTTTGTCAGCTGGCAGGAGCCAAAGTGCTGTCATTATAATGTATAACGACCTGCGTGTCGACTTGTGACTCTATGTAAAATTCATTACTAGTTGTAGTAGTTGGATAATAGAGATCAGGTTGGTGGCTTGGCGTCCCGGTGTGACAAACAAAAGATGGAGTTCCTAGATGGCCATCAGAGTCGGAGCCGACCTGGAAGAACATCCATGAAGGAGCCATACTATTTCACAATATGTGTTTATTTGTGATTGTTATGCTTCTTTGTTTCTATGCATGTTAGAATGGTAGAAAGATCCCTCTGAATATCAAGTGAATTGCCATCCCCGATGTTGCATCTTCGCACGTCAAGTACGTCTAGTAGTGGGCTCATAAAATTGGGGTCTTCTTGGGTGTCCTTGAATCAAGGGTTAAATGTCGGACACGGACATGCACTGCATCAGGTTAACTTGACAAAGCTATCAAAACGGTTTTGGGCCTTGTGGCAAAGAAGGTTGGGAGCCGGGGTATGAGATACCTTCCCGACTGACAAGAGTCGTACGGAGATACGATTAGCAAGGAGTTGCTTACCAGATAGGTATGTTGGCTAGAAGTGATGCTAAAGCTCACTAGTCGCATGCGCTAGTCGGATCCTGAATCACTGAGAGTTTGCGGAGGATCTTGGTGAGGAGTCTGGACTAGGGGTGTCCGGACGGTGGGACTATCATCGTCCGCGGACTCCAAGACTACGAAGATATAAGATTGAAGACTCCGTCCGTGTCCGGATGGGACTTTCCTTGGCGTGGAAGGCAAGCTTGGCGTCTGGATATGTAGATCTCCTACCATTGTAACCGACTCTATGTAACCCTAGCCTCCTCCGGTGTCTATATAAACCGGAGGGCTTTAGTCCGTGAGACACAACATACATTACAACAATCATACCATAGGCTAGCTTTAGGGTTTAGCCTCCTTGATCTCGTGGTAGATCCACTCTTGTACTACCCATATCATCAATATTAATCAAGCGGGGCGTGGGTTTTACCTCCATCGAGAGGGCCCGAACACAGGTAAAACATCATGTCCCTCGTCTCCTGTTACCATCCGCCTAGACGCACAGTTCGGGACCCCTACCCGAGATCCGCGGTTTGACACGAAATTGGTGCTTTCATTGAGAGTTCCTCCGTATGTCGTCACCGATAGGCCCGATGGCATCTTCAACCAACAACGCTGTCCGGATGAGACTTTTCTCCCGGACAGATCTTACGTGTTCGGCGGCCGCTGCTGCGGGCTAATTAAGCAGCCATCCGGAGCGGATCGAAGCTACGCCCCGGCCGTCGAGTCGGTTCGAAATCTAAACTTCACGGACGATGTCCGCGGAGACTTGATCTTTGACGGGCTCGAGCCACAACGAAGCGCGCCGCACTGTTACGATGGGCATGATCTAGCTCTGCCGCCAAACAGTGCCCTGGTGGCCGCACATGAATTCGCTTCGGCCCTTAGTCCGGAGCCGATTGCCCAGATCGAGGATCGGTGGACGGACACCGCCTCGGGGGCTTCAACTTCCACGGCGATGGAGCCGAACGCTAATCTTGTCCCCCGCGAAACTCATGATTCTGAGGTGCCGGACTCCTCGCCGGACTCCGAACCTCCCACGTCCTTACCAATCGATTCGGATTGGGCGCCGGTTATGGAATTCACCGCCGCAGACATCTTCCAACACTCGCCCTTTAGCGACATCCTAAACTCGCTAAAGCATCTCTCGTTATCGGGAGAGTCTGGCGGACTATGGCGGGATGGTCGAGATACGGATGACGAAGAAATTGAGCCCACCCACCACCCACTTTGTAGCCACCGTCGGCGATCTAACCGACATGCTAGACTACGACTCAAGACATCGGCGGTATAGACGGCGATGCCGGAGACGAACAAGAAACAGCGCCTATAGGGCACGGGAGGACCACCTCGTCACATGACATATACATGGTGGATACCCCAAAAGAGAGCGATAACGAGGACCAACGGGCCACGGCAGAAGATAACCCCGCCGATAAAGAACCAAAACGGCAGCGCAGACACCGCCCTAAGTCCCGCCTCGACAACAACAACGCTCCTAAAGACCCCGCAATACAGCAGGGCTCACAAGTGGACGACAAACATGCAGATAAGCAACCGTCCGAACATGACGAGTCAGATAATCAGTCCAGGCCCGGCGAAAATGACAGTCCGGATGATCTCATGCCGGACACACTGCCGGAGAGTAAAAACCTTCGGAAAAGACTCGTTAACACTGCAAGAAGCTTGAAGAAGGAAAAGCGGAAGCTCAAAACAGCGGAGGACCCACTCAGAATGAGGTGGAGCAAAGTACTCAAAACCGCGGATAAATCTGGCAATGGCCATCAATCAAAGAGCTACCCGGCGCAAGTACTACGAGTCGACGACGAGGCCATAGAGCCCCCACAAAAAAAAATAAAGAGGCTGCTGGTTGGATAGGCGGCGGATGACGAAGCCAAATTCAAAGCGGCGCAAGACATAAACCAACCAATGAACTTGGAAGGACAGATGGCCCAGCCAGTCCATCTACGGCCAAAGAAGAAGGCCCGAGAAGCAAGGCAACACGTCAAGTGTCAGAAGATAGCGGCACACCCAAATCTGAGCGCCACACCCACTATGTTTTACCAATGAGGTCTTTGGACCATGAATTCCCATCGAGTTTAAACCCATAAACATAGAGGCCTACGATGGAACAACAGACCACAGTCTGGATAGAAGATTATATACTACATATACACATGGCGGAGGAGATGATCTCCATGCCATAAAATACCTACCCTCAAGCTCAAAGGGCCAGCCCGTCATTGGCTTAAAAGCCTCCCGAAAACACTTGTGGGAAGTTGGGAAGAGCTCGAGGGGCGCGTTTAGAGCAAATTTTCAAGGGACTTATGTCCGCCCTCAGGATGTAGATGATCTAAGTCATATAACTCAACAGCCCGGAGAGTCGGTAGCATAATTCTGAACAGGTTCCTCACCAAAAGAACCAAATAGTCATTGTCCGGACACGAAGCCTTAGCAGCTTTTAAACACAATGTCCGAGACGAATGGCTGGCGGATACCTCGGCCAAGAGAAGCCGAGGACAATGTCCACGCTAACAAGCCTCATGACCCGCTTACATGCGGAGAGGATAGTCAGCTAGCAAGATGCAAAGACACCAATGACCCAAGTACATCAAGATAAGAGATGGAAGCGGAAAATCACGGTAAAGAGCAAAGCGGTGCGGAATAAAGAAAAAGCCCAAAAGCACGGCGATCGGCGCGGATTCAAAAGCTCGCGACCAAACAACAAAACACCGCCTCTTAAGGATGGCGGCGATGAGTCATCCAACTTAAACAAGATTTTGGGTCGGATATGTCAAATCCACAAGACCCGGAAGGCACGCAAACCACACCCATCGAGATTGTTGGGTTTTAAGCGATCCGGCCGACTAAGCGCCGAACACAAGGGGCTTGACGCGTCAGCGAAGACGATAAACCCCACCAAACAGAAAGCACCGAAAACAAAAGACTTTCCCACAAGAGGTCAAAGCGGTAAATTCACTTCATGTGATAATACGGAAAAATAGTCTTGCACTTTCTAAAAGAGCCTCGCACGGTCCAACCCATCGAGACCATAGAGATTGGATATCAAAACCAATCACTTTCGACCACCGACTATTCGAAGCGTTGAAGCGCGGACGGACCGCCTACGATATTGAATCCCATAATCGACGGACTACAATTCACTAAAGTCCTAATGGACGGAGGTAGCGACTTAAACCTGCTGTATTCAAACACAATCCGCAAGATGGGGATAGACCCTACCAAAATTCGACAGAGCCGTACTTCCTTCAAAGGAGTGACACCAGGCCCTTACGCCAAGTGCACAGGCTCCCTATTACTAGAAGTTGTGTTCGGATCACCGAACAACTTTCGGCGCGAAAAACTAATTTTTCATATTGTCCCATTTAAAAGTGAATATCAAGCACTCTTGGGATGAACGGCTTTTGTCCGTTTCAACGCCATACCGCATTACGCGTCTCTTACACTCAAGATGCCCGGTCCACGTGGCATCATTTTAATCTGTGGTCACTTAAAGACCCGGACTCGGATAGACGAGTCCGGCTTGATGAGGGCTAGGGTTCCCTAGCCGCACACCTCTTCACAGGGGGCTGCGCGCTCAAACAACCGCGAGTTCATACAAACCCCACTTTACTTATTTATATTTCTTCTTTCACATATCTTTTTCGCACGCAATTGTTTTCAAACTAAGCGTTCCTCTCTTTTCTGAGATGAACAACGTGCATACCCGTCCGGGATAAGCGGCTGCGGGAGATACTGGTAGCAGAGCGTGCGATAGGGACCCGTTCGCGGATTCTTTTCACATTAAGACCTGCGTAAACCTTTTTTACTGTCTCTTGTTGTTATTCTCCTTGGTTTCTTCCTATAACCAAAGCGAGCTGACGTTTTAGCATCGACGCGTCGAGAGGACCATGCCGTGCACGGACACTAGGGGCTTAGGGCACTGTTCGCCCATTATTATAATGACCGAACACCTTAGGGAGTGTTCGGCGTCTCGAGATTAGGCATTATATGCATCAGCTCCGAATCATGTCTTTGGTCAAATGTTGGGTTTGCGGCTCCGTGTTTTGCTGCCTTCGTTACGTATCATCGGCTAACACGGCACCGGAGAACTCTGCGATTGTGCCCCGCTTAATTTGGCGAGCACCTCGATGAAAGCCGCGGTGATCATGATATAGCGAGATCGTCAACCACTCGATCGACTACCGGAATGTTTAGAATTCCCGCTTTGACGAAGGACCGTTTCGATCGAGCACACACGCGCCCGAACTCGGAGAAGTGCGGTGCCCCGAGGGCTATATCGTAGCCCCACCTCGAACTCCACCGCTAAGTGAAAGTGATAAAGCATTATAGTCCGGATTGCCTCGTTTGCTCGCTACCACCTCCTTAACAGACCGAGGCGTCGGATTAAGTGTGAAAACGCTATTTTTGCGAACACCCCGCACCTTGTGCGTGGGGGTCAAGACGCAATCTTCGGGTTATACAAATGTATACGTAACGGCCGCATAGGAGAAGTTTTACTACTTGGGACGCACAAGTATAAAAAGCAGTTATAGCATAATCATCGTTTTACAAGCTAAAACGTTCATTTGAACGTGACATTTTTTGAGCACTGCGACTCTATTACACGAGCGCCACGCATAACTTCCCCGAAATAGTGCTCGGCGGGGAGACGGCTTTCATCCAAACCCTGGGCGGCAATAGCGGTGGCATCCATCTCTGTCCAATGCGTCTTCACACGGGCAAGAGCCTCCGCGCGCCTTCGATGCAGGCCGACCGCTTCATCTCCTTGATATGTGGCACCGCTCCAAGAAATTGCTCCAGTAAGCCGAAATAGCTTGTCGCCTTGGGCCTCTCTGGCCAGACATGAGACACGATGTCATTCATTGGAAGTCCGGACAATCTGTTTAGCTCGGCCCATTCGGCCAACCGGTCGGTCAACGGAAGTGAGCGATCCGGACTATGGAATTGAGACCAAAATAGCTCTTCCGTCTTGTGATCCTTCTGGCCCCGGAAGTGCTCAACGGCATCAGCCGCACTTGCTGCTAAGTCCATATACGGATCCTCTGAACTCCACAGCTGGCCAAATTGAGCATACTTTTGATCCATAAACCGGCGACGCGAAGGCGAAAGGCTTGCCGACCATGATATCTCCTACTGGCGCAGCTCCTCCTTTATGGCCCACATTGCGAGCGGGCATCCTTGGCCTCGGTGGTGGCCTTCCCAGTCTTCCCGCTCCGATAAGCGCTCCTTTTCAAGAGCCTCGGTGCGGTCGGCAAGATCTTTTAATTTCACGGCCAATTCGGCCATCTCTTCCCTAGCAAGCGGTGTGCAGCCTTTTCGCTTTCAACTCCTCGGCCGCCCTCGAGGCAGCGCGTCACTCCTTCGGCCTGCTCCTTAGCTTGAGCAAGTTCGTCGAAGGCTCTCCACAACAGCAACAAGACGTCATTACAACATATAATTTATCGAGGAGGGCTTTGACCCCCTAATAAAACATTGCGGAGAACTCATTTACCTTGCGACTCGTCAAGTCGCGGTTGACAAGTGCGATGTCGCATCCGCCACGTCAAGTTGCCGCGTTAACTCGGCAATTCCACTAGTCCGGCTAGCCCTCGGACTATCCGCCACTGCATAGGAGCGGCGACATTCATTACTTATGATTTTGATCCTCGGCATCTTGTCGTTTTCGACAACCTACCGAGTCTCGAGGCTACTATCTATCTGAGGCGCACTTTTATGTGCAAACTGTCAAAAAAAGTCGTCATTCTCGCGTACCTCAAATCCCGCCAAAGAACTCGTAGCGGCATTCGCAATCCGCTCTCGGCGGACGAAATCCTTCAATCACCATACGCATCAACGCACGGTGATCTTCGAGATGGGCGCCCTCTCAAGCAGATTCTTGATTCTCCGGCGGATACTAGCGGGTGCCGAACTCTCCGGCCCCTCCGGACTCGGGGATACCCTCCGTGATGATACTTCAGGCTCGTCTGCCTTATATGACGACGCAGCAGACGGAGGCATTTCACTCTCCATCATCTCCGGAAGAAGGTCCCTCGAAGACGAACTCATCTGAGAAGGCTGCAAATCCGAACTGCAAGATAAAAATTTCGGTTACCCACAAAAGCACAAATGGAGGTATTTTCTTACTAATGAACTCCCCTTTTCATACTCACGGCTCGCTGGAGGGCTGATCCTTTGGCGATGATTGTGCGTCCGGATTCTCCCCAGACGCCGGACCCCCCGGGGAAGATCTCTTCCCCCGTTTAGGGGCTTTGGCCTCCGGATCTTCGGAGGCGGTCCTCTTCTCCCCTCTGGAAAGAGGGGTTTTGATTCCCCTTCTTGAGGCGCGCTTTGGGCGAAATAATAGCTCCTCAATTTTCCCCTTCGCTCCCTTCTCTGGCGCGACCTCCAACATTCGACCAAAGATGGGCTCCAGTGCAGATCTTTGGGAGGAGCGGACACCTTATCGGCTTGATCGCTACCCACTCCTATGAAGAGTAATGGGTCGAGGCGAACTCTAAGCGCAGATAAGCGAGCGTCCGGACTCGAGCTATTTACCCGAGTATCCAGGCGATTGCGGCTTAGACTGCGTCCTCGGTCAAGTCCGGACACGCTACTGCGGTCGAAGAACAACTCAGTACATCTCATGGTGCCGCACCCATGAAGTCTTTGGAGAATTCGGGGTCCCTCGGATTGAACTCCCATAGACGGAGAGGGCGGCGTTTGCGAGGCGAAGACGCTGATTAGCATAACTCGCATCACCACGACCAGATTGATCTCCCTCGCTGGAGGTCTCGAATCCGCCCTGCAATAAGGGCATGTCTTGAACGGCCCCAGTTGAGCCCTTGGTTGACCCACGACATCGATCGGCATGGAGGTCCCATGGAATGAAGGCGGCGGCTTTTGCTTGCTGCCCTTCGGAGCGGTGATATAGAACCCTCCTGCTGCCACAGTCAGAGTTCCTCTTGGAAGGAACCCTCGGGCCACGGGCATCGGCCCTTTGCTTCGGGCCGCCCGCCGACTCCGCTGAGCGCCCCGATCATCTTGGCTCCACATTGAAGGTCTTGACCACAGGCGAAGTGGGGAGTGACGCGAGGAAGGCTTCACTGAGCGATAATGAATGTGGAGATATGGAGGATGGACTCGGAGCCAAGTCGTGAAAATCCAGCCCGTAATAGAACATGAGCCCTCTCACGAAGGGGTCCGTCGGGAAGCCTAAACCCCGACGGAGGTGGGATATGAAGACAACATACTGACCGGGCTCGGGGGCGGGCACGGCCTTCCCTTGGGCAGGCAACCTATGCGAAATCTCGTAGGACAGGTACTTGGCCTCATGCAGCTTTAACACGTCCTCCTCCATGACGGAGGAGGGCATCCACCGACCTTGGAGGTCGGAGCCGGACATGGTTGAGAATCCGAAGCGCTCGAATCTGGGGCTCGGGTGTTGGGCCCGGAGCGAGAAGGAGATTCGATCGAGATTGAAGAAAAAAACGAGCCTTGGTCCTCTTATAAAGGGAAAAATACCAAGAGTCGTCTCCGTGACCGTTTGGGATTCACCTTCGATAGAGGCGTGGCGGCGAACGCAGTTGGGTTACCCACGCACGTATTGATGAGAATCCGGAATAAGGGAACACGATCTCCTTGACAAAGGCGTGCCAAGAAACCGCTTCGCTAAACATCTTGAGGTGGTATAATAAAAACTATTCAAGTAAGAGCACAGTAGCGGTGTGATGTCATGCCGCATAATACGTCGCCAGATTGGACTGGTGTACATTTTATTCTCTCTACGGTGGAATGTGGAATTTATTTTGCGAGCGGACACTATCTGGTGTTCATGATCTTCTCTGGATTATTCAAGGAGGAACCCGCCTTGCAATGCCGAACATTATGCGCTACCGACTTATCGTCATTGAAGCCTAGTTAGAGGCTCTTGAGGAGTCTGGACTAGGGGTGTCCGGACAACCGAACTATCATCGTCCGCGGACTCCAAGACTACGAAGATACAAGATTGAAGACTCCGTCCCGTGTCCGGATGGGACTTTCCTTGGCGTGGAAGGCAAGCTTGGCGATACGGATATGTAGATCTCCTACCATTGTAACCGACTCTGTGTAACCCTAGCCTCCTCCGGTGTCTATATAAACCGGAGGGCTTTAGTCCGTAGGACACAACATACATTACAACAATCATACCATAGGCTAGCTTTAGGGTTTAGCCTCCTTGATCTCGTGGTAGATCCACTCTTGTACTACCCATATCATCAATATTAATCAAGCAGGACATAGGTTTTTACCTCCATCGAGAGGGCCCGAACCTGGGTAAAACATCGTGTCCCTCGTCTCCTGTTACCATCCGCCTAGACGCACAGTTCGGGACCCCCTACCCGAGATCCGCCGATTTTGACACCGACACTGACTTTAGTGGGAGTATTTCTGTTTAGCCATGAATTACTCTACATAAACACATTGCTTAGTGATTGCATATTTTCTGTTGTAGATCAATGGCACCACCTGCTTAACCCAACTTTGCATTGATATCAATTCTGGAGAAGGATAAACTGAATGGAACAAACTTGACCACCTGGTATAGAAATTTGAGAATTGTTCTCAAGCATGATAAAAAGGAACATGTTCTAGAGGATCCACTTCCAGAGGAACCTGCCGATAATGCTAATGCCACAACCAAGAATACCTACCAGAAACTCATTGATGAACCAAATGAGATCAGCTGCCTCATGCTGGCTTGTATGGAGCCCGATTTGCAACATCATTTCGAAGATGTTGGGGCTTTCGATATGATCGAGAGTCTCAAGAGCATGTTTCAGGTACATGCTAGGACCAAGAGGTTCAACGTCTAGCGATTCTTGATGGATTGTAAGCTGAAGGAAGGTGATCCACCGAGCCAGCATGTGATCAACATGATCGGATATGTGCAAGCTTTGGATCGGTTGGGCTTCCCGCTCTTGGATGAGCTGGCTACTGATGCGGTTTTGGGTTCTCTTCCGCCCAGCTATGGGACGTTCATCTCAAACTATCATATGCATGGCATGGATAAGAAGCTCACTTAATTGCATGGGATGCTCAAAGTGGTAGAGCAGGATATTAAGAAAGGCACGCATCAAGTGTTGATGGTGCAGAAATCGGCCAAGTTCCAGAAGAGTTGGTCAAAGAAAAATGCTAAGGCAAAGGGCACTGAGATGGTAACCTTCGCTGCTGCGCCGAAGTCTGGACCGGACTCGAAGACCGTTTGCTATCACTGCAAGGAAACCGGTCACTAGAAGAGGAACTGTAGCAAGTGGCTTGCAGAGCATGGCAAGCAGGCCAGGAATGCTGCTTTAGGCAAAGGTACACTTGTTGCATATGTTATAGACATTTACCTTGCTGACATACCTAGTAGCTCTTGGGTATTTGATACCGGATCGGTTGTTCACATTTTCAACTCGATGCAGGGGCTGCTAAGAACTAGGCATGTGGCACAAGGGGAGATTGACATCAGGGTCGGCAACATAGCAAGAGTTGCTGCATTGGAGGTCGGCACGATGGAGCTCCAGCTTCCTTCTGGATTTATTTTGGAATTGAATAATTGTTATTACATTCTTGCACTTAATCGGAACATTATTTCTGCCTCATGCTTGATGAGTCAGGGTTATGAATTCAATTTAAAGGACAATAGTTGTTTGTTTTATTTGAATGGTATGTTCCACGACTATGCACCCATTGTTGATGGGCTTTTTATATTGAATCTAGAACAGGAACCGGTCTATAACGTGAATGTCAAGAGGCATAAGCCTAATGAGATAAATCCGACATACTTCTGGCATTGCCGACTTGGACACATTAGTCTGAAACGCATGAAGAAGCTCCATGATGATGGGCTCCTAACTTCATCCGACTTTGAGTCGTTCGAGACATGTGAATCATGCTTGCTCGACAAGATGACTAAGTCTCCTTTCGCAAAGAGTTGTGAGAGGGCGTTCGAGCTATTGGAACTTATACATAGTGATGTGTGTGGTCCAATGAGCACAACTGCCAGAGGTGGCTATCAGTACTTCGTGAGTTTTACCGACGACCTGAGTAGATATGGACATATCTATTTGATGAGGCACAAGTCGGAAACTTTTGAATTCAAAGAGTTATAGAACGAGGTTGAGAATCAGCTCGACAAGACTATAAAACTTCTACAATCAGATCGTGGAGGTGAGTACATGTGCCAGGAGTTTGATGATCATGAAAAGCCGAGGTATAGTACCTCAGCTCACACCTCCGGGTACGCCACAGAGAAACAACATGTCAGAACGGAGGAATAGGACCTTGTTGGACATGGGTCGGTATATGATGAGCAAATCAGAATTACCCTTGTCATTATGGGGATACGCTCTAGAAACTGCAACTTTCACACTTAACAGGGTACCATCAAAATCCGTAGACAAGACACCACATGAGATGTGGACCGGGAAGAGTCCCAGTTTGTCTTTTCTAAAGATTTGGGGTTGTGAAGCATTTGTCAAGCGACTTAAGTCAGACAAGCTTACACCCAAGTCGGATAAGTGCATATTCGTGGGATATCCGAGGGAAACCTTGGGATATACCTTCTACAACCGTGAAGATAACAAAGTGTTTGTTGCTCGAAATGGGGTTTTCCTTGAGAAAGAGTTTCTCAGTCAGGAGGCCAGTGGGAGGACGGTCCGACTCGAAGAAATTCGAGGACCACTCGGGAATGGCTTAGCTGGTGATGAGATCATACCAGAGTCAGTCAGGGAATCCATAGTGGAAGCGGCACCGGAACCATGGAGGTCGGAAAGATTGCGCAGAATGGGTGATGTATTGTTGCTAGAAAGCGATGAGCCGGCCAAGTATGCGGAAGCGATGGTTAGCCCAGATTCCGAGGCATGGCTGGAGTCCATGAGATCCGAGTTAAAGTCCATGGATGAGAATCAAGTCTGGGACTTGGTTGATCTGCCGCCTGGCCTAACAGCCATTGGTTGCAAATTGGTCTTTAAGAAGAAAACCTATGTGGATGGAAATGTTCAGATCCAAAAAGCTCGGCTTGTCACTAAGGGTTACGAACAAGTTCAAGGAATTGACTACAACGAGACTTACTCGCCGGTAGCGATGTTGAAGTCGGTGAGGATCGTACTAGCTATAGCTGCATATTTCGATTACGAGATATGGCAGATGGATGTCAAGACAGCTTTCCTTCACGAAAATTTAACGGAGGACGTGTATATGATACAGCCCAAGGGTTTTGTCGATCTGACTAGTGCTAGTAAGGTATGCAAGCTCAAGAGATCCATTTATGGGTTGAGGCAAGCATCTCGGAGCTGGAATATTCGTTTTGATGAGGTCGTCACTGGTCTCGGTTTCATCAAAAGCGAAGAGGGCGCTTGTTTATACAAGAAGTTAAGTGGGAGCTCAATAGTGTTTTTGATCTTGTATGTGGATGACATATTGTTGATCAGGAATGCAAACTCGGTCAAGGAATCATTGAATGGAAAGTTTTCGATGAAGGACCTTGGTGAGGCAGTCTATATTTTAGGCATTAACATCTATAGATATAGATCGAGGAGGCTGCTCGGCTTAAGCCATTTGATGAGCGAAGCAGGATGAGTAGGATTCCGTATGCCTCGGCAATCAGATCCATCATGTATGCCATGATATGTACAAGGCCTGATGTTGCTTTTGCAATAAGCCTAACAAGTAGATTCCAGACCAACCCAGGTGAGAGTCACTGGGCAGCGGTAAAGACTATTTTGAAGTACCTGAAAAGGACTAAAGAGATGTTCCTAGTTTATGGAGGTGAGGAAGAGCTCGTCGTAAGGGGTTACACCGATGCTAGTTTCCAAACCGACAGAGATGATTGTCGATCACATTCTAGATTCGTGTACGTCATGAATGGAGGAGCAGTGAGCTGGATGAGTTCCAAGCAAGATACGGTGGCCGATTCTACCACAGAAGCCGGATACATTGCGGCTTGTGAAGCTGCAAAGGAAGGTGTTTGGATCCGGAACTTTCTGGATGATCTTGGTTTATTCCCAGCCCCGATAAAACTGTTGGACCTTTATTGTGATAATTCTGGTGCCATCACACAAGCCAAGGAGCCGAGGAATCACCACAATGTCAGACACATAGATCGGAAATATCACCTGATACGAAAGATCGTAAAGAATGGTGATGTAGAGTTATGCAAAAGTCACACGGATGCAAGTGTTGCAGATCCGCCGACTAAGCCGCTTCCACAACCTAAGCATGAGGGACATGTTAGAGATATGGGCATTCGATCTCTATTTGATTGACTCTAGTGCAAGTGGCAGACTGTTGGAGATATGCCCTAGAGGCAATCATGTATGATGATATTTCCTATGTGTTTATGAATAAAGATAGTCATTGGACATTATCAATGATGTGTATCAGCAAGTACGTGACTTGCTTGTGGGACTATGCATTGTATGATGAATGTCCTAAAAGGTCCCTAGTCGAAAGGGCTGTGTGGACGCGCAACTGACTAGACTAGCATAAGACACGGTCGATGGCTTGGTCTCACTAGCCATGGAGCATTGGATGATAACTGGATAATTTGGACTCGGAAGGATCTGGTCGGATTCGATGTAGTCGAATCCGAGTCGAGATAAGGTCCGAGTCAGACAAACCCAACTATGAGACACATCGATATGTCATCTGTGAGTCTCTAGTACAACATACGTTCTATGTCCTAAGACCTGAGCTGACGCATGTACTCGGGATGGTGACAGACTTGCTTTGGGCCGACCAAATGCTACTCCGTGACTGGTTAGTTACAAAGGTAGATTTCGGGTTTTTCCTATCCCATGCTGCAAGACATGGTCGAGTAAGATGGGATTTGCCCCTCTGATCAGGAGAGATATACTCTGGGTCCCTTGTGTGATCCTACCATGGTAAGCATGGCCATGCGACAAGGATTATGAGATAATCCAGTTTGTGGTCGGTATCACTGGAACGAGAAAGAGGTCGGGCTAGCACAATGATGACAGTCTCGCCTTGAGCCCGACAACATATATCATGAGGCAAAGGGAACATAAGTGTGACACGTTGTACAGGTTCGCCTAACCAGCTTCATAGTCTGCTTGGTGGTCGACACGCCTTGCTAGAGGCTGCTACCAACCGTGCAGGTCGGAGGTGATCCGAACTGTGAACAAGCCGACTTGAACCTAAGGGGTCGCACGCTTAAGGGAAGGAACCTATGAGGTCGGTTCGGAGGACACTGGTCGGATGTGATCCGAGCTGGACTTGGAACGCGACCGAGTAGACTTTGGGTTTTCAGATCCATGCAAGGCCCAAGTGTTGAGCCCGCATGGATGCCTATAAATAGTGGAGGTGCGGCACACTTATACGGTCGATCGCTTCAGCACTGTCACTAGGGTTTGCATGTGTTGCGAATAGACACCTCACTCGCTGCCGGTTGTGTGATCGGACCTAGTAGTCCGCCACACGATGTTCCTCCTACACGCGCGGATACCATTAGAGGCGGTGCACTTGCACCGCTCCGGCAAACCTGTACGTGGGAACCGATGACCGGCTGTTCGAGGGAGATCAGACAAGGAGGAGACGAACCACGCAGACGCGTTGTCCCAACTCTTCTTCCGCTGCACGACATTGCGTGTCTAGTGGTAAAGATCTATGATCCATTCCCGTAGCATGTTCCTGGTTTTTCTGCGCGTAGGAAAATTTTAATTTGCAGTCGACGCACCCTACCGTAGAACCTAACACACTTGTCATTGCACTAGAGTATGGTAAAGGTATTAGGGATGCCCAGTCCCGAATGAAAATTGAATTTACTTTATGTTGTATTCCTTGGAAAGTGTTGGTATGGAAGGCACCCGTGGATACGGCTAGCCATGGAAAGTGAATGTATGGTGGAAAAAGGAATAAACTTTATTTTCTGTTCGGAAACCGCCTATGATATATCTAGCATGGAAAGTATTGGGAACTACTCGATCGTTTTCGTTGACAGGAAAAGCATGCCACCCAAAATGTTTTATCTCTATATTTTTTCGCTTTGAGCTCTGGCACCTCTACAAATCCCTACTTCCCTCTATGAAGGGCCTTCTTTTTACTTTATGCAATTTTTATTTTACTTGAGTCCCCATCTTCTCTTATAAAGCACCAACTAAGGGGCACCATGATCATACTTGAGCATTGGGTGTAGCTAATATGTGAGTGTGTTTCATGAATGGATCAATTATTGAGCATAATGGGCTGGAGATAACTTGCTTTAGTGTTGATATTTTGAAGGACATAGTTGCTTGTTGATATGCTTGAGTATTAAAGTCTTCATGCCAAAACTAGAATATTGTTTTGAACCATATAAAAGTACAAATGTCCATGCTACAAAGAAAAGAATATGTGATGAACATGTTAGGAAGCATTCCACATAAAAAATTCTGTTTTTATCATTTAACTACTCGAGGTCGAGCAGAAATTAAATTGGGGATGTTGATACGTCTCCAACGTATCTATAATTTTTTGACTATTCCATGCTATTAAACTACCATTCCTGGATGTTTTACCATCATTTTATAACAACTTTATATCATTTTTTGGGAGTAACCTATTGACATAGTGCCCAGTGCTAGTTGTTGTTTCTGCTCGTTTTTTACATCGCAGAAATCAATACCAAATGGTGTCCAAATGCAGTGAAACTTTTGTGGATTTTTTTGGACCAGAAGACATCCAGTGGGCCAAATAAGTACCAAAGAGGGGGCCCGAGGTGAGCACAAGACACCTGGGCACGCCTGGAGGCCCAGGCGCGCCCAGGTGGGTTGTGCCCACCTCGGTGACCTCCCGCACTGCCTCTTTGCTATATAAATACCCCAATATTCCAGAAACCCTAGGGGAGTCGACGAAAATCAATTCCATCTGCCGCAAGTTCCAGAACCACCAGATCCAATCTAAACACCATCAAGGAGGGGTTCATCATCCTCATTGGTTCCTCTCCGATGATGCGTGTGTAGTTCATTGTAGACCTACGGGTGCGTAGTTAGTAGCTAGATGGCTTCCTCTCTCTCTCTCTCTCTCTCTCTCTCTCTCTCTCTCTCTCTCTCTCGATTCTCAATACAGTGGTCTCTTGGAGATCTATTTGATGTAACTCTTTTTGCGGTGTGTTTCTTGGGATATGAAGTTTGAGTTTATGATCAGATCTATGCTTTTATCCATGAAAGTTATTTTGAGTCTTCTTGATCTCTTATATGCATGATTACTTATAGCCTCGTATTTCTTCTTTGAATCTTTGGTTTAGTTAGGCCGACTAGATCAATTTTTCTTGCCATGGGAAGAGGTGCTTTGTGATGGGTTTGATCTTACGGTGCTTGATCCCAGTGACAGAAGGGGAGCCGACATGTATGTATTGTTGCTATTAAGGATAACAAGCTGGGGTCTATTTCGACATAAATAGATCTTGTCTACATCGTGTCATCGTTCTTATTGCATTACTCTATTTTTCCATGAACTTAATACACTAGATGCATGCTGGATGGCGGTCGATGTGTGGACTAATAGTAGTAGATGCAGGCAGGAGTCGGTCTACTCATCTTGGATGTGATGCCTATATAATGATCATTGCCTGGATATCGTCATGATTATTTGAAGTTCTATCAATTGCCCAACAGTAATTCGTTTACCCAGCGTATGCTATTTTTCTCGAGAGAAGCCACTAGTGAAATTTACGGCCCCCGATTCTCTTCTTTATCATATTTGCCTTCGAGATCTATTTTTATTTGCTTTTATTTTCAGATCTATTAATCCAAAAATACAAAAATATCTTGCTGTAATTTTTAGTAATTTATTTTCTCTCACGTTCACACGAGATCTATTTATCCAAACTACTACAATTTTACCTATCTTTTTACCCGTGAGGGATTGACAACCCCTCTCTTACGTCGGGTTGCAACTATTTGTTCTTTGTGTGCAGGAGTTGTTTACGTGGTGTTGCGTGGTTCTCCTACTAGTTCGATAACCTTGGTATCATCATTGAGGGAAATACCTACCGTTGATGTGCTGCATCATCCCTTCCTCTTTGGGGAAATACCGACGTAGTTCAAGCAGACATCACCCCCTGCACCTCTTGAACATCTTCGGACGGAGGTGGTTCTACATATCGCCTGCAGGTCACTGTAAAATAAGGTTATGGGTATTTATAGCGGCTGTCAAAGGAAACAATGCCAAAAAGTGCAGTGAACATATTACCTTTTAGCCGTGGGCGTGGTTGATGTAACTCCCGCTGCTGCCACACGTTTGGACGCCCTGCGGCCGGCGCCGCTCTCGCTGGTGTTCAGCGCATTGTGCGGCGGCCCTTGGGGTTAGAAGTCAGCATACTAGGAGCAGCATGAGACGAGTGTATTTTTTGGTAAGGATTTTCTCACTTACGACAGAGGAAGGAAGTGTCCTGGGGTGATCGACCAAAAGGGCCACTTTAGAGCCGTCGAGGCTCTCCTGATAGAAGACTCCCTCTTTGAAGTCAATTGATGTTTCAGGATCATCGTGAATCCTAGGGTCATCAGCACAAGAGTAGCTGTCCGGTTGAGGAGCATGGTAGCTCACCGTCTTGATCAAACCCCTCTGTCGGTGTCAAAACCGGCAGATCTTGGGTAGGGGGTCCCGAACTGTGCGTCTAAGGCTAATGGTAACAGGAGGCGGGAGACACAATGTTTACCCAGGTTCGGGCCCTCTCGATGGAGGTAATACCCTACTTCCTGCTTGATTGATCTTGATGATATGAGTATTACAAGGGTTGATCTACCACGAGATTGCAGAGACTAAACCTAGAGGCTAGCCTATGATTATGATTGTTCTTGTCCTATGGACTAAACCCTCCAGCTTATATAAACACCGGAGGGGGCTAGGGTTACACAGAGTCGGTTACAGAGAAGAAGATCTACATATCCGAATTGCCAAGCTTGCCTTCCATGCAAAGGAGAGTCCCACCCGGACACGGAACAAAGTCTTCAATCTTGTATCTTCATAGTCCAACAGTCCGGCCAAAGTATATAGTCCGGCTGTCCGAGGACCCCTTAATCTAGGACTCCTCAAGAGCCCTGACCAAAGGCCAATGACGATGAGTCCGACGCGCAAATTGTCTTCGGCATTGCAAGGCGGGTTCCTTCTCCAAATACTCCATAGAAGATCTTGAACACAAGGATTGTGTCCGTCTCTGCAAAACAATTTCCACATACCACCGTAGAAAGCACAATAATCCACAAATCTAATCTGCTGACAACTTTTCATAATGTGACATCACGCCACGGCCTGGTCATATTTCAAACCGTTTCTTCAACCTGCTGCTGCACATATTGCGAGGTGGTTTCATTGGCACGTCTTGTCGAAGCAGAGATCATGTCCCTTTATCACGGGATTCTCATCAATACGGGTGTGGGTAACCCAACCGCACCATCAACACGACACTTGGGGAATGAGCGAGTTTACAGGGCAAGTCAGGAGGCGCATGGTTTCTACCGCCTTTATAAAGAGATAAGGATTCACCTTTTTTCCACCCACACCTTCTTCCTCCTCTACTCATCCATTCTCCCTCGCTCGAGCTCTAGCACCCAAAACTTCTCTGTCCCCGCAAAGTTATTCCAAGCATGTCCGGAGCGGGAGGCAAGTGGATGGCCTCCTCCGTTAAGGAGAAGGACATCACGGCTCCGGAGGCGGATACTGGCCGTGAACATCGCAAGACCGGCTCCCTACCGAAGGGCAGATCATCCCTACCCCGGAGTCTCAGGAGAGGGTAGTGTTTCTCTCTCACTTTGTTCGTGGACTGGGATTCTCCCTCCACCCATTTGTCCGCGGGATCATGTTCTACTACGGGCTAGATTTCCATGATCTGGCCCCCAATTTCATCCTCAACATCTCGGCGTTTATCGTTGTGTGCGAGGCCTTCCTCCGCATTACGCCCCACTTCGGCCTATGGCCAAAGACTTTCAACGTGAAGCCGAAGGTGGTGGTCGGCCAGCAAGCAGAGTGCGGAGGCGCCATGGTGGGCAAGATGCCCAATGTCACTTAGCCCGAAGGCTCCTATGTGGAGACTATGACGGGGTGGCAATCAGGGTGGTTCTACATCACAGAGCCGCGCGACACCAACTGGGTAGCGGCCCCTGAATTTCGATCCGGCATCCCCATGCGGCTCACCTCCTGGAAAGAGAAGGGCCTGGCCTGGGGCTCATAGGTGGAGCTGACCGGACTCCACACCTGTATCAAAAATAAGATAAGCAAGAAAATCAAGCTTGTCAACATGGTCCAGGTCATGCTCTTCCGCCGGATCCTTCTGTGTCAAAGACGGGCTTTCCATATGTGGGGGTTCGACCCGGCCGAACACCAGACGCTGCGAGAGCTCTTCGATACGACACACAAAAACGTCTGGAAGGTGCTGTTCAAGGCCGCCGAGGTACCTCCTCCCATAACCGAGGATCACGGACTTAGCGCAAAGCGCCCCGCCAATCCGGTAAGCTCTTTATATTTTGCAAGGTGTTTCTTTCCCCAGTATATTCGTGGGAGGAATCTAAGCCTCCACGCCAATTTAGCAGGACTAGGTAGCGATAGCGGAGCAAATTGACTGTCCAGCTCCACTACCTAAAGATCCAGCAACGGCTCCCTTAACAGAGATGATGTTTCCGGTGCCCTATGAGGTGCCAGAGCAGAAGGCCAAGAAGAAGGCCGTGGGGACCAGGAAAGGTCTCTGGCACAAGGTTGTATCGGACTCATCGTCCGAAGACACCAAGGCGTGCTCCTCCAATGAAAACGAGGAGGTGGAAGAGGAAAGCCCTCCCCAACCGGGGGAAGGAAGGCCGCCCCGTATGGGGAGGCCGAAGGGTCCAAGAAGGAAAAAACCCTCCCTCTGGACCACTCCACCACAGCCGCCTACAACGGCGAGGAGTGGTTGCCCAGGGACAAGCCCCTGGCGAAGTCGTAAGTATCCGGACACTATAACACTACCGACATGTTTTGCTTTATTGCTTCTTGTCATGCCAAACATGTTCGTGCAGTCCGGCCAAAGCCCACATCGATGTATCCTCTTTGGATGGGTCCCTGGGCTTGTCGGTGATGAATAGTGATTCACTCCCGATTGCCTCCTCCCCTAAGCCCGTGGACGACACCGAGGTGCTATCTCAGAGGATACCGGACCAGGGGGAGACTGTTCTGGAGACGCCCCAAGGCAAAATCCCAGACGCCGGGCACATGGGGGGGGGGGGAAGACCCCCATGGATTCTGTTGACGGGGGCCGTAGCAAGTTTGGTCCCCAGCCGGATATTGCGCCAGAACCTCCAGTGGTTCCAGATTCAGGCAGACAGCCCCTCACTAAGGGGGGCGAGCCGCCTGTGCCGATGACCTCTATCCATCCAGAGGCATCAGACAACTTGCTGGAAGCGCTTCGTGGCGCTTCCATTGACGAAGAGCACCGCACCATCATGAGTGCGGTGATTGAAAAAATCGTCCGCAAAAGCGGATTGATGAAGCTCGCGCCACCTCCTTCTGAGCTTTGAGGTAAGTAATAAAATTGTAAGAAAGTATCACAGTATAGACAGTAGCCCCTGATGCTCTGTTCGGTGTTCGGAAAGAAAGGCCTTACAGAGGATCGAATAACATCCGCAGGAGTCTAATCAGAATATGTCTATGTGAAGGTCTCCGGAGGTCTCCGTATTGCGGAGGTCTCCGGACTGAAGTGGGACCTTGAGTGGACCAAGGAAGAGCTCGGCCTCGTGAAGAGGCAGCTCGAGGAAAACAAAGGTACACAATACCCCGTATGTATATTTATAAACAAAAAAATGTTGACGCTAATAGGAGCATCATGAATTTTAATAAGGGCCATGACCGAAGTGGCGGCCCTTAAGAAGGCGATGACCGAGGCCGAAGACAAAGCAGCCAAGGAATGCACCGAGCGCGAGAAAAAAGAGGCCTGAGTCGACGAGGTCCAGCAAGAGCTCCAGGATTTCGTCAAAAAATACGATTCCTTGGAGCGTCACTCTAAGACGCAAGAGTCCGAGCTTGCGAATGCCCTCCAGAGCACACAAGATGCCAAGGCCGAAGCCCAAAAGGCCCTCCAGGAGATTCAGGCGGCCAAGAAGATAGCGGCGGGTAACGCATTCATTATGCAAAGTAAGCATGTGAAGGAGACTTTCCTTTTACTTACCCGAATTCGAGCTCTCGAGCGTTCGCGAGATCGCCATGCAAAGATATCGGATGCATGGAGTTCTACCGAATGAAAAGGAGCTCGGCGGAGAAGTTGTTCTGGTCCCAGTATATTGGGGCCGAATATCCGATGCCCTTGAGCGACCACCTGAAGCAACTGGTCGAACTTCACAAGGCGGCCGAACTGGCCATGAAGGACCTCGTAGTCCGGATGTGGCCTGCCGAGCCCCTGCCCAGCAGCTACTTCAGCCTGGTAAAGTGGCTTGTGAATGCCTGCCCGCGGCTTGAAGTCATAAAGTAGTCAGTCTGCATTGGAGGTGTGCGCGGGTGCACTGGGCGAAGATGGATGCCGAGAAGCTGGTGACGAAGGGGCTGCCGAAGGGCAAGGAGCACCGCCACCCCGAAAAGTATTATGACAGTGTCCTGAAGGGCGCCCGCCTTGTGGCGGAGGAATGTGCAAATGTGCTAAGGATGTAATATTTGAATGAATGTACTCATGTGATCCTGTAATATGAAAACGAGTTCATTTGCGCTATACAACGCTTGTTGATTTAAAATTTTACCTTCTGTGCGGCCATTTATAAAATCTAAGAGTTGGCCACTCATCGGCTTCTGCCCCCATGTAACTAGTACCGGGGTGTTCGGGATAAATTTAAACACTCTTTATCCAATTTTTTGGTCCTTTAAGGATGTGTTTAGTGCAACGAACAAGGCAATCAGACTATATAGCTTTATCACTCTCACTTAGCCATAGAAGTCTATAATTTTAAATTCTGGCGTAGCCCCTGGTATCCAGAAGGCCGAACAGGGCGCTATACACGCCTAAATCGGACAAGGCCGATTCCTCGCCCAAAGTGGAAAAAATCTTTAAGGATTTGAGACCTCTCGAACAGCGACCAGCTCTCGCCGCATCATGACAGTCAGTTTTCGGCTTTCTCTACTGAGGTGCTCGTCCGGGACACAATCGCAGTAGTTCTCCCTGTGCCACCTTAGACGATGTAGCGAAACGTAAGGCAGCAAAACATGGGAGCTGGGCAAACCCAATTATTGACCCAAGACATGATTCGGAGCTGATGCATATAATGCTATAAGTTCGGGGTGCCGCACTATCGAAAGTTTTTGGACTTTTCTTGCCGTGTTATGGGGTGCACTGAAGCCCCTGGCGAGCTGAACGTACAAAAATGTACGGGTGCAATTTGTAATAAATAAACAGTCAAGGAAAAGATATACATTATTTCCCATTGTTATTTAAATAGTACGTCAAGGCGTATGTATACAAGTAGTGCGATAAGCAAAATAGGACTATTTGGCATGTCCTGACCAAAGGCGAGTTACGTGTGGGTATGTAAAACAGGTATAACGATTGTTTATCAGAGACCACCTGGGGATTCCTTTGTATGTCAAAGCTCCTTGCTTCCTTGGTGTTTTCGTCCCGTGATGGGTCCAATAGTCAGGTGATACGTCTCCAACGTATCTATAATTTATGAAGCATTCATGCTATATTATTATCTGTTTTGAATGATTGCGGGCTTTATTATACACTTTTATATTACTTTTGGGACTAACCTATTAACCGGAGGCCCAGCCCATATTGCTGTTTATTGCCTGTTTCAGTATTTTGAAGAAAAGGAATATCAAACGGAGTCCGAACGGAATGAAACCTTCGGCAGCGTGATTTTTGGAAAGATTATGATCCAGGAGACTTGGAGTTGAAGTAAAGGAAGCGTCGAGGAAGCCACGAGACAGAGGGCGCACCCACCCCCTGGGCGCGCCCTACCCTCTCGTGGGCCCCTCGAGGCTCCCCCGACTGACTTCTTTTGCCTATATATTCCCATATACCCTAAAAACATCGACAAAGAAGATAGATCGGGAGTTCCGCCGCCGCAAGCCTCTGTAGCCACAAAAACCTCTCGGGAGCCCGTTCCGGCACCCTGCCGGAGGGGGAACCCATCACTAGTGGCCATCTTCATCATCCCGGCGCTATCCATGACGAGGAGGGAGTAGTTCACCCTCGGGGCTGAGGGTATGTACCAGTAGCTATGTGTTTGATCTCTCTCTCTCTCTCTCGTGTTCTATCTATGGCACGATCTTGATGTATCGCGAGCTTTCCTATTATAGTTGGATCTTATGATGTTTCTCCCCCTCTACTCTCTTGTGATGAATTGAGTTTTCCTCTTGAAGTTATCTTATCGGATTGAGTCTTTAATGATTTGAGAACACTTGATGTATGTCTTGCCATGCTTATCTGTGGTGACAATGGGATATCACGTGCCACTTGATGTATGTTTTGGTGACCAACTTGCGGGTTCCGCCCATGAACCTATGCATAGCGGTCGGCATACGTTTTCGTCTTGACTCTCCGGTAGAAACTTTGGGGCACTCTTTGAAGTACTTTGTGTTGGTTGGATGAATCTGGATTGTGTGATGCATATCGTATAATCATGCCCACGGATACTTGAGTTGACAATGGAGTATCTAGGTGACATTAGGGTTCTGGTTGATTTGTGTCTTAAGGTGTTATTCTAGTACGAACTCTTGAATAGATTGATCCGAAAGAATAACTTTGGGGTGGTTTCGTACCCTACCATAATCTCTTCATTTGTTCTCAGCTATTAGTGGCTTTGGAGTGACTCTTTGTTGCATGTTGATGGATTGTTATATGATCTATCTATGTTATTATTGTTGAGAGAACTTGCACTAGTGAAAGTATGAACCCTGTGCCTTGTTTCCTACCATTGCAATACTGTTTACGCTCACTTTTATCATTAGTTACCTTACTATTTTTATATCTTCAGATTACAAATACCTTTATCTACTATCCATATTGCACTTGTATCACCATATCTTTGCCGAACTAGTGCACCTATACAATTTACCATTGTATTGGGTGTGTTGGGGACACAAGAGACTCTTTGTTATTTGGTTGCAGGGTTGTTTGAGAGAGACCATATTCATCCGACGCCTCCTACAGATTGATAAACCTTAGGTCATCCACTTGAGGGAAATTTGCTACTGTCCTACAAACATGTGCACTTGCAGGCCCAACAATGTCTACAAGAAGAAGGTTGTGTAGTAGACATCAAGCTCTTTTCTGGCGCCGTTCTTGGGAGGTTAGGTGGCGACACTCACACCCCGTCAACTAAGCTCTTTTCTGGCGCCATTGCCGGGGAGGTGAGTGCTTGAAGGTATATCTTTAGATCTTGCAATCGAATCTTTTTGTTTCTTGTTTTATCACTAGTTTAGTTTATAAAAGAAAACTACAAAAAATGGAGGTAAGTTTATCTCATACGCTTCGTCTTTTTATTATCTTTCGTAAGAATGATGGAAAGGAAAATTGTGCTCAAGTGCTAGAAGAAGAATGCATTAAAATGTTTGGTACTAGATCTCTGTATGATGAGCATGATTGCAATGTTGTTAGTATTAATTCCTCGAATATCCATGATGCTAATGATATGCAAAGCCACAAGCTTGGGGAAGCTATGTTTGATGAATATGATATATTTTGTCCCACAAGTTTTGATGAGCAAATTTATTATGATGAAAGCATGCCTCCTATTTATGATGATTATATTGATGAAAGTGGGTTTGGAAGAGTGTCAACTTTAGGAAGTAGTGATCCCACTATTTTGGAGGATGTTGGATCTTATTGTGATGAACATGAAAGTGGATTTGGAAGAGTGTCAACTTTATTTAGTGATGATTCCACTATTTCGGAAGAGGTTCCAATTGATTATGAGAACAAAGTTGCTATCTATGATGATTATTGTGATGTCTTGTATGCTATTAGGAATAATGATAACCATGAAACTTGTCATCATGATTTTAGTTTTCAATTGGATTATGCCTCACATGATAGTTATTTTGTTGAGTTTGCGCCCATTACTATTCATGAGAAGAATTTTTCTTATGTGGAGAGTAGTAAATTTTCTATGCTTATAGATCATGAAAAGAATGCTTTAGGTGCTGGTTATATTGTTGAATTCATTCATGATGCTACTGAAAATTATTATGAGGGAGGAACATACGCTTGTAGGAATTGCAATAATATCAAGTTTCCTCTCTATGTGCTTAAAGTTTTGAAGTTATGCTTGTTTTGCCTTCCTATGCTTGTTGATTATTGTTCACATAAGTTGTTTGCTCACAAAATCCCTATGCATAGGAAGTGGGTTAGACTTAAATGTGCTAGTCATATGCTTCATGATGCTCCTGTTGTGTTTCAAATCTTATCTTTTATGTGAGCATCATTGTCATCATCATGCCTAGCTAAAATGCATTAAAGAAAAGCGCTTGTTGGGAGACAACCCAATATTTATCCTTACTGTTTTTGTGTGTTCACATGATTATGCTACTGTAGTAATCATGTTTTATAGCTTTTGTTTCAATAAAGTGCCAAGTAAGACCTTTATGATAGCTTACGGTGATAGTTGTGTTGATCCTGATGAGAATCAGAAACTTTTGCACCCAGTAAATTTGTTTTGTTAATTCACAGAGACGCGATTATGATATTATTATTTTTGATCTGGATTGTTACACAAATTGCTTAGGACTTCCTAATTTGGTAGGTTTTTTAGAGTTCCATAAGTATACATTTGATACAGATTACTACAGACTGTTCTGTTTTTGACAGATTCTGTTTTTCGTGTGTTGTTTGCTTATTTTGATGCATCTATGGCTAGTATTAAGTGGTATGAACCATAGAGAAGTTGGAATACAGTAGATAGTACACCATTATGAATTTATAATGAGTTCATTACACTACCTAAGTGGTGGTTTTATTTTCTTATACTAACGGAGCTTACAAGTTTTCTGTTGAGTTTTGTGTTGTGGAGTTTTCAAGTTCTGGATAAAGATTCGATGGACTATGGAATAAGGAGTGTCAAGAGCCTAAGCTTGGGGATTCCCAAGGCACACCAAGGTAATATTCAAGGACAATCAAGAGCCTAAGCTTGGGGTTGCCCCGGTAGGCATCCCCTCTTTCGTCTTCGTTCATCGGTAGCTTTACTTGGTGCTATATTTTTATTCACCACATGATATGTGTTTTGCTTGGAGCATCATTTTATTTTGTTAGTGTTTTCTTGATGTTATTTATAATAATGTTTTGTATCTTTATTTTCAATAAAAACGTCAAGGATAGCCTTTACCAAGCTTATTTTGCTAGTATACATGTTGCTGTTTGAAAACAGAAAGTTTACCGCTGTTGCAAAAATTCCCTATAAAAGTCAGATAATGATATAATGTTAAAATTTTTGCATCTTGAGCTCTGATAAATCTTCTACAGCTTAGTATTTTTCTCATAATTTTTGGAGTTAGGAAAGTATTGATACTCTTGCATTCTTTACAGACTGTACTGTTTTGGCAGATTGCTGTTATGTTTGTATTGTTTGCATATGTTTGCTTGTTTAATGATTATATTTAAGGATAGGAGTATTAAACATGCAGAGGAATTTAGTATGCAATGTTGAATAATAATTTTAGTGATTTGTTACAGTAGAAAATGATAAGGTTTTTGCATTGTTTATACTAACCTATCTCACGAGTTCTTGTTGAGTTTGGTGTGAATGAAGCTTTTTCATAAAAAGAGAAACCATGATATAAGAGGAATTAAGGAGACACAAAATCTCAATCTTGGGGATGCCCAAGGCACCCCAAGATAATATTTCAAGAAGTCTCAATCATCTAAGCTTGGGGATGCCCCGTTAGGCATCCCACCTTTCTTCTTCAACAACTATCGGTTAGTATAGGTTGAGCCTAAGTTTTTGCTTTTTCACATGAGTTGTGCTATCCTTGCAATGCAATTTTATTTTGTTTTGCTTGCTGTTTGAATACAATACCAAGATCTGAAATTACTTAATGTGAGAGAGTCTTCACATAGTTACATAATTATTTAGCTACTCATTGATCTTCACTTATATATTTTTGGAGTAGTTTTTCATTTACTCGTGTGCTTCACTTATATCCTATGAGTAAATTGTTGAATGAGTTGATTGTCATAAATCTGTATGTCTCATTTGCTTATCCCATGGGGAGTAATGACTTCACATCTAGGAAGTAGAGGTTGTAAATTTATTGAAGGTTAGCAAGCATTGTATTGGTCATTTGAACAATTCATGAAAGAATATTGAAGGAAGAGAGATTCCACATATAAATATATTATCTTAGACAGCTTCTATGATTGTGAGCACTCATTAAGTATGACATGCTAAAGAGTTGATGTTGGACAAGGAATACAACGTAATGGGTTATGTTTTCTCACATCTCAGTTAAAGTATATTGTCATGGATCATTCAAACATGTTGAGCTTGCCTTTCCCCCTCATGCTAGCCAAAATTCCTTGCACCAAGTAGAGATACTACTTTTGCTTCCAAATATCCTTAAACCCAGTTTTGCCATGAGAGTCCACCATACCTACCTATGGATTGAGTAAGATCCTTCAAGTAAGTTTTCATCGGTGCAAGCAATAATAATTGCTCTCTAAATATGTATGATCTTTTGGTGTGAATAAAATAGCTTTATACGATCTTGTTATGGAAGCAATAAAAGCGACGGACTGCATAATAAAGGTCCATATACAAGTGGCAATATAAAGTGACATTCATTCGCATTAAGATTTTGTGCGCCCAACCCTAAAAGCGCATGACAACCTCTCCTTCCCTCTGCGAAGGGCCTATCTTTTACTTTATGTCTTTTACTTTATGCAAGAGTCAAGGTGATCCTTTCCCTTTTTCATTTTATCCTTTGGCAAGCACCTCGTGTTGGGAAGATCCTGATATATATATCCAATTGGATGTAAGTTAGCATGAATTATTATTGTTGACATCACCCTATCTTTCTTAGTGTGCGATTGAAACTCCATAACCATTAGTATTGCGTGAGTGTTAGCAATTATAGAAGACTATATGATAGTTAAGTATGTGGAGTTTGCTATTCCTGAAAATAAGATGAATTGCAATTGTTTGATGACTGAGAATGAAGTTTGCTAGTTTTCAAGAAAGTTTATGGTCTATGCTTTGACATGTGAATTGCTTGTTACTTTATCGTGAGAAGTTTTATGAGATGAACTACTGTTATGACATATTATCATGCTATAAAAGGTGATTGAAATTATCATTGATCAAACTTGTGCACCTTCTAGCATTCACACTTCATAAATTCTTTCTTCTATCATTTACCTACTCGAGGACGAAGCAGAATTAAGCTTAGGGATCTTGATCGTCTCCAACGTATCTATAATTTATGAAGCATTCATGCTATATTATTATCGGTTTTGAATGATTACGAGCTTTATTATACACTTTTATATTACTTTTGGCACTAACCTATTAACCGGAGGCCCAGCCCATATTGTTTGTTTTATTGCTGTTTGATATTTCAAGAAAAGGAATATCAAACGGAGTCCAAACGGAATGAAACCTTCGGCAGCGTGATTTTTGGAAAGATTATGATCCAGGTGACTTCGAGTTGAAGTAAAGGAAGCGTCGAGGAAGCCACGAGACAGGAGGGCACACCCACCCCCTGGGGGCGCCCTACCCTCTCGTGGGCCCCTCGAGGCTCCCCCGACTGACTTCTTTCGCCTATGTATTTCCATATACCCTAAAAACATTGACAAAGAAGATAGATCGGGAGTTCCGCCGCTGCAAGCCTCTATAGCCACAAAAACCTCTCGGGATCCCGTTCTGGCACCCTGCCGGAGGGGGAACCCATCACCGATGGCCATCTTCATCATCCCGGCGCTATCCATGACGAGGAGGGAGTAGTTCACCCTCGGGGCTGAGGGTATGTACCAGTAGCTATGTGTTTGATCTCTCTCTCTCTCTCTTTCTCTCGTGTTCTCTCTATGGCACGATCTTGATGTATCGCGAGCTTTGCTATTATAGTTGGATCTTATGATGTTTCTCCCCCTCTACTCTCTTGTGATGAATTGAGTTTTCCTCCTGAAGTTATCTTATCAGATTGAGTCTTTAATGATTTGAGAACACTTGGTGTATGTCTTGCCATGCTTATTTGTGGTGACAATGGGATATCATGTGCCACTTGATGTATGTTTTGGTGACCAACTTGCGGGTTCCGCCCATGAACCTATGCATAGGGGTTGGCACACATTTTCGTCTTGACTCTCCGGTAGAAACTTTGGGGCACTCTTTGAAGTACTTTGTGTTGGTTGGATGAATCTGAGATTGTGTGATGCATATCGTATAATCATGCCCACGGATACTTGAGGTGACAATGGAGTACTAGGTGACATTAGGGTTTTGGTTGATTTGTGTCTTAAGGTGTTATTCTAGTACGAACTCTTGAATAGATTGATCCGAAAGAATAACTTTGAGGTGGTTTTGTACCGTACCATAATCTCTTCGTTTGTTCTCTGCTATTAGTGGCTTTGGAGTGACTCTTCGTTGCATGTTGAGGGATTGTTATATGATCTATCTATGTTATTATTGTTGAGAGAACTTGCACTAGTGAAAGTATGAACCCTATGCCTTGTTTCCTACCATTGCAATACCATTTACGCTCACTTTCATCATTAGTTACCTTGCTGTTTTTATATTTTCAGATTACAAATACCTTTATCTACTATCCATATTGCACTTTTATCACCATCTCTTCGCCGAACTAGTGCACCTATACAATTTAGAATTGTATCGGGTGTGTTGGGGACACAAGAGACTCTTTGTTATTTGGTTGCAGGGCTGTTTGAGAGAGACCATCTTCATCCTACGCCTCCTACGAATTGATAAACCTTAGGTCATCCACTTGAGGGAAATTTGCTACTGTCCTACAAACCTGTGCACTTGCAGGCCCAACAATGTCTACAAGAAGAAGGTTGTGTAGTAGACATCATCAGGTTACCGGAGGAGCCTCCAGAAAATAGGGACCCGAAAGAAAGAAAAGGGTGAAAGTGTATGGGTCCTGGGGCGGTTGAGCCGCATTGTAGCTGTGCCTCCGCCTATGCCCATGTTTTTTTAAGTGTGTAATTATGTACGAGCGGCACGAATTTCTCCGCTTGACTGTGACAAGGGAAGAGGCCGAATTGCTAGGCAAGCTCGAGGTGTGCCGGATGATCCTGTTGCAGAGTACTCCGGACTCGCTTGGCGGTGTCCGGTGGCTTTATTATCAAATTGGAGGTCTGCCTAAGAAGGCAGCTCTGTACCTCTGCTGCGAGGGCCGCAGTGTGCTCCTCTGTACGGAGGGAGCTCTCTGTGTTTCCATTGACTGTTATAACCCCGCGAGGTCCTGGCATCTTGAGCTTGAGGTATGTGTAGTGTGGTACCGCATTGAATCTAGCGAATGCGGATCGTCCGAGCAGTGCGTGATAGCCACTGCGGAAGGGGACGATATCGAAGATTAACTCCTCACTTCGGAAGTTGTCTGGAGATCTGAAGACTACTTCCAGTGTGATTGAGCCCGTCCAACAGGCATCTACACCTGGTATGACACCTTTAAAGGTGGTTTTGGTTGGTTTGATCCTTGAGGGATCGATGCTCATTTTGTGCACTGTATCCTAATAGAGTAGGTTCAGGCTGCTACCACCATCCGTAAGGACTCTTGTAAGGTGGAATCCGCCAATGATGGGGTCGAGGACCAACGCGGCCGACCCGCCATGACAGATACTGGTGGGGTGGTCCCTGCGATCGAAAGTGACCGGACAAGAAGACCATGGGTTGTACTTTGGGGCGACTGGCTCCATCGCATAGACGTCCCTTAGTGCACGCTTCCGTTCCTGCTTGGGAATATGGGTTGCGTATATCATGTTTACGGTTTTCACTTGGGGAGGAAATTTCTTCTGTCCTCCTGTGTTCGGCGGCCAGGGCTCCTCGTTGTCATCGCTATGCAGCCCCTTTCTTTGTTTTTGACATTCAACTTGCCAGCCTGTTTGAACACCCAGCATTCTCTGTTGGTGTGGTTGGCTGGTTTATCGGGGTTGCCGTGCATTTGACACGAGCGATCGAGTATGTGGTCCAGACTGGACATGCCCGAATTGTTTCTTTTGAATGGCTTTTTCGGCTGACCGGTCTTAGAGCCGCTGAATCCAGCATTGACTGCTGTGTCTTCGGCATTGTCACCATTGTTGCGACGCTTGTGTCTGTTGCGTTGGGGCTTGCCGTTGCTACCTCTGGCATCTGAAGTGCCCGGATTTCTTGATGTGTTGTTGCTACGAGCCAGCTAGCTGTCCTCGCTCGCACAAAAGTGGGTCATGAGTGTTGTGAGGGCTTCCATGGACTTCGGATTCTCTTGGCCGAGGTGTCAGGCGAGCCACTCGTCACGGATGTTGGGCTTAAAGGCCGCTAGGGCTTCGGCATCCGTACAATCGACAATTTTGTTCTTTTTAGTTAGGAACTGAGTCCAGAATTTCCTGGCCAACTCTCCGGGCTGTTGGGTTATGTGACTTAAGTCATCAGCATCCGGTGGTCGCACATAAGTGCCCTGAAAGTTGTCAAGGAATGCGTCTTCGAGGTTCTCCCAACTGCCACTAGAGTTTGCCGGCAGGCTATTCAGCCAATGCCGAGCCGGTCCTTTGAGTTTTAGTGGGAGGTACTTGATGGCATGTAGATCATCGCTGCGGGCCATGTGAATGTGGAGAAGGAAATCTTCAATCCATACCGTGGGGTCTGTTGTACCATCGTATGATTCAATGTTCATAGGTTTAAACCCTTCTGGGAGTTCATGATCCATTACTTCATCAGTGAAGCATAGGGGGTGTGCAGCGCCTCTATGACGGGCTACATCACGACGCAGTTCAAATGAGTCTGGTCTGTTGTATTCAGCCCGACCGGATTTGTTTTTAGTATATCCGGCGTGACGGTCATTGTCACGCGTTGGGGCGCGCCCCCGTGATCCGTAGATCGATCTTGACTGCCATGTTTTGTTTTCCAATCTGTGTCGCGGGTCATGCGTGTAGCCCCGGGCCTTCGTGTTTTTGCTTGTTTGGCGACGGGGTGCGGGCTGATACGCCGCTTTGTCTCGACCACGAGGTGGCCGGTCAGCCGCATCCTGCGCTAGTAGTGTAGGCTTTAATGCCTCCTCCTCGAGTTGAGGTAGCAACCTGCGCTTTGGGTAAGTTTTGGTTGGGTGCTCGAGTCTATATTCCTCGGCCACCAAGACCTCAGTCCATCTATCAGTTAGCAGATCTTGATCAGCTTGAAGATGTTCTTGTTTTTCTTGAGCTTTTGCGGTGGCTATAAGCGGCGCTTGAAGCGCTCTCGCCGACGGGATCCTCAGGCACGATGAATTCTTCATCGCCGAGGCTCACCTCATCTTCGGAGAGGGGCATGTAATTATCATCCTCTGATTCTCCATCCATTGCCTGTTCCTTAGGGCTAGCTTGCCCATTGTCGGTGTCAAAACCGGCGGATCTCAGGTAGGGGGTCCCGAACTGTGCGTCTAGGCGGATGGTAACAGGAGACCAGGGACACGATGTTTTACCCAGGTTCGGGCCCTCTCGATGGAGGTAAAACCCTACATCCTGCTTGATTAATATTGATGATACGGGTAGTACAAGAGTGGATCTACCACGAGATCAAGGAGGCTAAACCCTAAAGCCAGCCTATGGTATGATTGTTATAATGTATGTTGTGTCCTACGGACTAAAGCCCTCCGGTTTATATAGACACCGGAGAAGGCTAGGGTTACACAGAGTTGGTTACAATGGTAGGAGATCTACATATCCGTATCGCAAGCTTGCCTTCCACGCCAAGGAAAGTCCCATCCGGACACAGGACGGAGTCTTCAATCTTGTATCTTCGTAGTCTTGGAGTCCGGCGGATGATGATAGTCCGGCTGTCCGGACACCCCCTAGTCCAGGACTCCCTCAGTAGCCCTCGAACCAGGCTTCAATGACGATAAGTCCAGCGCGCATATAGTCTTCAGCGTTGCAAGGCGGGTTCTCCTTCGTTCCATGTACCGCCGTCGAGCGATTGTCCGGCTTCATCATAAATACTGTGTTTCTTGGCTTCTACGCCCAATAATGGCTTTCTTCCATGCGTCGCACCAATGCGAAAAGCCAGGGTGTCTTTTATGTTTCACCCCCTAGTCGTGCGAGTCATCCGCCTACAAAAGAGGCAAAAATCCAGATCCAAACCACACCATCTTCCTTTCGCGAATACTTCATCGGAGCGCCCTTGACCTAAAAATCCATTCCATCATGGACCGTCGACGCTCTCTCTCTTCTCGCTCCCAGCCCACCGCCGGGATTGGAGGAGGTGCTCTGTTCCACACAACGAGCTAGTGAAGCTCAAGCGGGGATATCTCCTCTGGCCTTCATGGTCCCGGTTCGAGCCGGGCTGGTCACCTACCAAGGTGGGAAGCAAGCGGAGGCTACCCCAAGTCCCAACAAAGGGGAACGGGTGTGCTTCGTCCCTTATCTGATAAGGGGACTCGGATTCCCAATACATCCGTTTCTCCGCTGGCTCACGGAGTTCTACGGACTCGGCTCCACCACCTTACGCTACGCCTCATCACGCATATCGCGGGCTACGTAGCTCTTTGCGAGCTATTCACGGGCATCGAGCCCCATTTTGCATTGTGGAAGAGTCTATTCGCCTCGTACCCGTTCTTCGAGGATCCATATATCAAGTGGGCGGCGCCAAATATGGCGCATTGCGGGACCGGATACCCATCCGGTACTCCCAAGAAGGCGTCCAAGACCGGCCTTGAGTGGTTTTACATAGGAGGCGCTCGCTGCGGGCCCGATCCGGATTGGCCTCCGGAGTTTAGTGCTGCTCCTCTGAAGAAACGCCTTAGCCGGGCGCCCACGGAGCCCCGATTGGAGAAAGACAAGAGCGTCCATTACTTGATGGGCCGAATAAGATTACTGGCCCATTCCGGGTTGACCATGATTGGAGTCATGGTGACATGCATCATGCGGGGGGTACAACCATTGCAATACAGAGGCCACCCCATGTGGTATTTCAACGGGGAAGACGATGCCACCCGTCATGGCGCGAAGGGCGGATTCGACCGAGGATCAGTGCGAGATCTGTCCACCTGTACAAGGGGAGAAGGAGGACTTCCTTGAGCGAACCATTTGAATGGGTTTTCCATGAACAACCCTAGAGGCTGGGTAAGCGAACACTTTTAAGGGCTCAACCCATGGTTTCAAAGTTTAGGCTTCTTACATTATGTCTTCGGCGCAGGTTCTACGCCGGACTGTGGAGGACATGGTAAGTCCCGCTCCGCAACCCGAGGATCCAGAAAGATCCCTGGATCCGACCTCCGAAGAGGACCTGGATATTCAGGTGGAGCTGATCGACGGGGTGTTCCACCAACTCAGCGTGGATAACGCTTTAGTCGCCATTACGGCGGACTACTCCGGACTGTATCCGGCTTCCCAGGTGACTGTGACCGAGGTCCGGACACCATTATCTCTTCCTTGCCCATTTCTGACCTTCGCAAATGATGGTGTTTTACAGGAAGCGCCTTCTAGGCGGGAAGCCGAGTCCGCGGCGGTTGACCAACAAAGGTCAGTGCGGACCAGCAGGCGGAAAAGGAGCGCGGCACGGACTGAAACGTCACCGCAAAGGTATAGCTCGTATTTAAATTTTCAAAGCAACGTTCCTAGGAAGCGTCTGAGTGCTCATGATCTTTGTAGGAGAAAAAGCGCCCGCCGGACTGCGGGCGTAGAGGTTGCCGATCCGACCTATACCAGCGAGGCTCCAGCGCTGGCACGGAGGGGGGCAAGCGCAAGGCGCTGGCGGATACTCCTCCACCGGAGGATGCCGACAGACTGTCCGCCACCAAGTCTGAGGTGGAGAGCCATGAACCACAGGCACCGCCGGACAGTGTTTCGTGAAGCGTGCTTCTCCCCTGAGGCATTGGACGCCTTTAACGCAGGGGACGCGCACCTCCGTGCTGCTCAAGACGGTTTTACCCGAGCCACAGAGCAGTATGTAAAAGACATACGGGTAAGGGATTTTAATGGTTGTATATGCCAGTAGCCCCCGAGACTTAAAGTAGTTATGTTAACTGATTTAAGGATCATTTGAAACACAGGCTCTTACTGAGAAGAATGCCCAACTGTCTCAGGAGCTGCAAGAATGCAAGGCCCAACTTGAGGCCGCACTTGCTGCCGCAGAAGGAAACGCAGAGACCCCTCCTGGTAACACATTTTTATTAATAAATATAAGCGCTGTGCGGCGTGCGCGCAAGTCTAATAATGACATTGCAGGTGCCGCCGGACAAGATCCGGACAGTAAGAATTATCGCGCCACCAAGACCAGCGAGAGGGTGCTGAATAGGGTGCAGCAAGAGAGGAACAAACTCCAGGATGCCAACGCCAAGCTCGGAGAAGAGCTGAAAGGCGCTCGAGCCGGGCTGTCCGGCTCCATTAAGGAGAAGCAGCGACTTCGTCGCGGCATTTATAGTAAGTGCTTGAGCGGACTCCTTTGAAAAGAAGAGTCCGCGAGGAAGTAAATTGACATGATATGTCTTGTAGGTATACTCACAGTGTCGCCTGCGGAGGAGATGCCCATATCAACGGGTGATCAACTTCCCGAGTTGTTGCAAGCTGCCGAACGAGTTCGGCAGCAATGATCGGCGTCGTCCGTGCTTTATGGCCAGCCCTATCCCTACCCGAGGGCCTTGGGGAGCTTGCGGAGAAGCTTCAGGAGTGCGGTGGCGCTTCCGTTTAGGAAGATTTCGCTTGCCGTCAAGGTGCCGAGGAGGCTGAGGCCATGGTGAAGACGCGTTACAAGAAGGCGGATCCCAACCACATGGCGAGTTGGACCAAGGGGTCCGATGGGAAGGAGATCCTGTGAGTTTAGTATACTTGCCGTAGAGTTGGCTGCTAAATTTTCCCAACGGATCTAAGTTAGACAGCCTGTTAGACGGGATTGAGGAGGAATACAATCAGTAAATTTGACAATGTATTTTTAAAAATGACATGTGAAATGCCTTCTAGCCGGATTGTAGATCGTTTGTCTTTGCCGACCTTTTCGCTTCAACCTCGGGACCCTAGAGTCCGGAGTGTGTCCGAATACCTTCTTGGTTAAGAAAGAACCGAGGTATGCATGGAGACTAGGCGTAGGGGTCATTAGTGCTTTATCAGACAAGTGCCCAGCTAGTTATGTTATATTACATGGTTAGTAAGAAACATCTTCCAGGGAGAATAGTTCCGTTAAGGGTTCCTTTCCCTGGGAGGCATGCCCTAAAGTGCATGTCCGGACTGCGAAAAGAGCAGGAAAACATCTGGGGGCAGATAAATAAGTAGGTAAAAAATCATCTTTCAAGTCATCGACCGAATATTCCCTTAAGAACGCTAGCTTTCGGCTTCACCCAGTCTGAGGTACACATCCGGTGACCGGCAGAATAATCGCAGAGGTGCTCCCTTTACCTCCTAGCCGAACAATCGGGAACGTAGGGGTAAGCACAGGAGCCAGGCAACCCAGCTTGGCCAAAACTTAAGTCATATCGATGCATATAGTGGTGAGTAAAAGGTACATGTGGAAGCTTGACACATGTGCTGGGCATGAAGCCCTTATAATTGAGCTTCTGGAAAAGAAGCCCCCAGGTATAATGAGTGCGGATGGCACATCAAGTGTACGCGAACAACGCGGAAGTAGGCCCATAGGGGCTTTTTAGTAAAAAGGTTAGGGGAAGAAAGAGAAACAAAAGACAACTGAAGTGAAAAAATTTGAACCGAGGAAGGGGACGAACTCTTAGTCCGGCGCTAGGCATAGAATCTTCGGAGGCGGGCTGCGTTCCATGGGTTCGGCTCGAGTCGGTTATCCAACGCATTTCGTAGACGGTACGCTCCGCCGGTCAGGACTTGATCGATAATGAAGGGCCCCTCCCATTTGGGCTTAAGCTTGTCCTTTTTCTTGTCCGGCAGGCGTAGAACTAGTTCGCCAACATTGTAAGTCTTGGCCCGTACTTCTCTGCTTTGATATCTTCGAGCCTGCTGCTGATAGAATGCGGAACGAGCCTTGGCTACGTCGCGTTCTTCCTCCAATGTATCCAAGCTGTCCTGCCGATCCAGCTCGGCCTCTCTTTCTTCGTACATGCGCACTCGAGGTGAGTCATGAATAATGTCGCAGGCAGGACGCCTCGCACCGTATACCATAAAAATGGTGTGAATCCGTAGTACGGTTAGGCATTGTCCGCAGCCCCAGTACTGAGTCGAGCTCCTCAACCCAAAGTCGTGTCGATTTAGTAAGTGACCGCACTAGTCCGGGTTTAATGCCGCTCATTATTAGACCATTTGCTCGTTCCACTTGACCGCTGGTTTGAGGGTGATAGGCGAAGCGTAGTCGAGCTTGATGCCCATATTTTTGCACCATGACTTAACCTCGTCGGCTGTGAAATTCGTGCCGTTGTCGGTGATGATGCTGTGGGGGACTCCATAACGGTGTACTACCCCGGATATAAAGTCTATCACTGGTCCGGACTCTGCCGTTTTGACCGGTTTGGCCTCTATCCATTTGGTGAATTTATCCACCATGACCAATAGGTACCTTTGCTTGTGGGTTCCCCTTTAAGGGGTCCAACCATGTCAGCCCCTGCATCATGACGGCCGTAATGGGTATAGTTTTGAGGCGGTGGGCGGCATATGGCTCGATTAGCAAAGAGCCGACAACCGACGCATCTCTCGGACTAAGTCCCGGGCATCTGCCGGCCGTCGGCCAATAAAATCCTATACGGAATGCCTTTCCTACAAGGGCCCGGGCTGCTGCGTGGTGTCCGCCTAGTCCGGCATGAATTTCAGCCAGGAGGTTTCGCCCTTCCTCTTCGGAGATACACCTTTGCAGGACTCCGGTTGTACTTTTCTTATAAAGTTCTCCCTCACGGACCTTGCAGGCTTTCGATCGCCGATCTATGCAGCGGGCCTCGTTTTGGTCTTCGGGAAGTTCCTGCCTAAGCAAGTAGGCTAGGAATGGTTCTGTCCACGGGGCGATTACTGCCATTATGTCGTGGGCTGAAGGTGTTATGTCATCGGCTGAATCGCCGGTTGGCGCGGTTTTTTTCGATTTGTCACTTCCGGGCTCCTCTTCCTATAGTACGGATGGCTTCAAGAGCCGTTCCAGGAAGATATTTGGAGGGACATCATCACGTTTCGCACTGATGCGTGCCAGTACGTCGGCCGCTTGGTTATTATCTCGGGCTATGTGATGGAATTCGAGTCCTTCAAACCGAGCTGACATTTTTAGGACAGCGTTGCGATATGCTGCCATTTTTGGATCCTTGGCGTCAAAGTCTCCATTTATTTGGGATATTGCAAGGTTTGAATCCCCGCGCACCTCTAGGTGTTGAATGCCCATGGAGACTGCCATCCGGAGACCATGTAACAGGGCCTCGTATTCGGTTGTGTTGTTGGAGTCCGTGTACATTATTTGAAGTACATACTGGACTGTGTCCCCGGTTGGGGATGTCAATACGACGCCAGCCCCCAGTCCGGCCAACATTTTAGAGCCGTCGAAATGCATAATCCAATTGGAGTATGCGCCGTACTCTTTAGGGAGTTCGGCCTCGGTCCATTCAGCGACAAAGTCAGCCAAAACTTGTGACTTTATAACTCGCCGAGGTTTGTAAGTTATATCGAATGGTAAGAGCTCAATGGCCCATTTTGCAATCCTGCCCGTTGCGTCATGGTTATTTATGATGTCATTGAGTGGTACTTCGGAGGCCACTGTTATCGAACACTCTTGAAAGTAGTGTCGGAGCTTCCGGGATGCCATGAACACCGCATACGCTATCTTTTGATAGTGTGGGTAACGGGATTTGCAGGGGGTTAACACAGTGGATACATAATACACTGGTTTTTGAAGAGGGAATTTATGCCCTTCTGTCTCTCGTTCGACGACGAGTACCGTGCTTACAACTTGATGCGTTGCTGCGATGTATAACAACATTGGTTCGCCCAGATTGGGCGCAGCCAGGACCGGATTTGTTGCCAAGATGGCCTTTATTTCTTCGAGTCCGCGGTGGCGGCATCCGTCCCACTCGGTGTTGGTGCGCTGAGGAGGCGATAGAGGGGCAGTGCCTTTTCTCCTAGACGGGAGATAAAGCGTCTTAGAGCTGCCACGCATCCTGTTAATTTTTGTATTTGCTTGAGGTCTTTTGGGATATCCAGTTGTGACAGAGCTCGGATCTTGGCTGGGTTTGCTTCAATTCCTCTACCGGATACGATGAAGCCCCGTAGCTTTCCGGCTGGCACGCCGAAGACGCATTTTTCTGGATTCAGCTTGATGTCATATGCTCTGAGGTTGTCGAATGTGAGCCTCAAGTCGTCTACTAGAGTTTCGACGTGTTTGGTTTTGACGACTCGTCGCTCACGTATGCCTCTCTCGTTTTGCCGATCCGGGTGGCGGACATGTTTGAATCATGCGCCGATATGTTGCGCCGCATTTTTAAGTCCGAAGGGCATCGTGTTGAAGCGAATGGTCCATATGGAGTGATGAATGCCGTTGCGGCTTGATTCGCTTCCGCCATCTTGATTTGATGGTAGCCGAGTATCGCCGAGGAAGCACAACGAATCGTGCCCTGCGGTATCATCGATGATTTGGTCGATGCGGGGGAGAGGGAAGGGATCCTTTGGGCAAGCCTTATTGAGGTCTTTAAAATCGACACATCGGCGCCAGGATTTGTCCTTCTTTGGTACCATTACCAGATTTGCTAGCCAATCCGGATGTTTGATATCTCTGATGAATCCGGCTTCCAATAGTTTGGCTAGCTATTCTCCCATTGGTTGTCTTTTGGGTTTGGAAAATCGTCGAAGGGCCTGTTTGACTGGCTTAAATCCTTTTAGGATGTTTAGGCTGTGTTCTGCCAACCTGCGTGGGATTCCGGGCATATCCGAAGGATGCCAGGCGAAAATGTCCCAATTTTCCCGAAGGAATTCGCGCAGTGCGGCGTCTAATTCGGGGTTCAATTGTGCCCCAATGGAGGCCGTCTTTGTTGGGTCTGTTGGATGGACCTGGAATTTTATTATTTCATCTGCTAGTTTAAAGGAGGTGGACTTGGATCTTTTATCGAGTATCACATCGTCCCTGTTCACCGTAGAGCGCAGCGTGGTGAGTTCTTCTGCCGCTAGGGTTTCAGATAGTGCCTCCAGGGCTAGTGCGGCTGTCTTGTTTTCGGCGCGGAGTGCTATGTCTGGATCACTAGCGAGAGTGATTATTCCGCCGGCCTGCATTTTGAGCTTCATATACCCGTAATGGGGTGCGGCTTGAAAAATTGTGAATGCCTCTCGTCCTAATATAGCGTGATATCCGCTGTTGAACGGGGCCACTTGGAACGTGACTTCTTCAGATCTATAATTGTCCGTCGAGCCGAACACCACATCGAGTGTGATTTTTCCGATGCAGATCGCTTCCCGGCTAGGGATTATTCCTCTGAAGGTTGTGCTGCTTTGCTCAATACGGCTCCAGTCTATTTCCATTTTTTGAAGAGTTTCCTCATAGATGAGGTTTACTCCGCTGCCGCCATCCATGAGGACCTTTGTAAGTCGAAAGCCGTCCACTATGGGACTAAGCACCAGTGCGGCTGGTGCTCAAGCTGTTCGGAATTTAGGTTCGTCGCTGGCGTTGAAGGTGATGGCTGTGTCGCTCCATGGCTTTGCTGTTGCTACTTGGTAGACTTCGGCGAGGCCGCGGATTGTTCGTTTTCGCATATTATTTGATGCGAAGGTCTCGAAGATTGTTGATACCGTACCGGTATTGTTCGAGTGGTTTTCCGGGGCTAGAAGCTCCTCGCCACTTTTGGCCACCTGCCGTAGTATCCAACATGCTCGAAGGCTATGTGTTGGGACGGCGCCCTCAGATTATGAAGCTTACAGGTCCGCCGAGCCATCCTTCCAAAGACGGTTCCGTGCCCTTTAAGGGTTTTTGCTTTTGGTTTTTATCTCCGTGCCTCAATCGATGCACCCTTTGGTTGCGGACTAGGGTTGTATTCGGAGCCGGATTGTCCCAAAACTGATTTTCGGTTTTCCGGAAACTCTCCATCGCACAATATTTTCGTACTATGGATGCCAGATCGGGGAAGCGTGTAATTTTACGATGGCCGATGGCGTTCAATATTCCCTTGTCCGTGCAATTATTGCAAAAGATTGAAATTGCGTTTTCCTCTCGGCAGTCCTTTATCCTGTCCATAACCAGGAGGAATCTGGCCCAGTAGTGATGTACTATTTCAGTGGGCTCTTGCCGTATTAGAGATAGATCGCATATGTCTGGGTGGGTGGACTAAAATCCGGATCCTTGCCCATCTTGGGTCTTAAAGGCTGAGGAGTTTCCGAATTCGGAAGCTTGGATTGCTGGACACGATCCAGCGAGTCCGGAACGATGCACGATTTTAATTTCGATGCTCGGTCGAAGTCTGTCCCTCCGCGGAAATCCGACATGGAGGGTTCGGGAATCCGGACGTGACTAGTTTTCAATATAGGCGAAGAGTCGCTGCATTGCTCCACTACCACTGCGACGTGGTGGGTGGCCTGGGGAGAGTTAATCTCTCTCAGATCGGTTTTAAGCCCAATCTGATTGTAGTCTGTAGCGACTCCCAGGGCGGCGATGCGATCCAAGAGCTCGTTGACAGACGAGAGCTCTATTGGATATAGCCGCTCGGCGAATTCCGAGCTGACACGGAGATTGCTTTTGACGACTTGGGAAGTCATTGTCGAAACAGTGGCCGGATAGGCGGTCATAAGAAAACCGCCTAGCCGGATAGTTTGGCCGGCGGCCAAGGCCCCTTTGGCGAAAGTACCGTCTTTGAAGACGGGTGGAGGCATCCTTCCTATCGGTGACGACACAGAGGAACTCTCAATGAAAGCACCAATGTCGGTGTCAAAACCGGTGGATCTCGGGTAGGGGGTCCTGAACTGTGCGTCTAGGCGGATGGTAATAGGAGACCAGGGACACGATGTTTTACCCAGGTTCGGGCCCTCTCGATGGAGGTAAAACCCTACGTCCTGCTTGATTAATATTGATGATATGGGTAGTACAAGAGTGGATCTACCATGAGATCAAGGAGGCTAAACCCTAAAGCTAGCCCATGGTATGATTGTTGTAATGTATGTTGTGTCCTACAGACTAAAGCCGTCCGACTTATATAGACACCGGAGAAGGCTAGGGTTACACAGAGTTGGTTACAATGGTAGAAGATCTACATATCCATATCGCCAAGCTTGCCTTCCATGCCAAGGAAAGTCCCATTCGGACACGGGACGGAGTCTTCAATCTTGTATCTTCGTAGTCTTGGAGTCCGGCGGATGATGATAGTCCGGCTGTCCGGACACCCCCTAGTCCAGGACTCCCTCACCCATCCTCCCATTCGGCCTGCTCGAAGCCTGGCTGGGCGGGATTGTTTTTCATCCTCGGCATTATCCGGAGCGTTATTGTCTCTTGTGCCGGTATCACTATTTTTGCTATGACGAGGCTTAGAGCGGCGCCGATGACGCCGGTGCTTAGATTGCTTCTCAAGGGGATTGTCCTTTGTTGCCTCATCGTCGTCGCTTTCTTTGGGGTGTCCACCATATATATATCATATGATGAGGTGGATGTCCAGTGCCCTGCGGGCGATGGTTCCTATTCCTCTCTAGCATCGTCGTCCATACCGTCGATGTCTTCGGAGTCGAAATCAAGCATGTCGTTTAAGTCATCGATAGTGGCTACCAAGTGGGTGGTGGGTGGGAAATGAATTCCTTCATCATCCGCTTCCCACTCAAGCCGGACATAGTTCGGCCAAGAGTCTCCTGACAGGGAGAGAGATTTCAGTGAATTTAGCACGTCGCCCAAGGGTGAGTGCTGAAAGATATCCGCGAAGGTAAACTCCATGATCGGTGCCCAATCATATTCGATAGGCACGGATGCGCGTGGCTCAGAAGCTATGGCCAGAGACGAGTCCGGGGGTCCGATGAGATAGATCTCTTTGGAGGTGAAGTCTGTGTTCGGCTCTAGCGCTGATGAGTGTGCGGCCTCTGTGGCGGGGTCTATCCACCCGTCCTCGGATGGCGCGATCTGCTCCGGATCTAAGGCCAGGGCAGTTGCAGGTGCGTTCTCCTGGACAGCGTCTGATGGCAAATCTAAGTCATGCTCATCGTGACTGTACAGAGCACCTGCCATGGGCTCGAATCCATCGAAGATCAAGTCTCTGTGGATGTCGTCAGTGTAGTTCAAGCTTCGAAACCTGAGCTGATGGCCAGGGGTGTAGCTATCGATCTGCTCCAGATGGCCAAGCGAGTTGGCCCGCAGTACGAAGCCGCCGAATACGAAGATCTGTCCGGGGAGGAAAACCTCACCCTGGATCGCATCATTGCAGATGATTGAAGGAGCCATCAAGCCTTATCATGACGACATAGTGGAACTCTCACTGAAAGCACCAATGTCGGTGTCAAAACCGGCGGACCTCGGGTAGAGGGTCCCGAACTGTGCGTCTAAGGCTAATGGTAACAGGAGGCGGGGGACACAATGTTTACCCAGGTTCGGGCCCTCTCGATGGGGTTAATACCCTACTTCCTGCTTGATTTATCTTGATGATATGAGTATTACAAGAGTTGATCTACCACGAGATCGCAAGGACTAATCCCTAGAGGCTAGCCTATGATTATGATTGTTCTTGTCCTATGGACTAAACCCTCCGGCTTATATAAACACCGGAGAGGGCTAGGGTTACACAAAGTCGGTTACAGAGAAGGAGATCTACATATCCGAATTGCCTAGCTTGCCTTCCACGCAAAGGAGAGTCCCACCCGGACACAGGACGAGGTCTTCAATCTTATATCTTCATAGTCCAATAGTCCGGCCAAAGTATATAGTCCGGCTGTCCGAGGACCCCTTAATCCTGGACTCCCTCACCCTCCAGCTCTGCTCGAACATGTTAGATATCCGAGTAAGAAAGATTAACATATCATCTAAACTATGGAGTGTAGTAAGACTTACCGTCTCGATGGGTTTATAGCTCGAGAATCTCTCCTTAGGCTTCGTTTGAGTGAAGTCCTTCCCCTCTCCCTTGAACAGGTCGGCTAAGACGACTGCCATTGCCGCCTGATCGGCGGGTCCCTTCTGTATGGAGCGGGCTGAGTCATTCACACCATTGTGACGCCATAGGGGGTGCACTCTTTGTTGGAGGGGTTGGACACACCGAGCAATGTCCACGACCAATACAGCAATAATGGTTAACCCGTTGTGGGATAACCACCTTACTTGAGCAGCTAGGCGTGATACTTTAGCACTTTATTTTGGGAAGGACTCTTCGGTTGCCAGTTAAACCGCATCTTGGGAGAAACAAGGGAGAATTCACGCAGCCCCCTGCTGGTGGGATCGAATAGGGGGATGTCCTCAATGTAGAACCACTCTGAGGTCCACTCTTTGGCATCATTCTTGGGAGTCCCTACCAGATACCCTGTTCCAGCAATACGCCATACTTCGGCTCCGCCGACCTCGTGAATTGCCCCTCCTTGGGTGCGGGGGACAAGACAAAATAATTTCCTCCACAATTTGAAGTGTGCCTCGCAGCCCAAGAACATCTCGCAGATGGCGACATAGCCCGAGATGTGTATGATTGATCCTGGGGTGAGATGGCGGAGTTGGATCCCATAAAATTCTAGTAAATACCTCAGAAAGGGATGAATGGGGAAGCCTAGACTCCTTAAGCTAAAAGGCACGAAGCATACCCTTTCTTCCCCGTGCAGGATGGGGAAGATTTCTGCAAAATCCTCGTCATTCAAAGAAATCAATCCAGGGCGGGTGGATGCGAGATCTGATGCGGGTAGGTACCCCTGCATCTCGAGGTTGCTCAACCTCATTTGAGAAATGGAATAGCTCGCCCAGTCACCTTGGAGTGGTCCGTGAGGGCACAAAAAGGAGCTTGGAGCACTCGCGATTGTTCAAGGCTTGCTTAGCTCTGGCTTTGAGGTGATTCGGCATCGGATGCGACAACTTTCGCATTTTTGGTCCTGTTAAATAGGCGTTTCTCCCAGGCTCCTAAGGGGCGTTTCTGTAAAAGGTTGTTGGGCCATTTGGTTTACTCTGCCGCATAGGAATCGAGGGGTGTCATTAATTCTGAATGAAGAAGACGATGCGACGAGCCCCTCAATACCTCACTAACCGAAGTCTCAATGTTGGCCAAGCTATCATCAGTCGAATATAGGAGACAAGATACTTCAAGAAGCACAGAGTTAATGGAAACTATCAACCTTGATGTTGGAGGCTAGTTAAGCGGCAACTGAGGGTGTCCTGGACTAAGGGGTCCTTGGGCTGCCGGCCTATTTCTCATGGGCCGGACTAGTGGGTTTCTTATTATTCGTCAGGGGAAGACCAGACTTCGGACGTTCCCGTGCTCTAGAAGGAATCCTCCGAAGACTTGACGTATCCTCCAAGTCTTGCTTAGTGTGACTTGCGTGTTTATACCTTGTTGGTAACTGACATGTGTAACCCTAGGTACCCCTAGTGTCTATATAAACCAGAGGGTTTAGTCCGTAGAGGCTAGAACCATCATCCTACTCCACTACGGTTTAGTTCATCCGATCTCGTGGTAGATCAACTCTGTAATCATCATATAAACACATCAATACAACCAAGCAGGACGTAGGGTTTTACCTCTTCGAGAGGGCCCGAGCCTGGGTAAATATTGTCTCTTGTTCCTTGCTACCCATCGATCCAAGATCTATAGCTCGAGACCCCCTACCCGCAAGAAGGGCGGGGACTTTGCACTTGATGTCCTTGCTCTTGGCCTTGGCAGCGGAGAGCTCCGCGTCGGGGTTGTTGTGGACGAAGAGGCGTCCTTCTTCAGCCTTGAACACTTGTTGGCGAGGACGAACAACTCGAGCATCAAGCCCAACTTGTCATTGATGGCGAGCTTCTTGCACATCCTGACGTCCGCCACGCTGATGGAGAACGCAGAGACGACAACCATGTCAGAGGCATGCGGAATCTTGTTGCACTCCTAGCTGAAGAGCTGGATGTACTTGTGGAGGGTCTCGCAGGGTGCTGCTGCACATGCTATAGGTCCTTGATGGTAAGGGAGCGGTCGTGCGTGCCCTTGAAGTTGGTGACGAACTAGTTGTAGAGATCTCTCCACAAAGAGATTGACGCCTCGGGGAGGTTCATGAGCCAGGAGTGCGGGCCGTCCTTGAGGGCCACGGGGAACCGGTTCGCCATGACATTGTCATCGCCATTCACCGCCTCGATGCTTAGTGCATAGAGCTGGAGGAACTTTGTAGGGTTGGGGATGCCATCGTAGCGCGAGGGTAGCTTTGGCTTGAACATCGCGGGCCACACCACCTGACGCAGCCCGCGGGTGAAGGCACGGCAGCCCACGCAGCTCAAGGGAACGCCCCCAGCGAGAGCGGCACGATTCTGGCGCCCAACCACCGCGACATCCTGGACCGCCTAGTCTTGGCGCCGGCGCTGCTGCTCAAGGAGCACACGCGCATCTGGCGGCACACGTTGGATGATCTGGCAGCTGGCCTCATCTAGGACTGGGGGCGATGATCCGCGGGATGGGTCATGCACCCGCGCATCACGCTGGGGCATGGCGAGCTCGTCGCATAGAGGAGGCGGTGGAGGAGCGCCTGCGCCACATCCCTAGCATGGGATGGCGGAGGGCGGAGCTAGTGGGAAAGCGTCGGAGCATCCCTGGCGGTTTTGACGAGCTCGGTGATGCACCCTAGCCAGGCGTCATAGCCGATGTCAGTTGTGCGGTAGTGGAGTAGCTCTCGCGCCATGAGTAGCGCGGCCTGCGCGTTCGGAGGCCGTGGCGGTACGGTCGTCTGCCTGCACGGAGGGGTGTAGGAAGGAGTCCTGCTGCTCACGGGCAGCAGGGTCGATGGCGGCTGCGGTTTCCATAGCCTAGCAGCTCCATTTGGGCCACGCGACCTGCCCTGCACTTGGCTCGCTCATGGCGAGCGTTGACCCTGAATATGGTGGAGCGAGGAATACAGTAGCGCACCCCTACCAGGCGCGCCAAATGTCAGAAGTAGGGCTCTGGGGACCCAATGGTTCGAACACTGGGGTGAGCTCGTCCTGAGTGCGCCACCTTCTACCCCAGCTAAACCACAGCGAAGCTACGGCAAGAGCGCGCTAGCGGGAGCGGATCAGCGACATGGCGGATTACCCAGGTTAAGGCCACCTTGCGGTGTAAAACCCTACGTCCGGCTTGGTTGTGATTGCTCTGGTGGAAGAGAGGGTACAAGGTTTAGGGTCTGTGGGGTCGATCCTCTCTACAGCAGCACCTTGCCCTCCTTCTATATCTGCCTTGGTCCTCTTCCCCCAAAAACATTGGCGGGAAGGGTTGCCACACAATGGAAAGTTTGAAGGGGACAAGGGGCACAATCTATCCTAACAAGTCTTTGCTTGCAAATCTACCGTCCATGACGCGCCGGCGAGCTCAGGAATGACCTCCGCCCTGCGCGCCCGTCGTCTTGGACTTATTGCACCGATCACACAACCTTTGGGGTTGCTTTGGGAACTGGATTGCCGGCCTTGCTCCCCTAGCACAAAAGGGAAAACACTCTTCATCCGTGCCTGCTGGCACGGCCTTTGCCGCCATTCGTTGATGCGTGCGTCACCCACGTGATGGGCATTAGACTGCACGACCGAGCCGAACAGCCCTTCCTTCACATGCTTCAAGGAGGGTGCCTCGGGAGGCAACCTCGGGAAGCCGCCTTGCGAGGCTCATGATGCAGTCACTGTCTCACTTGTCCACTCCTTGAGGAGGGTTCCTCAAGCGGCCAGGGCCTCATGAGTGGTCTTGCTCGTAGCACCTACTGATGGGCCTCCTGTTGGGCCCTGGACATGCGTCACGTCCTGGGTCGAAGGCAGACGGCCCTGCATACCCTGGGTTCCATGGGCCCGATAGTCTCCTCCGCCCACTCAAAAGGGGTATTCTACCTGCAAGACCCTAAGCATCCTGCCCTCCCCTCCTAAGGCCCAGCCCCACAAGATGGCCATCCAGCGAGCATCCAAGGTTGCGTTGCATAGCCAACCACCATAAGGGCCACAGACGTTGCTCCGTCCTCGGACAAGTAAGCTTTATCAGCAGGTATGTTCTCAGCTGGCTATTTGTATTTATAACTTGAGTCCTAAAGTAGTCAACAAGTTCCTACGCTGCCACCTGAGGGGACAGATGTCGTGGGGGTTATAGAACGGAGGACCACTTCCGTTCCAGGGCCTGCTCCGGGGCATGTTCCTGAAGTACCTCAACCAGAAACTTTGGTGACTTGTTTGGCCACCAACTCTGATGTTGATAGCGCCATGAATCATCAGCGAGGAAAGGCATCCCGTTTTCTCTAGTCAAGAATTCAATGCCCTCAGTTCGGTGGACGCCTACCTCGCGGTGCGGCCCGGTCCACCTTTGAAGAAGCGGTACATGTTTTGTCCAAGGGTTTGTAGGTAAAAATGCCCTATTATTTGGATTACTTTAACAGTGGACATGCAGTCTCTGGGATGAAATGATAATAATCCCTTTGCACCACCTTATAACAAAAAAACTTGAAATATTTCCGAAGATTTCAAGGAGGTAAATGCCTGCCATGTACAGAAGTAGCCCCTAAGAACTTGTCAGATGAAAATCCAACAAGTGGATTGACGTGAAATGTTGTGTTTGATGAAGCATGAAACCCAGTAGCCCCCGAGCCTTAATGTGGACACATGTGGCCATGTTAAGGGTCGAATATAAGTTATGACATTTGTCGCATAGGTCGCTTGAGAGGAAAACAAAAGCCTTTCTGAGCTGTTGTCCCAGACCAAAACGAAGCTGAACACCGTGTAGTCTGAGGTGGAGAATATCAGGAAGTTCACGTGAGAAGCACATGGTAAGTGTATCTGGAAATACTATTTGCCAAAGCTTAAGATCTTCTTTAATAGGTCTTGTATTCATACCAGCCAAGACCATTGATCAACTGGAGAAGGACCTGAAGCAGGCTTGGGAGGACTTGAGGCAAGCTGAATCTCAAGAACAGGCAGGCCAACGCGTGTTCACACAAAGTCGGGATGACAACAACAAACTCAAGGCTGAGAATGAGCGGCAGGCCCAAGAGATTGTGAATCTTAAAGCTCAACTGGTTGTCCCTGAGGCGGGAAATTAGAAGACAAGTGTAGCTTTGTCCAATAAGCATACTTATCCCTTAATCGGATGCTGATGTACCATGCTATTGTTTTATCTTCTGATATCTTGTCCTTTTAGTGCTCTTAACCGGTCGCCCGCAAGAAATCGTCAGTTCCTCATCCAAATATGCCTTGACGGAACTTACCGAGGTGCATGAAAGATCTCGAAGAGCAATGAAAACTATGTTTAAGGCGCTATGGCCCAATGAACCTGTTCCCGGAGGAATGTCCGAGCTTGCTGATCGCCTAAAGGGAGCTTGGCGCTGGATATAGGCGTGGAAGGTACCAGAGCGTGAGAGGAATGGGCTATGATGAACCCACTTCACTGGTGAGAATACGGAACACTTTGTTGAGGTAGGCCTGATAGGGGCTGGCGGAAAGGAAGTGTCGACGCACCTAGTGTATGAAAAATGTAATGCCGGCTGCTCATCTCTCACAAAAAGATTGTGCCCTTGATTCATTGATAAATGGACTTGATGGTATGTAAAGACATTTATGCTTTTAATTATTCTATGCATCAAAGTACTTTACATCAGATCTCATATCTATTGTTCAAGCTTCGTTAACCAGCCATCAGCATCCACCTCTGAGACCATGTGCCTTAGAGTGTTCCATACTTCTAGCCGAAATATTTTTAGGCTAGACTCTTCGGAGAACGAGGCAATCCAGCTATGTGATTCAAAAAATGAAAGTGAAGCAGAAAGTTATGTTATATTATTTTTTAATGTAAGAAACATCTTCTGAGAAAAATAGTTCCTCCAACAATTCCTTATCTCAGGGAGTCATGTTGGCCACATGTGTCCGAGGACGTGTGATGTCGGGGGATAAAATCCATGGTTGATGTTTTGAAGAACCTATTAATTGTGCTTCCTTCGTGGTCGATCAATTATTTTGTTAAGAACGCTAGTTTCGGCTTTGTCCATTTGAGGCGCTAGCGCAGATGACTGCTACTTCTTGAGCATGCGTTGGTTTTCCCTTGAAGAGGAAAGGGTGATGCAGCAAAGTAGCGTAAGTATTTCCCTCAGTTTTGAGAACCAAGGTATCAATCCAGTAGGAGGCTACACGCAAATCCCTCGTACCTACACAAACAAATAAGAACCTTGCAACCAATGCGATAAAGGGGTTGTCAATCCCTTCATGGCCACTTGCAAAAGTGAGATCTGATAGAGATAATAAGATAAATATTTTTGGTGTTTTTATGATATAGATTGGAAAGTAAAGATTGCAAAATAAAATAGATCGGAAACTTATATGATGGAAAATAGACCCGGTGGCCATAGGTTTCACTAGTGGCTTTTCTCAAGATAGCATAAGTATTATGGTGGGTGAACAAATTACTGTCGAGCAATTGATAGAAAAGTGCATAGTTATGAGAATATCTAGCTAGGCATGATCATGTATATAGGCATCACATCCGCGACAAGTAGATCGAAACGATTCTACATCTACTACTATTAGTCCACAAATCGACCGCTATCCAGCATGCATCTAGAGTATTAAGTTCATAAGAACAGAGTAACGCATTAGGCAAGATGACATGATGTAGAGGGATAAATGATACGTCTCCAACATATCTACTTTTCCAAACACTTTTGCCCTTGTTTTGGACTGTAACTTGCATGATGTGAATGAAACTAACCCGGACTGACGCTGTTTTCAGCAGAACTGCCATGATGTTGTTTTATGTGTAGAAAAGAAAAGTTCTCAGAATGTCCTAGAAATCCACGGAGGCACTTTTTGGAATTAATAAGAATTTTTGGCAAAAGAATAAATGCCAGGGGCCCACAGCATGTCCATGAGACAGGGGGGCGCCCCCCTAGGGCGCGACCTCCTATCTCATGGGCCCCCTAGGCCTCCACCGATGTCAACTCCAACTCCATATATTCACGTTCGGGGAGAAAAAATCAGAGAGAAAGTTTCATCGCGTTTTACGACACGGAGCCGCCGCCAAGCCCTAATCTCTCTTGGGAGGGCTGATCTGGAGTCCGTTCGGGGCTCCGGAGAGGGGGATTCGTTGCCGTCGTCATCATCAACCATCCTCCATCACCAATTTCATGATGCTCACCGCCATGCGTGAGTAATTCCATCGTAGGCTTGCTGGACGGTGATGGGTTGGATGAGATTTACCATGTAATCAAGTTAGTTTTGTTAGGGTTTGATCCCTAGTATCCACTATGTTCTGAGATTGATGTTGCTATGACTTTGCTATGCTTAATGCTTGTCACTAGGGCCCGAGTGCCATGATTTCAGATCTGAACCTATTATGTTTTCATGAATATATGTGTGTTCTTGATCCTACCTTGCAAGTCTATAGTCACCTATTATGTGTCAACCCCGAAGTGACAATAATCGGGATACTTCTCGGTGATGACCGTAGTTTGAGGACTTCATGTATCCACTATGTTCTGAGATTGATGTTGCTATGACTTTGCTATGCTTAATGCTTGTCACTAGGGCCCGAGTGCCATGATTTCAGATCTGAACCTATTATGTTTTCATGAATATATGTGTGTTCTTGATCCTACCTTGCAAGTCTATAGTCACCTATTATGTGTCAACCCCGAAGTGACAATAATCGGGATACTTCTCGGTGATGACCGTAGTTTGAGGAGTTCATGTATTCACTATGTGCTAATGCTTTGTTCCGGTTCTCTACTAAAAGGAGGCCTTAATATCCCTTAGTTTCCGCTAGGACCCCGCTGCCACGGGAGGGTAGGACAAAAGATGTCATGCAAGTTCTTTTCCATAAGCACGTATGACTATTTACGGAATACATGCCTACATTACATTGATGAACTGGAGCTAGTTCTATATCACCCTATGTTATAGCTATTACATGAGGAATCGCATCCGACATAATTATCCATCACTGATCCATTGCCTATGAGCTTTTCATATATTTTTCTTTGCTTATTTACTTTTCCGTTGCTACTGTTACAACTTCTACAAAAACCCAAAAACATTTATCTTTACTTTTGCTACCGTTACCTTTATTATCATACCACTTTTGCTACTAAACACTTTGCTGCAGATACTAAGTTATCCAGGCGTGGTTGAATTGACAAATCAACTCCTAATACTCAAGAATATTCTTTGGCTCCCCTTGTGTCGAATCAATAAATTTGGGTTGAGTACTCTACCCTCGAAAGCTGTTGTGATCCCCTACACTTGTGGGTTATCAAGACAAATTTCTGGCACCGTTGCCAGGGAGCATAGCTCTATTCTCTGAGTCATTTGGGATTTATATCTGTTGATCACTATGAAGAACTTGAAAGACCAAGATTTTGCCCTCAGCTACGAGGGGAGGTAAGGAACTGCCATCTAGCTCTGCACTAGATTCTCCTTCCGTAATTAGTAAGCTTGCAACACCTAAACCTGCTACTGCTATGAATTCTGATATGTCGCATGTTATTGATGATGCCACTTCTGCTATGCATAATGAAACTACTTCTGTGAGTGATACTACTTTGCCATTAGGTGAATTTCTTGATGAACAACTTGCTAGAGTTAGGGGGAATGAAATTACTGAAGATCCTATTACTGATGATAGTGATGATGAAGGTTCCCCCAATGATTATGTATTACCTGTTGTTCCTAAGGGTTATGTTATGAATGAAGAAGCTGCTAGGGAAATTTTTGCTTGCAATGATAGAAATGATCTTAAGAAATTATTAGCTAAATGGAAGCAGCAGTCTCTTAATGCTAGAATGAAACCCGATCCTGCTTTTGCTACTTCACCTATCTGTGTTACTGATAAGGATTATGAATTCTCTGTTGATCCTGAGATTATTACTTTAGTTGAATCTGATCCTTTTTGGCCTTGAATCTGAAACTGTTATGGCAGATCTTACCAAGTTGAATGATATAGCCACCCTGTTTACTAATGATGAGAAGTCTCGCTATTTATATATCCTTAAGATATTTCCATTCTCATTGAAGAGTGATGCTAAGACTTGGTATAATTCTCTTGCTCCTGGTTGTGTGCGTAGTCCCCAGGATATGATTTATTACTTCTCTACTAAATATTTTCCTGCTCATAAGAAACAAGCTGCCTTGCGGGAAATATATAATTTTGTGCAAATCAAAGAAGAGAGTCTCCCACAAGCTTGGGGGAGGCTTCTCCGATTACTTAATGCTTTGCCTGATCATCCTCTTAAGAAAAATGAAATACTTGATATCTTTTATAATGGACTAACCGATGCTTCCAAGGACTACTTGGATAGTTGTGCTGGTTGTTTTTCAGGGAAACAACAGTCGATGAAGCTGGAATATTATTGAATAATATGTTGACTAATGAAAATAATTGGACTCTTCCTGAGCTAGTTCTTGAAGCAATTCCTTAACCAATTGAGCCAACTCCTGAGCCTATTCCTAAACCCACTCCGAAGAAGAGAGGTGTTTTATTTCTCAGTCCTGAAGATATGCAAGAGGCAAAGAAATCAATGAAAGAAAAAGGTATTAAAGCTGAAGATGTTAAGAATTTACCACCTATTGAAGAAATACATGGTCTTAATATACCGCCTGAAGAACCACATTGTCTTGATAACCCGACACATGTAGTAAAGGTAAATTCTCTCTATAGATATGATAAAGTTGAAATACCCTCTACTAAATTTCATAGCCCATGCTTGGATGAATTTGATGACTTTATGGCTAGACAAGAAAGTTTTAATGCTTATGTTGGTAGAGAGTTAAAGAATAATGCTTTCGAGATAGGACGTGTAGGTGATAATCTGGCTAGAGTTAAAGATGAACTTCACCGCGTTAGCAAGTATGATTCTATGGTTGCTACTCAAGCTGAGCAAGTACTTAAAGCTCAAAATGATTTGCTTGATCAATTAAATAATAAAAATGACTTTGTTGTTAGAGTGGCTACTAGAACTGGTAGAATGACTCAGGAACCTTTGTATCCTGAAGGCCACCCTAAGAGAATCAAGCAAGATTCTCAGAGAAATAATTTAGAGGCACCTAGTTCTTCTAAAAAGAAGAAAAAGAAAGACGATAGAACTTTGCATGCTTCTAGTGAACCTACTGTAGACACACCTGAAAATCCCAATGATATTTCTATCTCTGATGCTGAAACTCAATCAGGTGATGAACATGAACCTAGTGATAATGTTAATGATAATGTTCATGTTGATGCTCAACCTAGCAAAAACAATGATGTAGAAATTGAACCTGTTGTTGATCTTGATAACCCACAATCAAAGAATCAACGTTATGATAAGAGAGATTTTGTTGCTTGGAAGCACGATAAAGAAAGAGAACCATGGGTTCAGAAACCCATGCCCTTTCCTCCTAAACCATCCAAGTCAAAGGATGATGAGTATTTTGAGCTCTTTGCTGAAATGATTAGACCTATTTTCTTACATATGCACTTAACTGATATGCTAAAAGTAAATCCTTATGCTAAGTATATGAAGGATATCATTACAAATAAAAGAAAGATACCGAAAGCTGAAATTTCCACCATGCTTGCTAATTACACTTTTAAGGGTGGAATACCAAAGAAACTTGGAGATCCGGGTGTTCCAACTATACCATGCTCTTTTAAAAGAAATTATGTTAGAACTGCTTTATGTGATCTTGGAGCCGGTGTTAGTGTTATGCCTCTCTCTTTATATCGTAGACTTGAATTGAATAAGTTGACACCTACTGAAATATCTTTGCAAATAGCTAATAAATCACCTGCTATACCTGTCGGTATTTGTGAGGATGTGCCTGTTGTGGTTGCAAATGTCACTATCTTAACGGACTTTGTTATTCTTGATATTCCCGAGGATGATAGCATGTCTATTATTCTTGGTAGACCTTTTCTTAATATTGCGGGGGCTGTTATTGATTGCAACAAAGGCAATGTCACTTTTCATGTTAATGGTAATGAGCATACGGTACACTTTTCGAGGAAACAATCTCAAGTTCATAGCATCAACTCTATTGAAAAAGTTCCCACTATCATTTTTGGAGGTTTTGAATTTCCTCTTCCTACTGTCAAGAAAAAGTATGATATTCTTATTGTTGGGGATTTTCATATCCCCGTTGAGGTAACTTAGTGTTATTCGAAATTTCTCTAGTTCTGTGTTATTTGGAATGAGTTTGTTAACAAGACTTGATCAACCTTGTTAGTGGGTTCATTCTGATGATCACGAGATGGATGAAACTAGAAGGCACAACCTTCTATACCCTCCTTTACTTTCTGTTATTTAGAATAAATAAAGCAAAAACAGTATTATTTGTCTGTTTTCTGAATTATCCGTGCATTAAAAAATAGTCCGAAAATAGAAGTGCTCCAAATGCCCTGCAAATTTAGTATGATTTTTCTGGAATATTTGAAGATTTTAGGCACTGAAAACACTGCAGGAGGGGTAAGCACCAGGCCACGAGAGAGGAGGACGCGCCCCCCCTATAGGGCATGCCCCCTGTCTCGTGGGCCCCTGGTGGCTCGCCTCCACTTATGCCAGCACCCACACACTTCATCTTCTACCCAAAAAAATCCCCATCCAGCTCAAGCACGAGTTCTAGCTCGTTTTGCTGCGATTTTCGATCTCTTAGCTCAAAGCTCCTTTCACAAAACTGCTTTGGGAGATTGTTGCTTGGTATGTGACTCCTCCGTTGGTCCAATTAGTTTTTGTTCTAGTGCTTTATTCATTGCAAATTTTTGCTGCTTAGGTGACCATGTTCTTGAGCTTGCATGTTAAATTTTTGAGGTCCCAAGCAATTCCAATGCATGATATAGGCTCTAGGCACTTGTAGGAGTAGTTGCTATCAATCTTGTTTAGTTTTATTCACTTTTATTTTGAAGTTACTAAAATTTCAGAAATTTTCAGAAAATTTTAAGGAGGCTCTTTAAAGGCTCTTCTAGCCAAAGCTCTCGGGAAAAACAAGCCAAAGAGAAGGAAAAGGCCAAGTATAATCTTCCTCGCTTAGCGGAAGTACGGTCTTGTGAATGGCCGTGTGAGGATTTCTTGAAAGAAGCCGGAATTCATGAAGACTTTTATGCTTTAATCGAGACTGCAGGCCTCACCGGTTTCATCAACGACCGAATCGATCAGTATCTCTTACTTACCTATACTTTTGTGCAAAACTTTTATTATTATCCTAAGAAATCACCGCCTGCAGTATCATTTCATTTATATGATGAATTCAAAGAAATGTCTTTACATCATTTTTTGCGGTATGTAAGATACCTTATGAGGGAGAATTAGAGGAACCCCATCGTGAAGATGTGGGTGGCTTTGTTAACACTATAGCTGTAGAGGAGCCAAAGAAGGGCTCCGAGGCAAAAGTCTCTAGCATACACTTTCCTGTTTTATGCTACTTTGCCATATTTGCTAGTAGATGCTTGATTGGTCGTGGAAATAGTGGAAACTTGAGTGTTCCTGATATTATCATTCTTCAACATGCTTGGCTGGGAGACAATACTTTTAGTATGGGTGCCGTCGTTGCTAAACAGCTAGCCCTGAATCGTACAAAAGGCCCCATATTTGGAGGTATCTATGTTGCACGTCTTGCTGCACATTTTCAGATACCCATTAGGCACCATGAGGAGGATGAGATAAAATTGCATCCTCACATTTTAGATTACAAGAGCATGGTAGCACACAAGTTTATTGTTGACAATGAAAAAAATATGCTCTTGTATAATCTTAGATTTAATAAGAAACACATTGAGATTATTATTTTGCCTGCACCTCTGTTGTTTGATTTGCTTGCAGAAAATCGTCTTGTCACGCCGGAAGCAGTGAACAATCATCGAGCTCAAGCTTTTACTCCGAACACTGAACTGACACCTTTAACTGAGCTGGACCCAGATCGTGCATCATCTGTCCCAAGGGATCCGGAGATGACCAGCCAGTGGTATTCTGATTACACCTCCCACTACACCGGGGAGAGTAGCGGCGGTCCTTGATATTAAACCAACTTAGGTCAAAAGCCTAAGCTTGGGGGAGTACGTATTTCTCACCGACTTTACATTCATGTTCACACACTAGTCGTCGGTGCACATACTCTTTCATTGTATTATCCATGCTAGTTTAAATTTCTTTTTCTAGTTTTCTTCTTGTGTGTTTGAGAAACTCTAAGAAAAACCAAAAAAATTAGTTAGTTTAATTTCCATGCTTGTAGTAGAAATTAAAATGAAAACCCAAAAAGATTTCTAGTTCTTCTTCTTACTTGTTGGGAGCTTTCCCGTGTAAATATTTTTATTTTCTTTTTCTTTCCAGTCTTTTGCTAGCCTTCACCTGTACTAAGCGGGAATACTGCTTGTGCATCCAAACTCCTTAAACCCCAAAGTTGTTCCATATGAGTCCACCATACCTACCTATATGCGGTATTTACCTGCCGTTCCAAGTAAATTTGTATGTGCCAAACTCCAAACCTTCAAATGAAATTCTGTTTTGTATGCTTGAGCAGCTCATGTTTCAACTAGGGCTGCCTATATCTTCCATGCTAGGTGGGTTATTCTCAAGAGGAGTGGACTCCGCTCCTCATTCACGAGAAAGGGCCGGTAACCGGGATGCCCAGTCCCATGATCCAAAAAGATTAAAGCAAATCAAAATAATTAAACAAAACTCCCCCAGGGCTGTTGTATGTTGGAGGCACTCGTTGTTTCGAGCAAGTCATGGATTGATGCTTGTTGGTGGTTGGGGGAGTATAAACCTTTACCATTCTGTTTGGGAACTGCCAATAATGCATGTAGTATGGAAAATACAACCATCTCATAGTTGTTGCGTTGACAGCAAAAGTATGCCGCTCAAAATGTTATTCAATCTCTATTTTAAAATCGAGCTCTGGCACCTCTACAAATCCCTGCTTCCCTCTGTGAAGGGCCTATCTATTTACTTTTATGTTGAGTCATCACCCTTCTTATTAAAAGCACCCGCTGGAGAGCACACTGTCATTTGCATTCATTATTATTGGTTTATATTGGGTATGACTTGACTGGATCTCTTTTACCATGAATTACAATGTTTAGTCAGTCCTTGATCTTTAAAGGTGCTCTGCATTTATGTTTTGTGGTCTCAGAAAGGGCTAGCGAGATACCATTTTGTTATATCATGTTATGATTATTTTGAGAAAATGTTGTCATCCGAGTTTTATTATTATGGCTCGCTAGCTGATTATGTTATTGATATGAGTAATTGTGAGACCTATGTGTTATTGTGAGTATGGTTAGTTCATAATATTTGCTGAAACTTGAATGCTGGCTTTTCATGTTACAACAACAAGAGCAAACAGAGTTTGTAAAAGTTTTTCTTTATCACTTTCAGTTTATCAACTGAATTGCTTGAGGACAAGCAAAGGTTTAAGCTTGGGGGAGTTGATACGTCTCCAACGTATCTACTTTTCCAAACACTTTTGCCCTTGTTTTGGACTCTAACTTGCATGATTTGAATGAAACTAACCCGGACTGACACTGTTTTCAGCAGAGCTGCCATGATGTTGTTTTATGTGTAGAAAAGAAAAGTTCTCGGAATGTCCTGGAAATCCACAGAGGCACTTTTTGGAATTAATAAGAATTTTTGGCGAAAGAATTAATGCCATGGGGCCCACAGCCTGTCCACGATACAGGGGGGCGCCCCCCCTAGGGTGCGGCCTCCGATCTCGTGCCCCCCTGGACCTCCACCGACGTCAACTCCAACTCCATATATTCACGTTCGGGGAGAAAAAAAATAGAGAGAAAGTTTCATCGCGTTTTACGACACGAAGCCACCGCCAATCCCTAATCTCTCTTGAGAGGGCTGATCTGGAGTCTGTTCGGGGCTCCGGAGAGGGGGATTCGTCGCCGTCGTCATCATCAACCATCCTCCATCACCAATTTCATGAGGCTCACCGTCGTGCGTGAGTAATTCCATCATAGGCTTGCTGGACGGTGATGGGTTGGATGAGATTTACCATGTAATCAAGTTAGTTTTGTTAGGGTTTGATCCCTAGTATCCACTATGTTCTGAGATTGATGTTGCTATGACTTTGCTATGCTTAATGCTTGTCACTAGGGCCCGAGTGCCATGATTTCATATCTGAACCTATTATGTTTTCATGAATATATGTGTGTTCTTGATCCTACCTTGCAAGTCTATAGTCACCTATTATGTGTCAACCCGAAGTGACAATAATCGGGATACTTCTCGGTGATGACCGTAGTTTGAGGAGTTCATGTATTCACTATGTGCTAATGCTTTGTTCCGGTTCTCTATTAAAAGGAGGCCTTAATATCCCTTAGTTTCCGCTAGGACCCCGCTGCCACGGGAGGGTAGGACAAAAGATGTCATGCAAGTTCTTTTCCATAAGCACGTATGAATATTTTCGGAATACATGCCTACATTACATTGATGAACTGGAGCTAGTTCTATATCACCCTATGTTATAGCTATTACATGAGGAATCGCATCCGGCATAATTATCCATCACTGATCCATTGCCTACGAGCTTTTCATATATTGTTCTTTGCTTATTTACTTTTCCGTTGCTACTGTTACAACTACTACAAAAACCAAAAAACATTTATCTTTACTTTTGCTACCGTTACCTTTATTATCATACCACTTTTGCTACTAAACACTTTGCTGCAGATACTAAATTATCTAGGTGTGGTTGAATTGACAACTCAACTGCTAATACTCAAGAATATTCTTTGGCTCCCCTTGTGTCGAATCAATAAATTTGGGTTGAATACTCTACCCTCGAAAGCTGTTGCGATCCCCTACACTTGTGGGTTATCAATAAACTCAAGCAATATGATATAAACCCCATCTTTTTATCCTCGAAGGCAACAATACAATACATGCCTTGCTTCCCCTACTGTCACTAGGAAAGGACACCGCAAGATTGAACCCAAAGCTAAGCACTTCTCCCATTGCAAGAAAGATCAATCTAGTACGCCAAACCAAACTGATAATTCGAAGAGACTTGCAAAGATAACAAATCATACATAAAAGAATTCATAGGAGATTCAAATATTGTTCATAGATAATCTTAATCATAAACCCACAATTCATCAGATCTCGACAAACACACCGCAAAAGGAATTACATCGAATAGATCTCCTCGAAGATCGAGGAGAACTTTTTATTGAGATCCAAAGAGAGACAAGAAGCCATCTAGCTAATAACTATGGACCCGAAGGTCTGAGGTAAACTACTCACACTTCATCAGAGAGGCTATGGTGTTGATGTAGAAGCCCTCCGTGATCGATTCCCCCTCCAGCGGAGCGCCGGAAAAGGCCCCAAGATGGGATCTCGCGGGTACAGAAGGTTGCGCCGGTGGAAATCGGGTTTCGTGGTGCTCTCGGATGTTTTCAGGGTATATGAGTATATATAGGCGAAGGAAGTCAGTCAGGGGAGCCACGAGGGGCCCACGAGGGAGGGGGTGCGCCTCCCTGCCTCGTGGCCGCCTCGTTTCTTTCTTGATGTCCACTCCAAGTCTCTTGTATTGCATTTGTTCCAAAAATAACTCTCCCGAAGGTTTCATTCCGTTTGGACTCTGTTTGATATTCCGTTTCCGCGAAACACTGAAATAGGCAAAAAAACAGCAATTTGGGCTGGGCCTCCGGTTAATAGGTTGGTCCCAAAAATAATATAAAAGTGCTTAGTAAAGCCCATTAAACATCCAAAACAGGTAATATAATAGCATGTAACAATCAAAAATTATAGATACATTGGAGACGTATCAAGCATCCCCAAGCTTAATTCCTGCTCGTCCTTGAGTAGGTAAATGATAAAAACAGAAATTTTGATGTGGAATGCTACCTAGCATATTTCTCAATGTAATTTTCTTTATTGTGGCATGAATGTTCAGATCCAAAAGATTCAAGATAAAAGTTTAATATTGACATAAAAATAGTAATAGTTCAAGCATACTAACAAAGTAATCATGTCTTATCAAACTAACATAGCCAAAGAAAGCTTATCCCTACAAAATCATATAGTTAGGCCATGCTTCATTTTCGTCACACAAAATGTTCCCATCACGCACAACCCCGGTTTCAGCCAAGCAATTGGTTCATACTTTTTAACACACTTCATCTTTTTCAACCCTCACGCAATACATGAGCGTAAGCCATGGATATAGCACTATGGGTGGAGTAGAGTATGCTGATAGGGATTGTGTGAGAAGACAAAAAAAGTCTCACATTGATGCGGCTAATCAACGGGCTATGGAGACGCCCATCAATTGATGTCAATGCGAGGAGTAGGGATTGCCATGCAACGGATGCACTAGAGCTATAAATGTATGAAATCTCAACAAAAGAAACTAAGTGGGTGTGCACCCAACTTGCTTGCTCACGAAGACCTAGGGCATTTTGAAGAAGCCCATCATTGGAATATACAAGCCAAGTTTTATAATGAAAATTCCCACTAGTATATGAAAGTGACAACATAGGAGACTATCTATCATGATGATCATGGTGCTACTTTGAAGCACAAGTGTGGAAAAAGAATAGTAACATTGTCCCTTCTCTCTTTTTCTCTCATTTTGTTTCTTCCCTTTTTTATTTTGGTGGGCTTCTTTGCCCTCTTTTTTTATTTGGGCTTCTTTGGCCTCTTTTATTTTTCATAAAGTCCGGAGTCTCATCCCAACTTGTGGGGGAATCATAGTCTCCATCATCCTTTCCTCACATGGGACAATGCTCTAATAATGAAGATCATCACACTTTTATTTATTTACAACTCAAGAATTACAACTCAATACTTAGAACAAAATATGACTCTATGTGAATGCCTCCGGCTGTGTACCGGGATATGCAATGAATCAAGAGCGACATGTATGAAAGAATTATAAAGGTGGCTTTGCCACAAATACGATGTCAACTACATGATCATGCAAGAGCAATATGACAATGATGGAGCGTGTCATAATAATCGGAACGGTGGAAAGTTGCATGGCAATATATCTCGGAATGGCTATGGAAATGCCATAATAGGTAGGTATGGTGGCTGTTTTGAGGAAGGTAAATGGTGGGTGTATGATACCGGCGAAAGTTGCATGGCACAAGAGAGGCTAGCAATGGTGGAAGCGTGAGAGTGCGTATAATCCAACGGTGGAAAGCTTCTGGATGTTTTCAGGGTATATGAGTATATATAGGCGAAGGAAGTCGGTCAGGGGAGCTGTCGGGGATATACCCCGCGATGTAAACCGGCCGGAAGTTTAACCCGGCCGAATTGGACGACTCACTGGTAACCCGCCTGGAGCTTGGCGGTTCACGGGCTACCCGCCCGGTCTTGGCGGTTCATTAGTAACTCGTGGTGGGTCGATGGATGATTTGAGGCCCATGGCCCGAAGGCCGGTTCACGTTTAATGGTGGGCCGGTTTATGAGGAAAGCATAAGGACTATTCTTCTACAAAGAAAGCAAGACTAGGACTCCACTTGTAATAGAGTAATCCTAATCCAACTAGGACTAGTCATGTAAACCGCCCTTCAACATATATAAGGAGGGCAGGGCTCCCAAAGAGGGACAAGCTACAAGCAAGAAGAAACAATCTTAGGGCTAGACACAAAGAGGAGAGCCGGTTTACTGCGACTCCTCGTGATGATAATGAGACCTAGCCTCAAACAAAGATGTAGGGTTTTTACCGGATGATGTTTCCGGGGCCAAGTGTCTAAATCCTTGTCTTGTGTGTTGATCCGCCCTGCGTCTCTCGTCCCACTCAACCCCTCTCAAGCTAACACATAGATGCATTGGCCTCGCGACTAAGTCCTGACACTAAGGACATCTGCCGTGACAATTCCACGACAGTTGGCGCCCACCGTGGGCCCGCGCACGGTGGTGAGTTCTTGAAGGGATCTCTTCAGGGATTGAGAAGCTAGTGATGAGCCGGATAAAAAAAAAGAGCCGGTGCAGAGGATCTATATCATCAGCTGGCAGTTGGAGACGGCCTGTACAAGGTTCAATTGGACGAGTTAGGGTTTATGGCCGTGCGGCGCCGCAAGTCGCCGAGCCAAAGACGGTCCAAAAATCCTGCTGCGTATTCTATCTGAGCGGTGGCCATGACCGACTGTTACTACGCGTTTTCTTCGTCTACATATAGATGCAGAGGGTCAAGAGCAAGCTGAGTTGGTAAAATTGCCATGTTTTGTTGAGATGTTCCCTGCACAGAGTAAGTCCCGAGAGGATTAAAGCTGCTACTGTTCTCTGAGATCAAACAAAAAGGTAATACCGATACCGCCAAGATATCAAGTACAAAGAGAGTATATTTTCCCGTCACATCATGCGATTAAATCAAGCAATCAGAGCGCTAGTTTAATTCTCAGAATTACTATCTCGGATAGCTATACATACATGGAGGCAGGTTGTACAAGGAAATATGAGCAGAGACGTCCAATCAACAGCGCTGCACACGAGAAAGAAAAGGGCGTGGGGTTGCCGAGTCAAAGTACGACCCGGAGAAAGACAGGGACGTGGCCGCAGATTCGGCCCTGGCCTACGGTGCTCAAGCTTCTGCCTGTGAGCCGGCCGAGCGGACATCTGACTCGCCCGCGTCAAATCACCGCCTTCACCATTAGCCGGGGCTGCCTCTGATGTGCCTCCTCTGCCTCGGCCCACACCTCGTCGCTGCTCCATGGCTGTGCCGCTGCCTCGAGACGGCCAAGTTGCTGTTCGCCTGCACGCCTCGCCGTTGCTGCTCCTTCTACGAGAGCTACAGTTGCACCTCCACTCTAGTGGAGCTACCGGTACGATCTACCGCTGCTGCTTCGTGCATAAAGACCAAAATCTAGTCATCAACTACTACTCCATCATCCACTATGACGTATGAAGGCACTAGTCAAACTGATTGGTCAAACCAAGCACGACCTGGAGGAAATCTCGGTCGCACGGAGTCGGCCTCGCCTTCACGCGCCGCATCAAGATATCGCCGCCTCGAATCGGGTCTGCCGTCGCCGTGTCTGCACTTCTGAACCGTCGTTGACCTGAGGGTGCTGCCGTTGCTGCTTTGAGCCACCCCGGCCAAAGCAACTTCATCTACGGCCTTCACACCTCTGAACCGGCCAAAGAGTATGCTACAATTTTCACGCAATGGAGATTATACAAACTACGAAAAACTCTCGCAAGGCCTTTGAAAGGATCAACACAAAAATTCTTGGTTATCTACGGATGCCATGTGGTGATCATCTGTCGCCTAAAATCAGGTGATATTTATCTTACATATATTGTTAAGTATATGTTGATTTCCTTCGACAAACAACTACTCCGCCCTGTTGTATGTTTTGTACGCAGGACAATTGTGGTTTATACCATGGGTACGGAGCACGTACTTGCAACATTGCGCCCGGTGTTCGTCCGTGCCTCATTACCCGGTAAATGGACGCGCCAGCCGCCACCCTTGCGGCCCTGATTACTTCAACTCACCGAAACCGTCCCTGTGGTTGACTCGTCCGTCCGCGCTGCCTTACAACGCCGCGGACGACTCGCCCGTCCGTCCTCGCGGCCGGTTCACGTGTCCGCGCTAACTTACAAACGCCATGGCCGACCCATTGTCCACGCCAGTTTACAAACGTCGCGGCCGACTCACCCGTCCGCATCGGTTTACCACGATGTGGCCGTTTCACCCGTGAGCGACTTCAACTTCACCTAGCGATAATCAATTGCATGGCGGATTATTTTCGGCCTGGCACATCAGGTGATATCCATCTAAAATATATTTTATTGGTACATATTATTTTTTGTCAAAGAGCAGTTTATCTTTGTCTTGGTCTGCAATATTGTTGATGCAGGACAATTGTTCAGTACATCAAAACGACGCGATTAACTCGCCCGTCCGTGCCGGTTTACGACACCGGTGCCGATCTTCCCCGTCCGCACCGGTTTACAATGCCACGGCCGACTCATCTATCCGAGCTGCCTCTGATGTTACGGTCGTTTTTGTCGTCCATCTCTCGCGGCCTAGTCTACATCAACATACCGGGCCACACCTGTCTGCATGAGCTGTTTATTGAGTATAAGCAAGTCACAGCTTGGGTAGCCCGGTTTTCTTTCAACAAAAAGGAGGCAAATTATCATATAATATCAACCGCCGTTTGCACTGGATGGCTCAATGTGCAGGCACACAAGTCGCTACTATAGTTTGGTTAACTTCAAATCGCCAGTTGGAAGGAACCATTGGCCGAGTTGCTGACACGGCTCGTACAGGATCATTTATAACCCGCCGCAGTCACCTCAACCTTCTGTGGATTTACATCGTGCTATCAACACCAATGATATACAAGTTATGTCGGTTAATATCATGGTCAAATATGAAGAGTTTCAAGCCAACTCCTCGAGTCACCTTGAGACTCGGGGCTACGACGACATGACTCAAAGAAATCTTGCTAGTTTCAAAGAAATTTAAGAACCCGGGACGATGGAGGAAAGATAACCCGGTCCAGATGCTATCATTATTTGAAGGCCGTCAGAAAATTTCCGGTTTAGAAAGTATATGACAGTTACAAAATCTCGGCTCAATGAAGAAGATCCGGGACATCAGAAAGGATTCCGGTTTAAAATCCGGCTCAAGGGAAGACAGTCTCATTGAAGCTCTCAAATATCTGGTTTACAATCCGGTTCAAGGGAAATCTGTTCTCCCATAAAGCTCTGAAGCGCCCAAATCCAGTTTAACAATGCCCGGTTCAAAAAGGAATTAACTTCTTGCAAGATCGAGTTTAAAGACCGTCAGAAAATTTCCGGCTGAAAATGAAGATTTCGGTTTAAAATCCGGGTCAAGGGAAAGATGTCTCCCACAAAGCTTTGAAGCTCTCAATATCCAATCCCGGTTCAGAAAGAATTTATCTCTTGCAAAAAGGTTAAAAATTACCGAAGAGGACCTGCTGCCATGATGCGCGGTTCAAACATGGGTATCCTGCCTTATTGGCCTAACATATTATTGATTACATGGGGGCTTCTGCTTCATAAAGCGGGGTCTCTGTTCTTTTTTACATCATGCGTCGTTACATGGAGTGGTTCTATTTTAAAGCGGCCTCCGGTTTACCCCTTGAAATTTGCTTTTCATATCACTTGGGGCCTTGGTCGTGTCCGAACCAACGCGACACCTTTTGATAGGCGAAAGCCACCAGATCACTTGGGGATATGGTCAAGTCTGAACCAGTCACGCCTCTTGATCGGCCTAAGGCCACAAAATCACTTGGGGGCTTGGTCGAACCCGAACCATTGCCACGCCTTTTGATTGGCATATATGCCACGGTTTCATTTGGGGACCTGGCTGACTTGAACCATTGTCACTCCTATTGGGGGCTTGGTCCTGTCCGACCATGGTAACACCATCTGATCAGCTCAGTAAAGCATGTTTTTTTCAAATGGTTTTTATCATTGCCTTTGCTTCCATATATTTTTTATAACTGTTATTCGATTTTTGTTGCGACAACATTTTAATCCGGTTCAACTGTCAATTACAAATTGACGGAACACGGTCAAATCTTAATCCGGAGGCCATCTGCCCGGTTTGATTTTTTATAACCATCCTATTATGGAGTAAACCGGCGTTCATTAACCCAGTTTGACTTTTCAATTACAAGTTGTCAATACAGGATCAAGTTATAATCCGGAGACTAACAACCCGGTCTGGTTTGACTACGAGTCGCCGGTATTTTATATGGTTAAACCGGTGTTTGTCACAACCCGGTACGGTTTTATCATAAACCGGCACAGTATGAAAGGAGTTATCATTACTCAAGATTGGGGTTATCACTCTTACTACAAAAAGTTGGTAAACCAATGATGTCATTCAATGTCACAGGTATGATATATTCCATATTTAATTATTCTGAATTGCAGCCTTGGTTATAAACCCGGGTTATATGTTGGGCATTATGACCCGTCCGGCGGTAAACCGCCAGGACACTTTAAACTTGTTGTATGCAGAGACAGGTTTAATAAAGCATGATGATAAATTATCCGGTGTTTATTAAACCGGCCTGGCTTTAAGACGATAAATCGCCAGTCTATGATGAGAAATTGTCCGGTGTTTATGAAACCGGCCTGGCTTTGGACTATAAGTCGGCAGTATATATTTGGATTGCGCCATTGGAATCATGCGCTCATAAATCATTGGATTATATTATTCAAATTTTTAATAGCCAACATGGCTGGATTTCTATTATGGTTATCAATAACCAGTATTATGATTAAGGTTTTCAAAGTCGCTTTAGCGCAATGGCCATCATTTTGTCAATGGATATGATTTATTCTACAATTGAAGGAATAGTCCCGAGTTGCTGCAGGCTTACGACCCGACACTTAAGGGCTACATTATTCAAATTGAGGTTATATGCAAGTCTCATGTCGCTGCAAGCATGCACCATGATACTTGGGGGCTAATGCAAAGTCATTTTTTTGATCATCTTATTGAAGACCCGACTCATCACATTACAATGAGCCGGCCCTTGGGGGCTGCCAATTGCTCCTGTCAACAATTCAAGGTACAAAGCTTTTTATCCATTATATTGAAGGGTACATTGCTCAGTTGGTAAAGCACAAGGCTATTAACCTTGTGGACGTGGATTCAAGCCCCATGATGGGGGTTATATCATATGATGTTATTTTCATTGAAGTATATATCAAGTCCCAGCCCAATATTATCTTACTGAGCCGACCCTTGGGGGCTATACATCATTGCTCAAATCTACATGATTATATTTACAAAGTCCCTGCTCATTATTGCATAATAACCCGGCACTTGGGGGCTACATATGTGGAATACTCAGTTCTGGCTATTGATTGAGATGAACAACCTGGATTTCTTCAAGCTTGTGACATTCATATTGAAGAAAATCTTAAGCTGTTACTACGTTACCTTCGTAAGATTTGAGGGCTACAATTGATACGCATATAAGAGGTATATTTTCAAAAGCTGATGTTAACAAACAGTTATGATCCGGTACCATCAATATTTATAAACCGGCAAGTTCTACATTCTTAAACCGGCTGAAGATCAGGTGAGGATTTCAAGGACCATTATTTTTGTTAAGTCATTGGAAGCCGACTCAAGTGGATTATTCTTCACAATATTTTTCTATGAGAAACCAACGTCAGCAATTCGAGTATGAAGCTGGTTATTGACCCGGATTTTCTAGGAGGAAATAACAAGGACTTAAGGATGATCAGTGTCGGTCTACAAGAATTCTTAACCCGGAGCACAACCTCGTCGAATTGTTCGTGTTTATTTTGCAAAGATAAGTTTACCATGGATAAATCCAAGCTAAAATTGGGGGCTAATGTCGGGGATATACCCCGCGGTGTAAACCGGCCGGAAGTTTAACCCGGCCGGATTGGACGACTCAATGGTAACCCGCCTGGAGCTTGGCGGTTCACGGGCTACCCGCCCGGTCTTGGCGGTTCATTAGTAACCCGGCGGGCGGGTCAGATGGATGACGAGGCCCATGGCCCAGAAGGTCGGTTCACGTTTAATGGTGGGCCGGTTTATGAGGAAAGCATAAGGACTATTCTTCTACAAAGGAAGCAAGACTAGGACTTCACTTGTAATAGAGTAATCCTAATCCAACTAGGACTAGTCATGTAAACCGCCCCTTCAACATATATAAGGAGGGGCAGGGCTCCCCAAAGAGGGACAAGCTACAAGCAAGAAGAAACAATCTTAGGGCTAGACACAAAGAGGAGAGCCGGTTTGGCGACTCCTCGTGATGATAATGAGACCTAGCCTCAAACAAAGATGTAGGGTTTTTACCGGATGATGTTTCCCGGGGCCCGAAGCTGTCTAAATCCTTGTCTTGTGTGTTGATCCGCCCTGCGTCTCTCGTCCCACTCAACCCCTCTCAAGCTACCACATAGATGCGTTGGCCTCGCGACTAAGTCCTGACACTAAGGACATCTGCCGTAACAATTCCACGACAGGAGCCATGAGGTGGGGGGCGCGCCTACCCCCCCCCCCGGGCGCTCCCGCCTACCTCGTGGACGCCTCGTTTCTTTCTTGACATCCACTCAAGTCTCCTGGATTGCATTTGTTTCAAAAATAACTCTCCCGAAGATTTCATTCCGTTTGGACTCCGTTTGATATTCCTTTTCTGCGAAACACTGAAATAGGCAAAGAAACAACAATTTGGGTTGGGCCTCCGGTTAATAGGTTAGTCCAAAAAAATAATATAAAAGTGCTTGTAAAGCCCATTAAACATCCAAAACAGGTAATATAAAAGCATGGAACAATAAAAATTATAGATATGTTGGAGACGTATCAATGACCCGGAAGTAACAATCACAGCGGTGCTCCTTTACCTCTTAGCCGAACATCAGGAACATAAGTGGTGAGTACAGGAGCCGGTCAACCCAACTTGGCCAAATCTTAAGTCACGTCGATGCATATTTTGGCTTGAAAAAATTGTTTATTGGAAGGCAATTCACACAAGAATAATATAAGTGTTCGGCGCCCCCGTTGTCTATATTGAGTAAAGCCACCATGGCCATACTGGTCGTACACTCAAGCATGTATCTGAAGTATCTTAAATCACTTCGGCTTGACCGAACAGTAATACCAATAATAAAGGTTTAACAAACTGGACAGAGGTGTGCCAAACAAGCGATAGTTGCACAATGCTAGAAATAAACTATAGTTGAATGCATAGTAAAAAATAATGGAGGTTGCCCGGGCTAACCGTAGAAATGCCGGAGCAATGCAACATTCCAAGGATTTGGCTTGAGTCTGTTGTCTTTGGGGCCCTGAATTCAGTATGCACCTCCGATGAGTACCTGGTCAATTATGAATGGCTCGTCCCATTTAGGTGAAAGTTTATGCTTCTGCTTTTCTGGTGGATCCGCATGACCAAGTCTCGAACATTGAATTCTTTCGGTCGGATCTCCCTTCTTTTATAGTGCCTCGCCTGCTGTTGATAGAACATAGAACATGCTCGAGCTATGTCACACTCCTCCTCCAAGGCGTCTTAGGCGTCCTGCCGATCGAGCTCGGCCTCCCACTCTTCATACATGTGTACGCGAGGTGCGTCATGAATAAGATCACAAGGGAGCACAGCCTCGGCGCCGTAAACCATGAAGAATGGTGTGTAGCCTGTGGATCGATTGGGTGTGGTGCGCAAGCCCCATAGTACGGAATCGAGTTCCTCTACCCACTGAGGGTCCGCCTCTTTGAGAGAACGTACTAACCGATGCTACTAAGGATTAGTCCTTTGGCGCTTTCAACCTATCTATTAGACTGGGGGTGATACACAAATGCGTAATCGAGCTTAATGCTCATTTTTGTGCACCACACCTTTACTTCCTTGGATGTAAAGTTGGTTCCATTGTCCGCTATTATGCTATGGGGGACACCATAACGGTGTACCACTCCAGAAATAAATTCAATAACTAGTTCCAACCTTGCCGAGGTTACTGGTTTCACCTCAATCAATTTGGTGAATTTATCAACCATGACGAGTAGGTATTTGTTTTTCTTTGACCCTGCTCAGTGGGCCAACCATGTCCAGCCCCCAGACCGCGAAGGGTCAGGTCATCGCAATAGTCCGAAGAGCCTTGGGGGCATATGGCTTTGTTTAGCAAAAACCTGACAATGGCGCAGTCGTACCAATGTTTTGCCGTCTGCGCTGGCAGTTGGCTAGTAGAACCCTGCGGAATGCCTTTCTGACCAGGTCCCAAGCTATGGCATGATGGCCGCTCATGCCCGAGTGTATTTGCATAAGGAGCTCTATTCCCTCCTCCTTGGATATGCATCATTGGGGAACACCTGTGGCTCTTTGTTTATGGAGCTCACTTTCATGGGCCTTATCAGCCTTGGGCCTTCGAATGATCCGTTGTGCCTCTACTTGATCCTTGGGAAGTTCTTTGCAGAGTAGGTACGCAAGGAGGAGCTCACTCCATGGAGCAATAACTGCCATTATTTCATGAGACGAGGATGTCTCCTGGATGGCCGAGCCCCCAATTATATCCCCATCTTCTTTCGCTGCCGGAGAGGTGACTCCTTCAGCATCGGCAAATGCAGGTGTGTTGTTCCCGTCCTGCCAGACCACAGACAGCTTGAAAATCAGCTCGAGGAAGGTATTCTCGGGTACCTTGTCGCTCTTGGCGCCCATTCTGGCGAGGACATCGCTAGCTTGATTGTTGTCTCTTGGGATATGATGGAATTCCGCCCGTCAAATCGAGCTGAGATTGTTAGGACGGTGTTTCGGTATGCAGTCATCTTAGGATCCTTGGTGTCGAACTCGTCGTTGACTTGAGAGATGGCGATGTAAGAATCTCCTCGGACCTCAGGATGCCGGACCCCCATCGAGACTGCCATCTGAAGTCCGTGAAGCAAAGCCTCATATTCGGCTCAATTGTTAGAATCAGTGTACATAATTTGCAGTATGTACTGAATGTTGTCGCCTATTGGTGACGTGAGGACTACCCCAGCCCCTAGTCTGGCTAGCATTTTGGAGCCATTGAAGTACATGGTCCAATGTGAGTACGTGTTGTGCTCTCGAGGGAGCTCGGCTCCCATCCACTATGCCATGAAGTCTGCCAACACCTAAGATTTAATAGCTCGGTGTGGCATGTATGTTATTTTGAAGGGGAGGAGTTTGTTCGCCCACTTGGCAATGCGCCCCATGGCGTCCCTACTATTGATTATGTCGTTGAGGGGTACTTTGGATGCCACCGTGACTGAGCACTCTTGCAATTAGTGCCTAAGTTTCCGATGTGCCATAAAGACTGCATAAGCTATCTTTTGGAAGTGTGGATACCGCATTTTACACGGGGTGAGTACTTCGCAAACGTAATAGATAGGTCTTTGAACCTAAAATTTGTGGCCCTCTATATCGCGATCGACCACAAGGGCTATGTTGACTACTTGGTTGGTGGCCCAGATGTATAACAACATCATTTCACTTTCTTTGGGTGCTGCCAATATCGGGTTGGTAGCGAGCAGGGTTCCAATTTCCTCCAAGGTAGCCCTGGCCTTGATTGCTAGTCCACTAAAATTTTTTGGTTTGTTTGAGAAATCTGTAGAGGTGTAGAGCCTTTTTTCCCTAGCCTTGAAATAAATCAGCTTGTGTCGCTACGCATCCTGCCAGTTTCTGAACATGCTTAAGTTCGGTAGGTACTGCGAGCTGAACTAGAGCTCAAGGGATTAGCCCCTATTCCTCGATGGGGGATGATGAATCTGAGAAGCTTCCGGCAGGTACCCTGAAGACGCATTCTCCGGATTGAGCTTTATGTGGTAAGTTCGGAGATTCAAAAACGTTTCTCAGAGGTCATCAACCAGCTAGGTGATGTTTTTGTTTTTGACAACCACATCATTTACGTAGGCCTTAATAGTTTTCCCAATTTTCTTTTCTAGGCATGTTTGAATCATGCGCTGGTATGTTGTGCCTGCGTTCTTTAGTCTGAAGGGCATTGTGTTAAAACAAAATGGCTCGTAGGGCGTGATGAAAGCCGTGGTGGCCTGATCTGACTCCTTCATTTTGATTTGATGATACGTCGAGTAGGCATCCAGGAAGCAAAAAGAATCATGTCCTGCTGTGGCATCCACAATCTGGTTGATACGTGGCAAAGGGAAAGGGTCCTTTGGGCAGGCCTTATTGAGGTGTTTAAAATCGACACACAGGCGCCAGGACTTGTCCTTTTTGGGTACCATAACCAGGTTGGCTAGCCAGTCAGGGTATTTAATTTCTCTAATGATTTCGGCCTCGAGTAGCTTGGCCAACTCTTCGCCCATAGCTTGAGGCTTGGGCTCCGAGAACCGTCAACATGATTGTTTAATAGGTTTCGAGCCTTTAATTATATCCAGGTTGTGCTAGGCTAGGTTGCGTGGGATTCCTGGCATATCTGAGGGGTGCCAGGAGAAAATATACCAATTGTCCCTAAGGAAATTATGCAGGGCTTCGTCAACTTCTGTCGCCCAGCTGTGCACTGGATGCCATCTTGTTTGGGGCGTTGGATGCACCTGAAATTTGACAATTTCATCGGCTGGTTTGAACAAAGTTGATTTTGGTCTTTTGTCAAGGATGAAATCATCCCTGTCGACCGTGGCCCGAAGTTCCATCAACTCCTCAGCTGTGAAGGTCTTGGATGGTGACTTGAGGGCGAGCAATGCCGCTTTGTTTTTGGCTCGTAGCGCTTTGTCGGGATTACTTGATATAGTGATCACCCTGTTTGGTTCTGGCATTTTTAAGCTTCATGTCCCTGTAATATGGAATGGCATGTAATTTTGAGAAGGTGTCACGTCCCAGCAAGGCGTGGTAGCCACTTTGGAAGGGTACGATATGGAAGGTCAACTCCTTGGATCGGTAGTTCTCGGGAGTTCGAAAGACCACATCTAGGGTGATCTTTCCATTGCATCACGCCTCTTACAGGGATTGTCCCTTTAAATGTAATATAAATTTGTTTGATGTGCGATATATATTTGCATATTGTCCAAGGTCTCCTCGTAAATGAGGTTTATACTGCTGCCAACGTCCATTTTGGACCTTGCAAAGTCGACACCCACCCACGATGGGGTCGACAACTAGGGCGGTCGGGCATCGGTTTAAGCCGTACTTCGGCCTATCCCGTTGTTCGAAAGTTATTGCGTATCTAACCACGAATTCGTGGTCGTGACATGGTAAGCTTGGCTTAGCACCTGAAGGGCTCTCTTCCTCTGGCCTTTTTATGTGTAACTTCCATAGGTCATTAGGACCTCATCTTCGTTCGAAGATGTTGCTGGATTCTTATGACTGTGCATGTTCCTGTGGAGGGCTTCGCCTTTCTTAGCCACCTATTGTACCACCCAGCAGTCTCGAAAGCTATGATTTGGGCTGCTATTTAATAGGACAGACTGGATCGGGCATGGCTTGTCCAGCAGGTCATCGAGGGCCATTTTGGTTCCAATGACAGATTGCTTTCTTTTCCGCGATGGCTCGACTGGTGCGGGGCGACGAAGATTCTTCCTCTGGCGACTGTGTGATACGCCTCCAACATATCTATAATTTGTGAAGTATTCATGCCATGTTTACAAGAATTTTATATGGTTTTGGTATGATTTGCATGGAACTAACCCGGACTAACGCTCTTTACAACAGAACTACCGTGCTGTTGTTTTTTGTGCATAAATAACAGTTCTCCAAATGCAACGAAACTTTTTGATGATTTTTTGGAACAATAGAGGCACTAGAAGCTTCGTGGGAGGGCCAGAAGAGCCATGAGGTGTCCACAACCCACCAGGGTGCGCCAGCCCCCTCTGGCGCGCCCTGGTGTCTTGTGGCCCCATCATGGCCCATCTTCGCATGAAACTGGCGCCCAAAAATCCTATATATTCAGAAACACCCAGTAATAACCCTAGATCGGAAGTTCTACTGCCGCAAGCCTCTGTAGCCACGAAAAACCAATCTAGACCCCTTTCCGCCACCATGCCGGAGGGGAAAATCATCACCGGAGGCCATCTTCATCATCCCTATGGCCACCATGATGAGGAGGGAGTAATCCACCCTCAGGGTTGAGGGTTTGTACCATTAGCTATATTTTTAATCCCTCTCTCTCTCTCATGTTCTTGATTTGGCACGATCTTGATGTATCGCGAGCTTTGTTAATATAGTTGGATCATATGGTGTTTATCCCTCTCTATCTTGTTGTGATGAATTGAGTTTTCCTTGAGAATTCATTATTATCGGATTGAATACTTTTATGGATTTGAGAACACTTGATGTATGTCTTGCTATGAATACTCGTGGTGACAATGGGGTATCTATTGATTCACTTGATATGTGTTTTGGCACTTAACTTGCGGATTCCCGAGGTGACATTGGGGTAATCAATGCATAGGGGTTGATGCACGTTCTCGTATTCGTTTCTCTGGTAGAAATCTTGGGGCACTCTTTGAGGTTCTTTATGTTGGATTGAGTATTACGAATCTGAAATTGTTTGATGCATATCGTATAATCAACTCATGGATACTCGTGGTCACATTGGAATATCTAGGTGACATTAGAGTTGGTTGATGTGTATCATATGGTGTTATTTTAGTACAAACTGTTGGATAGATTGGTCGGAAAGGATAAGTTGGTGTTATTTTAGTATGAACTCTTGGAAAGATTGGTTGGAAAGAATAACTTTGAGGTGGTTTCGTACCCTACAAATAATTTCTTCTTATGTTCTCCGCTAGATAAGAACTTTGGAGTGATTCTTCGTTACACGTTTAGGGATGGTTATGTGATCCAATTATATTAGCATTGTTGAGAGATTGGACTAGCAAAAGTATGAACCCTAGGCCTCACTTTCAACCATTGCAATACCATTTGTGCTCACTTTTGTTACTTAGTACCTTGTTTTTTATTGTTCCTATTACAAAAATCAATAAATACTATCATTACTACAGTTGTATCACCATCTCTTCGCCCAACTAGTGCACCTATACAATTTACGATTGTATTTGGTTTGTTGTGGACACAAGAGACTCTTTGTTATTTGGTTGCAGGGTTGTTTGAGAGAAACCATCTTCATCCTATCCTCCACATATTGATAAACCTTAGATCATCCACTTGAGGGAAATTTGTACTGTCCTACAAAACTTTGTGCTTGGAAAGGAAAATTGAGAGTGTTCATCCTATGCCTCTTTTAGTTTCTTGTTTATCACTAGTGTGGTTTATAAAAAGAAAAATACAAACAAAATGGAATTGAGGTGGTCTCATATTGCTCATCTTTATAATGTCTTTCTTGAAAATGATGGAAAGAAAAATTGTTCTCAATTGATAGAAGAATGGCATAAAATCCGTGAATGATGAGCATGATTGCAATGTTGTTAGTATGAATTCTTTAAATATCCATGATGCTAATGATATGCAAAGCCATAAGCTTGGGGATGCTACATTTGATGAAGATGATATTTTTAGTCTCCCAAGTTTTGATGAGAAAATTTATTATGATGAAAGCGTGCCTCCTATTTATGATGATTATATTGATGAAAGTGGATTTGGAGAGTTCATGACTTTATTTACTGATGAATCCACTATTTTGGAAGAGGTTTCAATTGACTATGATAAAACAAGAAGTTGCTATCTATGATGATTATAGTGATTACATATATGCTATATTGAATAATGATAACCATGAAACTTGTCATCATGATTTTAATTTTCAATCTCACGTTAGTTATTTTGTTCAGTTTGCTGCCACCACTATTATGGATGAGAAGAAATTTTGCTTATTTGGGAGTAATAAAAATTCTATGCTTGTGGATCATGACAAGAATGCTTTATGTGATAGTTATATTGTTGAATTCATTCATGATTCTACTGAAAATTATTATAAAAGAGGAACATATGCTTTTACATATCGCAATAATATCAAGTTTCCTCTCTATGTGTTGAAAATTTTGAAGTTATGTTTGTTTTGCCTTCCTATGCTAGTTGATTCTTGTTCCCATAATTTTTTTTGCTCACAAAATACCTACCGCATAGGAAGTGTGTTAGGCTTAAATGTTCTTGTCATGTGATTCATGATGCTATTTTTCATGTTTCAGTTACTATTCTTATGAGAGCATAATTGAAATCATGATGCATAGATAAAAAGGCATAAAAAAGCGCTTGTTGGGAGACAACCCAATATTTCTAGCGACTGCTTTTTTTGTTCACATGATTAGGCTACTCTAGTAATTATGTTTTATAGCTTCTGTTTTCAATAAAGTGCCAAGTAAATCCTTTGGGATGATGTGGATGATAGTTGATTTGATTCTGTGAAAAAACAGAAACTTTTGCTCCCAGTAGAAGAATTTTTTTAAATACACTGGGATGTTCTTTTGATCTGAATTTTTTACATATGATTTATATACAAATTTACCACGTTTTCCTAATTTTTCAGAATTTTTAGAGTTGCATAAGTATGAGAACAATTCAGATCATTAGACGCTATTCTGTTTTTGACAGATTCTGTTTTTAATGCATAGTTTGCTTGTTTTATTGTTTCTGTGGCTTATATTGGTCAATATAAATTTTGGAAATAATAGAGTACAGTAGTCATTGTGAGAGAACAATTATGGGTCTTGTCTTGACAGTATCAAAGTGAATGAGTTGTTCTTTATCATACTAACCAATCTCACGAAGTTCTGTTAAGTTTTGTGTGAATGAAGTTTTCAAGTTTTGGGTGAGATATTGATATGAGGAGAATAAGGAGTGACAAGACCCAAAGCTTGGGGATGCCCAAGGCACACCAATGTAATATTCAAGGAAGATCCAAGCAACTAAGCTCGGGGATGCCCTGGAAGGCATCCCGTCTTTCGTCTTCAACATTATCGGTAACCTCACTTGGAGCTATATTTTCATTCATCACATGATATGAGTTTTGCTTGGAGCGTCATTTTATTTTCGCTGGATTTACTTACTGTTATTTAGATAATGTTTTGCATCTTTTGTTTCAATAAAAGTGGCAAGGATAGGCTTCACCATGCTTATTTTGCAAGTATATGAGTTGCTGTTTCAAAACAGAAAGTTTGTCCCTGTTGCAAAAATTTCCGAGAAAAGTCAAAATGTGATAAAATGTTGAAATTTTTTGCACACTAAGCTATGATAAATTTTATACAGTGTGGTAAATTTTCTGAATTTTTTAAGTTAGAGAAGTATGAATCTTCTTGCATTCTTTACAAATTGTCCTGTTTAGATAGATTGCTGCTATGTTTGAGGATAGGATTATTAAATATGCAGATGCATTTAGTATGCAATGTTAAAATATAGTTTTAGTGATTTGCTACTATAGAGAATGATAAGGTTTTGCATTAATTTATACTAACTTACCTCACGAGTTCTTGTTGAGTTTTGTGTGGATGAAGTTTTTCAGATTTAGGGAAACCGGATATAAAAGGAATCAAGGATACACAAAAGCTCAAGCTTGGTGATGCGCAAGGCATCCCAAGATAATATTTCAAGAATTCTCAAGCATCTAAGCTTAAGGATGCGCTGATAGGCATCCCACCTTTTTTCATCAACAATTATCGGTTAGCCCTGGAAGGTCGACCATGGAGGCCATTTTCTTGGTACGACAACTTATGGAGAGATATAGGGAGCAAAGGAAGGACTTGCATATGGTGTTCATTGACTTGGAGAAGGCCTATGATAAGATACCGCGGAATGTCATGTGGTGGGCCTTGGAGAAACACAAAGTTCCAGCAAAGTACATTACCCTCATCAAGGACATGTACGATAATGTTGTGACAAGTGTTCGAACAAGTGATGTCGACACCGGTGACTTCCGATTAAGATAGGACTGCATCGGGGTCAGCCTTGAGCCCTTATCTTTTTACATTGGTGATGGATGAGGTCACAAGGGATATACAAGGAGATATCCCATGGTGTATGCTCTTTGCGGATGATGTGGTGCTAGTTGACGATAGTCGGACGGGGGTAAATAGGAATTTAGAGTTATGGAGACAAACCTTGGAATCGAAGGGTTTAGGCTTAGTAGAACTAAAACCGAGTACATGATGTGCGGTTTCAGACTACTAGGTGTGAGGAGGAGGAGGTTAGCCTTGATGGCCAGGTGGTACCTCGGAAGGACACCTTTCGGTATTTGGGGTCAATGTTGCAGGAGGATGGGGGTATTGATGAAGATGTGAACCATCGAATCAAAGCTGGATGGATGAAGTGGCGCCAAGCTTCTGGCATTCTCTGTGACAAGAGAGTGCCACAAAAGCTAAAAGGCAAGTTCTACAGGACGGCGGTTCGACCCGCAATGTTGTATGGCGCGGAGTGTTGGCCGACTAAAAGGCGACATGTTCAACAGTTAGGTGTGGCAGAGATGCGTATGTTGAGATGGATGTGTGGCCACACGAGGAAGGATCGAGTCCGGAATGATGATATACGAGATAGAGTTGGGGTAGCACCAATTGAGGAGAAGCTTGTCCAACATCGTCTGAGATGGTTTGGGCATATTCAGCGATGAGCCTCGAAGCTCCAGTGCATAGCGGACGGCTAAAGCGTCATGGAGAATGTCAAGAGAGGGCGGGTCGACCGAATTTGACATGGGAGGAGTCCGTTAAGAGAGACTCAAGGATTGGAGTATCGACAAAGAGCGAGCTATGGACAGGGTGCGTGGAAGCTTGCTATCCATGTGCCAGAGCCATGAGTTGGTTGCGAGATCTTACGGGTTTCACCTCTAGCCTACCCCAACTTGTTTGGGACTAAAGGCTTTGTTGTTGTTGTTGTTGTAATTATCGGTTAGCCCTGGTTGAGCCTAAGTTTTTGCTTCTTCACATGATGTGTGCTATTTTGGAATGTCATTTTTGTTTTGTTTTTCTTGCTGTTTTAATAAAATACTTAGATCTTAAAGTTTTTAAATAAGTGAGAGTCCTCAAATAGCTACCCATTTACTTAACTACTCACTTGATCTTCACTTATATCTTTTTGGAGTAGTTTGTCGAACACTCTCATGCTTCACTTATATTATTTTGAGAGTTGATGCTAGTGATGACAATTTGCACAAGCTATGAAAATGGTCCCAAAGTGATGGATGTTCAAGAAGGATATAATAAAAACTTTCACGTAGATCATTGGATATGATAAGTTTGATTCCTTGCAATAGTTTTGCGATATGGAAATAATAATATGTGAGTCATGTTGGTGAGTAATTATGCTTTAGTAAGAATATTGGTGTTAAGGTTTGTGATTCCCTATGCATGCATGAAAGTCAATAGTTATGCAATGAAGTTACATCCTACTTGTGGTGCATTATTTGGTGTTAGTTATGTTTAATGCTCTTTTATGGTCATTTTCATTTCTTGGTTGGTCGCTTCTCAATCTATTTGCTAGCCCCCATTTGTACTAAGTGGGAATACTACTTGTGTATCCAAATCCTTAAACCCAAGTTGTGCCAAATGAGTCCACCATACCTACATATATGCGGTATTTCCATGTTGTTCCAAGTAAAGTTGTATGTTCCAACTCTAATTTTCAAAATGAATTTCCTTTTTGTGTGCATGTGCCGCTCACGAAGCGGCAGGGGGTGGACAATATTTTTCCATGCTAGATGTGTTATTCTCAAGATGAGTGTTTATTCACTTGTCATTGCACAAGAGTGTAGCGGTAATAGGGATGCCCAGTCCCGAAATGAAAAAGAAATTTACTTTATGTTGCCAAATAATAAATTCCTTGGAAAGTGTTGGTATGGAAGGCACTCGTGGATACGACTAGCCATGGATTGTGAAAGAATGGTGAAAAAAGGAATAAACTTTATTTTATGTTTCGGAACCGCCTATGATGTATCTAGCATGGAAAGTATTGAAAATTCTTGGTCGTTTTCGTTAACGGGAAAAACATGCCTCTCAAAAAAAATCTCTCAATTTAAACTCTGAGCTCTGGCACCTCTGCAAATCTATGCTTCCCTCTGCGAAGGGCCTATCTATTTACTTTATGGATTTATTTTTATTTTTATTGAGTCTCCATCTTCTCTTATAAAGCACCAACTAGGGAGCACTATTGCCATACTTGTGCATTGGGCATAGTTAATATTCGAGTGTGTTTCATGAATGGATCAATGATTGAGCATAATGGGCTAGGGATAGCTTTCTTTAGTGTTGATATTTTGACATACATGGTTGCTTGTTGATATGCTTGAGTATTGATGTCCTCATGTCAAATTATAGACTATTGCTTTGAATCATTCAAGTCCAAATATCCATGCTACAAAACAAAAGAGTATATGTGGAATGATAGGTAGCATTCCACATCAAAAACTCTATTTTCAATTGCTGCTTTATCATGATGAGTTTTATGAGAAAGAGTTGTTGTTATGATGCTAGGAAAAGTGATTGAAATTATCACTGGTCAAACTTATGCACTATGCTAGCATTCACACTTCATAAATTATTTCTTTTATCATTTAACTACTCGAAGATGAGTAGGAATTAAGCTTGGGGATGCTGATATGTCTTCAATATATCTATAATTTATGAAGTATTCATGCCATGTTTACATGAATTTTATATGGTTTTGGTATGATTTGCATGCAACTAACTCGGACTGGCGCTGTTTTCAGCAGAACTACCGTGGTGTTGTTTTTTGTGCAGATATAAAAGTTCTGCAAATGCAATGAAACTTTTTGATGATTTTTTGGAAAAAAAGAGGCACTAGAAACTTCGTGGGTGGGCCAGAAGAGCCATGAGGTGGCCACAACCCACCAGGGCACGTCAGCCCCCTCTAGCGCGCCCTAGTGTCTTGTGGGCTCCACGTGGCCCATCTTCTCGTGAAACTGACGCCCAAAAATCCTATATATTCGGAAACCCCCCCCAGAAATAACCCTAGATCAAAAGTTCCACCGCTGCAAGCCTCTGTAGCCACAAAAAAACAATCTATTCCCCATTCCGGCACCCTGCCAGAGGGGGAAATCATCACCGGAGGCCATCTTCATCATCCCTATGGCCACCATGATGAGGAAGGAGTAGTCCACCCTCGGGGCTGAGGGTTTGTATCAGTAACTATGTGTTTAATCTCTCTCTCTCTCTCTCTCTCTCTCTCTCTCTCTCTCTCTCTCGTGTTGTTGATTTGGCACAATCTTGATGTATTGCGGGCTTTGTTAATATAGTTGGATCATATGGTGTTTATCCCTCTCTATCTTGTTGTGATGAATTGAGTTTCGTTATTATCGGATTGAATACTTTTCTGGATTTGAGAACACTTGATGTATGTCTTGCTATGAATACCCGTGGTGACAACGGGGTATCTATTGATTCACTTGATATGTGTTTTGGCACTCAACTCACAGATCCCCGAGGTGACATGGGGGTAATCTATGCATAGGGGTTGATGCACATTCTCGTCTTTGTTTGTCTGGTAGAAATCTTGAGGCGGTCTTTGAGGTTCTTTGTGTTGGATTGAGTATTATGAACCTGAAATTGTTTGATGCATATCGTATAATCAACTCACGGATACTCGTGGTGACATTGGAGTATCTAGGTGATATTAGAGTTGGTTGATGTGTATCATATGGTGTTATTTTAGTACAAACTCTAGGATAGATTGATCGGAAAGGATAACTTGGTGTTATTTTAGTACGAACTCTTGGAAAGATTGATTGGAAAGAATAACTTTGAGGTGGTTTTTTACCCTACAAACAATTTCTTATGTTCTCCGCTAGATAAGAACTTTGGAGTAATTCTTCGTTGCACGTTGAGGGATGGTTATGTGATCCAATTATATTAGTATTGTTGAGAGATTGCACTAGCAAAAGTATGAACCCTAGGCCTCACTTTCAAGCATTGCAATACAATTTGTGCTCATTTTTGTTACTTACTACCGTGTTGTTTTATATTGTTCCTATTACAAAAATCAATATCTACTACCATTACTTCAGTTGTATAACCATCTCTTCGCCGAACTATTGCACCTATACAATTTACCATTGTATTTTGTGTGTTGGGGACACAAGAGACTCTTTGTTATTTGGTTGCAGGGTTGTTTGAGAGAGACCATCTTCATCCTACGCTTCCCAAGGATTGATAAACCTTAGGTCATCCTCTTGGGGGGAAATTTGCTACTGTCCTACAAAACTCCGCAGTTGGAGGCCCAACACGAGTCTACAACAACAAGTTGTGTAGACATTAGTGTGCCTATCACGTTTTAGTATTTTCAACGCAGACCGAGTCTGCTTGCTCCCTTTGAGCTAGCCAAGCGTCCTTGATGGCACAAAATTTTGACACTGGGTCTGATAAGTCAGTGAAGGTATGAACATGACGTCGGGTGAGGGCGTTTAAGACACCTTTGTCCTTGTAGTTAAGCCGAAAGGTTGCCAAGATATCTGAATCGCGACAATCTAGAATCTTATTCTTGACGAACAAAAACTTGGTCCAGAATTATCGCACTGCTTCATCAAACTTTGTTTTATGTAGACTAGATCCCAGACATCGGAATGCCCTGAGTTACTCGGGCAATATTCGATGTGGGGGTAGGTGGGATCAAAAATTCAATCCCCGCCACTCGCGAGCTAGAGGCTCCGACGATTTTATTCCTAGAGGGGTGGGACGATGACAAGCCAGCCAAATTAGCTTTGAGGTCCAAGTCCTCGACTTCTCCCGATAGGCTAACCCTTCGATCTTCTAATAGCTGACACTTTGGTGCTTGGTACTCTTTCGTGCAGAGATCTCTGGCCGAAGTAGGAGAGAGAGCGTGGGTCTCTGGAGTTTATTCTAGCTTATCGTGCCTTGACTCTCAATGGAGGAGGTGCGAACTGCTAACTGGTGATTCAGGTGTATAGGGTACGCCATGAAGATTTTGGTCGTTAACTGATACTTCTATCGACCTTTTTTTATCGCACAGCGAGGCTCCCAATGAAAGCACCAATGTCAGTACTAAAACTGATAGATCTTGGGTAGGGTGGCCGAGCGATGGATCTCGAATCAATGGGTAACATGAGACAAAGGGGATAATATTTACCCAGGTTCGGGCCCTCTCGAAGAAGTAAAATTCTACGCCATGCTTTGATTGTATTGATAATGATGTGTCGAGTACAGGCTTGATCTACCTTGAGATCGTATGTGTTATTCAAACCCTAAGGTGAGTAATGATGAGTGTATCCCTACGAACTAAATCCCTCAGCTTATATAGGTACAGGGAGTATCTAGGGTTACACAAGGTCGGTTGCCAGCTGGAGAAACACATGCCAATCGCCGAAACTATCATTGGAGTTCACGTCAAAACTTTGGCAGTGTCCTTCTCAATTACGCCAGGGCTTGAGGCTTCCAGAGTCATGCCTTGTAAGATCGGTTGGGCATAAGCTCGACCCATGGACTGTAGGCCAACTAGGTGGGTTCCCCTTAATCCAGGACACCGTCATCATGTTTGGCTCCTCAACACGTCACACCTAAATTGTATCCCCATGAACTTGTTATTTGATCAATAAAGGACAGTATTTTACACTCAGAAAAACTCGGGGCTAAAGGAACTCGATCAGAAGCACCTGGGATTTTAAATGTAATGTCATTTTTTTGGCTAACGTGTGTTTGTAAGGCATGTGATGCTTAATATATGTCCTTACGCCCTTTCACACAAAAAAAACTTGCGATTTGGTTGTGGTGAAGGGGCGAAACCTTGAAAGCCAAATTTTTTTGTCTTGAGGAGGCCTTTATAAGTGAGAGATATATCTCGCTTATAACAAGTATAGCTCCTCTCTCGCCTCAACGTTTTTCTTTTCATGCCGCTTCTCGGCTAGCCTGTTTTGGTGTTTTTTTTCGTTTGCTCGATCGATCGTGTGATGTTCGGTTTTCGCTCTGGTTTTTATTTTTTTTCTTACTTTCTGTTTTTCTCTTTCGGTTTTTATTTCTATACAGTTTTCTTTTTTTTTCCTTGCTTTTTTCACATGTTTCTCTGTTTCTTTCCCGGTCTTTATTTTTTTTCTTTTCTTCCTTGTTTCTATGATTTCTTTCATTCCTTTATTTCTTTCTCGGTTTTTACTGGTTTTTTCTTTCTTTTATTGAGTTTCTTCATTTTTCTTTGTTTCTTTCTTACCATTCTTTTTTGTTTTTAGGTTTTATTTGTTTCTTTTTTGTTTTCATAGCTTTTCTTTGTTTCTTTGTCAATTTTCAGTGATTAATTTTTTATTGAACATGTATCCACTTTTTTATACGCAATGTGCATTTTTAATGTACATGTTACACTTTGTTGTTACGCATTAAACATTTTTAAGTACATGATGTAATATTTTTGTTAAATACTTGTTTTGAACTCTTTTTTTAGTACATGGTCAACATTTTTCCAAGTACCCGGTGAATATTTTTGAATGGTAGTAAAGATTTTTTTCACACACAATGAACATTTTCCGTATACATCAGAAACATATTTTAAAATATATTTTTTATTGGAACTTTTATTTAATGTATGTTGTAATTTTTCATATAAATCATGATCATTGTTTATACATATTTAACATTTTAAAAAGACATGTACCATTTTACAAAAAGCATATGTTTGAGATCTACGTTTCTCCATACAAATTCTACTTTTTGGTTAACAATAGGAACATTTTGTTATACTTGTTAAACATCATTCAAATGCATGATTAAAAAAATTCAGATATATGTTTTGATGTCCACTTCTTTCATACGGATTGTACATATTCTTATACATAAGAAACATTTTCTTATATACGTTTAATATTTTTCAAATACTTGATTAACATCTTTTTCCAATATATATTTTGATGTCTGCTCCCTCTGTCCCATAATATGAAATGTAGAGAGTACTTTTTCCATACATATTGTAGATTTTTCGTATACATAAAAAACGTTTTCCTTATATGTGTTTAACATTTTGCAAGCACATGACTAATTTTTGGAAAATTAATATATGTTTTAAAATAAAAATAAATAATAAAATGGAAGAAGAAAAATAAATCAGCATGACATCGTCATGGCAATGCGAGCGCATGTCGTGCCCCCACGCACTAGCGATGCTTTGCTGCTGCGCTGGGCCGGGCCATAATGACTCCTATTGGCGGGAGGCTGCCCTACGTCTCGCTGTAAGCGAGATATAGGCACACCCATGTTTTTCCCTCTTTTTCTTTAAGCATATATCCCGTTCCCTGCTTTTGGTGCATGCATTTGCGCGACCCATGGACCAACCAACTTTGTCTTTTGGGCCTGTTGTTTGACTTGGACACCAAAAGGTCACAGATTCAGATGGCCATATCCGTGCCAATCACACAAGTGTCTTATTCCCGCAAGGGATATGTCTCGCCCATCGGTTTTCTTTGGTTTTCTTTTTTATGTTTGTTACCTTTGTTTTTCAATGGTTTTTTCTGTTTTTCTTTCTTCATTGTACTTTTGGTTCGGTTTTCTTTCTTTCTTGGTTTTCATCGTATTCCTAGGTTTTCTTCATTCCTCTTGCTGTTTCTTCGCCAGCTTTAATCTGTTTCTTTGTTTTAACACATGTCTACTTTTTGTGAGTGCACAATCTACATTTCTAGCACACACACAAAACATTTTTGGAGACTCTTTGGAAATTTTCAAATACATAACTTAAAATTTTAAATACATGTTACGAACACTTTTTTGAATACGAGGAACAATCTCAAAGTACACATTAACATTGTACACAATTTTATTGGCCAAAAACATTTATTTAACTGCAAAAACATTTTTATTGTATAAGTATTTTTCAAATCTTCATTGGCATTTTTTTTGGGAAACACATGAATGTTCCGCAAAATAACACATGAATTTCTTTAATGAAACTAATGATTGTTTTAACCTACGGGCACATATTTTTTACATTTGTATAAGCATTGTTAAAAACCACAACCATTTTTATGGATTGCGTGAATTTTTCATAAAAATTTCACATACATTTTTTAATGGTAGGCAACACTTTTTCTAGTGCACAAACAGGTTTTTACATTGTATACACTTTGTTTGAAATTTCCATGAACACAATTTTGAAACTTGTTAACGTTTCTTTAAATGTCACATGCATTTTTTGCAATATATGGTTTTTTAATTGTGTGAACATATTTGTAATATTGTACAATCATTTTTTAAGTGTCACACACATTTTCTAAATGCTTAACATTTTTAAATGTCACAAATATTACACATGATTGACATTATTCTATACAAGTTTAACATTTTTGAATGAATGTTTAACACTTGGTTTACAGTTATGTAAAGTGTTTTTCATAATATATATTTTTAGAATATTTCGAAATATAAACAATAGTAGCAAAATTAAAATTAAAATATGAATTAAAAAGGAAAACCCATAGATTTGTTTTTTTTAGCAAATGGAAAAACATAGATGATAGATGTTGTCATGCGGTTACTGGGCAGCCCAACAGAGGCTCCCTGTAGGCGATCCTGCGCAAAGAATCTCTGCGGCGCACATCTCTTGTTCTCAGAAGTTCCAATTCTCCGCGTAGTTTTTTTGTTTTGAACATTCCCAAGGCGGCAAGAGTGAGACCTCCTCGTCGGCGCCTTCGGCGCCCATAACGAGTCTCAGCGCCCACGTGCTTTCTTCATGAGCAGCATTGTTGGAAGCCCACTCGTTCCTTCTAGCTGTTTCATTTTGTTTGACGCTGATTCGTGCTTGTTCGCTCGTTGGATGTTGTCACTGTTTTGTTCTCTGACTTTTTCTTTGACTTCGCTCGTGGTAAAAATGGCAGCACGGGAGTTTTTTGTTGATTGTTTCTTTTAGGTTGTCGACGAAAATTGTGTATTGTCTTGTTTCTTTGTTTTTCTTATCTATTATTGCTTTTCTGTTCAATTAACAAATAATAAAATAATCTGACATTAATTTAAATAAAATGGGGAAAATGAACTATAAATGTGTAGTAAATTCTCCAGAAAACTATTAATTTTCATGAATCGGAAGAAGAAAGTTGATCTTCAAACACAAATTTGCTAGGTCTTATATTACATTGGAGTGGGAACAACACTTCAACATGTGAGCTAGCACGATGATCCTGTTGAAAAAAAAAAGAAATTAAAGAAGTTAGAATAACAAGAAGAAAGTTCATTTTAGCATGGCAGAGTTAGTTACAAAAACCAAGTTTCCATCTTCAGAACTTACTTCAAAACCTTCAAAATTTGGCAGATGGCAACGTTGAACTATTTGAATAGCCGGAATCCCTGTGAATTGAAGAGAAAATAAGAATAAATGTCTTGTTGGAACAATTTTCAAATTTTTTATACGTAGGGAATATTTGTATATGATTGCAAATGAATTAGAGGAACAGTAAAATGAGTGTATATTACATGTTGTCGCTGAAAAGATTTCACTATTGGTAGTTGTACTTGACTGTTGGAGCATGTAGCAATCTCATACATAAAAAATTCTCTTAGAGCCTGCATTTCCTGCTGAGAAAATAGTTGAACCAGGAATAAGGTTCATGTATTCTCAAAAGCGTTCAGAAATTTTGAAACACATTTCACAAAAATGAAAAAAGTTCATCAGATATGAAAAGTTCATTGAGTTTGAAAAGAGTTCATCGAATTTCATAAAAGTTCACCAAAATTCGAAAAAAAAAAGTTCATCAAGTTTGAAAAAAGTTCGCCAATTTTGAAAGAAAGTTCATTGAATTTGAAAAAAGTTCATCAAATTGGAAAAAAAATTCATGGAATTTGAAAATGATCAACGAATTTCAATAAAAGTTCAAGAAATTTGAAAAAAGCTCATCAATTTTTTAAAAAAAGTTCATCGAGTTTGAAAAAAAATCATGATTTTGGAAAAAGTTCATGTATTTTGAAAAACGTTCATCAAAATTGGGGAAAAGGTAAGGAAAATTGAAAAAAAGTTCATCATAATTTGTAAAAAGGTCATCAAATTTGAAAAACAGTTCATTGAATTTGAAAAGATCATCCAAAATTGAAAAATGTTCATCAATTTTGTGGGAAAAATCATGAGAAAGCAAGGTTCTCAAATGAGAAAAAAAAGATAGAAGAAAAATGAAAAAGAAAAAAAGCAAAAGGAAAAAAGAAATAGAAAAAAGAAAAAGACATAAGAAGAAATGAAGGAAGAAGTTTCAATTTAGCACTCAAGGTAAGAGCAACTCTAGCAGACCCCGCAAAAGGCCCCGACCCGCAAAATAACCGCCAAAATACGGGCCGGCGGTGAAAATCCTGCCCGAACGGACCCCGCAAACGCGGCCGGCGTGCAAAAAATTTTGAGGGGCCCAGCAAAAACTCGACCCCAACCCGCGTATTCGCGGGTTCCCCCTGTCGTGGTACTAACTGTGACAGTAAGTATAGGGGGTACGTGATGTCTACTACACAACCTTCTTCTTATAGACGGTCTTGGGCCTGCAAGTGCACAGGTTTGTAGGACAGTAGCAAATTTCCCTCAAGTGGATGACCTAAGGTTTATCAATCCGTAGGAGGCGTAGGATGAAGATGGTCTCTCTCAAGCAACCCTGCAACCAAATAACAAAGATTCTCTTGTGTCCCCAACACACCCAATACAATGTTAAATTGTATAGGTGCACTAGTTCGGCGAAGATATGGTGATACAAGTGCAATATGGATGGTAGATAAAGGTATTTGTAATCTAAAATTATAAAAACAGCAAGGTAACTAATGATAAAAGTGAGCACAAACGGTATTGCAATGATAGGAAACAAGGCCTAGGGTTCATACTTTCACTAGTGCAAGTTCTCTCAACAATAATAACATAGATGGATCATATAAAAATCCCTCAACATGCAACAAAGAGTCACTCCAAAGCCACTAATAGCAAAGAACAAACGTAGATATTATGGTAGGGTACGAAACCACCTCAAAGTTATTCTTTCGGATCGATCTATTAAAGAGTTTGTACTAGAATAACACCTTAAGACACAAATCAACCAAAACCCTAATGTCACTGTGACGCCCCCGATTCAATCGTACACTAATCATGCACGCAAATGTGTACGATCAAGATCAAGGACTCACGGGAAGATATCACAACACAACTCTAAAACATAAATAAGTCATACAAGCATCATAATACAAGCCAGGGGCCTCGAGGGCTCGAATACAAGTGCTCGATCATAGGCGAGTCACGGAAGCAACAATATCTGAGTACGGACATAAGTTAAACAAGTTTGCCTTAAGAAGGCTAGCACAAACCGGATACTGATCGAAGAGGCGCATGCCTCCGCTGGATCCTCCTAACTACTCTCGGTCGTCATCGGTGGGCTGCACGTAGTAGTAGGCACCTCCAAAGAAGTAGGGGTCGCCGACGGTGGCGTCTGCTCTGGGCTCCGACATCTGGTTGCGACAACCGTAAAGAAAGGAAAGGGGAAATGGGGAGAAAGCAACCGTGAGTACTCATCCAAAGTACTGCAAGCAAGGAGCTACACTACATATGCATGGGTATATGTGTAAAGGGCCATATCGGTGGACCGAATCTGCAGAATGCCGAATAAGAGGGGATAGCTAATCCGTCAAGACTACGCTCGGCAGCCTCCGTCTTCTGACATGTAGAAGAGAGTAGACTGAAGTCCTTCAAGTAGCATCGCCATGTAGCATCTCCAAGAAGCATCTCCAAGTAGCATCTCCAGTAGCATCGCATAGCGTAATCCTACCCGGCGATCCTCCCCTCGTCGCCCCGTGGAAAAGCGATCACCGGGTTGTCTGTGGAACTTGGAAGGGTGTGTTTTATTAAGTATCCGGTTCTAGTTGTCATAAGGTCGAGGTACAACTCCGGGTCGTCCTTTACCGAGGGACACGGCTATTCAATAGATTAACTTCCCTGCAGGGTGCACCACATAACCCAACACGCTTGATCCCATTTGGCGGACACACTTTCTGGGTCATGCCCGCCTCGGAAGATCAACACGTCGCAGCCCCACCTAGGCACAACAGAGAGGTCAAGACGCGGTCTAAACCTAAGCGCCGCAGTGCAGGCCCATCGCCTGAGCACACACAAGACGTTATGTCTGTGGCCGGAGCGAACTAGCCCCTAATACAAGCGCAGCTTACGTTCCAATCCGGCGCGCCGCTCCGCCGACGTCACGAAGGCTTGGTGATACCACGACGTCGGGATACCCATAACTACTCCCACGTAGATGGTTAGTGCGTATAGACCAAATGGCGGACTCGGATCAAATACCAAGATCTCGTTAAGCGTGTTAAGTATCCGCTGAGCGCCCGAGCAGGCCAGCCCACTGTCTCCTAGGTGGTCTCAACCTGCCCTATTGCTCCGCCACAAAGTAACAATCGGGGCCGTCGGGAACCCAGGCCCACCTCTACCGGATGGAGCCACTGTCCTTTCACCCCCTCATCGTAATCACTTGCGGGTACTCCTCGGTGACCCGACTTTAGTCACCATCTGTATAGTATGTATGTATAGTATATACCCATGATCAACTCCCAAGTGATCACGGCTCGATAGTATAGCAAGGCAGACTGACAAGAATGTAGGGCCAATGATGATAAACTAGCATCCTATACTAAGCATTTAGGACTGCGGGTAAGGTATCAATGATTGTAGCAACAATGACAAAGGCTATGCAATGTAATAGAATAATGAGCAAGAACATGCTACACTACTCTAATGCAAGTAGTAGGGTGAAGAATAGGCGATATCTGGTGATCAAAGGGGGGGGGCTTGCCTGGTTGCTCAGACAAGAAGGAGGGGTCGTCGGTGACGTAGTCGACCACGAGGTATCAAAGATCGCCACGGGTCTACCGGAAAGAAGTAACGGAGGGGGAACACAATAAATAACAGAGCAATCAAATGTAACACAAAGCAAGAAGTGGCAATACGTTGTGCTAGAGGTGACCTAACGTAGGGATAGGTGATACCGGCGAAGGGGGGAAACATCCGGGAAAATATTCCCGGTGTTTCGCGTTTTCGGACAGATTAACCGGAGGGGGAAAGTTGCGTGTTTGATATGCTAGGGATGTGTGGCGGACGAACGGGTTGCGTACCCGGATTCGTCTCGTCGTTCTGAGCAACTTTCATGTACAAAGTTTTTCCATCCGAGCTACGGTTTATTTTATATTGATTTTAAAAGGATTTAATCATTTTCTAATTTATTAATTATTAATTAAATTAACATTATCCAGAATAGTGTTTGCCGATGTCAGCATGACGTCAGCAGTCAACGTTGACTGTTGACCTGGTCAACCTGACAGGTGGGACCCGCATGTCATACTCTGATTATGCTAATTAAGATTTAACTAATCTAATTATTGTTTAACTAAACTAATTAGTTTAATTAGGTTAACCTAATCATGATTAATTAACTTAATTAATTCCTTAATTAATTAATTAATTTAATTATTATTTTTTATTTAATTATTTTTATTATTTTATTATTTTTTAACTCCTTTTTTTAAACGTTATTGGCATGGGGCCCATCATCATAGGCCCTGTGGGCTAACGAGCTATGAGGATCTTGAGCATGGGCACGGGCAACGCCAGCGTCGGACCCAGCGCGGCTAGCCGGCAGGCCACCTGGCATCGATGGGACAAGGGCGGGTCTTGCGGGACGCCTGTGCAAGGGCGCGGCCGGCGAAGGGAAAAGCGCCGCACGCAGCAGCAGAAGCATCACGGGGCGAGGCCACGATGGATGGGGTCGCGTGTGGCGTGTGGCATCGCGAACGCATGGGAGGGCGCCAGGCGGGCGAGGGTGGCGGCGCGGTGCAAGCAGATGGTTGGGTTCGGCGATAGAGAAAGGAGAGGAGGCAGAGGCTAGGGCCTCACTTGCGTTGAAGGAAGCGGAGGCGGCGAGGCTCGGGGTCGGCCGTTGAGGAGGAGGACGGGGACGACCGACGGAGACGAGGAGGAGATCCAGCGAGGACGCTTCCGGCGAGGGGCGTTCCAAGCGACGGTGACGGGATCCGTGGGCGGCAGGCGGCGTTCGCGGGGTTGGTCTGAGCGGGAGGCGTCGCGACGAAGGGGCCCGGGAGGAGGCCAGCCTCGGTGGTGGGGCGGCCGGGAAGGCGCCGGTGTCGAGTCTTGGTGCGGCGCATCGCCTGGGTCGGGCGGCGCCCGATCCACATCGGGTCGTGGGGTGGGGAAGAGGGGATCGTGGGGGGAGGATGGAGGCGCGGTGGCGCGGCGATGGGCGGCGTCGGGGTCGTTTCCCCGATCCAGATCGGATCGGGAGGGGGAGGGAACGAGGGAGTGGGAGGGGATCGTGGGGAGAGGGGTTAGGGTTTCGGTGCGGGCAGAGGAGGCCATATAGGCCAGGGGGTGGCTGGGCGGCGGTTGTGGCCAACTGGCTCGGTGGTCCATGGGGGGTTCCTTTTCTTTATTTATTTTTTTTTGTTTGGACCTTTTCATTTTTCTTTTTATTTATTTTCTCTACTGTTTTAGCTCATTTTAAAAAATATAGGCCTTATATAAAAACATGGTTTCTTCATGACAAATAGTTAGGAATATTTCCAACACATCGAACATTTTAGTTTTGACTTTTGATAACTTTAATTGTTTTAACTTTAATTCAAATTTAGAATTTGAATCGGTTTCAATCTAACATGGAATTATCAACAATAACCGAGGTGGCGTGGCATCGTTAACATGGGATTCTTGTGCTTTGATTACCCAAGGCGTCACAAATCTCCTCCACTACCGTAAATCTCGTCCGAGATTTAAGAGGGGACTAGGGAAAAGGTGCAGTTACGAAATCCTAACGAATCTTCTCGTCTTTGGTTGCTCTTCTCGAAGAGGTCGATCCATTACATTGATGTCTTCAGATCTCCGCTTCGGGCCATCATGATGAAGTTATCGCCCTTCCTTGGGGATCTTCATCGTACTTATGGAAAGGATAAGGGGTAGCTTCAAAAGGACAGACCTCTACAAGGTTGACTATCTGGTCGATAACAACAAGGAAGACGGCGGAAGTAACTCTCAAATTTAAACTTAAGAAAATATCGAGAGCAAAATAAGGAGGTATCATGTGAAGTTTCAAGCGGGCGACAAGCGTTCGATGCACGAATCGGGTTCAAAGCAGCGGGAGTAAGTATTATGTCCAGTAATGAATTGATGGTCCCTCAAAGGTGGCTCGTGAATTACTTATGAGACCACGCGAGAGAACAACCTTGGGAACAAGAGGTGTAGAGGTGAGTCGAGTTTCGATCCTGTGGACACATGTGGGTTATGGGCCCACCATGTGGGTTAAAAGTAGGAGGAGCGGTGATATCTTGCACGATCATGTAATCAAAGTATGTCGAGGATAGCACATTAGTTATGTCGTCGACAATAGTAACAGGGTCTGACTGATAAGGTGGTACACCGAGGTGTTTCCGTAAGCAGGAAAATATTACTGCTTTGATCATATAAACCTCAAGAAAGGTTAAACCAAACAATGGAAAGGATAAGATGATTATCAAATTAATGAGAACAATGGAAAGGAAAATGTGTTTAAACACATATATCAGGGGTATATCCTTCCCAAGGATAAGCAGGGCATGATTTCCATGGCATGATAGAACGTAGAAAACCATTTAGGTAAGGGGAGAGGAATTTTCATGACATTACCCATACAACGGTGTTTGGATAATTGAGCAAGAAACATTTAGCATTGGGCTTCAAATGTTCTTGTTGAAAATCGGAGTACCACAGACATGCCTCGAGATAGCATTGACATGGTCTTTAAGCAAAGGTCAGACTCTGGATACACAAAGGATCCATCAGGATAAACTTATTAATCAAGGCATTCAATTTCCTCATGGAAAAAATGATTAACCTTGTTAAAAGGCAACTATAACACTAGGTCCTCTGGTCAGGTGTGCTAGGCATGACATCATCTTACCGGGTCATATAAAGACCAACGTTATAACTCTTGGAAATATGTTCCAACCAACATATCTGACCGAGATTCAGATCTGATTGGTCTCAGGATACCTCAGACTCAGGATGCCTGAGAAGAAAGGTGCAACACAAATTGTCGAGATGACATTGTAAGATTCTCGGGAAATAACGTACGGAAGCAAGGCTTCGAAACAAGAGTTCATCAGTAAACCAAAGAGAGGATGAGGAGGTGGTTGATGGACTCAGCGACAATTCAACTAGGTATCCAAAAAGATGGATCTCCACAATTATGTGGATAAGGAGATAGCAATTGTCAGATCAAATGGTATAATGATGTATGCTCGAGGAAAACATACACAATTAAACATTGGTTGAAAGGTACACCCGAAATATGGGTTGGGTTGCACAACCAATGTCAGAATGGTGATTCAATAATAATAAATAGTCTAAGAGTGAACGGCCGACCATAATATTCAAAGCAATAGGGTTGCTAGAAGTTTTGAATTCACACATCATAGTTCAACTGTCGGTATTCCAGTTAGAAACAACACGGGTACCAAGAAAGAATGGTGAGGGTGAGAAGTATCACCATACCAAGAATTCTTAAGAGGTGGTGAAATCCTCACAACATTCTTGATATATAAGATGGTATTACTTCGAGGTAGGACATAAGACAAGCTGGATAGCCAGGAACTCAAGGTACAGCCACAACACGAACAGTTTGTGTTGGAAAGAAGGCAAGGAAGTAGTCGATGACAACACAATTCATCGAGGGGCAAGGATGGTAATTCTCATCATGAATTTGATTGATATTCTGGAAAAGCTCGGAATACTGATGATGATCACGACACATTTGTCGAGAGATTTCATGAAGATGTAATCGATCGATGATGACATCAAGTCAAACGAATGATGAAGTAAAGGTTATTTGAACCACGAGTACGACACAAACTCGAAATCAAGCTTGTTGTACAAGGCGAAATGATATGACGAGGAAATTCGACGTAAGCTTAGCTCTTAATCGAATGTGGTGCTCCGAGAATAAGGACCAGGCAGCACAGTTAAAATCGTCAAGACAATGATATAGCCAAACAGACTAGGAACGGCGTGATCGGGTACAAACTCGTACTTAAAGAAGATTACTAAGAGTTGTTAAACCGTAGTGCGGACTCGGTTTAGTTATCGGTGTCTTTGAGTGTTTAATAACTCAGAGCCCATGAAAAATTGTAATCGGTGAGAATGTAGTGCTTGATGAAGAACTCATAAGAGTTATGCAGTTCCAAGATAATCTCAAGATACCGGGGGTAATACTCAAGACAGATCAAAGTAGAGGTTGGGTGGGGTATTGCTTGAGAGAAGACAAGTGCTTAAACTTGCAGAAAAGGATCAAAGATGATCAATCATGGTGGAACCACGGTGCAAAGGACCAACATAGATACAAGATGAACTTATAACAAGGGGACCATTATAAATACAAGAAGCTTTCATGATAGATTTCACATCGGGTCCATGGGCATGAACACAAAGTTCAAGGTCGACTCCCACTTCTCCAAAGCAGAACCTTACATTCACTTCTCGTTTTGATAATGGTATTAGTGCTGAAAGTTTTACCTGGTGAAATACCAGATGAGTATGGCCCGTGAAACCTTTCGGGCTCACATAGATTAGTTAAGGTATCGGTTCAACCCATTGAGGCGTCTTAGGAACATATACCACAAATTTTTAGAAGTAATTAACACAAACTCGATAGTAGAGCAAGTTCAAAAGTAGATGATACAATTTACCAAAGGCATTATATACCTATGGAAAGGTTCTCAAGGTTATTCAATATGAAGGACACTGTCGGATAGAATCCAACAAAGGAACCGATGGTCCACAAGGGATCTGATGTGAGCATCGATACTCAACCAGAGGAAGAAGAATGCACGGGCATCATATTATAGAACATCTGAACAATTCGATGCTTAGATAGCAAAGGAATTATGATTTCCAAAACAAGGGATCGAGCGGGCCTACGATCAAGTATGGATAAGTTGGATAGACCAGAGGCACAATTGACGACAAATAGTTTGGTCGAGAACCAGCTCATGTTCAAAAATGATGTCTGTGCCGGAAAGATAATTTAAAAGGATCAACTGATGATTGCGTGCATTCGCACTCATGTTGAATCAAAAGGATCAAAATGACGGTGCCCAAGAATACTAACGAATATTGCCAGACATATGGAAAGCATCCATCATGCAAGTAGTCAAGTATTGCAGAGCAATAAGCTACTAAGGATTTTTGGAGGATCGAATAATATTTGGAGACCATTGTGAAACACATGAACAATCGGGGATGGCGGATACTCGATAAGTGCGAGAATTATCCGTATGGGTATTCAGTGACAAAGAACAGCAAGGTAGTAAGCTTAAAGGATTATCGAAACAACGATTTAGTGTTTGGGGTATCTTGTAATAACAAGACCAACTGGGAATGAATATAAGAATAACAACTGTAAGTAGTTGTCCATAAGGGTTGACGGTGGAAGGGGAATTGCAAACGCGATGAACACAAGTTCTCGGGTTAACAACGGAGAGTATCTTCAGGGTCTTCACGTGCAGCAGACGATCATCAGTATAAGGGCTCTCCGGGTGAAAGTGATAACGAGATCCTAATGTTAGATTTAGCAAAATTCATTTAACCCGAATAGAAAAGAGATCAGAGTCCCAGAGTAAAGGTCGAGAAGTAAAAGATCCTACTACCACCCAATGGCGACGTGTGCCAGTAAGACACACAGCCATGTTAGTAAAAGTTTTGTATTGACTAGACTCAACTTCGGCCAAGGAGTATAGAAGGGGGATTCCTACAGGCAGTTGGCTCTGATACCAACTTGTGACGCCCCCGATACAATCGTACACTAATCATGCACGCAAATGTGTACGATCAAGATCAAGGACTCACGGGAAGATATCACAACACAACTCTAAAACATAAATAAGTCATACAAGCATCATAATACAAGCCAGGGGCCTCGAGGGCTCGAATACAAGTGCTCGATCATAGGCGAGTCGTGGAAGCAACAATATCTGAGTACGGACATAAGTTAAACAAGTTTGCCTTAAGAAGGCTAGCACAAACTAGGATCTGATCGAAGAGGCGCATGCCTCCTGCAGGATCCTCCTAACTACTCTGAGTCGTCATCGGTGGGCTGCACGTAGTAGTAGGCACCTCCAGTGAAGTAGGGGTCGTCGGCGGTGGCGTCGCTCTGGGCTCCGACATCTGGTTGCGACAACCGAAAGAAAGGAAAGGGGAAAAGGGGAGAAAGCAACCGTGAGTACTCATCCAAAGTACTACTTAGCAAGGAGCTACACTACATATGCATGGGTATATGTGTAAAGGGCCATATCGGTGGACCGAATGCAGAATGCGTAATAAGAGGGGATAGCTAATCACGTCAAGACTACGCTCGCAGCCTCCGTCTTCTGACATGTAGAAGAGAGTAGGTAGAAGTCCTTCAAGTAGCATCGCCATGTAGCATCTCCAAGAAGCATCTCCAAGTAGCATCTCGGTAGCATCGCATAGCGTAATCCTACCGGCGATCCTCCTCGTCGCCCGTGGAAGCGATCACCGGGTTGTCGTGGAACTTGGAAGGGTGTGTTTTATTAAGTATCCGGTTCTAGTTGTCATAAGGTCGAGGTACAACTCCGGTCGTCCTTTTACCGAGGGACACGGCTATTCAATAGATTAACTTCCTGCGGGTGCACCACATAACCCAACACGCTTGATCCCATTTGGCGACACACTTTCTGGGTCATGCCCGGCCTCGGAAGATCAACACGTCGCAGCCCCACCTAGGCACAACAGAGAGGTCGACGCGGTCTAAACCTAAGCGCAGGGTGCAGGCCCATCGCCACGAGCACACACTCACGTTGCGTCTGTGGCGGAAGCGAACTAGCCCCTAATACAAGCGCAGCTTACGTTCCAATCCGGCGCGCGCGCTTCGATCGGCCGACGTCACGAAGGCTTCGGTGATACCACGACGTCGGGATACCCATAACTACTCCCACGTAGATGGTTAGTGCGTATAGACCAAATGGCGGACTCGGATCAAATACCAAGATCTCGTTAAGCGTGTTAAGTATCCGCGAGCGCCGAGCAGGCCAGCCCACTGTCTCCTAGGTGGTCTCAACCTGCCCTATCGCTCCGCCATACAAAGTAACGATCGGGGCCGTCGGGAACCCGGGCCCACCTCTACCGGGATGGAGCCACTGTCCTTTCAGCCCCTCATCGTAATCACTTGCGGGTACTCCTCGAGCTGACCCGACTTTAGTCACCATCTGTATAGTATGTATGTATAGTATATACCCATGATCAACTCCCAAGTGATCACGGCCCGATAGTATAGCAAGGCAGACTGACGAGAATGTAGGGCCAATGATGATAAACTAGCATCCTATACTAAGCATTTAGGACTGCGGGTAAGGTATCAATGATTGTAGCAACAATGACGGGCTATGCAATGAATAGAATAATGAGCAGTAACATGCTACACTACTCTAATGCAAGTAGTAGGGTGAAGAATAGGCGATATCCGGTGATCAAGGGGGCTTGCACGGTTGCTCGACAAGAAGGAGGGTTAAATCGGTGGCGTAGTCGACCACGAGGGCATCGGCGTAAATCACGGGGTCTACCGGAAAGAAATAACGGAGGAACACAATAAATAACGAGCAATCAAATGTAACACAAAGCAAGAAGTGGCAATCGTTGTGCTAGAGGTGACCTAACGTAGGGATAGGTGATACCGGCGAAGGGAAACATCAGGAAAATATTCCGGTGTTTCGCGTTCAGACAGATTAACCGGAGGGGAAAGTTGCGTGTTTGATATGCTAGGGATGTGTGGCGGACGAGCGGGTTGCGTGCGGATTCGCCTCGTCGTTACGAGCAACTTTCATGTACAAAGTTTTTCCATCCGAGCTACGGTTTATTTTATATTGATTTTAAAAGGATTTAATCATTTTCTAATTTATTAATTATTAATTAAATTAACATTATCCGAATAGTGTTTGCCGATGTCAAGATGGCGTCGGCGATCAACGTTGACCGTTGACCGGTCGACTGACAGTGGGACCCGCATGTCATACTCGATTATGCTAATTAAGATTTAACTAATCTAATTATTGTTTAACTAAACTAATTAGTTTAATTAGGTTAACCTAATCATGATTAATTAACTTAATTAATTCCTTAATTAATTAATTAATTTAATTATTATTATTTATTTAATTATTTTTATTATTTTATTATTTTTTAACTCCTTTTTTTTAAACGTTATTGGCATGGGGCCCATCTGTCATAGGCCCCAGGGGCTAACAGCTAACTGATCTTGAGCATGGGCACGGGGCAACGCCAGCGTCGGACCCAGTAGCGGCTAGCCGAGGCAGCACCATGGCATCGATGGGACAAGGCGGGGGCTTGGACGCCGCCTTGTGAGGCGCGGCCGGGCGAAGGGAAAGCGCCGGCACGGCAGCAGCAGCAGCATCATCGGGCGAGGCCACGATGGATGGGGTCGCGATGTGGCGCTGTGGCATCAGCGAACACGCATGGGAGGGCGCCAGGCGAGGCGAGGTGGCGGGCGCGGTGGTGGGCGATGGTTGGGTTCGGCGATAGAGAAAGGAGAGGAGGCGAGGCTAGGGCCTCACTTGCGTTGAAGGGAAGCGGGGCGGCGAGGCTCGGGTCGGCCGTTGAGGAGGAGGACGGGACGACCGACGAGCGAGGAGGAGATCCGCGAGGCGCTTCGGCGTTCAAGCGGCGGTGGCGGGATCCGTGGGCGGCAAGCGGCGTTCGCGGGTTGGTCTGAGGCGGAGGCGTCGCGGCGAAGGCCCCGGGGAGGCGAGGCCTCGGTGGTGGGCGGCGCCGGGAAGGCGCCGGTGTCGAGTCTTGGTGGCGCTTGATCGCCGTGGTCGGGCGGCGCCCCGATCCACATCGGGTCGTGGGGTGGGGAAGAGGGGATCGTGCGGGGGGGAGGATGGAGGCGCGGTGGCGCGGCGATGGGCGGCGTCGGGGTCGTTTCCCCGATCCAGATCGGATCGGGAGGGGGAGGGAACGAGGGAGTGGGAGGGGATCGTGGGGAGAGGGGTTATACTCCATTGTCACCTCAAGTATCCGTGGGCATGATTATACAATATGCATCACACAATCTCAGATTCATCCAACCAACACAAAGTGCTTCAAAGAGTGCCCCAAACTTTCTACCGGAGAGTCAAGAAAACGTGTACCAACCCCTATGCATAGGTTCATGGGCGGAACCCGCAAGTTGGTCACCAAAACATACATCAAGTGGCACGTGATATCCCATTGTCACCACAGATAAACACGGCAAGACATACATCAAGTGTTCTCAAATCAAAGACTCGATCTGATAAGATAACTTCAAAGGGGAAACTCAATTCATCACAAGAGAGTAGAGGGGGAGAAACATCATAAGATCCAACTATAATAACAAAGCTTGCGATACATCAAGATCGTGCCATAGAGAGAACACGAGAGAGAGAGAGAGAGAGAGAGAGAGATCAAACACATAGCTACTGGTACATACCCTCAGCCCCGAGGGTGAACTACTCCCTCCTCGTCATGGAGAGCACTAGGATGATGAAGATGGCCACTGGTGATGGATTTCCCCTCCGGCAGGGTGCCGGAATGGGCTCCCGAGAGGTTTTTGGTTGCTACAGGGGCTTGCGGTGACGGAACTCCCGATCTATGTTGATATTCGATGGTTTTAGGGTACGTAGGCATATATAGGCGAAAGAAGTCGGTCGGGAGGTGCTCGAGGGGTCCACGAGACAGGGGCCGCTGTATTTGTAGGGGGGGCGCCCCTAGCTCTGGGCTCCTTGAGGTCTTGACTTGATCTCCGTGCCTCGGGATGATATTCTTCCAAAAATCACGATGCGAAGGTTTCATTCCGTTTGGACACCGTTTGATATTCCTTTTCTTCGAAATACTGAAACAGGCAATAAAACAGTAATATGGGTTGGGCCTCCGGTTAATAGGTTAGTCCCAAAAATGATATAAATATGTAAAATAAAGCCCATAAACATCCAAAAGGGGTAATATAATAGCATGGAACAATCAAAAAATTATATATACGTTGGAGACGTATCAGTACGTATGAGGAGGCAAGGTCCTAGCTACAGTGAGATTGTACACAGGTGTTTACGAGTTCAGGCCCCTCTCGGAGGAGGTAAAAGCCCTACGTCTCGGTGCTTTGAGGCGGTCGACTGGAATATGGGAGTGTGTGTTACAGGGGGTGCGAACCCTTGTCCCAGAGGAGGGGGGTGGCTTATATAGAGTGCGTCAGGAACCATCCCACCTCCGTTACAGGGGTTTGAAACGTCTCCATCGTATCTATATTTTTTTATTGTTCCATGCCAATATTATTCAACTTTTATATACTTTTGACAACTTTTTATAGTATTTTTTGGGACTAACATATTGATCCAGTGCCCGATGCCAGTTCCTGTTTGTTGCATGTTTTTCTCCGCAGAAACCCCATATCAAACGGAGTCCAAACAGGATAAAAACGGATGGAGAATTATTTTAGAATATTTGTGATTTTTGGGAAGTAAAATCAACGCGAGATGGTGCCCGAGGTGCTATTAATGATCTTAAAGACTACTGAGTGAACGCCTAACCGTTGCTGTCCTGAGCGATTCCTGGTCTTCAGCAGGTCGAGTGGTTTCTTCTATGGTTGAGTGATATCAGGAGGGAGGGGTACCCGAGTGATGTGACTGGTCGAGTGGATTGCACTGGACGCCTTCAATTGGTACTCCTTGTTGTCTCTTGGGTGTCTTTGCTTCTAGGGTAGTGTCCTTTGGTAGGGCGTATAGGTCAGGCCTATGACCCTACCCTAGGTCTATATCATCATCATTAGCCCCCGAATGGATTGAGGTCCGGGTGAAAAGAAAGTTGAAGTTAGTCTAGCCTCGATTCTTGAGCTTCACAAGTACCCATGTTGAATGGGAGGCCCATGTTGGAACTTCGGCTTCGTTTCAGTCGCCTTGATCGATTCAGAAGTTGCCGAGTGGATTTATATGGATACTCGTCGAGTGGTACTATGCCGTGAAATCTTTGGCGCGATTGATTACAGCGTATCCCGAATCTCGCGGGATTCGAAATTTTGGGGAAGCGCGTGAGGCGGAGCGTGCTCTAGTAAGTGGAATGTATAGGCAGGGGCACCTCGGTTTCCACGCCACCTTTTTCGTCATCTACCAAGGGCGCGACTGTTGCGGGATTTGACAGGATTGCCCGGGCCCACGCGTCAGCCACTCAAAAGTGGGTCCTTAAAAGGCGATGGGGCCGAGGCGTGTGCATTGTGCGTGTCCATTCTCCCTCTTCCTTCTCCGCTTCCCCATTGCATCTTTCTCCTCCGCTCTTGACGCCGCCGTGCTGCCACCATGGTGAAGGATAAGACGGCGGCGCTCGAGCACGCGAAGAAGGCGACGGGGAGGGCGAAAGGCAAGAAGACGAATTGGGGGTCGTCGTCGAGGTCCGCTGTAATGCCTGGATAATAATGCTACAGTAATCCCACGTTAATGATGTCATGTCACCCCGGTTACTGTTGCTAATCCCGTGTTAGTTCAAACGATTCAAATTCAAATTTGAGTTTTTGTCGAACCTCAAAAGTTTTCAAAATGATAAACTAAAATATCCAGAGTGTGAAAATAAATGCCTAGGTATTTATGGTGAGGGAACCATACTTTTATTAAAAAAGCTAAATACTTAAAATGAATTAAAACAGAAAAGAAAATAAATAAGAGGAAAGAAATAAAACAAAACAAAAGAAAAAACAACCCTTACTAACTTTGTTGAAGTAATGTCTTTCCTTGTCGTAATCACTCTATGGGTTCTGGGTTGTTGTCAACCAAGGACACCGACTAGTGAAATTATTCCGCACTACAAATCAAATACCCCTAGTATTTTTACTAGGAAATTCTGAACCCAATTTGGTCATTCCTAGACTATCGGCTGCATCTTGGTCTTGCTATCTTTACCTGTGATACCTCGTCCTTCACTAGTGCACGGATTCTTCAGTGTGTGAGCACGACTTAGGTGGAGCTTTCAACATCATGTTGCTTGTCTTGAAAGGAAACTTTGGTTCCGAGCTTGCATCTTATATTGATACTATAACTTGCCACTTCGTCATTTCCTTGCTTGTTGCGGTTGTTGTTTGATTGCATCCTCTTGAAACCTCCCGGCAAATGTGTCGGATCACCTTCAACACCTTGACTTCTTCCGAGATGTCAACTGTGTTCATGATGAGAAATACCCTCCTTGCCCTCGATGATTTTTATTATCATTGCCAACACCCTTGACTTCCTTTCATTGCGAACTTGTCCACATTATGAATACAACTTGCTCTCCAACTAGTGTTGTGTTCTGCCTTGAAGTATTACTGTCTTTTATGTCGAGAATGTTGTGGGGATTGCTCCACCTCTTAGAAATTCTCGGTATGATGATACTTCTCACCATCACCATTCTTCCTTGGTCCCCGTGTTGTTTTTAATCAGGATACCAATATGCTAACGATGCTGCTTGAGTTCTGTACTTCTAGCAACCCTATTGCTTTGAAGTTAACGATCGAAAGTTTGTTCTTAGACTGTTGGCTATTGAATCGTCACTCTAACATTAACTTGCTGCCTAAGGTCATATTTCGGGCACACCTTTCAACTAATGATTGATGATGTATGTTTTCCTCGAGCATACAACATTATATCATTTGAATTGACAAGTGTCATCTTCTTGTTCACATTATTGTGGAAATCCATCCGTTTGGAATTCTTGATGAATTGTCGCTGAGCCCATCAGCCACCTCCTCCTCTCCTTGGTTTAATGATGAACTATTGTTTCAGGAACCCGCTCCCATAGTTCATTTCCCGAGAATCTTGCAATGTCATTTCATCGATTTGTGTTGCACCTTTTCTTCTCGGACATCCTGAGTCTGAGGTATCATGACACCAATCGGATCTGAATCTCGGTTAGATATGATGGTTGGTTCAACTTTCTAGGAGTTATGATGTTGGTCCTTTGATGATCCGGTAATATGATGTCATGCCTAGCACCCCTGGCTGGAGGACCTATCATTATAATTTCTTTTGCAAGGATAGCCATTCTTCCTGGAGGAAATTGTAGGACTTATTTTATAAGTTGCTCCTGATGAATCCTTTGAGTATCCAAAGTCCAACCTTGCTTGAAGACCATGTCAATGCTATCTTGAAACATGTCTGTGGTACTCCGATTTTCAACGAGACCATTTGAAGCCCAATGCTAAATCTCTCTTGCTCAATTATCCAAACACAGTTGTATTGGTAGTGTCATGAAATTTCTCTCCCCTTACCTAAAGGGTTTTCTACATTATATCCTGTCATGGATATCATGCTCTGCTTGTCCTCGGGAAGGATATACCCCTGAAATATGTGTCTAAACACAATTTCCTTTCCATTGTTCTATTTAATCTGATAATCGCATTTCCTTTCCATTGTTTTGTGTAACCTTTCTTGTAATCTGACTTAACTGAGCAGTGATAATTCCCTGCTTAGGTAAGCACCTTGTTGTACCACTCTGTTTGTAAGACCCTGTTATTATTGTTGATGACATTCTGGTAACCACCGATGGGTGAGAACTTTGCCAATTGGTTCGCCTCATTCAACGGGCAGGAAACTGGTTCTCTTTGTTCCCCGTCCTTGGTACCGACATTGTTGCCGACATAGCTGACAAGCTGTCCACTGACATGCCTCCCTGTCATGGCTGTGCAAGATGTCACCACCCTTCCTACTTTCAACCCACATGGTGGGCCCATAACCCACAGTTCCACTAGATCGGAATCTGACTCCTCTTTACAACCTAGATTTTAATGTATCCTTTGCACCTGGCTTCGTATGTGATTCACGAGCTAAATTCTATACCATTATTCATCCTGGAATCACACACCATGTTATTCTCGTTGTTCAAACCCCCATTCCAGCTTATGTCTAGTCATCGAATGATTGCCTACCCATTTGAAACTTTGGTACCATCGTATATTGCACGAATTCACTGAAATACAACTCGTGGGGTACCCTGTGTATTTCCCATTGAGTTCACCGTCACATGCCCAACTTTCTGGAGATGCGGTCTTCCAGAGTTTTTCCCCTTGGTCGCGTTCGTAGGAAAATGGAGATCCCGGAGAAAGAATGACGACTTGATCATGGTGATTTGAAGCAGAGAAATGAAGACATCAACGAAAGGAATCAACCTCTTTGAAAGAGCAGCCAAGACCGAGAAGACTCGTTAGGTTTTTTGCTACCAGCACCTCCCCCCCCCCTTACTCCCCCGCTTAAATCTCGGGACGATATTTCTTGTAGTGGAGGAGATTTGTAACGCCTGGATAATCATGCTACAGTAATCCCATGTTAATGATGCCACGTCACCCCGGTTACTGTTGCTAATCATGCGTTAGTTCAAACGATTCAAATTCAAATTTGAGTTTGAGTTTTTGTCGAACCTCAAAAGTTTTCAAAATGATAAACTAAAATGTTCGGAGTGTGAAAATAAATGCCTAGGTATTTATGGTGAGGGAACCATGCTTTTATAAAAAAGCTAAATACTTAAAATCAATTAAAAGAGAAAATAAAAAAAGTAAGAGGAAAGAAATGCCTAGGTATTTATGGTGAGGGAACCACGTCACCACGGCCCCGGGCGCGCCCACTGGACTGCGCGCGCACCCGCGCCTCCCCCCTCGCATGCCCCTCGTCGCACCTATGCCCCCGTGCGCCACTCTGCGCGCTGCTGCTTGGTCGCTGCTGCCATTCGACCCTACTGCTCGTTGTTGCCGGCCGCGCTAGCTGCACCGCCCCCCTGCTTGCCGCGGCTTGGAGCAGCTCCTGCCGTCTGCGCCACCCGCTCGCCTGGCCACCGACGCACCACCGGGTCCGGCCGCTCGCAGCGCCCGGCCTTCATGCGCGCCTGCACACAACCACGCTGGGGTTGGCTTTTGTGCCTCTGCCAGCGGGTCCCCAACCAGCCCAAATTAAGGGGCTAATCCCCTGTTAGCCCATAACACCCTCCTGTTTAGTTTATTTTGGTTTAACTAATTAGTTAGTCTAGACCCTATGACATGTGGGACCACTACTAAATTAAATAGATAAATAAAACCTGGTAATGACATGTGGGGTCCCACTGGACTGTTGACTAGTCAAACATGGACCAGTCAACTGCTGACTGGGCAGTTGACTTGCCTGCTCCCTGCGCGTGCTCCCATCCGTGCTCCCGCGTACGTGGCTTGATTTGGTTGGAACAAAATAAGGCTCGGCCCCACCCCCTTAAAATCAGGGGGAGATGAGTAGATTAGAAAGGAAAAAGAAAAAAGGACAGTCGTAGGATGAAGTGGCAGCACGAATGGGAGCATGGGGAGGGAGCAGGCAAGCCGGATCCGGCTAGCCCACGGTGGGTGTAAAATGTATTTTTCTGTTTATTTTTGAAACTCCAGAAATTCCAAAATATGAATAAAACTTTGAGAAAACATAGAAAATAAACCGTAACTTGGATGAAAATACTTTGTACATGAAAGTTGCTCAGATCGACGAGACGAATCCGGATACGCAGCCCGTTCGTCAGCCACACGTCCCTAGCTTAGCGAACGTGCAACATTTCACCTCCGGTTCATCTATCCGAAAACGCGAAACACCGGGGATACTTTCCCGGACGTTTCCCCCCTTCACCGGTATCACTTACTACCGCGTTAGGGCACACCTAGTACCGCTCATTCTCATGTCTTGCATCATCATGCTTATGTTTGCATTGTATTTATTGTTTCTTCACTCTCTTCTCTCCAGTAGACTATGAGACCGATGTTGCTGCTGCCTCGTTCGACTATGGAGTTGACGACCCCTCCTTCTGTTGGGGAACGTAGTAATTTCAAAAATTTCCTACACACACGCAAGATCATGGTGATGGCATAGCAACGAGAGGGGAGAGTGTTCGTCCACGTACCCTCGTAGACCGTAAGCGGAAGCGTTAGCTGTAGCGGTTGATGTAGTCGACGTCTTCACGATCCGAGCGATCCAAGCACCGAGCGTATGGAGCCTCCGAGTTCAGCACACGTTCAGCTCGATGGCGATCTCCGCCTCCGATCCAGCCGAGCTCCGGAGATGAGTTCCGTCGAGACGGCGTGGTGGCGATGATGATGTTCTACGGCGCAGGCTTTGCCTAAACTCATGACGATATGACCGAGGTGGAATATGGTGGAAGGGGGCACCACACACGGCTAAGGAACGATCCGTAGATTAACTTGTGTGTCTATGGGGTGCCCCCTGCCCCCGTATATAAAGGAGCAAGGGAGGAGGGGCGGCCGGCCTAGGAGGGGGCGCGCCAGGATGTGGAGTCCTACTAGGACTCCAAGTCCTAGTCTGAGTCCACCAAGAGGGAGGAAGGAGAAGGAAGTGGAGGAGAAGGAAAGGTGGCCGGGCCACTTTTCCCTAGTCCAATTCGGACTAGAGGGAGGGGGCAGCAGCCCCTTGGCCCTTTCTCCTCTTCCCACTAAAGCCCATCAAGGCCCAATACTCTTCCCCGTATTCCCATAACTCCCGGTACTCCGAAAATACCGAATCACTTGGAACCTTTCCGAACTCCGAATATAGTCGTCAATATATCGATCTTTACGTCTCGACCATTTGAGACTCCTCGTCATGTCCCCGATCTCATCCGGGACTCCAAACTCCTTGGTACATCAAAACTCATAAACTCATAATATAACCATCATCGAAACCTTAAGCGTGCGGACCCTACGGGTTCGAGAACTATGTAGACATGACCTAGAACTATTCTTGGTCAATAACCAATAGCGGGACCTGTATGCCCATATTGGTTCCTACATATTCTCTGAAGATCTTTATCGGTCAAACCGCATAACAACATACTTTGTTCCCTTTGTCATCGGTATTTTACTTGCCGAGATTTGATCGTCGGTATCCAATACCTAGTTCAATCTCGTTACGCAAGTCTCTTTACTCGTTCAGTAATACTTCATCCCGTAACTAACTCATTAGTTACAATGCTTGCAAGGCTTAAGTGATGTGTATTACGAGAGGGCCGAAGATACCTCTCTAACAATCGGAGTGACAAAACCTAATCTCGAAATCGCCAACCCAACATGTACTTTTGGAGACACCTGTAGAGCACCTTTATAATTACCCGATTCGTTGTGACGTTTGGTAGCACACAAAGTGTTCCTCCGTAAACGGAGTTGCATAATCTCATAGTTGTAGGAACATTGTATAAGTCATGAAGAAAGCAATAGCAACATACTAAGCGATCAAGTGCTAAGCTAACGGAATGGGTCAAGTCAATCACATCATTCTCCTAATGATGTGATCCCGTTAATCAAATGACAACTCTTTTGTCCATGGCTAGGAAACATAACCATCTCGGATAAACGAGCTAGTCAAGTAGAGGCATACTAGTGACACTATGTTTGTCTATGTATTCACACATGTATTATGTTTCCGGTTAATACAATTCTAGCATGAATAATAAACATTTATAATGAAATAAGGAAATAAATAATAACTTTATTATTGCCTCTAGGGCATATTTCCTTCAGTCTCCCACTTGCACTAGAGTCAATAATCTAGTTCACATCGCCATGTGATTTAAAACCAATATTCATATCTGTATATGATTAACACCCATAGTTCACATCATCATGTGACCAACATCCAAAGGGTTTACTAGAGTCAATAATCTAGTTCACATCGCTATGTGATTAACACCCAAGGATTACTAAGGTGTGATCATGTTTTGCTCGTGAGAGAAGCTTAGTCAACGGGTCTGTCATATTCAGAGCCGTATGTATTTTGCAAATATTCTATGTCTATAATGCTCTGCACGGAGCTACTCTAGCTAATTGCTCCCACTTTCAATATGTATCCAGATTGAGACTTAGAGTCATCTGGATCGGTGTAAAAGATTGCACCAATGTAACTCTTTACGACGGGCTCTTTTATCACCTCCATAATCGAGAAATATTTCCTTAGTTCTCACTAAGGATAATTTTGACCAATGTCCAGTGATCTACTCCTAGATCACTATTGTACTCCCTTGCCAAACCAGGGCAGAGTATACCATAGGTCTGGTTCATAGCATGGCATACTTTGTAGAACCTATGACTTAGGCATAGGGAATGACTTTCATTCTCTTTTCTATTTTCTGCCTTGGTCGGGATTTGAGTCTTACTCAATTTCACACCTTTGCAACACAGGCAAGAACTCTTTCTTTGACTGTTCCATTTTGAACTATTTCAAAATCTTGTCAAGGTATGTACTTATTGAAAAACTTATCAAGCGTCTTGATCTATCTCAATAGATCTTGATGCTCAATATGTAAGTAGCTTCTTCAAGTCTTTCTTTTAAAGAACTCCTTCAAAACACTCCTTTATGCTTTTCAGAATAATTCTACATTATTTCCGATCAACAATATGTCATTCACATATACTTATCAGAAATGTTGTAGTGCTCCCACTCACTTTCTTGTAAATACAGGCTTCACCGTAAGTCCCTACAAAACTATATGCTTCGATCAACTTATCAAAGCGTATATTCCAACTATGAGATGCTTGCACCAGTCCATAGATGGATCGCTGGAGCTTGCACATTTTGTTAGCACCTTTAGGATTGACAAAACCATCTGGTTGCATCATATACAACTCTTCTTTAAATCCATTAAAGAATGTAGTTTTGTTTATCCTTTTGCCAGATTTCATAAAATGCGGCAATTGCTAACATGATTCAGACAGACTTAAGCATCGATATGAGTGAGAAAATCTCATCGTATTCAACACCTTGAACTTGTTGAAAACCTTTCGCAACAAGTCGAGCTTGGTAGATAGTAATACTACTATCAGTGTCCGTCTTCCTCTTGAAGATCCATTTATTTAACATGGCTTGCTGATCATCGAGCAAGTCAATCAAAGTCCATACTTTGTTCTCATACATGGATCATATCTCAGATTCTATGGCCTCGAGCCATTTCACGGAAACTGGGCTCATCATCGCTTCCTCATAGTTCGTAGGTTCATCATGGTCTAGTAACATGACTTCCGAACATGATTACTACACCACTCAGTGCGGATCTTACTCGGAAGACCTACGAGGTTACGTAGTAACTTGATCTCAAGTTTCATGATCAATATCATTAGCTTCCTCACTAATTGGTGTATTTGTCACGAGAACTGATTTACGTGATGAACTACTTTCAATAAGGGAGCAGTACAGATTACCTCATCAAGTTCTACTTTCCTCCCACTCACTTCTTTCGAGAGAAACTCCTTCTCTAGAAAGGATCCATTTTTAGCAACGAATATCTTGCCTTCGGATCTGTGATAGAAGGTGTACCCAACTATTTCCTTTGGGTATTCTATGAAGACGCACTTCTCCGATTTGGGTTCGAGCTTATCAGGATGAAACTTTTTCACATAAGCATTGTAGCCCCAAACTTTAAGAAATGACAACTTGGGTTTCTTGCTAAACCACAGTTCATATGTTGTCGTCTCAACGGATTTAGATGGTGCCCTTTTAATGTGAATGCAGCTATCTCTAATGCATAACCCCAAAAAAATATCAGTAAGAGACATCATAGATCGCACCATATCCAATAAAGTGCGGTTACGACGTTCGGACACACCATAATGTTATGGTGTTCCAAGTGGCGTGAGCTGTGAAACTATTCCACATTGTTTTAATTGAAGACCAAACTCGTAACTCAAATATTTGTCTCCGCGATCAGATCGTAGAAACCTTATTTTCTTGTCACGATGATTTTTCCACTTCACTCTGAAATTCTTTGAACCTTTCAACTATTTCAGACTTATGTTTCATCAAGTAGATATACCCATATCTGCTCAAATCATCTGTGAAGGTCGGAAAATAACGATACTTGCCATGAGCCTTCATACTCATTGGTCTGCATACATCAGTATGTATTATTTCCAATAAGTCGATGGCTTCGTTCCATTGTTCGAAGAACGGAGTTTTAGTCATCTTGCCCAAAAGGCACGGTTCGCAAGCATCAAATGATTCATAACCAAGTGATTCGAAAATCCATCTTTATGGAGTTTCTTCATGCGCTTTACATCGATATGACCCAAATGGCGATTACCACAAATAAGTTGCACTATCATTATTAACTTTGCATCTTTTGGCATCAATATTATGAATATGTGTATCACTACGATCGAGATCCAATAAACTAATTTCATTGGGTGTATGACCATTGAAGGTTTTATTCATGTAAATAGAACAACAATTATTCTCTGACTTTAAATGAATAATCGTATTGCAATAAACATGATAAAATCATATTCATGCTCAACACAAACGCCAAATAACATTTATTTAGGTTTAACACTAATCCCGAAAGTATAGGGAGTGTGCGATGATGATCATATCAATCTTGGAACTACTTCCAACACTCATCGTCACTTTCCCTTCAACTAGTCTCTGTTATTCTACGTAACTCTGTTTGAGTTACTAATCTTAGCAACCGAACAAGTATCAAATACTCGGGGCTACTATAAACACTAGTAAGGCACACATCAATAACCTGTATATCAAATATACCCTTGTTCACTTTGCCATCCTTCTTATCCACCAAATATTCAGGGCATTTCCGTTTCCAGTGACCATTTCCTTTGCAGTGTAAGCACTCAGTTTCAGGCTTTGGTTCAGCTTTGGGCTTTTTGGTGGGAGTGACAACTTGCTTGTCTTTCCACTTGAAGTTCCCTTTCTTTCCCTTTGCCCTTCTCTTGAAACTAGTGGTCTTGTCAATCATCAACACTTGATGCTCTTTCTTGATTTCTACCTTCGTCGATTTCAACATCACGAAGAGCTCGGGAATCATTTTCGTCATCCCTTGCATACTATAGTTCATCACGAAGTTCTAGTAACTTAGTGATGGTGACTAGAGAATTCTGTCAATCACTATCTTATCTGGAAGATTAACTCCCACTTGATTCAAGCGATTGAAGTACCCAAACAGTCTGAGTGCATGCTCACTAGTTGAGTGATTCTCCTCCATCTTTTAGCTATAGAACTTGTTGGAGACTTCATATCTCTTAACTCGGGTATTTGCTGGAAATATTAACTTCAACTCCTGGAACATCTCATATGGTCTATGACGTTCAAAACGTCTTTGAAGTCCCGATTCTAAGCTGTTAAGCATGGTGCACTAAACTATCAAGTAGTCGTCATATTAAGCTAGCCAAACGTTCATAACGTCTGCATCTGCTCCTGCAATAGGTACATCACCTAGCGGTGCATTAAGGACATAATTTTTACGTGCGGAATGAGGATAAACCTCAGATCACGGATCCAATCCGCATCATTGCTACTAACATCTTTCAACACAATTTTCTCTAGGAACATATCAAAATAAACATATGAAAGCAACAACGCAAGCTATTGATCTTACAACATAATTTGCAAAATACTACCAGGACTAAGTTCATGATAAATTTAAGTTCAATTAATCATATTACTTAAGAACTCCCACTTAGACAGACATCCCTCTAGTCATCTAAGTGATTACGTGATCCATATCAACTAAACCATAACCGATCATCACGTGAGATGGAGTAGTTTTCAGTGGTGAACATCACTATGTTGATCATATCTACTATATGATTCACGCTCGACCTTTCGGTCTCCGTGTTCCAAGGCCATATCTGCATATGCTAGGCTCGTCAAGTTTAACCTGAGTATTCCGCGTGTGCAAAACTGGCTTGCACCTGTTGTATATGGACGTAGAGCTTATCACACTCGATCATCACGTGGTGTCTCGGCACGACGAACTTTGGCAACGGTGCATACTCAGGGAGAACACTTCTTGATAATTTTAGTGAGAGATCATCTTATGCTACCGTCAATCAAAGCAAGATAAGATGCATAAAGGATAAACATCACATGCAATCAATATAAGTGATATGATATGGCCATCATCATCTTGTGCTTGTGATCTCCATCTTCGAAGCACCGTCATGATCACCATCGTCACCGGCGCGACACCTTGATCTCCATCGTAGCATCGTTGTCGTTATGCCATCTATTGCTTCTACGACTATCGCTACCGCTTAGTGATAAAGTAAAGCAATTACAGGGCGTTTGCATTTCATACAATAAAGCGACAACCATATGGCTCCTGCCAGATTGCCGATAACCGGTTACAAAACATGATCATCTCATACAATAAAATATAGCATCACGTCTTGACCATATCACATCACAACATGCCCTGCAAAAACAAGTTAGACGTCCTCTACTTTGTTGTTGCAAATTTTACGTGGCTGCTACGGGCTTAGCAAGAACCGTTCTCACCTACGCATCAAAACCACAACGATAGTTTGTCAAATAGACTCCGTTTTAACCTTCGCAAGGACCGGGCATAGCCACACTCGGTTCAACTAAAGTGAGAGAGACAGACACCTGCCAGCCACCTTTAAGCACGAGTGCTCGTAACGGTGAAACCAGTCTCGCGTAAGCGTACGCGTAATGTCGGTCCGGGCCGCTTCATCTCACAATACCGCTGAACCAAAGTATGACATCTTTGGTAGGCAGTATGACTTATATCGCCCACAACTCACTTGTGTTCTACTCGTGCATATAACATCAACGCATAAAACCTAGGCTCGTGTCGCGGCGGATGGGTGGCGCGGCACCTATGGGGCCGGGCCCCTTCGTGTGTTGATGCAGGCGGAGGCAGCGGAGAGAGCGGATCGAGGCGATGCGCGAGGATTTTACCCAGCTTCGACGCGATTGTCGCGTAAACCCCATCTGCTGCTTTGTGTTGTATTGTGCTTCGGAGCTTGAAGAGCTACAGAGTGGCTTCCCGGCGTGAGAGCTGCAAGCAGTCGAACCCCCACGTTGTGCATGGGCCTCCTTTTATAGGGCAAGGGTCACCGGCAGTGTGTCAACATAGGGTAGAGGGGTAAAATGTAAAAGAGGTGGTAGTTGAAGCAGTCTTGGGAGCAGTGCAGCTACGGTGCTTTCTACCTACTTTTGACAGAGGGGACAAGGGCATTAAATGCCCGTCGCCGTCGCCCAAAAGCTCCCGCCATTCGTCTTCTTTACGCCACGGGCGGCGAAGCCACCACCAGCAGTGCCACCGCATTCTTCATGCAGCACAGCCACCCGCCACGCGTCTCTGGAGAAGGCCGGAGGCGGCGCGTGGGCAAATGAGCTGGAGTCGGCACGTGAGCATAGCTCTCCGGCAAGCACCTTGCAGGGGCCTTGATCTTGCCGGGCCCGGGGCTTGTCGGACTCTGTGACTTGCCGCCCCGGGTCCTCGCCCGTATGCTGCAGGGCGCCGAGGCGTGTCTTCGTCCTCCCGACGAGCTCCTCTCGCCGGGATCTGCAGGAGTAATGTAGCCTTGAGCTCGGAATGGCCTTCCGGCAAGCTCCTCTTGCCGGGTCTTGAGTTTCTATCTTATATACTTTGTTCTTGAGCGGCTTGGTGTGGGCGGAGATGGTCTCCGGCAAGCATTCGATGGATCTGGTTGCGGGGCTGGGGCTGCCGTGCACAAGTTAAGTACTTGAGGTACCCCTACCTTAGTACACCGACAGAGCCCCGGGCTGGGCCATACACGGTGCCGAAGCGCCGTTGGGCCAGGCCCAAGACAGTCTGCAGTAGCGCGCGAAGCCTCGGTAGCGTCGAATCCACTTCCGCCTCTGCCGCCTTTCCGTGGCAGCAGCACGCGTCGATTCTTGGCGCCGTGGGATGGGGCGTGCCCGTCCCTTAATGAGGAGAGCGGAACGCGCCCGCCCCACTTCCCCATAAAAACAGAGGCAGCAGGCGCGGTTCCCCTCCATTGCTTTCATTGCTTCTTCTTCCTCCGCCAGAAAACCCTCCTCGCGCTCCACCCCCGCGCCTCCTCCGCTGTTTCTTTCGCCCGCGGCGTCGCCGGACCCTCATTCCCCTTCCCTCGCCGCTGCCGTTATGGCCCCGAAGACCAGGAAGGGGAAGGAGAAGGCGGAAGGCACCAAGAAGGAGAAATCCGAGCAGGCGGAAGAGCTCGCCCAGATGCGGAGGAGAACATCGATCTTCCGCCATGGCTCGGCGTGGACGAACTCTGGGGCAAGTACTTCTTGTTCTGGTCCAAGAGGACCTCAGCGCACCCTCGGACCAGCGCCCACCCGGCCGACCTCAAGGACAGCTATCCCGGCGGGTACCATTTCTTCGCAGCTTTCTTTCACTGCGGTCTTTGTCCTCCTTTCTCTGAATTCTTCTGTACCATTATGCACACATATGGCTTCCACCTTCTCGATTTCACCCCCAACGCCGTCCTCACAATGGCGGTTTCGCTTTATATGTGAGAACTTCGTGAGATCCACCCAAATGTAGCTCTGTTCGGGCATTTCTTTACCCCGAGAGCAGAGCCTCCCCCCCTCTCCGGAGGGATTTCTTGGGTTTTCACTTTGAACTGAAGAGGTCGTACTTGCCGGGGGAGCTCCGCATCAAGTGGGATGAGTGGCGCGCGGACTGGTGCTGGATCGTCGAGGACGAGCCGCAGCCCTTCACCGCGCCCGCGCACGCGCCATTGAGCGGGCAGAGATTGGAGCGAGCTGGACTCGACGGCGTCAAGCTCGGCGCTGCCCTCATCCGGATCCTTCGCCTCCGACGCTGGGCTGTCCATCGCAGCGGTAGCGCGCAGACTTTCTCCGTCGCCGCGCCGCCCCCTCCAAGACAGAAAAAGGCCGGCTGGGAGTATGGCGGCGCGGGGATATAATGAGGCTGCGCACGGGCTGAACTTCAATTTCACGACGCTGAGCCGAGGGGATGGTCCGGGAGCTCTTCATCGACCGGCCCATCGAGTGGTTCGAGCTCCCGGCAAGTGGTGCCCCTCTGCAATAACGTGGCAGGGATCGTATCCTCGCCATGATGCCCGCGTGTGATTCCCACGGCGTGGGCGTTCATGGATTCCGCTGAGCGGTGACATCATCAACTTCTTGACACCCTCGAGGAGGTGGCGAAAAACAAGGATGAGATCCGCGGGCTGACACGGGACACCACGGATCGGAGATCGCGTACATAGCCTCTCGGGCTGAAGAGGCCTTTGCAGCCGCAGCGGCGGGAGAATCGATTACGCCCGAGGAGGAAGAGGCTGCGGAGAAGTCCTATCAAGCGGGCGGCGGAGATCTGCCGGTTGCTGAAACTTCCTCCGCGGCGCTTGCCGGGTCCTTCTCTGAGCCACTCCGGGATCCACGGAATTGTGGCGAAATCGCGGCACAGCGGTGGCGCTGCCGGAGGGAGCAGAGGCGCCGAGGGAGCAGAGGCGCGGAGGGAGCCGGGCGCCAAAGGTAAAGGGGTCGCAGACACGGTGCGGGTCCGCGAGCCAGCCAGGCGAGAGGAGGAGGAGAACGTCGCGATCGCCGATGATGCGGTGGGTCCACGGACCTTTATGATGACGCGTCTCCTCGTCGTCGAAACCTCCCGCCTCGGCGAGCCCCAAGCGTTCTCCGCTGAAGCGCCTCCAAGGCTGCGGCGGTAATCATAAGCCCCGCAATCTGCCAGCTCGCCGGGCAGCGCAAGCTTCCCGGGGGAGTCGAGCCGTGCCGGGGGCGACCAGCGCACCAGATGTGGCGGAGGCGACTCGCGGGCAGGCCACAGCAAAGGCGCCCCATAAGTCGGCGCCGAGCGATCAGGGGCCTCCTCGGAGCGGGGCGGCGGCTCCGCCCACTTCTCGGGTCTCGACCGCCACAGGGGCTGGGTCTTCGCAGCCCCCAGGCCCGAGGACCGCCAAGCGCCCGAGAGGGCCTTCGTCTCCTGCCCCTCACACCGACGCGTCCCAGGTGCGGTACGACCTCTCCGTCTTAAGCGAAGACGACGAAGAGGAACAGGAGTGAGTCCCCAAGACCTTCATCTTCGTGAATTTCGCCTCGGCCATTGCTGATGCTAATCTTGCTTTTTGTGTTGACTTGAGACCTTGGTGGCGGCGGCGAAGAGCCAAGGTGCCCGTGGTCGAGATCTGCGGACGACTCTCCGTCGAGGGGGGAGGAGACGCTCCGACTCGAGTTTGCGGACCCGGCGCCGTTCGAGGAGTAGCCCAGTGCAGCCCCCAACAGAAGTCGGGTTTCGCTGACTTCGCTTGCGGGTACATCGATAGCTTTATCTTGTTCCAATGTCTTGGCGTGTTTGCCTTGACTTGCGGGGATGGAGCCGCAGCAATAGGAGCATCCGGAGGTCGCCCCGAGGCGGGCAGTCCCTCCATCCCGCCAAGGCGGATTCCCGGCAAGGGAGAGCGTCCGTCAAGGGCGGGTACTCCGCCAAGGGCGAGTAGCCCGACGAGGGCGGCTCGGCAAGGATGGTTCCCGGCAAGAGAGCTGCGCCAAAGATGCCCACCAGGGTAAGTTCTGCGACTCCGCCTTTTCGGTGTCGTCTTTTTTGGATATTTGCTTGAACCGCTTTTTGCTGTTCCTTTCTTCTTCTAGACCCTCCCCCTCCCCCGGAGCGGACGGAGACGGAGGTCGTCGTCGGGGAGGAGGAGGACGTGCATGGCGGCGGCGATGGTGCCCCTGCTGTCGAGGACGCGGCGGGGGCCACCGAACCACACGCGCCTGGAACTGCCTCGGCTTCCGACGCAGCGGCCGGAGAGGGGGGCGGCAAGCGCACCACCGGTCCGGAGGCTGCAGGAGCGTCAAGCGCTGTGCCGGTCGCCGATCCTTCCGTCGAAGCAGAACAGCCCGGCTGCTACTTGGAAGCCCCCAACGGTGTCTTCATCCAGATGCGTGGGCTTCCTCGTCATGGCGCCAGCGGAGGGCGAGGCCTTGACGGGGAGATCCTCGCCTCCAGGGGTTTGAAGGTCGTCGAGGGCGGCGGGGCGGTGGGCCCGATGAGGAGAAGCCGCTTCAGCAGATCCTGGCCCTTTACCGGGCCCGGCGGTGGCTTGCTTCCGGGAAGCCCTTGCCGCCAAGGCCGCCGAGGAGATGGAGAAGCGCTGGCGGAGCTCCGTCTGCCAATCAAGCTGCTCTCCGCGAGGTGTCGGAGAGGCGCGAGCAGCTCGCCGGGCGTCTGAAGAGTGGCTGTTGGAGAAAGCCGAGGCCGAGGAGCAGCGGCTCGCCGGGTGGAGCTGTCCCGGCGAGAAGGGGAGCTCAACCAGCTGAAGGTCGCCCTCGATGCCCACGAGGAAGACCTCGCCGCTCGGGAGCAAGCCCTCGGCGGGGAGTTGAAGGAGGCGAAAGACGCCGTGGCGACCGCGGAGGCCGCCAAAAAGGATCTCGCCGCCAAGGTCGCGCAATTGGAGGAGCTGTTGAAGGTGGACTCGGAGAAGATCGCCGCGCTCGCCACGGAGCGCGAGGAATTCACTCGCACCAACTCAGAGCTCCAGGCGCGTCTTGCTGAGAAGGGCGACGAGTTGAAGGCCGCCAGGGATTCCGTCAAGGATCTTGAGCGGAAAATTTCTGCGCTGACGGACTCGCTTGACGCTGCCCGGGCCCAGGAAACCAAACTGAAGGAAGAGCTCCGTGAGGAGCGATCTTTAGTGGCCGGCGCCAACAGGCGGCGAGGATTTCCGCCGCATCGTCGAGATATGGACCGAGGAATTGGTGTCTTCCGCACCGCCATTGACCAGAGCTGCTGGCACCGAAGTTGGAGCACCTCATTTACTCCCGGATCAAACCTCGCTCACGGTGCCAAGCTCAGCCTCTTCTTGAAGTCGCGCGGCTCGCAAATCTGCGACGAAGAAGATCCTCAAGCAGCTCGCCGAGGAGGCGCTACCACAGTCTTGGGAGGAACCATGGGCGTGTCTTGACGAAGATCGTATACCGCAACCCGGTATAAACCTCTCCAACGTCCTTCGCAGCTTGCCGGCCGACGCAGACACGGAGGCCTTGAAGGAACAAATCGCCCACATCATCGCCAAAGTGAACAAGATCCCGAGGATGGAGGGCGGCCGCGTAGACTAGGCCCCTCTTTCTTCTTCTTTTTCTTTTGTTTCCTTTTCTTGCTGCACAAATCGCTACGAACTTATTAGTTACCGCGACAAGTTATCCTTTGCAGGATATTTACCTTTATTTCGACCAATGATCGCAGAATCAATTCCCTCATTCTGATTCTCAACTCTGTACGCTTCAACCTTATGCTTCTAGGAAAGATTTGCCGGCAAGGGGCAAGGCCTTACCGGCAAGCAACCTTGCATGACGGCCGCAACACACTTAACTTGCGAGTCGACTCGAGCGCAAGATAAGGGCACGGCTGTCCGTCGGCAGGTTCCTCCGAGCACAGGTTTTCCATACAAGGTGTGGTTGTTCAAGGAAGGCAATCTCAAAATTTAAAATTTTGAGCTGCGCAAATCCCGGCAACTTAGCTCTCGAGGCCTGCGCGTTCTCCGGCAGGTTCCCCTTTCTTGAACAGCACTTGGAGTGCTTGGTTCATCCCTCATTTCCTCCCCCCTCCGGCAAACTTGTGCGGGAGGAACATTTCTTTTGCTTAAGAAACAAGGAGAAAAAGAAGAGAACGGGCACGTGGCTTTTTGACGCGCCATTGCTTGTCGGACACGCGTGCCACACGAAAGAATGCCAAATGACTCATGCAAATAGCAAAGAAGAGCATGGAAAAGAGGCAAATAACGCAAGACACGGAAACTTTATTGTCGCAGGGGTCTGCGCCCGCTTTGTACAAAGGGTTACATGCAACGGCGGCAAAGCTTTTGTACAAAAGGAGGTTGCCGGAGCGGATCACGGCGACCGCGCCTTATGGGTAGAACTTGCGAAGATGCTCTATGTTCCAGGAATTACTCACTGGCAAGCCTTCTTCGGTCTCGAGCCGGACAGCGCCGGGTCTCGTGACTTGTCTCACCCGATAAGGGCCTTCCCACTTCGGGCGTCAACTTGTTGGAATTCTTGGCGGACTGAACACGCCGAAGAACAAGGTCGCCTTCCTCGAGGCCCTGGCTTTGACCTTGCGGCTATGGTAGCGGCGCAAGGCTTGCTGGTATCGAGCAGCTCGTCTGACAGCTCGAGGCGTCCCTCCTCGAGGAGCAATCGTCATCTTGTCGCGATTGCTCTTGCTCAAGCTCATCATAGCGAGCACTCGAGGAGATCCGTATCTGAAGTTCCGTGGGGAGAACTGCTTCGCTCCATAGACTAGAGCAAAGGGTGTCCGCCCGGTGGCTCGGTTTGGTGTCGTTCGATTGACGAGAGAGCCGCGCAGCTCCTCTATCAATTTCTTCCGCACTTGCGCAGCACTGTCGAAAGTTCTTGTCTTGAGTCCGCGCAGCACTTCGCGTGGCCCTTTACGCTTGACCGTTGCTCCTTGGGTGAGCAACGAAGCGAAATGACCTTGGCGCCAAGGTCTTGGACACATTGCATGAAGGTGCGGTGGTGAATCGTGTACCGTTGTCGGTGATAATCCGGTTGGGGATCGAAGCGGCGCATACAATCGACCAAGAACTTGATTGCCGATCGGTTGTCACCTTTCTCCTTGGCTCCACTTCGGCCACTTTGTGAACTTGTCGATTGCTACGTACAAGTACTCAAAGCCCCGACGGCACGGGGAAGGGGCCGAGGATGTCTAGCCCCTGGACCGAGAAGGGCGGGACAAAGGGATTGTTTGGAGAGCTTGAGCTGGTGATGAATTTGCTTTGCATGGGCCGACACGCTTCACACTTGGTTACTAGCGCGATTGCATCTTGGAGAGCTTCTTGCCAAAAGAACCCTTGCCGGAAAGCCTTTCCGCAAGCGCCTCTTGCGCCAATGTGGTGGCCGCAGATGCCTCCGTGAATCTCTCGCCAACAGCTGTTGTCCATCTTCCCTAGAGATGCACTTCAATCGACACCATTGAGCCTTCTTACAGATAGCTCGTTGTCCACGAACTGGTACATACTCATTGTCTGGTTATCCTTTCTATCTCCTCGGGATCGTCGGGAAGTTCTCCACTTGCGAAGCAGACGATCTGCTGCGCGCCTTGCCGAGCCCGGGGCTCGACGACAAGGACTAAAGGCATGAGGGCCGCTGCGGGAACCTTCGCTTCTACGGCAAGAATCTCTGGCTCCGCCGGAGCTGGAGGTTCCCCGGCAAGCTTGTCGGGGCAAGTCTTGTCGGGAACACTTGCTTCGATCGCACAGATCTGATGATCGGCGGGAGCAAATTGTTCCTCAGCGTTCTGGAGGTTAATCCTGGGGACTTTGGCGGCGGCCTCAGGGAGGTCCGCCGGCAAGTAGTCGCCGGACACCAACTTTCTCTTCTTGGACTGCCCAATTGATGGCGCCACGGAAGGTTGAGTCGGCTGAGCAAGAAGGTCCACGGTTCCACAGTAACTTCATTGAAGCACACTTTGAAAGGCCGTCTGCGATTTCATTACGAGCTCTCGGAATGTGTTCCATCTGCAGACCTTCAAAGTGCTCCTCAAGCTTCCTTACTTCATCTACATAGGCTTCCATCAATGGGCTCGATAATTCTTGTTAACTTGCGGACCACCAACCGGAATCCCCAGACGATCAGCTTCTTGATCCCAAGCTCGGCCGCAATCCACGAGGCGGCAAGCAAGCCCTCATATTCAGCGGTGTTGTTAAGTCGCTTGCTCTCTTGGAAAGTGCATCTGGATAACATACTTGAGGTGCTCTCGGTTGGCGCTGATGAGTACGACGCCGCACCGGGCGCCTTATAGCGAGAAGGCACCATCGAAGTACATTACCCATTCACTCGTCGCTCCTTGTGCGGGTGTACTTGTTTCTTGAACTTCTTCATCGTGTCGGGGTCCACTCTGCTATAAATTCTGCGAGCCTGCTCTGTATGGTTGAAATACTTTCAAACTTGAGTCCGGCTCGACAATTCCAGTGCCCATTCAACGATCCTGCTGTTGCCTCAGGTTGTGCAATATCCTCTTGGTGGGAAGCGAGTGACCACTGTTATCTCGTGTGCTTGGAAGTAGTGGCGCAGCTTTCTTGAGGCCATGAGAAGGCCAAAAGCAACTTTGTACACAGTACCTTGATCGGCTCCTGGAGAAGGGAGCTTACAAAATACACCGGACGCTGCACCATCTTTTTCCGCTTTCTCGCCTTGCTCCTGCCTGTGGCTGTCCTTGCAGGGCCGGGGCTTGCCGAGCAGCCCCACGCTTGTCGCTGGGCTGGCTTGCGGTGGTGCGGCCTCCTCGTCGGACTCCTCTCCGCTACCGTAAGCAGCACTCACCACTTGGTTGGTTGCTGCTAGGTATAGCAGCAATTTCTCCTGTGGCTTAGGTGCGACAAGTATTGGAGTGGAAGGCGGTAATGTTTCAAGTCTTGCAGTTGTCTCCGCTTCGAGTCCACTTCATGGGTCCCGCCTTCATCAAGATTTTGAAGAAGGGCGGGCGCGCTTCAGCGAACTTTGAAATGAATCTCCGAGGGCAGCCACACAACCTGCGAGCCTTCGACATCCTTGATCCGCCTTGGGGCTTGGATTTGTTCAATGGCTTTAATCTTGTCGGGGTTGGCTTGATCCCCTCTCGAGACACAAAGAACCCGAGAAGCTTGCGGAGGGGACCCCAAAGACGCACTTCTCGGGGTTCAATTTTAATTGTATCCTGCGCGGTTCTGGAATGTCTCTTCTAAATCTTGAATCAGGTATCCTTGCTCTTGCTCTTCACCACGATGTCATCCATGTAAGCTTCTACATTTACGTGGATCGTGGCTCAAAAGCGAGATACACTACCCTGCATAAGCGTTGACCTGCATTCTTGGTCCAAATGGCATGCGTGTGAAGCAATAGGTGCCACATGGAGTGATGAGCGCGTTTCTCTTCATCCTCTCTGGCCATGAAGATCTGGTGATAGCTGATGCGCATCAAGAAAGCGAGTAGCTCACATCCGGCGATGGAGTCAACAATCTGGTCGATCTTGCGGCAAGGGAATGGATCCTTGGGACATGCTTTATTCACATCGATGAAGTCTATACATAGTCTCCATTTCCCATTGGCCTTGCGCCCGACAAGCGGGTTTGCTAGCCACGTCGGATGGATCACACCGACTAGGCCAGCTGCCTCTAGTTTCTTGATTTCTTCATTGATGAACTCTTGGCGTTCCACGGCTTGTTTCCTCACTTTTTGCTTGACGGGCGCGCATGGGGGCAAGCGGCAAGCTTGTGCTCAATACCTTCACAGGAACACGGGGATGTCGGGCGGTTGCCATGCAAACACATCGACATTCGCCCGCGGGGAAGGCAACAAAGCTTTCCTATTCTGTCAAGCGTGGCAATCGATGGTGAAGGTACCACCGGTCCGTCCTCCTGGCGGACACCTTCTTGGTTGCGGTGGAGCAACCATTCCTTTTTATCCTTGCCGTGGAGCTCGATGGGCGTCCTCGCCGCAGCGCGACACTCGAAGGGTGCGATTGCGGAGTGGGCCCGGGCGCTTGCCGTGCCAGTCTTCGTCTTTTTCCCTTTGGGAACTTCAGCGGCAAGTGCATCCTTGTCGGCCGCCGCCGCATCCCGGTAAATCTGGTCGGTGCGAGATAAGCGCGTCTTTCTTGTCGCTGCGGACGGTGATGGCGCTTATCGGACCCGGCATCTTGAGCACGCTTGTAGGCGTAATGGGAGGCCGCCATGAACTTGGCGGGGCGGGGCGCCGAGTATCCGTTATATGGCAACGGAATATCGGCGACGTCGAAAATGCGCCTTCGGTCCTGAAGTTGACCTCCCGCCAAAGGTCACCGGCAAGGTGATTTTCCCCTTGGGCTTGCTTCTCCCGGGTTGATTCCTTGGAAGGGCGGTCTCTTGAGCTCGCTGTGCAGGATTTGGAGTTTCTTGATCACAGCAGAGGAAATCAAGTTCAGCCCGGCCCGCCATCGACCAACATCTTGGTGACCTTGAGGTTGCGGATGGTGGGCGAGACCAACATCGGCGAGCACCCGACGCGGTGGTGCGGTCGGGTGATCCTCAAGATCGAAAATGATGGGCGTCTTGGACCATTTGAGGAGTCTGCGTGACTCCATGGGCGGCTCTGCGCATTCACCTCACGTGCCTTTGCTTTAGTTGGCGGTGAGAGGTGTGTGTGGCGCCACCGTCAACGCACAGGACCTCCGTGGCCTTCTGAAATTCCTGCTCACTGTCGTCCTCATCCTCCACGTCCTCTTCGCCGTCTTCTTCGTCCTTGTCGCGGCTCCGAGAAGGTCGGTCGCCTTGTCGTCGCTTGGCCTTGCCGGGAGGTCCTCCCCGACCGACGAACGGCCGCTTCTTGCTCGGTTCTCCTCCGCCACCTTGGGCCCTCTCCTTGTCGCGCCTCTCGTATTCAGCCTTTTGCTGCTCGACGAGATAATCGACGCGCTTGCAGTTGTAGAGGTCGTGGCCTTTGGTGCGGTGGATTTTGCGAGATTGCTTGCGGGCGCCACGCTTGTCGGCTGCCGCCACGAGGCAAGCTCCTTGCCGAATCGCCAATCTGGCTTGCTTGGCGGGAGCTTCCTTGCGGACTTTTCGACGGCAAGTACCATTCCTTGTTCTTCTTCTGGAAGACACTGTCGCGGCGCTTCTTTGCGGGCGGCGTCGTCGAGTCGCTCCCTCCTCGCGCCAACATCCTCCCGGAAGCCTCCTCCCTCTTCAGCGTGCGCATTTGTCACCAGGGCATAAAGCTCGCGACATCCGGATCTTGGTCATCGCCATCTCTTCACGCATCGGCGATTACGCGACGTTACGGTGGAACAGCGATAACCGCGGCGGGGTGGACATCGGAATGTTGTGTTGCACACGGTGAAGCGCTGGATGTACTTGCGCAGGATTCTCCTTCCTTCGGGCCAAAATGTGAAGATCACTTTCTTGGCCGTGGGGTTTGTGGCGCCAGGAAGGCACCAACAAACTGATGACAAAGATCCGCCTAAGAGGAAATGGAGCCCTCCGGCAAGTGCATAAGCCAAGAACGAGCGTTCGGCCTAAGCCTGAGCGGAAGTAGTTCGCCGAAATCTTCTCGTCGCGCCCGGCAGCCTGCACGCGATGGTGTAAATCTTGAGAAACTCCGAGGGTGTGTCTTGCCGTCGTACTTCTCGATGCGTCGGGCTTGAAGTTTTCATGCTAGGCCATTGGGCGCCGCGATTCACGGGTGAACGCGGGCAGCCCGCCGTCTGACGGTAAGTCGCTGGCTCGCCCGGCGTCGTCGCGCTTCGACAGCGCTCCCAGCTCTCGGTCAGATTATCGCCGAAGTCTCGGCGACGCTCGATCGTGGTCCGAGCATCTTCTTGCCGCCGCTCGTCGAGGACCTGACGTTGATCCCGACGAGCCCGCGGGTCCGACGATGCCGTGGAGCCGTCGTCGGCGTTATTCCGCGGGCGGCGTCTTCGTTTCAGCGGCGGGAGTGCACGTTAGTTGCACCCCCGGCGGTCTTGTCGCCGCAGCCTTTCGCCTTCCCCGCTTGCCGCGGCCGCGAGGCCGCAGGCTGCTGTTGACGGTCGTTGTTGGCGGCGACCAGGCTCGATGGTAGCCCTCCGATCCTCGACCTTGTCCGCCGCGAGGGAAGTCGAGAGCATTTGCGCTCGTGAGTGCTTCCGCAGAAGTGGAGGGAAGCGGGAGCGAGTGGCGCGGGAGCGGGGCGCGCTTCGGGCTTCCGGCGATGTTGGAAGGAGCAGGTCTGTCCCGCGCCGCCGCTTTGCCGTGTCTCGGGCGGGGTCCGGAACATCTCGCGAGCCCCGGCGTGTCCTTGTTCCAACAAGCGGATACCACCTCACGTGGTGCAGCGCTGCTGGGTCGTCGTGTCTGAGATGGGCGTGGGTCTACGGAGGCGGCGTGGTCCTCCGTCCTGCCCTTGATCTCGTGGCACCGCGAGCACCTCGCCGGTGTCCACCCTTCCACCAGCGTCTCCTCCTTTGCCGTCGGCTCCGGTGGCGGCGGGAAGACGGAGATGGTCTCTGCGACCCTCGAAGCTCTCGTCTTGAGGCCATGATGCGATTGTCGATGAAGCTGCTTGAAGGCCGGAGAGGTTGATGAAGAGTCTTTGCGCGAACGCCGGATCGAGTTCGCACAACCTCGACGCCCCTACAGGGCGCGCCAGAGATGTCGCGTCGGATGGGTGGCGCGGCACCTATGGGGCAGGGCCCCTTCGTGTGTTGATGCAGGCGGAGGCAGCGGAGAGCGGATCGAGCGATCTGCTGAGATTTTACCCAGCCGGGCGCGATTGTCGCGAAACCCTCTGCTGCTTTGTGTTGTATTGTGCTTCGGCTTGAAGAGCTACAGAGTGGCTTCCCGAGCGTGAGAGCTGCAAGCGAGTCGAACCCCCTCGTTGTGCATGGGCCTCCTTTTATAGGGCAAGGGTCACCGGCAGTGTCAACATAGGGTAGAGGGTAAAAATGTAAAAGAGGTGGTAGTTGAAGCAGTGCGGGAGCAAAGTGCAGCTCACGATGCTTTCTACCTACTTTTGACAGAGGGGACAAGGGCATTAAATGCCGTCGCCGTCGCCCAAAAAGCTCCGCCATTCGTCTTCTTCGCCACGGCGGCGAAGCCACCACCATGAGTGCCACCGCATTCTTCATGCAGCCAGCCCACCCGCCACGCGTCTCTGGAGAAGGCCGGAGGCGACGCGTGGGCAAATGAGCTGGAGTCGGGCACGTAGCATAGCTCTCCGGCAAGCACCTTGCGGGGCCTTGATCTTGCCGGGCCGGGGCTTGTCGGACTCTGTGACTTACCGCCCCGGGTCCTCGCCAGTAGCCAGGGCGCCGAGGCGTGTCTTCGGTCCTCCCGACGAGCTCCTCTCGCCGGGATCTGCAGGAGTAATGTAGCCTTGAGCACGGAATGGCCTTCCGGCAAGCTCCTCTTGCCGGGTCTTGAGTTTCTATCTTATATACTTTGTTCTTGAACGGCTTGGTGTGGAGCGGAGATGGTCTCCGGCAAGCATTCGATGGATCTGGTTGCGGGGAGCTGGGGCTGCCCGTGCACAAGTTGGGGTACTGAGGTACCCCTACCTTAGTACACCGACACTCTGATGCCACTGTTGGGGAACGTAGTAATTTTAAAAATTTCCTACGCACACGCAAGATCATGGTGATGGCATGGCAACGAGAGGGGAGAGTGTTCGTCCACGTACCCTCGTAGACCGTAAGCGGAAGCGTTAACTGCAACGCGTTGATGTAGTCATACGTCTTCATGATCCGACCGATCCAAGCACCGAACATACGGAGCCTCCGAGTTCAGCACACGTTCAGCTCGATGACGATCTCCGGCCTCCGATCCAGCCGAGCTCCGAAGATGAGTTCCGTCAGCACGACGGCGTGGTGACGATAATGATGTTCTACCGGCGCAGGGCTTTGCCTAAACTCCACGACGATATGACCGAGGTGGAATATGGTGGAAGGGGGCACCGCACACGGCTAAGGAACGATCCGTAGATCAACTTGTGTGTCTATGGGGTGCCCCCTGCCCCCGTATATAAAGGAGCAAGGGAGGAGGGGCGGCCGGCCTAGGAGGGGGCGTGCCAGGATATGGAGTCCTACTAGGACTCCAAGTCCTAATAGGAGTCCACCAAGAGGGAGGAAGGAGAAGGAAGTGGAGGAGAAGGAAGGTGGGCGGCCCCTTTCCCTAGTCCAATTGGGACTAGAGGGAGGCGCAGCAGCCCCTTGGCCCTTTCTCCTCTTCCCACTAAAGCCCATCAAGGCCCAATACTCTTCCCGTATTCCGTAACTCCCGGTACTCGAAAATACCGAATCACTCGGAACCTTCCGAACTCGAATATAGTCGTCCAATATATCAATCTTTACTTCTCGACCATTTCGAGACTCCTCGTCATGTCCCCGATCTCATCCGGGACTCCGACCTCCTTCGGTACATCAAAACTCACAAACTCATAATATAACTGTCATCGAAACCTTAAGTGTGCGGACCCTACGGGTTCGAGAAGTATGTAGACATGACCTAGAACTATTTTTGGTCAATAACCAATAGCGGGACCTGGATGCCCATATTGGTTCCTACATATTCTACGAAGATCTTTATCGGTCAAACCGCATAACAACATACTTTGTTCCCTTTGTCATCGGTATTTTACTTGCCCGAGATTTGATCGTCGGTATCCAATACCTAGTTCAATCTCGTTACCGGCAAGCCTCTTTACTCGTTCCGTAATACTTCATCCCGTAACTAACTCATTAGTTACAATGCTTGCAAGGCTTAAGTGATGTGTATTACCGAGAGGGCCCAGAGATACCTCTCCGACAATCGGAGTGACAAAACCTAATCTCGAAATACGCCAACCCAACATGTACTTTTGGAGACACCTGTAGAGCACCTTTATAATCACCCAGTTACGTTGTGACATTTGGTAGCACACAAAGTGTTCCTCCGGCAAACGGGAGTTGCATAATCTCATAGTTGTAGGAACATTGTATAAGTCATGAAGAAAGCAATAGCAACATACTAAACGATCAAGTGCTAAGCTAACGGAATGGGTCAAGTCAATCACATCATTCTCCTAATGCTGTGATCCCGTTAATCAAATGACAACTCTTTTGTCCATGGCTAGGAAACATAACCATCTCTGATAAACGAGCTAGTCAAGTAGAGGCATACTAGTGACACTATGTTTGTCTATGTATTCACACATGTATTATGTTTCCGGTTAATACAATTCTAGCATGAATAATAAACATTTATCATGAAATAAGGAAATAAATAATAACTTTATTATTGCCTCTAGGGCATATTTCCTTCACCTTCTTGCCAGAGCAACCAGGCAAGCCCCCCCTTTTGATCATCCCGATATCGCCCATTTCGTTCTCTCATGCTTGCATTAGATTGCTACTGTTATTGTTTGCTCCTATTCTGATGCATAGCCTGCTTTTGTAACCTGCTTATTGTTACCTACCTGCTTATCCTAAACTGCTTAGTATAGGTTGGTTAGTGATCCATCAGTGACCCCCACCTTGTCCTTGTTGCCCCTGCTTCATCATCGACGACTCGATCAACGTGATTGACGACCAGAGCCCGACATCTCACATCACATCACGCCACTTTTGTTGCTCGACTCTGCAGAGTTACCAGCGAGTGCTGAGGGTGGTACGTATTACATCACTCCTGATGAGATCTGTGTAGTGTAGCTATTCGGTCGTGGTCATCGAGGGTGATTTCCTCCTTAACCACTTCCGATACGACTCTGTTGTGCAACCCCTCAAGTGTGAACCTCGAGGGTGGTTCCTCTTACGTTCACCTTGATGATTACATCGAGTGGAATCCACCAAGGGTGGTTCCTCAGGGTTCCCCTTGGTGTTAGACACACGGTTACTATGATTACTATGACTTTACACTGAACCATGTTACTAAAGACGGGTCGGCCCTGAGTGGTACCCGCACGAGCTTAATTGCGAGTGATGTGGAGTCTAGTTGACCTGGAAGCTGCCCGCGAGATAATTACGAGGCGTGGCCGGGCATTCTTAGCCCTTGCCACAAGTCCTCGAGACGGGGCGACGGGGTCACATCTTTCATGAGTCTCTGCTTGTTACCGCGCGTTCCTAATCCACTACGATTTGGATATTTGATCCGAGGGGCCTATGGCCTGATAGCACTAACCATCACATGGGCATAGTATGGGCGTTCTGCGTCGTATACATCAGCTGAAGCTTATTAGACGCTAGCGACTGAGCGGCCCACAACCGGGTTGGACTGTGTAAGCGCCTGCCTTTTTAAGGAGGTAGCTAGGTCTGCTCACCGGCTGCATACACAACATACAGGAGTGCAAAGGGCGATGGGCTCGTGACCCCTGCGCGCTTTGGTTGTAGACTGGTGTGCTGACCTCTCTATTAAGCCTAGGTCAGGTTGTAGCATATTGTTTGGCCGAGGTCGGGCATTACCCAGGAAAGTGTGTCCGGCCGAAGTTAATCGAGCGTGGTGGTTAAGTTGGTGCACCCCTGCAGGGAAGAAAACATCTATCGATAGCCTGTCCTACGGTAATGGACACTCAGAGTTGTATCCCGATTGATACAACTAGAACTGGATGCTGAGGCATGATTTGGATATGTTGCTTCGGGAGTCGAGAAAGGATCCCAGGGCGTTGACAACAACATAAATATGACTTATGTTATACTACTCTACTCCCTCCTCTTGCTGCAAGACGATGGTTCCCAAAAGATGCTAGTCTTTGATAGGACTAGCTTCTCTTCCTCTTATTCTGGCATTCTGCAGTTAGTCCACAGATACTACCCCTTTCATTGATACCTATGCATAAGTAGTGTAGATCCTTGCTTGCAAGTACTTTGGATGAGTACTCACGGTTGCTTTGCTACCCTTTTCCCCCTTCTTTCTTCTTTCTGGTTGTTGCAACCAGATGGTGGAGTCCAGGAGCCAGATGCCACCTTTGACGACTGCTACTACCACGAGGGTGCCTACTACTACGTGAAGATGCCGACGACCAGGAGTAGATAGGAGGCTCCCAGGAAGGAGGCCTTGCCTTTTCGATCGTTGTTACTTTTGTGTTAGCCTTCTTAAGGCAAACCTGTTTAAACTTATGTCTGTACTCAGATATTGTTGCTTTCGCTGGCTCTTGTGTATTCGAGCCCTCAAGGCCCCTGGCTTGTAATATAAAGCTTGCATTATTCTAATTTGTGTCTAGAGTTGTGTTGTGATATCTTCTCGTGAGTCCCTGATCTTGATCGTACACATTTGCGTGTATGATTAGTGTACGATTGAATCAGGGGCGTCACTTCCGCGTTGCCACCGGGTTGGAGCCAGGGCGATTGGATCCGATCTTCGCTCCGGCCAGAGGATTTGGAGGAGCTGGCCGACTCCGGTCTGACTGTTGACGCAGCTGTGAGGCTGCCGAAGGGGGAGACGGAGCCTCAGCCATGGCCGGGTGAGTGCGTCCTGCTCGCCACCCATGTCGATCGTGGTTTCTCCCTTCCCCCGCATCCTTTTTTCCAGGGTTTCTTGAACTTTTTGGGAGCTCAGCTCCATCACTTCTTTCCCAACACCATTACGTACATCGCCGCATTTGTGTCCATGTGTGAAAACTTCCTGGGTTGTCGACTGCATTGGGGTCTTTTCAAGCACATCTTCACAATCCTCTCCCAGTCGGTGAAGAAAGCGGATTCGAGTGACGAGAGGACACACGTGATCCAAATGTGCGGGGGTTTGGGGATCCAGAAGAGGAAAAGGAGTGCTTTCCTTTTAATGACACTTCCTGAGTCGGTCAGGGACTGCCAGTCGACCTGGTTCTACTGCCAGGATATTGCGACTCCCGGTCAGTCAACCGGTCTTCCCCCTTTCTATTTAGATCATGCCCAGCAACCTTCTTCGCTAAAAGGGACCGCTGCGGAGAGGGTGGAAACGAACATGTTGGTCGAGAGAGTGGTCCAGTTGATCAATCAGGGTGTAACCGACATGGACTTGTTGGAGGTGTTTCTCAGTCGACGTATCCAGCCACTCCAGGCTCGTGAACACTTGATGTGGATGTACTCTGGAGCCAATGACACCGCTCGGGTTCATCCAGAGGAGGTTACGGCTGAGACGGTGGCCTTGTGGCTAAAGGGTATTATAGGAAACAAGGACAACCCCAGGGGAGTCAGGAGAGTCGACCCATTCAGCGCCAACAACCAGTCAGATAAGGTCTGTTCTCTGCTACCGACTGTACTTCAATATGTTTTGCAACTGTCTCTGAATCCGACTGATATTTGTTTGACTTCTTGTCTTGTAGGTTTATACTGATATGTACTCGATCCCCAATGGTGAACAAGCTCTAGAGCAAGACCAGGAGGGAGAGGACAGTGCGGAAGAAAGCGGCGACTGGCAATCTCCAGAAGACGACGACAAGGAGGAAAGTGATGAGTCGGACGATGACGAGATAGTCGACTCACCACCTCGCACACAACACCGATCCAAGCAACTCCAGGATCCAGCGGGCGGGCGTGGCAAGACCGTGGCTCCAGGTACTCAAGCATAGAAGCGCACTCAGACTTCGACTCTGAAGCCGATGGAGGAGGTCGATAAGCAGCCCAAGGTCGTCCGCTCAAAGGCTCGGAAGACCTTGCCCAAGATCAAGATGGACGTTCTTGTTGCCTCTGGGTGAGTGCTCTATCTTTCTATGTTTTTTCCACTGACTGATACTTCTGTTCTGACCGAGTGTATTATGAACTTTTCCAGCTCTGCAACTTCTGCGACTGATATGGACGTCGACAAGGCCCCAGGTGATGAGGAAACCGATGATGCAGCCACCTCCAAAGTTAGTACACTCTATCCAACTTGAGCTTATTCTTCCGATTGGATTGTTGATCGATTGAACTCTTAAGGTTGCTTTTTGTTGCAGCTCCACGGGATGTTATTGAGCTTCCGGATGATGAAGAAGAAGCGCCTCTGAGAGAGGAGGAGGAGGGGTAGGGCGTCGAGCGGGAAAGCAGCTGAGGGTCAGGTGCTTCAGTTGACATTGGTGCTTGAGAGAGTGGTCTAGCGCTCCGGAGCTCTGGCTCGGACCATTTCTACTAGTGCTAATCCACTGTCGACTGACCGTCCATTGGGGTCGACTGGTTAGCCCATTGTTGTTCCAGTACAACTTCATGCATCCGACCCTGTGACTGCTCCGACTGCACTGCCATCATCACTCTTCGCTGCATACTAGACTCCAGACGACCCACCGAGTGCCGCTAGGGAGGCTCTTCTCCAGGTAAATCTCGTGATGGAGCAGATGAAGGTGATGCATGAGGCCAGTCAGGTCGCTTATAATGCCAGCACCGCTCTGCAAGCCAACATCAAGGTTAGTTGATTTCCGACTGGACTCTTGAGTAATGATAGCTGCCACTGTTGCTTCACTACCCATATGGTGTTCTTGGATGGGCGTTTTGGAACCTATTATGTGCATATATCATGGGTCTGTATTTCACATCCAATCACCCACTGGGGTGTTTCTGTCTTAGAGCTGAATAGTTCTTCCACTTGAATCGACTAGGTTGAGTTGAGTGTTTGTTTGAACCAGTGGGGGCACACAGAGTGCACCCACTCGGTGTAGTCCCCCAAACCGCGGTCGATTGTTGGTAATCGGCTAGGGTCTGACAATCTCCTTTTTTTACTCATGCTGACAGACCATGCCGAGTGTAAAACCGAACCGGTGGGGGCACGCTAAGTGCACCCACTGGGTGTAGTCCCCGAGACTACTGTTGAATGTTTGATTCAATGGTAGTCTTAGAGCAACTTTCACTGTGATTGACTTTTGTTTCCGTTGACTGACATATCTTATTTGCTGACTACGGAGTTCTTGTGATCATGGAGCCCAACCTTTTGAACTGGATAAGAAGCAGATCAGCCTCAACCTTGATCTGGAACTGGCCAAGAAGAACCTCAAGAATGCTCAGGACGAAGCAACTATCACGGGAGGTAACCATTCGTCGACTGTCCACCTTTTGACTCTCTCTCTCTCTCTCTCTCTCTCTCTCTCTCTCTAGTCTCTTTAAACCGAGCGATTTCACTCGAATAGATGTGCGTAGTGAAAACGGTCTGCTTCAAACTCGTCTAAAGAATGTTATTTCTTTAGAGAAAATGAAGCAGGCTCTGGAGAAGAAAGATCAGGATCTTGTCGCGGCCCAGAAGGAGGCGGGAGAGAAAATAGCACTTGCAGACAAGAAGTTGGCCTCAGTCAGCAAGTTGGAAGAGGAGAACTCCCAAGTTGAAGACCGGTGTTTCTGAAGCCAACCAGGAGGTCACGCAACTGAAGAAAGACAAGGAAAGCTTGACCGACGAAGTTGGGAACCTCAAGGCCAAGAAGGGCGAATTAGAGTCTTATCTGGGGCAGCTTGCTGGGAAGTTGGTCTTGAAGCTTGAAGGTATTTTCTCTCGTTCGACTGATTGGTTGATGTCGACTGACACGTCATGCTAAACTGTTGACTCACTGCTTTTCTGATTGTGCAGAACTTTGTCAAGATTTCAAAACAGAAACCGGGCGGGTCGACACAGGTCTCGATCCCATAAACTCTCCTGTCAAAGATGACGTTGCAATGAATGTGCCACGGTTGGAGTCATGCATGGACAGTGTTGTGGATTATCTTGCTCGACTGAAGGCGACAATGATGCGGATTGATGCTGAACTCTGGCCTCAAGCGGAACTCTCACAGGATCTCGAGTCTCTGATAACTCGACTAAATCAAATACCTGATCGAGTGCAAGAATGGAAGAAATCATCTGCTCGTTGTGGCGATGATGTCGCCCTGTCATTGGTCCGAGTGCATTGCAAGGATGTCAGAGAAGACAAGCTGGCGTCCCTCAAGGTTGCTGATACGTCTCCAACGTATCTATAATTTTTGATTGCTGCATGCTACTTTATCTACTGTTTTCGACTATATTGGGCTTTATTTTCCACTTTTATATTATTTTTGGGACTAACCTATTAACCGGAGACCGAGCCCAGAATTGCTGTTTTTTGCCTATTTCAGTGTTTCGAAGAAACGGAATATCAAACGGAGTCCAAACAGAATGAAACCTTCGGGAACGTGATTTTCTCACCGAACGTGATCCAGGAGACTTGGACCCTACTCCAAGAAGCTTCCGAGGAGGTCACGAGGGTGGAGGGGGCGCCCCCCTACCACGTGGGCCCCTCGGAGCTCCACCGACGTACTCCTTCCTCCTATATATACCTACGTATCCCCAATAGACCAGACGGGAGCCAAAAACCTAATTCCACCACCGCAACCTTCTGTATCCACGAGATCCCATCTTGGGGCCTGTTCCGGAGCTCCGCCGGAGGGGGCATCCACCATGGAGGGCTTCTACATCATCACCATAGCCCTCCGATGAAGTGTGAGTAGTTTACTTCAGACCTTGGGTCCATAGCTAGTAGCTAGATGGCTTCTTCTCTCTTTTGGATCTCAAGACAATGTTCTCCCCTCTCTCGTGGAGATCTATTCGATGTAATCTTCTTTTTGCGGTGTGTTTGTTGAGACCGATGAATTGTGGGTTTATGATCCAACTTATCTATGGAAAATATTTGATTCTTCTTTGAATTCTTTTATGTATGATTGAGTTATCTTTGCAAGTCTCTTGAATTATCCGCTTGGTTTGGCCAACTAGATTAGTAGTTCTTGCAATGGGAGAAGTGCATGGCTTTGGGTTCAATCTTGCGGTGTCCTTACTCGGATGTAAAGAGTTGCAAGGCACATATTGTATTGTTGCCATCGAGGATAACAAGATGGGGTATTTATCATATTGCATGAATTTATTCCTCTACATCATGTCATCTTGCTTAAGGTGTTACTCTGTTTTTAACTTAATACTCTAGATGCATGCTGGATACCGGTTGATGAGTGGAGTAATAGTAGTAGATGCAGAATCGCTTTGATCTACTTGTCTCGGACGTGATGCCTATATACATGATCATACCTAGATAACCTCATAACTATGCTCGATTCTATCAATTGCTCAACAGTAATTTGTTCACCCACCGTAGAATACTTATGCTCTTGAGAGAAGCCACTAGTGAAACCTATGGCCCCCGGGTCTATTCTCATCATATCAATCTCCATCACTTTATTTACTTGTTTTTCCTTTTACCTTTTTACTTTGCATCTATCTATCAAAAATACCAAAAATATTATCTCTATCAGATCTCACTCTCGTAAGTAACCGTGAAGGGATTGACAACCCCTAAGAGTTGGTTGCGAGTTGCTATCGTGTTGTGCAGGTACGAGTGACTTGAGCGTGACCTCCTACTGGATTGATACCTTGGTTCTCAAAAACTGAGGGAAATAGTTACGCTACTATGCTGCATCATCCTCTCCTCTTCGGGGAAAACCAACACAAGCTCGAGACATAGCAAGAAGAATTTCTGGCGCCGTTGCCGGGGAGGCTTACGCAAAAGTCAACATACCAAGTACCCATCACAATCCCTATCTCTCTCATTACATTATTTGTCATTTGCCTCTCGTTTTCCTCTCCCCCACTTCACCCTTGCCATTTTATTCGCCCGCTCTTTCCCTATGTCATCTTCGTTTTCCTTTTGCCTTTTGTTTGCTCGTGTGTTAGTTTGCTTGTTTGCCGTGATGGCCCTACCTAAATTTGGTGATCTTCACCTTAAAAGGCTAGAGCAGATCGAAAACAATGTCAGGAAGTTTACGGTTTTGCAATTTGAGCATAATAATTTCTTTAGAAACGAGCTTAATGAACAAAAGAGTTTTATGAGTTATATGAATAAAGAGCTCAATGATATGTTCAAAGAATTTGATGGTGTAAGAGCCCAAATTGCTTGTCTTGAAAAGATGACCGCTGAAATTTCGGATATGCAAGCCACCTTAGTCAATAAGATGGCCGCTAAACCGAATTCCTATGAAAATCAAGATGAAGATCTAAAAGTTATTGATGTGTCCCCCATTAAATCTTTGTTTTGCAATATGAATCTTGATGAATCTGAATATGATCTTCTTACCTAGAAGGCATTCTAAGAATTCTGAGTTTCTAGATCTTGATGATGAAATTGATGAAAGTAGGATTGAAATAAATAGAAATCATGATGTTGCTAAACCTACTATTTTGGATCTCAAGGAATTTAATTATGAAAATTGCTCTTTGATTGATTGTATTTCCTTGTTGCAATCCATGTTAAATTCTCCTCATGCTTATAGTCAAAATAAGGCCTTTACCGAACACATTGTTGATGCCTTGATGCAATCCTATGAAGAAAAGCTTGAGTTGAAAGTTTCCATCCCTAGAAATTCCATGATGAGTGGGAACCTACCACTAAAATTAAAATTAAAAATTTTGAGTTTCATGCTTTGTGTGATTTGGGTGCTAGTGTCTCTACTATCCCCAAAACTCTATGTGATTTACTAGATTTTCGTGATTTTGATGATTGCTCTCTAAACTTGCATCTTGCGGATTCCACTACTAAAAAGCCTATGGGAAGAATTAATGATGTTCTTATTGTTTCAAATAGGAATTATGTGCCCGTAGATTTTATCATTCTTGATATAGATTGCAATCCTTCATGTCCTATTATTCTTGGTAGACCTTTACTTAGAACGATTGGTGCAATTATTGATATGAAGGAAGGGAATATTAGATTCCAATTTCCCTTAAAGAAGGGCATGGAATACTTTCCTAGAAAGAAAATAAAATTACTGAATCTATCATGAGAGCCACTTATGGATTGCCTACCAAAGATGGCAATACCTAGATCTATCCTTGCTTTTATGCCTAGCTAGGGGCGTTAAACAATAGCGCTTGTTGGGAGACAACCCAATTTTATTTTGTGTTTTTTGTTTTCGGTTCTGTTTGGGAATAAATAATCCATCTACCTTCTGTTTGGATGCGGTTTTATGTTTTAATTAGTATTTGTGCCAAGTAAGACCTATAGGATACGATGATAGTTGATTTGATTCTGCTGAAAAACAGAAACTTTGCGCGCACAAATTTAGTTTTGATAAATCACAGGAACGTGATTTTGCGTTGATTATTTTTGCTGCTGATCAAAAAACAAATTGTCCAGGACTTTCTGTTTTGGTAGAATTTTTAGAGTTCCAGAAGTTTGTGTTAGTTACAGATCACTACAGACTGTTCTGTTTTTGACAGATTCTGTTTTTCGTGTGTTGTTTGCTTATTTTGATGAATCTATGGCTAGTAAATTAGTTTATAAACCATAGAGATGTTGGAATACAGTAGGTTTAACACCAATATAAATAAAAATGAGTTCATTACAGTACCTTGAAGTAGTCTTTTGTTTTCTTTCTCTAACGGAGCTCACGAGATTTCTGTTGAGTTTTGTGTTGTGAAGTTTTCAAGTTTTGGGTGAATTCTTTTGATGGATTATGGAACAAGGAGTGGCAAGAGCCTAAGCTTGGGGATTCCCATGGCACCCCCAAGATAATCCAAGGACACCAAAAATTCAAAGCTTGGGGATGCCCCGGAAGGCATCCCCTCTTTTGTCCACTTCCATCGGTAATTTACTTCGAGCTATATTTTTATTCACCAACATGATATGTGCTTTGCTTGGAGCATCTTGTATTATTTGTGTCTTTGCTTGTTAGTTTACCACAATCATCCTTGCTGTACACACCTTTTGAGAGAGCCATACATGATTTGGAATTTGTTAGAATACTTTATGTGCTTCACTTATACCTTTTGAGCTTGATAGCTTTGCTCTATGTGCTTCACTTATATCTTTAGAGCGTGATAATTTTTGCTCTAGTGCTTCACTTAGATCTTTTAGAGCACGGTGGTGGATTTGTTTTAAAGAAACTTGATCTCTCATGCTTCACTTAGATTATTTTGAGAGTCATTAATAGCATGGTAATTTTCTTAATGTTAATATACTTGGTATTCAAGATTTGTGAAACTTTCTTTTTTGAGTGAATTAAATTAAGTTTGATGCTTGATAATTGTTTTGAGATATGGAGGTGATAATATTAAAGTCGTGCTATTTGAATAGTTGTTAATTTGAGAAATACTTGTGTTGAAGTTAGCAAATCCTGTAGCATGCACGTATGGTTAAAGTTGTGTAACAAATTTGACACATGAAGTGTACCTGGCTTGTGCATCCTTATGAGTGGCGGTCGGGGACGAGCGATGGTCTTTTCCTACCAATCTATCCCCCTAGGATCATGCGCGTAGTATTTGAATTTTTGATGACTTCTAAATTTTTGCAATAAGTATGTGAGTTCTTTTGACTAATGTTGAGTCCATGGATTATACGCACTTTTACCTTTCCGCCATTGCTAGCCTCTTCGGTACCGTGCATTGCCCTTTATCACCTTGAGAGTTGGTGCAAACTTCGCCGGTGCATCCAAACCCCGTGATACAATACGCTCTATCACACATAAACCTCCTATTATCTTCCTCAAAACAGCCACCATACCTACCTATCATGCCATTTCCATAGCCATTCCGAGATATATTGCCATGCAACTTCCACCATCATCATCGTGACATGCATTACTTTTGTCATATTGCCATTGCATGACCTTGTAGTTGATATCGTATTTGTGGCAAAGCCACCATGCATTATTTTCCATACATGTCACTCTTGATTCATTGCACCATCCCTGTACACCGCCAGAGGCATTCATATAGAGTCATATCTTGTTCTAGTTTTGAGTTGTAATCCTTATGTTGTAATCAATAGAAGTGTGATGATCATCATTATTAGAGCATTTCCCTAGTGAGGAAAAGGATGATGGAGACTATGATTCCCCCACAAGTCGGGATGAGACTCCGGACGAAATAAAAAAAAGAGAGAAAGGCCAATAAAAAATGAGAGAAAAAGAGAGAAGGGGCAATGTTACTATCCTTTTACCAAACTCGTGCTTAAAAATAGCACCTTGTTCTTCATGTAGTGAGTCTCATATATTTGTGCTTCAAAGTAGCACCATGTTTTTCATATAGTGAGTCTCATAAATTGTCTTGTTTATACTAGTGGGAATTTTTCGTTATAGAACTTGGCTTGTATATTCCAATCATGGGCTTCCTCAAAATGCCCTAGGTCTTCGTGAGCAAGCGAGTTGGATGCACACCCACTAGTTTTCTTTTGTTGAGCATTCATAGCTCTAGTGCATCCGTTGCATGGAAATCCCTACTCCTTATGTTGACATCAATTGATGGGCATCTCCATAGCCCGTTGATTATCCTCGTCAATATGAGACTCTCTCCTTTTTTGTCTTCTCCACACAATCCCCATCATCATATTCTATTCCACCCACAGTGCTATATCCATGGCTCGCGCTCATGTATTGCGTGAAGGTTGAAAGAGTTTGAGATTATTTGAGTATGAAACAATTGCTTGGCTTGTCATCGGGGGTATAGAAGTTGGGAACATCTTTGTGTGACGAAAATGAAGCATAGGCTAACTATATGATTTTGTAGGGATGAACTTTCTTTGGCCATGTTATTTGAGATGACATAATTGTTTGATTAGTATGCTTGAAGTGTTATTATTTTTATGTCAATATGAACTTTTATCTTGAATCTTTTGGATCTGAATATTCATGCCATGATTAAGAAGATTTACATTGAAATTATGCCAAAGTATCACTCCGCATCAAAAATTCTTTTTTATCATTTACCTACTTGAGGACGAGCAGGAATTAAGCTTGGGGATGCTTGATACGTCTCCAACGTATCTATAATTTTTGATTGCTCCATGCTACTTTATCTACTGTTTTGGACTATATTGGGCTTTATTTTCCACTTTTATATTATTTTTGGGACTAACCTATTAACCGGAGGCCCAGCCCAGAATTGTTGTTTTTTGCCTATTTCAGTGTTTCGAAGAAACGAAATATCAAACGGAGTCCAAACGGAATGAAACCTTCGGGAACGTGATTTTCTCACCGAACGTGATCCAGGAGACTTGGACCCTACTCCAGGAAGCTTCCGAGGAGGTCACGAGGGTGGAGGGCGCCCCCCTGGGCGCGCCCCCTACCTCGTGGGCCCCTCGAAGCTCCACCGACGTACTCCTTCCTCCTATATATACCCCCCAATAGACCAGACGGGGACCCAAAAACCTAATTCCAACGCCGCAACCTTCTGTATCCACGAGATCCCATCTTGGGGCCTGTTCCGGAGCTCCGCCGGAGGGGGCATCCACCATGGTGGGCTTCTACACCATCACCATAGCCCCTCCGATGAAGTGTGAGTAGTTTACTTCAGACCTTCGGATCCATAGCTAGTAGCTAGATGGCTTCTTCTCTCTTTTTGGATCTCAGTACAATGTTCTCCCCCTCTCTCGTGGAGATCTATTCGATGTAATCTTCTTTTTGCGGTGTGTTTGTTGAGACCGATGAATTGTGGGTTTATGATCCAACTTTTCTATGGAAAATATTTGATTCTTCTCTGAATTATTTTATGTATGATTGAGTTATATTTGCAAGTCTCTTCGAATTGTCCGTTTGGTTTGGCCAACTAGATTGGTAGTTCTTGCAATGGGAGAAGTGCATGGCTTTGGGTTCAATCTTGCGGTGTCCTTACTCAGTGACAGAAAGAGTTGCAAGGCACATATTGTATTGTTGCCATCGAGGATAACAAGATGGGGTATTTATCATATTGCATGAATTTATTCCTCTACATCATGTGATCTTGCTTAAGGCGTTACTCTGTTTTTAACTTAATACTCTAGATGCATGCTGGATAGCGGTCAATGAGTGGAGTAATAGTAGTAGATGCAGAATCGTTTTGATCTACTTGTCTCGGACGTGATGCCTATATACATGATCATACCTAGATAACCTCATAACTATGCTCGATTCTATCATACACCCATCGTAGAATACTTATGCTCTTGAGAGAAGCCACTAGTGAAACCTATGGCCCCGGGGTCTATTCTCATCATATCAATCTCCATCACTTTATTTACTTGTTTTGCCTTTTACCTTTTTACTTTGCATCTATCTATCAAAAATACCAAAAATATTATCTCTATCAGATCTCACTCTCGTAAGTAACCGTGAAGGGATTGACAACCCCTAAGCGTTGGTTGCGAGTTGCTATCGTGTTGTGCAGGTACGAGGGACTTGCGCGTGACCTCCTACTGGATTGATACCTTGGTTCTCAAAAACTGAGGGAAATACTTACGCTACTTTGCTGCATCATCCTCTCCTCTTCGGGGAAAACCAACGCAAGCTCGAGACGTAGCAGTTGCGAACACCAAAAAGCACAGTTTCCAGTCCTTCATGGACACTTTCCTTGATGCCACCACTCACATTGCAGACAACATCGACCTTGGCAGTTTCTGCGATCCAGCAAGTCCTTCTCCCGACGAGTGAACAAAACATTATGCCCCACTTTTATTTGCCTTGAAACGCCGAGTGATTATGTAACCGTTAAACTCTTTCAGGCTTGATGCCTAAGCACTGCCGCCCGTTGCGGTCCTGAACTTTTGCGAGATTTATCTGAACTTGAATTTCCTTGAATATCATGGCTTTTGTTTTGGTTCTGAACTGTTTCTAACTGTCTTTCGATTCTGAGTGAACTTGATCTTTTCACCTTTCATCGAGTGGATTTGATGATGTATTCAATCGACACCTCGTCGTCTTTGCGAATCGGGAAGGAGCGTACATTGTACTTGTGTCGTAGCTCAGACGTGGTGTTCAATCGACACCTCGTTGTCCTTGCGGATCGGGATGGTACATTGTACTTGTGATGCAGCTTAGACATGGTGTTCAGTCGACACCTTGTCGTCCTTGTGGATCGGGATGGAGCGTACATTGTATTTGTGGCACAACTCAGACGTGGTGTTCAGTCGAAACCTCGTCGTCCTTGCGGATCAGGATGGAGCATATGTTGTATTTGTGACTTAGGCGAGTACAGGGTCGCACCTAAGGCCCCAAGGTGGGAGGATTGCTCTCCACTCGGAATGTTTTTAACTTAGGCGAGTACGGGGTCGCGGCTAAGCCTCCGAGTGGGAGGATTGCTCTCCACTCGGAACATTTTTAACTTAGGCGAGTACGGTGTCGTAGCTAAGCCTCCGAGTGGGAGGATTGTTCTCCACTCGGAATGTTTTTTAACATAGGCGATTTCGGGGTCGCAGCTAAGCCCCCGAGTGGGAGGACTGCTCTCCACTTGGAATGTTTTTTTAACTTAGGCGATTTCGGGGTCGCGGCAAAGCCTCCTAGTGGGAGGATTGCTCTCCACTCGGAACATTTTTAACTTAGGCGGGTACGGGGTCGCAGCTAAGCCCCCGAGTGGGAGGATTGCTCTCCACTCGGAATGTCTTTTAACTTAGGTGATTTCGGGACGCGGCTAAGCCTCCGAGTGGGAGGATTGTTCTCCACTCGGAATGCTTTTAACTTACGCGAGTACGGGGTCGCAGCTAAGCCCCCGAGTGGGAAGATTGCTCTCCACTCGGGATGTTTTTTAACTTAGGCGATTTCGGGGTCGCGGCTAAGCCTCCGAGTGGGAGGAGTGTTCTCCACTCGGAATGTTTTTTTAACTTAGGTGATTTCGGGGTCGCGGATAAGCCCCCGAGTGGGAGGATTGCTCTCCACTCGGAATGTTTTTTAACTTAGGCAATTTCGGGGTCGCGGCTAAGCCTCCAAGTGGGAGGATTTCTCTCCACTTGGAAGGTTTTTAACTTAGGTGAGTACAGGGTCGCAGCTAAGCCCCCGAGTGGGAGGATTGCTCTCCAGTCGGAATGTTTTTTAGCTTAGGCGATTTCGGGGTCGCGGCTAAGCCTCAGACTGGGAGGATTGCTCTCCACTTGGAATGTTTTTAACTTAGGTGAGTACGGGGTCACATCTAAGCCCCCGAGTGGGAGGATTGCTCTCCACTTGGAATGTTTTTAACTTAGGCAAATCAGGTTTGCGTCTAAGCCACCCACTTGGGGATTTGGACACAAGTGATTACAAGGAACCAGTCATTAAGATACTGTAAAAATCTTGTCTTTGGAAATCAAACTGAAGTACTTTAATTACAACTCGTCGGGTCGAGTGATTTAAGGTATAGAAAGGACGAAGCAGCTCTGCGTTTCATGCGCATGGCTCGTCCATGTTCTTAGCTACATTGTAGATGTGGTACGCTCCATTGTGAAGCACCTTGGTGATGATGAAGGGACCTTCCCAGGCCGGAGCGAGTTTATGAGGTCGTTTCTGGTCCACTCGGAGCACAAGGTCTCCTTCCTGAAATGCTCGACCTCTAACATTGCGAGCATGGAATCGACGCAGATCTTGCTGATAGATGGTCAACCGAACCAAAGCCATCTCACGCTCTTCCTCCAGGAGATCAATTGCATCTTCGCGTGCTCGCTCAGCTTCAGCTTCTGAGAAGAGTTCCACTTGGGGGGCATTGTGCAACAAGTCACTTGGTAGCACAGCCTCAGTGTTGTACACCAGGAAGAAAGGGGTTCGGTCAGTCGACCGGTTTGGCATTGTTCTCGTCCCCCATAGGACAGACGGTAATTTAGTCACCCAAGCTCCAGCAGCGTGCTTAAGGTCGCGCATCAGACGGGGTTTTAACCCTTGAAGGATCAAACCATTCGCCCTTTCTGCTTGTCCATTCGACTGCGGGTGTGCGACAGACACATAGTTGACCCGAGTGCCTTGGGATGCACAGAATGCCTTGAACTCATCAGAATCAAAGTTGGAGCCATTATCTGTCATAATGCTGTGAGGTACTCCATATCTGAATACCAACTCCTTGATGAAACTGACGGCACTGCCTGCGCCGAGGTTTTTGATGGGCTTGGCTTCCACTTGGTGAACTTGTCGACTGCTACAACCAAATGGGTGAAACCACTCGCGCCGGTCTTGAAGGGTCCAGCCATATCCAATCCCTAGACTGCAAACAGCCAGACGAGTGGAATAGTCTTCAAGGAAGACGCAGGCTTGTGGGACATGTTGGAGTAGAATTGGCAACCTGCGCACTTGTCAATGATGACCCACAAGTGTAGGGGATCTATCGTAGTCCTTTCGATAAGTAAGAGTGTCGAGCCCAATGAGGAGCAGAAGGAAATGACAAGCGGTTTTCAGTAAGGTATTCTCTGCAAGCACTGAAATTATCGGTAACAGATAGTTTTGTGATAAGGTAATTCGTAACAGGTAACAAGTAACAAAAGTAAATAAGGTGCAGCAAGGTGGCCCAATCCTTTTTGTAGCAAAGGACAAGCCTCGACAAAGTCTTATATGAAGGAAAACGCTCCCGAGGACACATGGGAATTATCGTCAAGCTAGTTTTCATCACGCTCATATGATTCAGCGTCACATTTTGATAATTTGATATGTGGGTGGACTGGTGCTTGGGTACTACCCTTTCTTGGACAAGCATCCCACTTATGATTAACCCCTATTGCAAGCATCCGCAACTACAAAAGAAGTATTAAGGTAAACCTAATCATAGCATGAAACATGTGGATCCAAATCAGCCCCTTACGAAGCAACTCATAAACTAGGTTTAAGCTTCTGTCACTCTAGCAACCCATCATCTACTTATTAATTCCCAATGCCTTCCTCTAGGCCCAAACAATGGTGAAGTTTCATGTAGTCGACGTTCACATAACACCACTACAGGAGAGACAACATACATCTCATCAAAATATCGAACGAATACCAAATTCACATGACTACTTATAGCAAGACTTCTCCCATGTCATCAGGAACAAATGTAACTACTCACAAATCATATTCATGTTCATAATCAGAGGGGTATTAATATGCATATAGGATCTGAACATATGATCTTCCACCAAATAAACCAACTAGCATCAACTACAAGGAGTAATCAACACTACTAGCAACCCACGGGTACCAATCTGAGGTTTTGGGACAAAGATTGGATACAAGAGATGAACTAGGGTTTGAGAGGAGATGGTGCTGGTGAAGATGTTGATGGAGATTGGCCCCCTCCCAATGAGAGGATCGTTGGTGATGATGATGGTGATGATTTCCCCCTCCCAGAGGGATGTTTCCCCGGTAGAACAGCTCCGCCGGAGCCCTAGATTGGTTCCGCCAAGATTCCGCCTCGTGGCGGCGGTGTCTCGTCCCAAAAGCTTGCTTATGCTTTTTTCCAGTGTAAAAGACTTCATATAGCAAAAGATGGGCACCGGAGGCCTGTCAGGTGGCCCACGAGGCAGGGGGCACGCCCAGGGGGGTAGGGCGCGCCCCCCACCCTCGTGGACGGTGGGTGGCCCCCCTATGGTATTTTATTCGCTCAGTATTTTTAATTAATTCCCAAAATAACTTCCGTGGAGTTTCAGGACTTTTGGAGTTGTGCAGAATAGGTCTCTAATATTTTCTCCTTTTCCAGCCCAGAATTTCAGCTGCCGGCATTCTCCCTCTTCGTGTAAACCTTGTAAAATAAGAGAGAAAAGGCATAAGTATTGTGACATAATGAGTAATAACAGCCCATAATGCAATAAATATCAATATAAAAGCATCATGCAAAATGGACGTATCAGTCAACTATATCTTTCGACATCTCATTTGCTCGAAGCCAATAGAATCCCGCTCGGTATGCTTTGGCCACGATGGTCCGAGAGGACGCATGGTGCCACAGGTCCCCGAGTGGATATCGTTTAGGATCATTCGACCTTCTTCCGGGGTGATGCAGCGTTGAGCCACTCCTGTGACACTTTCTCTGTAAAGCTGCCCTTTTATCACGGTGAAAGCTTTCAATCAACGTGTTGGGGAACGTAGTAATTTCACAAAAATTCCTACGCACACGCAAGATCATGGTGATGGCATAGCAACGAGAGGGGAGAGTGTTCGTCCACATACCCTCGTAGACCGTAAGCGGAAGCGTTATAACAACGCGGTTGATGTAGTCGTACGTCTTCACGATCCGACCGATCCAAGCACCGAACATACGGCACCTCCGAGTTCAGCACACGTTCAGCTCGATGACGATCGCCGGCCTCCGATCCAGCAAAGCTCCGGAGATGAGTTCCGTCATCACGACGGCGTGGTGACGATGATGATGTTCTACTGGCGCAGGGCTCCGCCTAAACTCCGCGACGATATGACCGAGGTGGAATATGGTGGAGGGGGGCACCGCACACGGCTAAGGAACGATCCGTAGATCAACTTGTGTGTCTATGGGGTGCCCCCCGCCCCCGTATATAAAGGAGCCAGGGGGGAGGAGGCGGCAGGCCAAGGAGGGCGCGCCAAGGAGGGAGTCCTACTCCCACCGGGAGTAGGACTCCCTTCTTTCCTAGTTGGAATAGGAGAAGGGGGGAAAGAGGAGTAAGAGGGGAAGGAAAGGGGGGCGCCGCCTTCCCTTGTCCTATTCAAACTAGGAAGGGAGGCGCGCGCCCCCCCCGCCTCCTTCCCTCTTCTCCCTCGAGGCCCATGTAGGCCCAATAACCCCGGGGTTCCGTAACCTCCCTGTACTCGGAAATGTCGATTTCACGGAACGATTCCGATGTCCAAATATAGGCTTCCAATATATCGATCTTTATGTCTCGACCATTTCGAGACTCCTCGTCACGTCCATGATCACATTCGGGACTCTGAACAAACTTCGGTACATCAAAACTTATAAACTCATAATAAAACTGTCATCGTAACGTTAAGCGTGCAGACCCTACGGGTTCGAGAACTATGTAGACATGACCTAGAACTATTCTCGGTCAATAACCAATAGCAGAACCTGGATGCCCATATTGGTCCCTACATATTCTACGAAGATCTTTATCGGTCAAACCGCATAACAACATACGCTGTTCCCTTTGTCATTGGTATGTTACTTGCCCGAGATTTGATCGTCGGTATCCAATACCTAGTTCAATCTTGTTACCGGCAAGTCTCTTTACTCGTTCTGTGATGCATCATCCCGTAACCAACTCATTGGTCACATTGCTTGCAAGGCTTATAATGATGTGCATTACCGAGAGGGCCCAGAGATACCTCTCCGACAATCGGAGTGACAAAACCTAATCTCGAAATATGCCAACTCAACATGTACCTTCGAGACACCAGTAGTACTCCTTTATAATCACCCGCCATACGCTGTGACGCTTTGGTAGTACCCAAAGTGTTCCTCCGCTAAATGGGAGTTGCATAATTCTCATAGTTACGTGAACATGTATAAGTCATGAAGAAAGCAATAGCAATATACTAAACGATCAAGTGCTAGGCTAACGGAATGGGTCATGTCAATCACATCATTCTTCTAATGATGTGATCCCATTAATCAAATGACAACACATGTCTATGGTTAGGAAACATAACCATCTTTGATTAATGAGCTAGTCTAGTAGAGGCATACTAGTGACTATATGTTTGTCTATGTATTCACACATGTATCATGTTTCCGGTTAATACAATTCTAGCATGAATAATAAACATTTATCATGATATGAGGAAATAAATAATAACTTTATTATTGCCTCTAGGGCATATTTCCTTCAGTCTCCCACTTGCACTAGAGTCAATAATCTAGATTACATAGTAATGATTCTAACACCCATGGAGTCTTGGTGTTGATCATGTTTTGCTCGTGAGAGAGGCTTAGTCAATGGGTCTGCAACATTCAGATCCGTATGTATCTTGCAAATCTCTATGTCTCCCACTTGGACTTGGTCCCGAATGGAATTGAAGCGTCTCTTGATGTGCTTGGTCCTCTTGTGAAATCTGGATTCCTTTGCCAAGGCAATTGCACCAAGATTGTCACGAAGATCTTCATTGGTCCCGATGCACTAGGTATGACACCTAGATCGAAATGAACTCCTTCATCCGACTCCTTCATTTGCTGCTTGAAGCAGCTATGTACTCCGCTTCACATGTAGATTCCGCCATGACGCTTTGTTTAGAACTGCACCAACTTACAGCTCCACCCTTTAATAAAAACACGTATCCGGTTTGCGATTTAGAATCGTCCAGATCAGTGTCAAAGCTTGCATCGACGTAACCATTTACGACTAGCTCTTTGTCACCTCCATATACGAGAAACATATCCTTAGTCCTTTTAGGTATTTCAGATGTTCTTGACCGCTGTCCATGATCCACACTGATTACTTTGGTACCTTCCCGCCAAGCTTATTGCTAAGCATACGTCAGTCTGGTACACAACATTGCATACATGATAGAGCCTATGGCTGAAGCATAGGAACATCTTTCATTTTCTCTCTATCTTCTGCTGTGGTCGGGCATTGAGTTTGACTCAACTTCACACCTTGTAGCACGGGCAAGAACCCTTTCTTTGCCTGATACATTTTGAACTTTTTCAAAATTTTATCAAGGTATGTGCTTTGTGAAAGTCCTATTAAGCGTCTTGATCTATCTCTATAGATCTTGATGCCCAATATGTAAGCAGCTTTACCGAGGTCTTTCATTGAAAAACTTTTATTCAAGTATCCCTTTATGTTATCCAGAAATTCTATATCATTTCCAATTAATAATATGTCATCTACATATAATATCGAAATGCTACAGAGCTCCCACTCACTTTCTTGTAAATACAAAGCTTCTCAAAAGTCTCAGATAAAACCATATGCTTTGATCACACTATCAAAGCGCTTATTCCAACTCCGAGATGCTTGCACCAGTCCATAAATGGATCGCTGGAGCTTGCATACTTTGTTAGCACCTTTTGGATCAACAAAACCTTCTGGTTGCATCATATACAACTCTTCTTCTAGAAATCCATTCAAGAATGCAGTTTTGACATCCATTTGCCAAATTTCATAATCATGAAATGCAGCAATAGCTAACATGATTCGACAGACTTAAGCATCGCTACGGGTGAGAAAGTCTCATCGTAGTCAACCCCTTGAACTTGCCGAAAACCTTTTGCAACAAGTCGGGCTTTATAGACAGCTACATTACCATCGCGTCGGTCTTCTTCTTAAAGATCCATTTATTCTCGATGGCTTGCCGATCATCGGCAAGTCAACCAAAGTCCATACTTTGTTTTCATACATGGATCCCATCTCAGATTTCATGGCCTCTAGCCATTTTATGAATCTGGGCTCATCATCGCTTCCTTATAGTTCGTAGGTTCATCATGGTCAAGTAACATGACTTCCGAATAGGATTACCGTACCACTCAGTGCGGATCTTACTCTGGTAGACCCACGAGGTTCAAGAGAAACTTGATCTGAAGTTTCATGATCAATATCATTAGCTTCCTCACAAATTGGTGTAGTTGTCACAGAACCGGTTCTTGTGATGAACTACTTTCCAATAAGGGAGTAGATACTGATTATCTCATCAAGTTCTACTTTCCTCCCACTCACTTCTTTCGAGATAAACTCCTTCTCTAGAAAGGATCCGATTTTAGCAACGAAAATCTTGCCCTCGGATCTGTGATAGAAGGTGTACCCAATAGTCTCTTTTGGGTATCCTATGAAGACACATTCGATTTGGGTTCGAGCTTATCTGGTTGAAGTTTCTTCACATAAGCATTGCAGCCCCAAACTTTAAGAAACGACAACTTTGGTTTCTTGCCAAACCACAGCTCATAAGGCGCCGCCTCAACGGATTTTGATGGTGCCCTATTTAACGTGAATGCGGCCGTCTCTAAAGCATAACCCCAAAACGATAGCGGTAATCAAGAAGAGACATCATAGATCGCACCATATCTAGTAAAGTACGACATTTATGTTCGACACACCATTTCGCTGTGGTGTTCCGGTGGCGTGAGTTGCGAAACTATTCCGCATTGTTTCAAGTGTAGACCAAACTCGTAACTCAAATAATCTCCTCCATGATCAGATCGTAGAAATTTTATTTTCTTGTTATGATGATTTTCCATTTCACTCTGAAATTCTTTGAACTTTTCAAATGTTTCAGACTTGTGTTTCATCAAGTAGATATACCCATATCTGCTCAAATCATCTGTGAAGGTGAGAAAATAACGATACCCGCCGCGAGCCTCAACATTCATTGGACCACAAACATCAGTATGTATGATTTCCAACAAATCAGTTGCTCGCTCCATAGTTCCGGAGAACGGCGTTTTAGTCATCTTGCCTATGAGGCACGGTTCGCAAGTACCAAGTGATTCATAATCAAGTGATTCCAAAAGCCCATCAGTATGGAGTTTCTTCATGCGCTTTACACTGATATGACCTAAACGGTAGTGCCACAAATAAGTTGCACTATCGTTATCAACTCTGCATCTTTTGGCTTCAACACTATGAATATGTGTATCACTACTATCGAGATTCAATAAAAATAGACCACTCTTCAAGGGTGCATGACCATAAAAGATATTACTCATATAAGTAGAACAACCATTATTCTCTGATTTAAATGAATAACCGTCTCGCATCAAACGAGATCCAGATATAATGTTCATGCTCAACGCTGGCACCAAATAACAATTATTTAGGTCTAAAACTAATCCCGATGGTAGATGTAGAGGTAGCATGCCGACCGCGATCACATCGACTTTGGAACCATTTCCCACACGCATCGTCACCTCGTCCTTAGCCAATCTTCGCTAATCCATAGTCCTGCTTGAGTTGCAAATATTAGCAATGTAACCAAGATCAAATACCAGTGCTCTCATGAGCATTAGTAAGGTACACATCAATAACATGTATATCACATATACCTTTGTTCACTTTGCCATCCGTCTTATCCGCCAAATCCTTGGGGCAGTTCCGCTCCCAAAGTCCATCGCTTGCGGTAGAGAAGCACTCGATTTGTGCTTAGGTGCAGACTTGGGTTTCTTCTCTTGAGCAGCAACTTGCTTGCCGTTCTTTTTGAAGTTCACCTTCTTCTTTCCTTTGCCCTTTTTCTTGAAATTGGTGGTCTTGTTAACCATCAACACTTGATGCTCCTTCTTGATTTCTACCTCCGCGGCTTTTAGCATTGCGAAGAGCTCGGGAATAGTCTTGTTCATCCCTTGCATATTATAGTTCATCACGAAGCTCTTGTAGCTTGGTGGCGTGATTGGAGAATTCTATCAATGACACTATCATCGTGAAGATTAACTCCCAATTGAATCAAGTGATTATTATACCCGGACATTTTGAGTATATGTTCACCGACGTAACTATTCTCCTCCATCTTGCAGCTATAGAACTTATTGGAGACTTCATATCTCTCAATCCGGCATTTGCTTGAAATATTAACTTCAACTCCGGAACATCTCATATGCTCCATGATGTTCAAAACGCCGTTGAAGACCGGTTCTAAGCCGTAAAGCATGGCACATCGAACTATCGAGTAGTCATCGCTTTGCTCGCCAGACGTTTAACGTCGTCGGTTAGATCAAGCAGCAGTTCGCACCCAGCGGTGCTTCCAGACGTAACTTTTACGTGCAACAATGAGGATAATCCTCGAGTTACGGACCCAATCCGTAATTGCTACCATCATCTTTCAACTTTGCTTTCTCAAGGAACGCATTAAAATTCAACGGAACAACAAAGACGAGCCATCTATCTACAAACAAACATAGACACGCAAAATACTATCAGGTACTAAGTTCATGATAAATTTAAGTTCAATTAATCATATTACTTAAGAACTCCCACTTAGACAGACATCTCTCTAGTCATCTAAGTGATCACGTGATCCAAATCAACTAAACCATGTCCGATCATCACGTGAGATGGAGTAGTTTCAATGGTCAACATCACTTATGTTGATCATATCTACTATATGATTCACGTTCGACCTTTCGGTCTCCGTGTTCCGAGGCCATATCTGTATATGCTAGGCTCGTCAAGTATGACATGAGTATTCCGCGTGTGCAACTGTTTTGCACCCGTTGTATTTAAACGTAGAGCCTATCACACCCGATCATCACGTGGTGTCTCAGCACGAAGAACTTTCACAACGGTGCATACTCAGGGAGAACACTTCTTGATTATTAGTGAGAGATCATCTTAAAATGCTACCATCAATCAAAGCAAGATAAGATGCATAAAAGGATAAACATCACATGCAATCAATATAAGTGATATGATATGGCCATCATCATCTTGTGCTTGTGATCTCCATCTTTGAAGCACCATCATGATCACCATTGTCACCGGCGTGACACCTTGATCTCCATCGTAGCACCGTTGTCGTTACGCCATCTATTGCTTCTACGACTATCGCTACCGCTTAGTGATAAAGTAAAGCAATTACAGGGCGTTTGCATTTCATACAATAAAGCGACAACCATATGGCTCCTACCAGTTGCCAATAACTTCGGTTACAAAACATGATCATCTCATACTATAAAATATAGCATCACGTCTTGACCATATCACATCACAACATGCCCTACAAAAACAAGTTTGACGTCCCCTACTTTGTTGTTGCAAATTTTACGTGGCTGCTACGGGCTTTAGCAAGAACCGTTCTTACCTATGCATCAAAACCACAACAATAGTTTGTCAAGTTTGTGGTGTTTTAACCTTCGCAAGGACCGGGCGTAGCCACACTCGATTCAGCTAAAGTGAGAGAGACAGACACCCGCCAGCCACCTTTAAGCACGAGTGCTCGTAACGGTGAAACCAGTCTCGTGTAAGCGTACGCGTAATGTCGATCCGGGCCGCTTCATCTCACAATACCGCCAACCAAAGTATGACATGCTGGTAAGCAAGATGACTTGTATCGCCCACAACTCACTTGTGTTCTACTCGCATATAACATCAACGCATAAAACCTAGGCTCGGATGCCATCATGTTGGGGACGAGTAATTTCAAAAAATTCCTACGCACACGCAAGATCATGGTGATGGCATAGCAACGAGAGGGGAGAGTGTTCGTCCACGTACCCTCGTAGACCGTAAGAGGAAGCGTTATAACAACGCGGTTGATGTAGTCGTACATCTTCACGATCCGACCGATCCAAGCACCGAACGTACGGCACCTCCGAGTTCAGCACATGTTCAGCTCGATGACGATCTCTGGCCTCCGATCCAGCAAAGCTCCGGAGATGAGTTCCGTCAGCATGACGGCGTGGTGACGATGATGACGTTCTTCCGGCGCAGGGCTTCACCTAAACTCCGCGACGATATGACCAAGGTGGAATATGGTGGAGGGGGCACCGCACACGGCTAAGGAACGATCCGTAGATCAACTTGTGTGTCTATGGGGTGCCCCCCGCCCCCGTATATAAAGGAGCCAGGGGGGAGGAGGCAGCCAGCCAAGGAGGGCGCGCCATGGGGGAGTCCTACTCCCGCCGGGAGTAGCACTCCCTTCTTTCCTAGTTGGAACAGGAGAAGGGGGAAAGAGGAGGAAGAGGGGAAGGAAAGGGGGGCGCCGCCCCCCTTCCCTTGTCCTATTCGGACTAGGAAGGGAAGGGGCGTGCGGCCCCCTCCTGCCTCCTTCCCCCTTCTCCCTCGAGGCCCATGTAGGCCCAATAATCCCCCGGGGGGTTCCGGTAACCTCCCGGTACTCCGGTAAAATGCCGATTTCACCCGGTAAAATGCCGATTTCACCCGGAACGATTCCGATGTCCAAATATAGGCTTCCAATATATTGATCTTTATGTCTCGGCCATTTTGAGACTCCTCGTCACGTCCATGATCACATCCGGGACTCCGAACAAACTTCAGTACATCAAAACTTATAAACTCATAATAAAACTGTCATCGTAACGTTAAGCGTGCGGACCCTACAGGTTCGAGAACTATGTAGACATGACCTAGAACTATTCTCGGTCAATAACCAATAGCGGAACCTGGATGCCCATATTGGTTCCTACATATTCTACGAAGATCTTTATCGGTCAAACCGCATAACAACATACGTTGTTCCCTTTGTCATCGGTATGTTACTTGCCCGAGATTTGATCGTCGGTAGCCAATACCTAGTTCAATCTCACATCGGGCAAGTCTCTTTACTCGCTCGTGATGCATCATCCCATAACCAACTCATTGGTCACATTGCTTGCAAGGCTTATAATGATGTGCATTACCGAGAGGGCCCAGAGATACCTCTCCGACAATCGGAGTGACAAAACCTAATCTCGAAATATGCCAACTCAACATGTACCTTCGGAGACACCTGTAGTACTCCTTTATAATCACCCAATTACGTTGTGACGTTTGGTAGTACCCAAAGTGTTCCTCCGGTAAACGGGAGTTGCATAATTCTCATAGTTACAGGAACATGTATAAGTCATGAAGAAAGCAATAGCAATATACTAAACGATCAAGTGCTAGGCTAACGGAATGGGTCATGTCAATCACATCATTCTTCTAATGATGTGATCCCATTAATCAAATGAAAACACATGTCTATGGTTAGGAAACATAACCATCTTTGATTAATGAGCTAGTCTAGTAGAGGCATACTAGTGACTATTTGTTTGTCTATGTATTCACACATGTATCATGTTTCCGGTTAATACAATTCTAGCATGAATAATAAACATTTATCATGATATGAGGAAATAAATAATAACTTTATTATTGCCTCTAGGGCATATTTCCTTCACAACGGACTATCTGGCAAGCCTCATCTTCATCCTGTGGGAGCTCCTTCCTGAGAATGTACGCAATGTACGGTACTGTCCAATCGGGCGTGACCACCAAGACTTCCATGATTAAGTCGACCACAGCTGGAACCTCGATCTCAGTTGGGTCGGTTGAACTTATTGGTTACAGGGGCTCTTCCTTGAAGGGATCTTCTTGCACTGACGAGGTATGGTGATGCTCCATGAACACATTGCTGGGGATAGGCTTCCGAGTGGAACCTATCTTCGCTAGATCATCAGTAGCTTGATTCTTGATTCGTGGTATGTGGTGGAGCTCTAACTCCTCAAACTTCTTCTCTAGCTTTCTCGCTGCATTGCAATAACCAGTCATTGCGGGACTCCTGACGTCCCATTCCTTCATTACTTGATTAACCACTAAGTCTGAGTCGCCATATACCATCAAGCGCCGGACGCCGAGTGAAATGGCCATACGCAACCCATACAATAGTGCCTCATACTCAGCTTCATTGTTCGAAGAATCAAAGTTAATCTGGAGGACATAACTGAGCTTTCTCCTCGTGGGGACACTAAGACCACTCCTGCACCAGAACCATTCAACATCTTGGATCCATCAAAGAACATGGTCCAGTGTTCCGACTGAACTTGAGTCGGCTGCTGTTGTTCTGTCCACTCTGCGAGGAAATCTGCAATTGCTTGAGACTTAGTGGCCTTATTTGCCTCAAACTTGATATCTAAATGAAGAAGTTCAATCGCCCACTTTGCCACTCGACCAGTTGCATCTCTGTTATTCAGAATTTCTGACAATGGAGCGTCACTGACGACTGAAACTAAGTGATCGGAGAAATGGTGTGCAACCTTCTTTGTGGTCAGGTAAATCCCATAAACAAGCTTCTGATAATGAGGGTATCTCTGCTTGGACGGGGTTAAGACTTCTAAAATGTAGTACACGGGGCACTGAACTTTGAAGGCCTTGCCTTCTTCTTCCCGCTCCACTGTGAGCACTGTGCTAACAACTTGTCCTGTGGCTGTGATGTAAAGCAGTAAAGGCTCCTTGCTAACCGGAGAAGCAAGCACCGGCTAGGTGGAAAGCAGGGCTTTGAGCTCTTCAAACGCTGCTTCAGCTTCGTCATTCCACTCAAACTTGTCAGACTTCTTCATCAGTCGGTAAAGAGGCAATGCCTTTTCACCAAGGCGTGAGATGAATAGGCTCAATGTAGCCAAACAACTAGTAAGCTTCTTAACATCATGCACACGCACTGGGCGTTTCATTCGGAGGATTGTGCCAATCTTCTCTAGATTCGTGTCGATTCCTCATTCGGAAACGAGAAAACCGAGCAACTTTCTGCCGGGGACTCTGAATGTGCATTTTGATGGATTGAGCTTGATATCATACCTTCTTAAGTTGGCAAAGGTTTCAGCAAGGTCAGTCAGTAGGTCGGAACCTTTGCGTGACTTAACCACTATGTCGTCCATGTATGCTTCCACATTCCGACTGATCTGAGTGAGCAGGCACTTCTGAATCATGCGCATGAATGTGGCACCAGCATTCTTGAGGCCAAAGGGCATAGTAACATAGCAAAAACACCCGAACGGGGTGATGAAAGCCGTGTTTATCTCATTGGGTCCATACAGTCGGATCTGATGGTACCCGGAATAAGCGTCCAGGAAGGACAATCTCTCACATCCCACAATTGAGTCGACTATCTGGTCGATGCGGGGCAGAGGAAAATGATCTTTCGGGCAGCCCCGATTGATGTGCTTGAAGTCAATACACATTCGGAGTGATTTATCTTTCTTGGGAACCATCACAACATTGGCGAGCCACGCGGAGTGGGATATCTCGCGGATGAACTCAGCAGCCATGAGCCGAGCCACCTCCTCGCCAATAGCCTTTCTCTTCTCTGTGGCGGACCGACGGAGATGTTCCTTAACGGGTTTTACCTTTGGATCGACTCGCAAACGGTGCTCAGCCAGTCCCCTGGGTACACCTGGCATGTCAGATGGCTTCCATGAAAAGATGTCCCAGTTCTCACGGAGGAACTGGATGAGCGCTTCTTCCTATTTGATGTCGAGTGTCGTTGAGATATGGGTCGGAGCAGCATTGGGGTCAGTCGAGTGAACATGGACTGGTTTGGTCTCGCCGGCTGACTGAAATGCTGACTCTGAAGCAGGCCTCTTAGCACAGAGCAAATCACTCGGTTCTGCAGTTTTCTGGGACTCTTGAAACTCTACTGCTGCCATCTACTCATCTACTATCTTTGCGCCGTCCTGAAGACAGTCTTCTACTCTTCGCGGTTACCAGAAACCGTTATCACGCCTCTAGGGCCAGGCATCTTCATCTTGAGATATACATAACACGGTCGAGACATAAAGCTAGCATAGGCAGGTCTGCCCAGAATGGCATGATAGGCACTCTAGAAATCCACAGCCTCAAACGTCAACTTTTCCTTATGGAAATTCTTCACATCCTCGAAAACCACGTCAAGAGTGATCTGGCCGAGTGAGTTGGCTTTCTTTCCTAGGATGACTCCATGGAATCGCATGTTGCTCTCGCTGAGTTTGGACATCGGAATGCCCATTCCTTTAAGGGCCTTAGCATACAGGATATTCAGACCACTGCCACCGTCCACCAGAACCTTGGTTAGTCCGGTGCCTCCCACAACTGGGTCGACCACCAGCACTTGCCGCCCAGGGGTAGCTATGCGTGGCGGGTGATCGGATTGGTCGAATGTAATGGGTTTTTTTGACCACTTCAAATACTGTGGTGTTGCTGGAGCAACCATGTTCACCTCTCTGTTAATGACCTTCAGTCGACTCTTGCTCTCGAGATCGGCAAAAATCACCAAGGTGGCATTGACATTGGGGTAACCACCATCATCATCCTTATCTTCTTCTTCCTTATCGGACTCTTTGTCCTTTTCACCGGGTTTGATTTCTCGGAAGCTCTAGATTAGGAGTCGACATTGTCGAGTCGTATGTTTTGGGAGAATCAGGTTCCCCTCCTCATCCTTCCTGGTGTGAATATGACACGGCAAATCCATCACATCGTTTCCTTTTTGGTCCTTCACTTTCTTAGGGATCCAAGGCCCTTTGGGTTTCCCTTTCAACTTTCCTTGATTCAACACAGCTGCCTCGGCAGGACCTGCTGCCTCAGCCTTTCGCTTCTGCTTCCGACTGGAATTTCCTCCTCCGGTGTCCTGGGTGACTGTTTTGTGCTTACCACTCCAGAGTTGATCCTCCTCTTTTCCGTTAGCGTACTTGGTGGCAATCTCCATCATCCGAAGTCGTGACATATCCCGTCCGATGAACTTCGATTGAGCTCTCAGAGCTTAACGCTTCCTTAAAGGCACAGACTGCTTGGTGATCTGACACATTCTCCACTATGTGGTGCAGAATGATCCATCTCTGGATATAGTCTCTCAAGGTTTCATTCGGTTTTTGCACGCAATGCTGCAACTCGGGTAGACTAGCAGGTCTCTTGAAGGTGCCCTCAAATGTTCTGGTAAACACTCGGGCTAACTCATCCCAACTCAAAATGCTCCCAGGGGCCAACTGTTTCAGCCAAGCCCTGGCAGAACCTTCAAGCATCAGAGGGAGGTGCTTCATGGCCACCTCATCACTGTCGCCACCAATGTGCACAGCCACTCGGTAGTCTTCGAGCCAAGTATCGGGCTTCGACTCTCCTGTGAACTTACTGACGCTAGTCGCCAATCTGAAGTTATGAGGGAGCTCAGCGGCTCTGATGGCTCTTCCGAAACACTCTGGGCTGGAAATGTGGACCCTGCTTCCACTGGGCCTGTCTCTATCCAGCCCTTCTCCGTATGTTCTGTTCTAGTCGACCAAATCCTGCACAAGGACGGATCTTGCATCGAAGTCGGGCTCTCTAGGGTCAACTAGAACTCTGTGGTCATTTCCATACGGACGCCTATCATCATATCATCGGGGCCCGTATGACCCCTCCCTCGGAAGGGGCGAAGGCGCTCGACGGTGGTTCTCGTGGGCGTACTCACGATCATACTCTCCATGAGCTCTTCCCAAGTGCCGATCCTGGCGGTGATCACCATCTCCACGCTGCAAAGGCAACCTAGGACTATGTGTCGACTGAATGGTGTATGCTCTTACTGATCTGCTGTGGATTCTATTCCGCGACTGGGACACGACGGAGTTCTGGTCTCCTGCCGCTCGGAGCAGCGCCTTGATCTGCTCCAAGTCTCTTCCAGCCTCTGAACGGGACGGCAGAATGGACTCTGCGATACACGCAGCAGCTACAAGATTCTGAATCAGTATGTAGAATACCTGAGTTTCCGGTGGAAACAATTGCCGTGGACGTCGACTGGACTCAGGGATCAGTCGACGGGCACGCTCATCGAGAGAATGTTGGAGATTCTCCAAACGAGTGTGCTCAGCCAGCGTGGCCACGCACACTGCCTCCAAGGCCCGGGCCTCAGCGGTTTCCCCTATGATGGGGGTCTGGAGAGCCTCCACGTTGTGGCAATGCAACTCCTCCCTCTGCTGCGAGCTGAGAGGCTGGGGCTGATACTCCTCATGGCCGAATGATGGGCCGTCGCTACCACCGCCGCCGCCGCTGCGATGAAAACCAGGTGGGCCGCGATGGGAGTTGATCATGAGGACTTCCGCCACGGGGTCACAACCCCCGCTCTCGGAAAAGGTGTCTGCGAAATCAGTCGACTGGTCGACTGATCCGCAGGGAAATACGTCGGGCTCAATCGCCGTGACCTGGGGGTGAACGCCTGACGACAGGGGCGGAGCTCCAGGGTGGCCAGGGTGGGCCGCAGCCCACCCTGGAATTTTGGTCTGGCCCTTATACATAGGCTGTTAGAGATGGGCCGGAGAGAAAAAGAAAAGCCCAGTCGCACTTGACCCAACTTCACGTCTGCACCACATCGAGCCCTCCCATCCACGATGCCCAGCCGCCTCCGCCCCTGACCGCCACCGCTTCCCCGTGAACCCGTCCACCTCGCCGCTCACCCGGACACCCACAAGCCTCTTCCTCTCTTATGATTCTCCGTCCATACACCCGGCCATCGGAGCCAACCGCGCCCACCGCAAGATTCGCCCCCTCAAGGGCTGCCGCCTCGCCTGCCCGGCCTTTCGAGCAAGAAGCCTCCGCCGCCTGCACCACATCTCAGTCTTCAAGACTCCCGATCGAGAGGAGTCTGGATCGGGGTGTCCAGATAGCGGACTATCATCATCGGCGGACTCCAAGACTATGAAGATACAAGATTGAAGACTTCGCCCCGTGTCCGGATGGGACTTTCCTTGGCGTGGAAGGCAAGCTTGGCGATACAGATATGTAGATCTCCTACCATTGTAATCGACTCTGTAACCCTAGCCCTCTCCGGTGTCTATATAAACCGGAGGGTTTTAGTCCGTGGACGACAACCATTACAACAATCATACCATAGGCTAGCTTCTAGGGTTTAGCCTCCTTGATCTCGTGGTAGATCCACTCTTGTACTACCCATATCATCAATATCAATCAAGCAGAGTAGGGTTTTACCTCCATCGAGAGGGACCAACTCAGGTAAAAACATCGTGTCCCTTGTCTCCTGTTACCATCCTCCTAGACGCACAGTTCGGGACCCCCTACCCGAGATCCGCCGGTTTTGACACCGACATTGGTGCTTTCATTGAGAGTTCCTCTGTGTCGTCACCGATAGGCTTATTGGCTTCTTCAATCAACAACGACGCAGTCCAGGGTGAGAATTTTCTCCCGGGACAGATCTTTGTGTTCGGCGGCTTTGCACGGCGGGCCAATTCACTTGGCCATCTAGAGCAGATCGAAAGCTATGTCCCTAGCCATCAGGCCAGGTTTGGAAGCCTAAACTTCACGGCCGACATCCGCGGAGACTTGATCTTCGACGGATTCGAGCCATCGCCGGGCGTGCCGCACTGTCACGATGGGCATGATCTAGCTCTGCCGTCGGACAGTGCCTTGGAGGCCGCACACGAGTCCGCTCCGACCTATAGTTCGGAGCCGACCACGTAGATCGAGGACGGGTGGCTGGACACTGCCTTGGGAGTTGCAACCTCTACGGCGATGGAGCCGAATACCAACCTTGTTCTTTACAAAGCTCGTGGCTCCGAGGTGCCGGACTCCGAACCTCCTGCGCCCCTACCAATCAAATTCGATTGGGCACCCATCATGGAGTTCACCGCAGCGGACATCTTTTAGCACTCGTCCTTTGGCGACGTCCTGAACTCTTTAAAGCATCTCTCGTTATCAGGAGAGCCCTGGCCGGACTGCGGTCAGGACGGTTGGGATGCAGACGACGAAGAGATTCAAAGCCCACCCACCACCCACTTTGTAGCTACTGTCGACGATCTAACCGACATGCTAGACTACGACTCCGAAGACATCGATAGTATGGACGACGATGCCGGAGACGATCAAGAACCAGCGCCTACAGGGCACTGGAAGACCACCTCGTCATACGACATATACATGGTGGACACCCCAAAGGATGGGGACAATGAAGAAGCGGAGGCAGATTCCTCTAAGAAACAGCCCAAGCGCCGACGTTAGCGGCGCCGCCTAAATCCCGCCATCAGAAGAATGGAGATTCCGCACCGAGATAATAACACCCCGTAGAGTGAAGACAACCCCTCCAAAGATTGACGCACAGAGGATGGGGAAGCCAGCCCTCTAGAGAGAGCGGCAAACGAGGAAGATTAAAACTACATGCCTCCCTCCGGAGACGAGGCAAGCCTCAACGACGACGAATTCGTCGTGCCAGAGGATCCCGTCGAACAAGAGCGTTTTAAACGCAGGCTTATCGCCACGGCAAATAGCCTAAAGAAAAAGCAGCAACAGCTTCAAGCTGATCAAGACCTGCTGGCCGATAGATGGACCGAGGTCCTCACGGCCGAAGAGTATGAACTCGAACGCCCCTCCAAGAGCTACCCAAAATGCAAGTTGCTCCCCCGACTAGAGGAGGAAGCATACAAACCTTCATCACCAGAGCACAATACGGCAGACCGACCACCCCGTGGTCGCAACAGAGAGGCATCTAGGCCCTCCTTCAGGACCATACCTCGGCACCGCTCGAAAAGTATGAAGCCACGAGGGAATGCGCCGGACTTGCGGGATATATTGGAGGACAAGGCAAGACAATCCAGATCTATCTACGGACCACGTGGGCACCCCACGACCCACGACGACTACCGTCGCGCCGGATACAGCAACTCCGGCCGGGCCGAACACAGCAGACAACACTCTCTTGAGCTACGTCGTGATATTGCTCAATATAGAGGCGCCGCACACCCACTATGCTTCACAGACGAAGTAATGGATCATCAAATTCCTGAAGGGTTTAAACCAAACATTGAATCCTACGATGGCACAACACCCGCGCAGTTTGGATCAAGATTATCTCCTTCATATCCATATGGCCCGCGGCGATGATCTCCACGCCATCAAGTATCTCCCACTCAAGCTTAAAGGACCAGCTCGGCATTGGCTTAACAGCTTGCCCGCAGAGTCAATTGGGTGTTGGGAGGACCTGGAAGCCGCATTCCTCGACAACTTCGAGGGCGCATATGTGCGACCACCAGACGCCGATGACCTAAGTCACATAATTCAGCAGCCAAACGAATCGGCCAGACAGTTCTGGACACGGTTCTTAACAAAGAAAAATCAAATCGTCGACTGTCCGGATGCAGAGGCCCTCGTAGCCTTCAAACATAACATCCGCGACGAGTGGCTGGCCCGGCACCTAGGACAGGAAAAGCCGAAATCCATGGCAGACCTCACATCACTCATGACCCGCTTCTGTGCGGGAGAGGACAGCTGGCTAGCGCGCAGCAACAACCTCAGCAAAGATGCTGGAAGTCCGGATACTAAGGACCACAATGGCAGGTCGCGTCGAAACAAAAACAAATGCCGCGTTAACGGCGATAACAATGAGGATATGGCAGTCAACGCCGGATTTAGAGGCTCCAAACCCGGTCAGCGGAAGAAGCCATTCAAAAGAACTACTCCGGGTCCGTCCAATTTGGACCGAATACTCGACCGCTCTTGCGGATACATGGCACTTCAAAAGCCAGCTAATCACACCAACAGAGATTGTTGGGTATTCAAGCAGCAGCAAGTTAATTGCAAAACAATGACAAGGGCTGCACAATGACGACGAGGAAGAGACTCGGCCGCCGAACAAGAGAGATGAAGGGTTTCCCCCACAAGTGCGGACGGTAAACATGATATACGCAACCCATATACCCAAGAGGGAGCGAAGCGCACTTAGGGACGATATGCGATGGAGCCGATCGCCAAGTTCAACCCATGGTCCTCTTGCCCGATCACTTTCGATCGAAGGACCACCCTACCAAGATCCGTCACGGTGGATTCGCCGTTGGTTTTAGACCCAATCGCCGATGGATTTCACCTCACTAGAGTCCTGATGGACGGCGGCAAAGAGCTGAACCTGCTTTATCGGATACAAAGGCGCAAGATGGGCATAGACCCTCAAGGACTAAACCTACAAAGACGACCTTCAAAGGCGCCATACCAGGTGTTGAGGCCAATTGTACGTGCTCACCACACCGAAGTGGTCTTCGGATCCCGGATAATTTCCGAGCGAGGAGTTAATCTTCGACATAGTCCCGTTCCGCAGCGGCTATCATGCTCTGCTCGGACGAACCGCGTTTGCAAAGTTCAACGCGGTACCGCATTATGCATACCTCAAGCTCAAGATGCCGGGCCCTCGTGGAGAGACCACCTGGCACGTTCCGAGCACGCGTAGCAATGCGGCCCCAACCCCAGCCCTTGCATAATTGCAAGACCAGCTCTTCGCGTACATCATTACGCTCTGGAGATACCTTAGGCACAGGGGAGGGGCACGACCACGATAGGCCCAGAGTGCGGCTCAACCACACCAGGGGCTCCCAAGTGTGTCGCTCATTTTCTTTTTTATTTTTTATCCACAGTACTCCATTTACCAGAGGTCCTGTCCGGCAGTAGATCTGCCGAACTCACGATGCAACAGCCAGGGAGGAACAATGGCCACGACGAACACTCAGGTGGTCTCCATTACGAGCATTAAATATGTTGACTATACCATTCCGCAGCCTACCCTTGGAGGGGGACATGTTTAAAAATAGTCCACTCCCTTGCTTACCGCACTATTTGTATCATTCTGCACTCATGGCAGAATTCCTTGAATAAACAGGCATCACTTTTTCACTTATAATTGCATTCCTTTTCTTTATATATATTTTCATTTATGACATCTTGCATCCGTACAATTTGGTACGGCCGAATACACCAGGGGCTTATGTTTCCTGCATTATGGTGTGAAGTCCGAACACTTTCACAAGTGCGGCACCCCGAACTTATAACACTATATGCATCGGCTCCGAATCATGTCTTGGGTCAATAGTTGGGTTTGCCCGGCTCCCATGTTTTGGTACCTTACGTTCCGTTCCGTCGGCTAAGGTAGCACTGGGAGAACAACTACGATTGCGCCCCGGTTGAGCTGGGCGAGCGCCTCAGTGGAGAAAGCTAAAACTGACCGTCATGATAAGGCGGGAGCTGGTCGCTGTTCGAGAGGTCTTTTTGAGTCCTTAAAGACTTATGCCGCTTAGAGCGAGGAACCGGCTTCGCCTGGCCCAGGCATGGATAGTGCCCTGAACTCAGTCTTCCGAATACTAGGGGCTTCGCCAAAATTTAAAATTACAGAATTCTAAGGCTAAGTGAGAGTGTTCAAGCATTATAAGTCCGGTTGCCTTGTTCGTTGTGTTCAGCGCCTCCCTAGATGGACCCAAAAATAGGAACAAGAGTGCTCAAGTTTATCCGAACACCCCAAAGACTGTGGCATGGGGGCTGAAGCCGACGACTTGCCATCTCTCGATTTAATAAATGGCCGCATGTAGGTAATATTTTAAATCAATAAGCGTTGCTTAGCGATATGAACAAAGTTTTCAGCACACAGATAACACATTGCGAGTTTACTCAATAATTACATCTCTGGGGCACTCATCCGCAATCTTGCGGGCACCCTTCAGACAGTCTTATAGTACATTTGGCGACGATACTCCTTGCCCGGCCGGCGGCGCGTCCGTCGAAGCCTCTCAAGATCCAGCCTGCCCAAAGCACCTTTGCGCGGGCAAGAGCCCAACGGCACCTTCAATGCAAAGGAGCGCTTGATGATCTCCACCCAGCGCACACATTCACCGCCGTCGACGAGGCCGGTAGCTCCTGTGCATGGCCTCTCCGAGCCACAGCCGGACTATGAGGCCCTTCATGGCCTGCTCGGCTACCTTAGGAGCTCGACCAGCTGCTTCACCGGTCGCTAGGGGCACGGATGTCCGGCCTCAGTGTCGAGACCGAAGACCTTCTCCGTTGAGCTCCCCTCCTCGCCGCGGTAGAATGCGGCGGCATCGAACACGCTGCACGGCAGATCTACAAACGCCCTTGGAGAGCTCCGAACTCGGGTAAGTAACAGGTAATTTACATTCACATGCTTGCTTTGCATGAAAAATGCCTTACCCGCCGCTATCTTCTTCATCGCCTCAATCTCTGGAGGGACTTATGGGCCTCGGCCTTAGCGGCTTTGGCACTTTCAAGAGCCGAGGCAAGCTCGGACTCGAAGTTTGAGTCGCGCTCCAAACTCTCATGCTTTTCCATGAGAGCCCGGAGCTCTTGCCGCAACTCCGCCACTCACAAGATCTTGCTTCTCTCGCTCCGCTGTTCATGTCAAGATTGCGCTCGGCGCGGACACGGCCTCCTTCGTGGTTGCCACCTCGCTCGCGGGCCCCGCAGCACTCCACGTTATCCTTGTTAATTCTATTGCAACCAAATCCTTTTACAGAAGGTACAAATTTCAAAGTGGTGTTTCTCACCTTCTTTGTCCTCGAGCTGCTTCTTGGCAAGTCCGAGCTCTTGCTCGGACCGCCGAGGTCCTGCTTTAATGCACAACGACCTCAATGAAGGTCGGCAGAGGTCATCAACAAACCGCAAACCCATATTCACATAATTTTTCGCACTCCAGATATCCTTTTAGATCCTCATCCGGTTTTTCTTCCAACACCGAACCAAGCATCGAGGGCTACTGTTTATGCAGTATCACATTACATATTTTAAACTTCTTACCTCAAAGCCTATTAGAAGGCTATCAGAGCCGGTCAGCCCGCTCTTGGCGAAGTGAACCTTCAATCACCGCACTCATGATAGTGCGGTGTTCTTCGATGATGGAAGCGCCGTGAGCGCCTCTAACAAGTTGTCCGGTGCCTCCGGTTGGACGGAAGCTGCCGGTGTCACGGTCTTGCCCTTCTTCACGAGGGCGCTTTGCCGGACTCGGAACCATCAAGGGTTCCGGCGCGAGTCCGGCGCAGAGTCCGGGAGGCTGCCTTGCGGCACCTCCGGAGCCTCCTCCTGATGGGTCCCCTCCTGGGACCCCACCTCGGCGTCGTCAGCATCGCGAGGGGTGGAGGCGGTCGGAATGGAATCCACATCCGACGGAGCCAAGTACCCTCTTGATGAAGCGGGGAGATCATCCTCGGCCGGACTGCAGGTAGTGTGTGGCATTAGAAGGACAACATGTGGCACGAAACGAAATAAACCATTCAGGGGTCCGGATACTTACGATCTTACCGGAGGTTTGGCCCTTGAGGGCCACCCTTCATCGCCAACGTTGGCGTTGGCGGAGCTGTCCGGAGGAAGGGTCCTTCCCCTCTTGGACCCTTCGGCCTCCCCCTTTGGGGAAGCCTTCCTCTTCCTCTCTCCCCCCTCCTAGGGAGAGTCTTCTTTCTCCTCCTCACCTTCGGGGGAGGAGTCCGCCTCGGAGTCATCGGACGATGAGTCTGATACCACCTGGCGCCAGGAACTCCTTCGGGTTCCCGTGGCCTTCTTCTTGGCCTTCTTCTCCGACACCACATAAAGTGTCGGGACTAGCAGCCCCGTTAAACGGGCATCCGCTGGTTCTTCGGGGAGGGGAGTCGGACAGTTAACCTGTCCGGACATCCTCTGCCAGTCCTGTCAAAGGCATTGGGAATTTTAGATCCCACATAGAGTCAATCTATGAAAGAAATGCGTGTCCCATAAAGGATAACTTACCGCAAAAGCCGGGCGCTTGCTTGAATCAATCCACAATCTTGATCATGGATGCGGGGCTTCTCCTTGAACAGCACCTCCGTGCAGCTTCAGACGTCGTGTCAAGAGCCCGCCAGGTCTAGTGTCAGTGCGGATCGAACTCCCACAGGTTGAAGACCCGTTGTTGGCAGGGGAGAATCCGGCAGACGAGCATGACCTAGATCACGTTGACAAGCTTGAGCTTCTTGTTCACCAAGGTCTGGAGACAGGACGGGAGTCCGGTCAGCTCCACCGAACTGCCCCATAGCAAGCCCTTCTCTTTCCAGGAGGTGAGCTGCATAGGGGCACCAGATCTAAACTCGGGGGCCGCTGCCCATTTAGGGTCCCGCGGCTCGGTGATATAGAACCATCCCGATTGCCACCCTTTGATGGTTTCCACAAATGCGCCCTCGAGCCAGAGGACGTTGGGCATCTTGCCCACCATGGCGCCTCCGCACTCCGCTTGAACGCCCTTCACTACCTTCGGCTTAACATTGAAGGTTTTTAGCCACAAGCCGAAGTGGGGTTGGATGCAGAGGAAGGCCTCACACAACGATAAACGCCGAGATGTTGAGAATGAAGTTTGGCGCCAGATCGTGGAAATCCAGGCCGTAGTAGTACATGAGCCCCCGGACGAAGGGATGAAGTGGGAAGCCCAGTCCGTGGAGGAAGTGGGGAAGGAATACAACCCTCTCATGGGGCCTGGGGGTGGGGATGAGCTGCCCCTTGTCGGGCAGCCGGTGTGCGATGTCGCTGGACTGGTATCCGGCGCCGCGCAGCTTTTCGATGTGCCCCTCCGTATCGGAGCAGGCCAACCACTTGCCTCCCGCTCCGGACATGGCTGGAGAAGGCGAGGCGAGATGTGCGGACTTGGGCGCTGGAGCTCGAGTGCGCGGAGATGGATAAGCAAAGGAGGAAGAAGGTGTAGGTAGAAAGGTGGATCCTTATCCCCTTATATATGGGCGGACGAAGACTATGCGTCCCCACCAGCCTGGTAAAACTCGCTTACCTCCCAAGCGCCACCATCAATGGCGCGGTTGGGTTACCCACGTCCGTATTGATGGGAATCCCGGAATAAGGGGAACACGATCTCTGCTTCGACAAGACGTGCCAAGGAAACCGCTTCGCTAAATGCGCTGAGGTGGTGTAATAAAAAAATCAAGTAAAGGATCGGTAGTGGCATGACGTCATGCCACGAAATACGTCAGCAGATTGATCATGTGTACATATTATTCTCTCTATGGTGGAATGTGGAATTTATTTTGCAGAGCCGGACACTATCCTGGTGCTCACAATCTTCTATGAATTATTCGGAGGAGGAACCCGCCTTGCAATGCCGAACATTATGCGCGCCGGACTCATCGTCATTGAAGCCTGGTTTAGGGGCTACTGAGGGAGTCCTGGACTGGGGGGTGTCCGGATAGCCGGACTATCATCATCGGCCGGACTCCAAGACTATGAAGATACAAGATTGAAGACTTCGTCCCGTGACCGGATGGGACTTTCCTTGGCGTGGAAGGCAAGCTTGGCGATACGGATATGTAGATCTCCTACCATTGTAACCGACTCTGTGTAACCCTAGCCCTCTCCGGTGTCTATATAAACCGGAGGGTTTTAGTCCGTAGGACACACAACCATTACAACAATCATACCATAGGCTAGCTTCTAGGGTTTAGCCTCCTTGATCTCGTGCTAGATCCACTCTTGTACTACCCATATCATCAATATCAATCAAGCAGGAGTAGGGTTTTACCTCCATCGAGAGGGCCCGAACCTGGGTAAAAACAACGTGTCCCTTGTCTCCTGTTACCATCCGCCTAGACGCACAGTTCGGGACCCCCTACCCGAGATCTGCCGGTTTTGACACCGACAGTCGTCGTCAGATTTGAGGTCGCCCAATGCTAAATCCCCAATTGATTTAGAGTTTGTTCTTTGTTGTGCTATCCACTGTCCAAGAACACGAATCGACAAACAAATAGTAAAATAATTTTTCACATCACTCGTGTTCAATTATGTTATTATGTTTGATAAAAATGTTTTTTTAGGTCATGTTTGATAAAAGAAAGTTATTATTGTAAAATTATGGAAGAATGAAGAGGACCATGGACGCTGCTTTTGTAGACATGCTATGAACATATAAACATACTGGATTTCTATGTAGGGTTGATAATTAGTTAAGAACATTCACATGTCATAGATGTCAAATAAAATTAGAAGGACTACCATGTCTTCAAATCCTAGATCCGCCAATGCCTAACGAGCCACCGCGTGTCTCACCCACCGCTGGAGCTGTGAACGACCAGACCGCTTGCGGCGGCGTCCAGCAGAGTGAGACGAGGACGCGAGGACCGACTGGTACGGGGTCGACGGCTGCCGAAGGAGGACGCCGTAGGAACTCGCGCGGAAGTGTGACAAGCCACGAATCGGGAGAGCCTCAACGTCGAGGGGGGGCCTCCTGGAGCCAGGCGGAGTCGTCGGCGATGAAAGTGAGCGCGCCGAGTCAGAACTCGCGGCCCATGACCAAACCGTCGCCGGAGATAATGCTGGTGAAGATCGAAGAAAATGCAACCTCGCCGGAAGTCACTAAGACGCTTTGTCCCAAGGTGGGCACCAACTATTGTGGTACTAAGTTTGGCACTAAGTATAGGGGGTACGTATGAGGAGGCAAGTTCCTACCCATGATGAGATTGTATGCAAGTGTTTACAAGTTTAGGCCCCTCTTGAAGGAGGTAAAAGCCCTACGTCTCGGTGCCCTAAGGTCGTCGACTGGAATATGGGAGTGTGTGTTACAGGGGTGCGAACCCTTGTCCCAAAGGAGGGGGTGGCTTATATAGAGTGTGCCAGGACCCAGCCCACCTCCGTTACTCGGGTTTGATACGTCTCTGTCGTATCTATAATTTTTGATTGTTCCATCCAATACTATTCAACTTTTATATACTTTGGCAACTTTTTATAGTATTTTTTGGGACTAACATATTGATCTAGTGCCCAGTGCCAATTCATGTCTGTTGCATGTTTTATGTTTCGCAGAAACCCCATATCAAACGGAGTCCAAACGGGATAAAAACGGATGGAGAATTATTTTGCAATATTTGTGATTTTTGGGAAGTAAAATCAATGCGAGACGGTGCCCGAGGTGGCCACGAGATAGGGATCCACGTCCACTCCAGGAGGGCGCGCCCCCATTCTCCTAGGCCACTCGTAAGGCGGTTGATGCCCTTATTTGGCCGCAAGAAAGCTATTTTTTGGAAAAAGATCTGGGCAAAGGTTTCAATCCAATCGGAGTTATGAATCTCCGGATATAAAAGAAACGGTGCCAGGGCAGAATCCCAAAACGCAGAAACAGAGAGAAACATAGAGATAGATCCAATCTCGGAGGGGCTCTCGCCCCTCCCAAGCCATGGGAGCCAAGGACCAGAGGGGAAACCCTTCTCCCATCTAGGGAGGAGGTCAAGGAAGAAGAAGAAGAAGGGGGCCCTCTCCCCCTTGCTTCCGGTGGCGCCGGAGCGCTGCTGGGGGCCATCATCATCACCGCGATCTTCACCAACACATCCGCCATCTTCACCAACATCTCCATCACCTTCCCCCATCTATCTACAGCGGTCCACTCTCCCGCAACCCGCTGTACCCTCTACTTGAACATGGTGCTTTATGCTTCATATTATTATCCAATGATGTGTTGCCATCCTATGATGTCTGAGTAGATTTTCGTTGTCCTATTGGTGTTTGATGAATTGCTATGATTGATTTAATTTGCTTGTGGTTATGTTGCTGTCCTTTGGTTCCCATCATATGAGCGCGCGCGTGGATCACACCATAGGGTTAGTTGTATGTTGATAGGAATATGTACTGGAGGGCAAGAGTGATAGAAGCTTCAACCTAGCATAGAAATTGATGCATACGGGATTGAAGGGGGACCAATATATCTTAATGCTATGGTTGGGTTTTACCTTGATGAATGTTAGTAGTTGCGGATGCTTGCTAATAGTTCCAATCATAAGTGCGTAGAATTCCAAGTCAGGGATGACATGCTAGCAGTGGCCTCTCCCACATAGAACTTGCTATCGGTCTAGTAAAGTAGTCAATTGCTTAGGAACAAATCCTACCACCACTTTTCCACACTCATTATATTTACATTATTGCTTCTTTATCTAAACAACCCCTAGTTTATATTTACGCGGTCTTTAGTTTCTTGCAAAGCTATCCAACAACACCTACAAAGTGCTTCTAGTTTCATACTTGTTCTAGGTAAAGTGAACGTCAAGCGTGCGTAGAGTCGTATCAGTGGCAGATAGGACTTCAGAGAGTATTTGTTCTACCTTTAGCTCCTCATTGGGTTCGACACTCTTACTTATCGAAAGAGGCTACAACTATCCCGTATACTTGCGGGTCATCAAGACCTTTTTCTGGCGCCGTTGCCAGGGAGTCACAGCTTGGGGTGAATATTCTCGTGTGTGCTTGTTTGCTTTATCACTAAGTAATCTTTATTTGTTGTTCTAAGTTGTTCTTTATCTTTGGTTATGGATATGGAACACGAAATACCAAAAAAAATTAGGTGTACATGCTACTCATGGAGATGGGGAACCTCCTAAAACCCTCGATGATCATCATGTGAAAAATATTTTGTACTACTTTGATAATCCTGAGAAAACCCCATTCAACTTTATAATGGGAGTAACGTTGGATCAACGTGAATACTTTAGGGATTATCGCTTGACACAAAAAGGGAAACTATTATGGGATGAAATTCAAATGTTGAAGTGGTATGCTAGGCAACATGCTTGATACATGATTATACTTGCTGCTCTAGGATGAAGGCTCCACACCTTCCCTTTTCATGCAAATTTAATGATAATGAAACCTTAGCTCCTTATGCTAATGGTATCTATGATTACTATGATGTGGAACAAATAGAAGAATTTGTTGCTTTTATAGGTGCTTATGAGATTGAATCTATGTTTAAAGCATTTGACGATTTTGATGATTCAGTTTATAGACCAGAAAATTTTGCTATACTAAGATATTGCTATGAAAATTATGAATATAATTACAATATTAATGCATTTATTGAGAAAGTCTCCGTTGTCCAAGAAGAGACTAATATTTTGCAGGAAGCTACGGAAGAAGAAATTGATGAAACGGTGAGCTCATTGGATGAAAAAGATGATGAGGAGAGCGAAGAACAAAAGGAGGAAGAGCGGATTGATCACCCGTGCCCACCTTCTAATGAGAGTAACTCTTCAACTCATACATTGTTTAATTCCCCTTCGTGCTTACCGAAGGATGATTGCTATGATGATTGCTATGATCCCGTTGATTCTCTTGAAATATCCCTTTTTGATGTTGCTTGCTATGCTTATGGCCAAGATGCCAATATGAATTATGCTTATGGAGATGAACTTGCTATAGTTCCTTATGTTAAACATGAAATTGTTGCTATTGCACCCACGCATGATAGTCCTATTATCTTTCTGAATTCTCCCGACTACACTATATCAGAGAAGTTTGCGCTTAGTAAGGATTATCTCGTTGGGTTGCCTTTTACCATTGCACATGATAATTTTGATGAATGTGATATGCATGTGCTTGATGCTCCTACTTGCAATTATTATGAGAGAGGAACTATAACTCCACCTCTCTATGTTTCCAATATGATAAAATTGCAAGAAACTGTTTATACTATGAATTGGCCTTTACTTGGTGTGCATGAATTGTTCTTTTATGACATGCCGATGCATAGGAAGAGAGTTAGACTTCGTCATTGCTTGATATATGTTACTTTGTGCTCACTACTAAATTACAAATCATTGTTAATTAAAATTGGCTTTGATATACCCTAGGATCCGGGTGGATCCATTACTTGAGCACTATACGTCTAGCTTAATGTCTTTAAAGAAAGTGCTGCCAGGGAGACAACCCGGAAGTTTTAAAGAGTCATTTATTTCTGTTGAGTGCTTTTATATAGTTTAAAAACAAAAAATAAAGAGGGGAACCCTAAAACTTTTCAAAAAGGAAAGTGAAAGTGAGAGAGACAAGCTTTGTTGAAGTGGGAGAGCTCCTTGAACTTTGTTCATGCTCACGGAAACTTTGTGAATCTTAATTATAGAAACTTTTCAACAAAAATAATTATCCCCTTGTACAATTCCATTGTATTATAAAAATAATGTGCCAAGGTTTTCCTTTAGGATGTTTACAATGCTTGTTGGTTTGTACGGTGCAGGACAGAAACTTTGGCTGTAGTGCGCGATTTTACATTTTTTACTGGAACGTCAAATGGTTCTGATTCCTTTTGAACTGTCTTGATGTACAAATTGTTTATTTTTCCTAATTTTGGTAGAATTGTTGGGGTACCATAAGTATGGTGGATGTTCAGATTGCTACAGACTGTTCTGTTTTGACAGATTCTGTTTTTGATGCATAGTTTGCTTGTTTTGATGAATCTATCAATTTATATCAGTGGATTAAGCCATGAAAAATTTATATTACAGTAGACACAATGCAAAAAAATATGAATTGGTTTGCAACAGTACTTAGAGTAGTTATTTGCTTTATTATACTAACGGATCTTGCCGAGTTTTCTGTTGAAGTTTTGTGTGGATGAAGTGTTTGATCGAGGAGGTCTCGATATGAGGAAAAGGAAGAGAGGCAAGAGTTCAAGCTTGGGGATGCCCGAGGCACCCCAAGTAAATATTCAAGAAGACTCAAGCGTCTAAGCTTGGAGATGCCCCGGAAGGCATCCCCTCTTTCTTCAACAAGTATCGGTGTGTTTTCGTATTCGTTTCGTTCATGCGATATGTGCAAGTCTTGGAGCGTCTTTTGCATTTAGTTTTCACTTTTCTTTTATGCACCATGCTGGTATGAGATAGTCCTTGGTTGATTTATAGAATGCTCATCACACCTCACTTATATCTTTTGAGTATGGCTTTATAGATGCTTCATGTACTTCACTTATATCATTTGAAGTTTGGATTGCCTGTTTCTCTTCACATAGAAAATCGCCATTTGTAGAAAGAATTAAACTCTCTTGCTTCACTTATATCAATTTAGAGAGATGACAGGAATTGGTCAATCACATGGTTAGTCATAAAATCCTACATAAACTTGTGGATCACTCAATATGATATGTTTGATTCCTTGCAATAGTTTTGCGATATAGTGATGATAATATGTGGGAGGTACTAGTAGATGGTTGTGTTTAGTAAGGATGTTGGTGTTAAGGTTTGTGATTCCCGAAGCATGCACGTATGGTCTATTAACTATGTAATCAAATTGGCGTGCATTGTATTTTGATTGTTTAACTTTGCGTGAAGGTCGGGGACGCGCGATGGTTAACTCCTACCAACCTCCCCCCTAGGAGTATGCGTGTAGTACTTTGTTTCAAGGGCTTTTAAATTTTTGTAATAAGTATGTGAGTTCTTTATGACTAATGTTGAGTCCATGGATTATACGCACTCTCACCCTTACATCATTGCTAGCCTCTTCGGTACCGTGCATTGCCCTTTCTCACCTCGAGAGTTGGTGCAAACTTCGCCAGTGCATCCAAACCCCGTGATATGATACGCTCTATCACACATAAGCCTCCTTATATCTTCCTCAAAACAGCCACCATACCTACCTATCATGGCATTTCCATAGCCATTCCGAGATATATTGCCATGCAACTTCCATCATCATCATAATCATGACTTGAGCATTCATTGTCATATTGCTTTGCATGATCGTAAGATAGCTAGAATGATGTTTTCATGGCTTGCCTGTTTTTTGATGTCATTGCTATGCTAGATCATTGCATATCCCGGTACACCGCCGGAGGCATTCATATAGAGTCATATCTTTGTTCTAGAATCGAGTTGTAATATCGAGTTGTAAGTAAATAAAAGTGTGATGATCATCATTATAGAGCATTGCCCCATGAAAAAAAAAGAAAAAAAAAGGAAAGGCCAAAGAAGCCTAAATAAAAAAGGGGGCCAAAGAAGCCCACCCAAAAAGAAAAAAAAGAAAAAAAGGAAAAGAAAAGGGGCAATGTTACTATCCTTTTACCACACTTGTGCTTCAGAGTAGCACCATGTTCTTCATATAGAGAGTCTCCTATGTTATCACTTTCATATACTAGTGGGAATTTTCATTATAGAACTTGGCTTGTATATTCCAACGATGGGCTTCCTCAAATGCCCTAGGTCTTCATGAGCAAGCAAGTTGGATGCACACCCACTTAGTTTTCAGTTTGAGCTTTCATACACTTATAGCTCTAGTGCATCCATTGCATGGCAATCCCTACTCCTCGCATTGACATCAATTGATGGGCATCTCCATAGCCTGTTGATTAGCCGCGTCGATGTGAGACTTTCTCCCTTTTTGTCTTCTCCAAATAACCTCCACCATCATATTCTATTCCACCCATAGTGTTATATCCATGGATCACACTCATGTATTGCATGACAGTTGAAAAAGTTTGAGAATACTAAAGTATGAAACAATTGCTTGGCTGACACCGGGATAGGCATGAGGGGTACCTTGTGTTAAGAAAAGGGAGCATACAAGACTATATGATTTTGTAGGGATAACTTTCTGAAGCATTGATATTTTGAAAGACATGATTGTTTATTGGGATGCCCTAAGTATTATTGTTTTTATGTCAAATGATAGACTATTGCCTTGAACCACTCATGTCTTAATATTCATGCCATGATTAGACATATGATCAAGATTATGCTAGGTAGCATTCCACATCAAAAATTATCTTTTTATCATTTACCAACTTAAGGACGAGCAGGAATTAAGCTTGGGGATGCTGATACGTCTCCGTCATATCTATAATTTTTTATTGTTCCATGCCAATATTATTCAACTTTTATATAATTTTGGCAAATTTTTATAGTATTTTTTGGGACTAACATATTGATCCGGCTGCCAGTGCCGCCTCGCTCATTGCATGTTTTATGTTTCGCAGAAACCCCATATCAAACAGAGTCCAAACGGGATAAAAACAGACGGAGAATTATTTGGGAATATTTGTGATTTTTGGGAAGTAAAATCAACGCGAGACGGTGCCCAAGGTGGCCACGAGATAGGGGCCCACGCCCACTCCAGGTGGGTTCGCCCCCCACCCTCCTGGGCCACTCGTAAGGCGGTTGATGCCCTTATTTGGCCGCAAGAAAGCTAATTTTTGGAAAAAGATCTGGGCGATGGTTTCAATCCAATCGGAGTTACGGGTCTCCGGATATAAAAGAAATGGTGCCAGGGCAGAATCCCAAAACGCGGAAACAGAGAGAAACAGAGAGATCGATCCAATCTTGGAGGGGCTCTCGCCCCACCCAAGAAATGGGAGCCAAGGACCAGAGGGGAAACCCTTCTCCCATCTAGGAAGGAGGTCAAGGAAGAAGAAGAAGCGGGACCCTCTCCCCCTTGCTTCCGGTGGCGCCGGAGCTCTGTTGGGGGCCATCATCATCACCGCGATCTTTACCAACACCTCCGCCATCTTCACCATCTCTCCATCACCTTCCCCCAACTATCTACAGCGGTCCACTCTGCGGAAACCCGTTGTACCCTCTACTTGAACATGGTGCTTTATGCTTCATATTATTATCCAATGATGTGTTGCCATCCTATGATGTCTGAGTAGATTTTCGTTGTCCTATTGGTGGTTGATGAATTGCTATGATTGATTTAATTTGCTTGTGGTTATGTTGCTGTCCTTTGGTGCCCATCATATGAGCGCACGCGTGGATCAAACCATAGGGTTAGTTGTATGTTGATAGGACTATGTATTGGAGGGCAAGAGTGACAGAAGCTTCAACCTAGCATAGAAATTGATGCATACGGGGTTGAAGGGGGGCCAATATATCTTAATGCTATGGTTGGGTTTTACCTTAATGAACGTTAGTAGTTGCGGATGCTTGCTAATAGTTCCAATCATAAGTGCATAGAATTCCAAGTCAGGGATGACATGCTAGCAGTGGCCTCTCCCACATAAAACTTGCTATCGGTCTAGCAAAGTAGTCAATTGCTTAGGGACAATTTCAGAACTCCTACCACCACTTTTCCACACTCGTTATATTTACTTTATTGCTTCTTTATCTAAACAGCCCCTAGTTTATATTTACGCGGTCTTTACTGAAGGAAATATGCCCTAGAGGCAATAATAAAGTTATTATTTATTTCCTCGTATCATGATAAATGTTTATTATTCATGCTAGAATTCTATTAACCGGAAACATGATACATGTGTGAATACATAGACAAACATAACGTCACTAGTATGCCTCTACTTGACTAGCTCATTAATCAAAGATGGTTATGTTTCCTAACCATAGACATGTGTTGTCATTTGATTAACGGTATCACATCATTAGGAGAATGATGTGATTGACATGACCCATTCCGTTAGCCTAGCACTTGATCGTTTAGTATGTTGCTATTGCTTTCTTCATGACTTATACAAGTTCCTGTAACTATGAGATTATGCAACTCCCATTTACCGGAGGAACACTTTGTGTGCTACCAAACATCACAACGTAAATGGGTGATTATAAAGGAGCTCTACATGTGTCTCCAAAGGTACATGTTGGGTTGGCGTATTTCGAGATTAAGTTTTGTCACTCCGATTGTCAGAGAGGTATCTGTGGGCTCTCTCGGTAATGCACATCACTATAAGCCTTGCAAGCAATGTAGCTAATGAGTTAGTTATGGAATGATGCATTATGTAACAAGTAAAGAGACTTGCCGGTAACGAGATTGAACTAGGTATTGGATACCGACGATCGAATCTTAGGCAAGTAACATACCGATGACAAAGGGAACAACGTATGTTGTTATGCGGTTTGACCGATAAAGATCTTCGTAGAATATGTAGGAACCAATATGAGCATCCAGGTTCCGCTATTGGTTATTGACCGAGAATAGTTCTAGGTCATGTCTACATAGTTCTCGAACCCGTAGTGTCCGCACGCTTAACATTACGATGACAGTTTTATTATGAGTTTATAAGTTTTGATGTATCAAAGATTGTTCGGAGTCTCGGATGTGATCACGGACATGATGAGGAGTCTCGAAATGGTCGAGACATAAGGATTGATATATTGGAAGCCTATATTTGGATATTGGAATGGTTCTGGGTGAAATCGGGATTTTACCGGAATACTGGGGGGTTACCGGAACCCTCCCGGGGGTTAATGGGCCTTAGCGGGCCATGAGGGAGAAGAGGAGGGCCGGCCAGGGTAGGCTGCGCGCCCCCTCCCCCCTAGTCCGAATAGGACAAGGAAGGGGGGCGGCGCCCCCCTTTCCTCTTTCCCCTCCCCCCTTTCCTTCTCCACCAAGGCAAGAGGGGGAGTCCTACTCCCGTGGGAGTAGGACTCCTCCAGCGCACCCCTAGGGGCCGCCGCACCTCCCCCCTCCCTCCTTTATATACGGGGGCAGGGGGGCACCCGAGAACACACAAGTTGATCTTCGTGATCGTTCCTTAGCCGTGTGCTGTGCCCCCCTCCACCATATTCCACCTTGGTCATATCGTTGCGGTGCTTAGGCGAAGCCCTGCGTCGGTAGAACATCATCATCGTCACCACGCCGTCGTGTTGACGGAACTCATCCCCGACACTTTGTCGGATCGGAATCCGGGGATCATCATCGAGCTGAACGTGTGCTGAACTCGGAGGTGCCGTACGTTCGGTACTTGGATCGGTCGGATCGTGAAGACGTACGACTACATCAACCGCATTATCATAACGCTTCCGCTTACGGTCTACGGGGGTACGTGGACAACACTCTCCCCTCTCGTTGCTATCCATCACCATGATCTTGCGTGTGCGTACGTATTTTTTTGAAATTACTACGTTCCCCATCAGTGGCATCAGAGCCTGGTTTTATGCGTAGATGTCATATGCACGAGTAGAACACAAGTGAGTTGTGGGCGATACAAGTCATACTGCTTACCAGCATGTCATACTTTGGTTCAGCGGTATTGTGAGATGAAGCGGCCTGGACCGACATTACGCGTACGCTTACGTGAGACTGGTTTCACCGTTACGAGCACTCATGCTTAAAGGTGACTGGCGGGTGTCTGTCTCTCTCACTTAAGTTGAACCGAGTGTGGCTACGCCCAATCCTTGCGAAGGTTGAAACAGCACTAACTTGACGAACTATCGTTGTGGTTTTGATGCGTAGGTAAGAACGGTTCTTGCTCAGCCCGTAGCAGCCACGTAAAATTTGCAACAACAAAGTAGAGGACGTCTAACTTGTTTTTGCAGGGCATGTTGTGATGTGATATGGTCAAGACGTGATGCTATATTTTATTGTATGAGATGATCATGTTTTGTAACCGAAGTTATCGGCAACTGGCATGAGACATATGGTTGTCGCTTTATTGTATGAAATGCAAGCGCCATGTAATTGCTTTACTTTATCACTAAGCGGTAGCAATAGTCGTAGAAGCAATAGATGGCGTAACGACAATGATGCTACGATGGAGATCAAGGTGTCGCGCCGGTGACGATGGTGATCACGATGGTGCTTCGAAGATGGAGATCACAAGCACAAGATGATGGTGGCCATATCATATCACTTATATTGATTGCATGTGATGTTTATCCTTTATGCATCTTATCTTGCTTTGATTGACGGTAGCATTTTAAGATGATCTCTCACTAAAATTATCAAGAAGTGTTCTCCCTGAGTATGCACCGTTGCGAAAGTTCTTCGTCTTTGAGGCACCACGTGATGATCGGTGTGATAGGCTCTACGCTCAAATACAACGGTGCAAAACAGTTGCACACGCGAATACTCGGGTTAAACTTGACGAGCCTAGCATATAACAGATATGGCCTCGGAACACGGAGACCGAAAGGTCGAACGTGAATCATATAGTAGATATGATCAACATAGTGATGTTCACCATTGAAACTACTCCATCTCACGTGACGATCGGACATGGTTTAGTTGATTTGGATCACGTGATCACTTAGATGACTAGAGAGATGTCTGTCTAAGTGGGAGTTCTTAAGTAATATGATTAATTGAACTTAAATTTATCATGAACTTAGTACCTGATAGTATTTTGCTTCTCTATGTTTGTTGTAGATAGATGGCTCGTCTTTGTTGTTCCGTTGAATTTTAATGCGTTCCTTGAGAAAGCAAAGTTGAAAGATGATGATAGCAATTACACGGATCGGGTCCGTAACTCGAGGATTATCCTCATTGTTGCACGTAAGAATTACGCCCTAGAAGCACCGCTGGGTGCCAGCTCTTCTTGATGCAACCGACGACGTTAAGAACGTCTGGCGAGAGCAAAGCTGATGACTACTCGATAGTTCAATGTGCCATGCTTTACGGCTTAGAATCGGGTCTTCAATGACGTTTTGAACGTCATGGAGCATATGAGATGTTCCAGAGTTGAAGTTAATATTTCAAGCAAATGCCCGGATTGAGAGATATGAAGTCTCCAATAAGTTCTATAGCTGCAAGATGGAGGAGAATGGTTACGTCGGTGAACACATACTCAAAATGTCCGGGTATAATAATCACTTGATTCAACTGGGAATTAATCTTCCGATGATAGTGTCATTGACAGAATTCTTCAATCACTGCCACCAAGCTACAAGAGCTTCGTGATGAACTATAATATGCAAGGGATGGACAAGACTATTCCCGAGCTCTTCGCAATGCTAAAAGTTGCGGAGGTAGAAATCAAAAAGGAGCATCAAGTGTTGATGGTCAACAAGACCACCAGTTTCAAGAAAAAGAGCAAAGGGAAGAAGAAGGGGAACTTCAAAAAGAATGGCAAGCAAGTTGCTGCTCAAGAGAAGAAACCCAAGTCTGGTCCTAAGCCCGAGATCGAGTGCTTCTACCGCAAGCGCATCGACACTTTGGCGGAACTGCCCCAAGTATTTGGCGGATAAGAAGGATGGCAAAGTGAACAAAGGTATATGTGATATACATGTTATTGATGTGTACCTTACTAATACTCGCAGAGTACCGGTATTTGATACCGTTACATTGCTAATATTTGCAACTCAAACAGGACAACGATTAGCGTAGATCGGCTAAGGACGAGGTGACGATGCGCGTGGGAAATGGTTCCAAAGTCGATGTGATCGCGGTCGGCACGCTACCTCTACATCTACCATCGGGATTAGTTTTAGACCTAAATAATTGTTATTTGGTGCCAGCGTTGAGCATGAACATTATATCTGGATCTTGTTTGATGCGAGACAGTTATTCATTTAAATTGGAGAATAATGGTTGTTCTATTTATATGAGTAATATCTTTTATGGTCATGCACCCTTGAAGAGTGGTCTATTTTTATTGAATCTCGATAGTAGTGATACACATATTCATAGTGTTGAAGCCAAAATATGCAGAGTTGATAATGATAGTGCAACTTATTTGTGGCACTGCCGTTTAGGTCATATCGGTATAAAGCGCATGAAGAAACTCCATACTGATGGACTTTTGGAATCACTTGATTATGAATCACTTGGTACTTGCGAACCGTGCCTCATGGGCAAGATGACTAAAACGCCATTCTCCGGAACTATGGAGCGAGCAACTTATTTGTTGGAAATCATACATACTGATGTTTGTGGTCCAATGAATGTTGAGGCTCGCGACGGGTATCGTTATTTTCTCACCTTCACAGATGATTTGAGCAGATATGGGTATATCTACTTCATGAAACACAAGTCTGAAACATTTGAAAAGTTCAAAGAATTTCAGAGTGAAGTGGAAAATCATCGTAACAAGAAAATAAATTTCTACGATCTGATCGTGGAGGAGAATATTTGAGTTACGAGTTTGGTTTACATTTGAAACAATGCAGAACAGTTTCGCAACTCACGCCACCCGGAACACCACAATGAAATGGTGTGTCCGAACGTCGTAATCGTACTTTTCTAGATATGGTGCGATCTATGATGTCTCTTACTGATTTACCGCTATCATTTTGGGTTATGCTTTAGAGACGGCCACATTCACGTTAAATAGGGCACCATCAAAATCCGTTGAGACGACGCCTCATGAACTGTGGTTTGGCAAGAAACCAAAGTTGTCGTTTCTTAAAGTTTGGGGCTGCGATGCTTATGTGAAGAAACTTCAACCAGATAAGCTCGAACCCAAATCGGAGAAATGTGTCTTCCTAGGATACCCAAAAAGAGACTGTTGGGTACACCTTCTATCACAGATCTGAGGGCAAGATTTTCGTTGCTAAATTTGGATCCTTTCTAGAGAAGGAGTTTCTCTCGAAAGAAGTGAGTGGGAGGAAAGTAGAACTTGATGAGGTAATCTGTACTGCTCCCTTATTGAAAGTAGTCCATCACAAGAACCGGTTCTGTGACAACTACACCAATTAATGAGGAAGCTAATGATATTGATCATGATACTTGAGATCAAGTTTCTCTTGAACCTCGTGGGTCTACCAGAGTAAGATCCGCACTAGAGTGGTACGGTAATCCTATTCGAAGTCATGTTACTTGACCATGATGAACCTACGAACTATGAGGAAGCGATGATGAGCCCAGATTCCGCAAAATGGCTACAAGCCATGAAATCTGAGATGGGATCCATGTATGAGAACAAAGTATGGACTTTAGTTGACTTGCCCGATGATCGGCAAGCCATTGAGAATAAATGAATCTTTAAGAAGAAGACTGAAACTGATGGTAATGTAACTGTCTATAAAGCTCGACTTGTTGCGAAAGGTTTTCGACAAGTTCAAGGGGTTGACTATGATGAGACTTTCTCACCCGTAGCGATGCTTAAGTCTGTCCGAATCATGTTAGCAATTGCTGCATTTTATGATTATGAAATTTGGCAAATGGATGTCAAAACTGCATTCTTGAATGGATTTACGGAAGAAGAGTTGTATATGATGCAACCGAAGGTTTTGTTGATCCAAAAGGTGCTAACAAAGTGTGCAAGCTCCAATGATCCATTTATGGACTGGTGCAAGCATCTCGAGTTGGAATAAACGCTTTGATAGTGTGATCAAAGCATATGGTTTTATCTGAGACTTTTGGAGAAGCTTTGTATTTACAAGAAAGTGAGTGGGAGCTCAGTAGCATTTCGATATTATATGTAGATGACATATTATTAATTGGAAATGATATAGAATTTCTGGATAGCATAAAGGGATACTTGAATAAACGTTTTTCTATGAAAGTCCTCAGTGAAGCTGCTTACATATTGGGCATCAAGATTTATTAGAGATAGATCAAGACGCTTAATAGGACTTTCACAAAGCACATACCTTGATAAAGTTTTGAAAAATTTCAAAATGGATCAGGCAAAGAAAGGGTTCTTGCCTGTACTACAAGGTGCGAAGTTGAGTCAGACTCAATGCCCGACCACAGCAGAAGATAGAGAGAAAATGAAAGATGTTCCCTATGCTTTAGCCATAGGCTCTATCATGTATGCAATGTCAGGTACCAGACCGACGTATGCTTAGCAATAAGCATAGCAGAAGGTACCAAAGTAGTCCAGAGTGGATCATCGACACAGCGGTCAAGAACATCCTGAAATACCTGAAAAGGACTAAGGATATGTTTCTCGTATATGGAGGTGACAAAGAGCTAATCGTAAATGGTTACGTCGATGCAAGCTTTGACACTGATCCAGACGATTCTAAATCGCAAACCGGATACATGTTTTTATTAAACGGTGGAGTTGTAAGTTGGTGCAGTTCTAAACAAAGCGTCGTGGCGGGATCTACATGTGAAGCAGAGTACATAGCTGCTTCAAAAGCAGCAAATGAAGGAGTCTGGATGAAGGAGTTCATTTCCAATCTAGGTGTCATACTTAGTGCATCGGGACCAATGAAGATCTTCTGTGACAATACTGGTGCAATTCCTTGGCAAAGGAATCCAGATTTCACAAGAGGACCAAGCACATCAAGAGACGCTTCAATTCCATCCGGGACCAAGTCCAGGTGGGAGACATAGACATTTTCAAGATACATACGGATCTGAATGTTGCAGACCCGTTGACTAAGCCTCTTCCACGAGCAAAACATGATCAGCACCAAGACTCCATGGGTGTTAGAATCATTACTGTGTAATCTAGATTATTGACTCTAGTGCAAGTGGGGGACTGAAGGAAATATACCCTAAAGGCAATAATAAAGTTATTATTTATTTCCTCATATCATGATAAATGTTTATTATTCATGCTAGAATTGTATTAACCGGAAACATGATACATGTGTGAATACATAGACAAACATAACGTCCCTAGTATGCCTCTACTTGACTAGCTCATTAATCAAAGATGGTTATGTTTCCTAACCATAGACATGTGTTGTCATTTGATTAACGGGATCACATCATTAGGAGAATGATGTGATTGACATGACCCATTCTGTTAGCCTAGCACTTGATTGTTTAGTATGTTGCTATTGCTTTCTTCATGACTTATACATGTTCCTGTAACTATGAGATTATGCAACTCCCGTTTACTGGAGGAACACTTTGTGTGCTACCAAACGTCACAACGTAAATGGGTGATTATAAAGGAGCTCTACAGGTGTCTCCAAAGGTACATGTTGGGTTGGCGTATTTCGAGATTAGGTTTTGTCACTCCGATTGTCGGAGAGGTATCTCTGGGCCCTCTCGGTAATGCACATCACTATAAGTCTTGCAACAATGTAGCTAATGAGTTAGTCACGAAATGATGCATTACGTAACGAGTAAAGAGACTTGCCGGTAACGAGATTGAACTAGGTATTGGATACTGATGATCGAATCTCGGGCAAGTAACATACCGATGACAAAGGGAAGAACGTATGTTGTTATGCGGTTTGACCGATAAAGATCTTCATAGAATATGTAGGAACCAATATGAGCATCCAGGTTCCGCTATCGGTTATTGACCGAGAATAGTTCTAGGTCATGTCTACATAGTTCTCGAACCCATAGGGCCCGCACGCTTAACGTTTCGATGACAGTTTTATTATGAGTTTATAAGTTTTGATGTACCGAAGATTGTTCGGAGTCCCGGATGTGATCACGGACATGACGAGGAGTCTCAAAATGGTCGAGACATAAAGATTGATATATTGGAAGCCTATATTTGGATATCGGAATGGTTCCGGGTGAAATCGGGATCTTACCGGAACACCGGGGGGTTACCGGTCCCGGGGGTTAATGGGCCTTAGTGGGCCATGACGGAGAAGAGGAGGGCCGACCAGGGCAGGCCGCGCGCCCCCTCCCCCTAGTCCGAATAGGACAAGGAAGGGGGGCGGCGCCCCCTTTCCTCTTTCCCCTCCCCCCTTTCCTTCTCCACCAAGGCAAGAGGGGGGAGTCCTACTCCCGGTGGGAGTAGGACTCCTGCGCACCCCTAGGGGGCCGGCCGCACCTCCCCCTCCCTCCTTTATATACGGGGGCAGGGGGCACCCTAGAACACACAAGTTGATCTTCATTATCGTTCCTTAGCCGTGTGCGGTGCCCCCCTCCACCATATTCCACCTCGGTCATATCGTTGCGGTGCTTAGGCGAAGCCCTGCGTCGGCAGAACATCATCATCGTCACCACACCATCATGCTAACGGAACTCATCCCCGACACTTTGCTGGATCGCAGTCCGGGGATTGTCATCGAGCTGAACATGTGCTGAACTTGGAGGTACCGTACGTTCGGTACTTGGATCGGTCGGATCGTGAAGACGTACGACTACATCAACCGCGTTGTCATAAACTTCCGCTTACGGTCTACGAGGGTACGTGGACAACACTCTCCCCTCTCGTTGTTATGCATCACCATGATCTTGCGTGTGCGTAGGAAATTTTTTGAAATTACTACGTTCCCCATCATTTACTTTCTTGCAAAGCTATCCAACAACACCTACAAAGTACTTCTAGTTTCATACTTGTTCTAGGTAAAGTGAACGTCAAGTGTGCGTAGAGTCGTATCAGTGGCAGATAGGACTTGAGAGAGTATTTGTTCTACCTTTAGCTCCTCGTTGGTTTCAACACTCTTACTTATCGAAAGAGGCTACAACTATCCCGTATACTTGCGGGTCATCAGGGTTCAATGTACATAAAGAAAGGGCAATACTGATAACGCCAGCTATAAAGTGCTACTAATGATCTTAAAGACTACAAAGTGAACACCTGACCGTTGCTGTCCTGAGCGATTCCTGGTCTTCAGCAGGTCGAGTGGTTTCTTGTATGGTCGAGTGATATCAGGAGGGAGGGGTACCCGAGTGATATGACTGGTCGAGTGGATTGCACTCGACGCCTTCAATTGGTACTCCCTGTTGTCTCTTGGATGTCTTTGCTTCTAGGGTAGTGTCCTTGGGTAGGGCATATAGGTCAGGCCTATGACCCTACCCTAGGTCTATATCATCATCACCCCCCACCCCCGGCCCGTCGGTGCCCTGCATATAGCGGGAGCAGTTGGTGGGGGGACATTTCAGCCCGCGCTTTTCCCCACCAACCACCTCCCCTCTCCCCCTCGCCCTGCCGCCGCCCAAGATTCCGGCAAAAGTGGTCGGCGGGAGGACGCCGAAAGGCCTCCATGCACATGAGGTTGCCATCCGCCACCCCCTCCCCCTCCTCCTGCGTCGGCGGGCCGGGACCTTGCGGATCTGCGGCGCTTCATCCGCGGGCGGTTGGATTTGGCTTTCCCGGCCACCGGAGGCTTCGCCAAGCTATGGAATGGTCGGGGAGCACCTGGCGCAGCCCCGGCAAAGGCTCATCGGCTCATGCAGGTGCGGGTTCGTCCGCTCGCCGCCGCCGACTATTTGCCGGCATGGATTTGGCCGGCCGTCCGTCGGGCTCGGCCCTCGCGCTGAGGCTCTGTGGCTCGCCGATGCTGCTCATACAGTGTGACGACTGCCCGCAGACAGTGCTGCGGCTGACTTTGGGCACGCCGAAGCACCCCAAATGGGTGTTCTTCAAATGCGAAAATGAAGGGGTGCATGCTGTTTTGCATTCGGCTCATTTCGATAGCTCAATATGTTTGCTCATTTCGAACATCATCATGCGTTTAGGAAGATGGATGCTCATTTTGATTTTGGGAAGGCGAATACATTGATTTATAGATAGAAATAAAACTGATAGACGTTCATGCACTCCTTAGTACAATCGAAGGCAATGAAGCGCATGCATGTGCAACTAGAGGGGAACCAACGTCTACTTCTTTAGAACCAAAGAAGAATAATGAAGAATGCAAGATCAAGAATCCGTAGATTAACAATGAGTGCATGGAGAAGATGTTGCTTCAACTAGTGGGAGCAGTTATGGAAGTTGGAAATCTTCTAAAATGCATACTTGTGGTTCTTGTTTTCTTTGGTCTTGCTTTTCTAGCAAAGATGTTGTGATGTCCTATGTATCCAATGTAGTTGAAAATGCAAAAAAAATGCAAATTGAGGTGCAAATTTACATTTTGCAGGCTGGGAGGAGGACGACCGTAGAGGCAGACCGCGCAAAGCCGTACGGGTCGGCTTTGCGGGGTCTGCCTCTGCGGCTTTTCGTTGTGGATTGCAAAACAGTTTTTCCGCGAACTGCAAACGTGAAATGCGGGTCGGCGGGATGCGGGGTCTGCTAGTGCAGAGGGGGTGTGCGCCGCATACCAGATAGCTTATATTCGGCACGTAAGGCGCCGAATAGGATTTGGCGGCAAGAGGGGCCTAACCCATGATCCAAAGCGCACGCATTTGGGCCGACCCGTTTTCAGGGTAGGGGACCTTTTTTCTATTTTTCAAATTTTGCTTATGTAAATTAAATTTGTTAATTCAGTAAATTTTGAGATTTTGATTTCTTTTGTAGAATTCAAAAAATCCTCAATTTTATTAAATGTCAAAACTTCGGAAAAATGTCTAGATTTAGAAAATGTTCATAAAATTTGAAACATTCCCAAATTTCAAAATTATTTCAAATTTACTAAATGTTCATTAATTAAAAACACGATCCTCAGAAAATGCTCACTCATTTAACAATGTTTGCGAAAAAGTATTTTTGAATTTCAAAAATTATTCTGAAATATCAAAAAATCATTGATTCAAGAAATGCTCACAATTCAGAAAATATTGACGAATTTTAAAAATGTTACCAATTTCATAAAATCTTGGTCATCGAAAAACTGTTGACAAATCAAAAGATGTTCATGAATTCACACAATGTTCATGTATTTTAATTTTTCAAATTAGAAAATTATTCTCGAATTTCCAAAAATGTTCTAAATTTTAGAATGGAAAAAATAAAATAAAAGGGAAACAAAAACGAAAAGAAGAAGAAAAAACCTAAAATAAAACCAGGAAAAATACTAAAAAAGGTTCAAAAAACAGATGGAAAAACAAAGAAGCCAAACACATAAAACATAGGAAATGGGCCAGCCCATTAGTGCGTGGTGGGTGAGCGTTTGGTCGCTACCCCCCGATTCGCGTGGGGAATAAGATTCAATGTTCAACAACAACAACAACAACAACAACAACAACAACAACAACAACAACAACAACAACAACAACAACAACAACAACAACAACAACAACAAAGCCTTTAGCCACAGCAAGTTGGGCTAGACTAGTGGTGAAACCCATAAAATCTCGCAATCAACTCATGGTTCTGGCACATGAATAAAGCTTCCACACACCCCTGGCCGTGGCTACTTCTTTGGTGATCCTCCAATCCTTGGTATCTCTCTTTACGGACTCCTTCCATGTTAAATTCGGTCTACCCCGACCTCTCTTGACATTATCCGCACACTTTAGTCGTCCGCTATGCACCAGAGCTTCTGGAGGCCTGCGCTGAATATGCCAAACCATCTCAGACGATGTTGGACAAGCTTCTCTTCAATTGGTGCTACCCCAGCTCTATCTTATATATCATCATTCCGGATTCGATCATTCCTCGTGTGGCTGCACCTCCATCTCAACATGGGCATCTCCGCCACACCTAACTGTTGAACATGTCGTATTTTAGTCGGCCAACGCTCAGCAACATACAACATTGTGGGTCAAACCGTCATCCTATAGAACTTGTCTTTTAGCTTTTCTGGCACTCTCTTGTCACAGAGAATGCCAGAAGATTGGCGCCACTTCATCCGTCCGACTTTCATTCGATGGTTCACATCTTCATCAATAGCCCCATCCTTCTGCAACATTGACCCCAAATATCGAAAGGTGTCCTTCTGAGACACCACCTACCCATCAAGGCTAACCTCCTCCGCCTCGCGCCTAGTAGTACTAAAATTGTACCTCGTGTACTCGGTTTTAGTTCTACTAAGCCTAAAACCTTTTGATTCCAAGGATTGTCTCCATAACTCTAACTTCTTATTGACCCACGTCTGACTATCGTCAACTAGCACCACATCATCTGCAAAGAGCATACACCATGGGATATCTCCTTGTATATCCCTTGTGATCTCATCCATCACCAAAGCAAAAAAGATAAGGGCTCAAAGCTGACCCCTGATGTGGTCCTATCTTAATCACGAAGTCACCAGTGTCGCATCACTTGTTCGAACACTTGTCACAGCATTATCGTACATGTCGTTGATGAGAGTAATGTACTTTGCTGGGACTTTGTGTTCCTCCAAGGCCCACCAATGCTCATACTAAAAAAACTCTCTTGTCCTTCACTTGTTGCGGCCAATTCGCAACTTATGTGTTATTAAAAGTAAATAAATATTGACTCCAACGGGGTAATGGACTGTAGTACATACTACTAACTTGAGGACCTCTGTTTCAAAATAATTGAAATTCTAGGTTTGTCCCATGTCAATCTTATCATATTGTTTATCCTTTTTTTCTACAATTTTATATGATTCGATTGGTTTGTTTTTCAGGATAGAAATAATCCCGCATATAATGGAGATGCACCTATATAGCACATTGTTGTCATGGAAGAAGACGGACATCAGAAGTACTCCTCCTGCAAAAAAAAACAACAATTACTCCAGTACAACGTGTGGCCATAAAATGAATGGACCTCGACAACTCATGTTCGCAGCATCGTGCCGCCAGGACACCCACCTAGAGCGTGTGGCGGCACACTGGGCGCCAAATAGATGGCATATGGTGTTGGCCTTCGTCTGTCGACGCGTATGGAGATGAGGCCGCTGCTTGAGACTACGACAATAGTGTGATCGCACCGGGCGACGTCAGTGATTTGCAAACATTGCAGCAGCGTTGCCCTTGGGCCTTACGTCGCAATGAAGTGGAAGCCCGCGATGCGCACCCAGGCGCCCCTCGCGTGCCCTGCCAGACACATCTCCCTTTCACTGTCTCTTCCTGCTTGTCGTCGTATGCCATCATCATAGACGTCGTGACCACCATCAGAAACAAAGCCAGAACCTAAGGTAAATCATCGTATGGTTATCCCCCATGCAAACGAGTCCAAAACCCTGCGCTCTTTTGTCTAGTAGATGCCTAAGATCCGCCATCAGATCCTCATAACTGATGCCATCTTCTTCCATGGTAGCGTTGTACAGTGATGGGTCGACGTCGACATACTCACTCTCTCTGATGGTACTTGCACCTCCTTGACGGTCTCAATCATGCTACAAAATATGCTCAGCTCCTTGTCCATCAAGCCACACCTCGGACTCTTCCTATGAAGAACAGGAATGTGATCAGCAGCCTTCTCAGGACCATCAATGGTGATGGTCGTTGACTCCTAGGTGCCTAGATACTCAAACATAGGTGACTCGAGAGGTTCACTAGAGCCTATGGCATGCTTGTCGGTAGCCAGCTCACAAGAGAAGATATGCTCTAGTTGTGAGTAGTTCTGGATGAATGTGTTGAGGAAGTCAGCATCCTTGGGGTGGTCCTAAGAAATAAACACAATGTGATTAGTTTTGATTGACATGTTAGTGAAGCTCAAACAAATGGTATATGAGCTAACCGCGGTGTGGCCTTGGTAGTGCTCTGCATCCCACATGATCGTGAAGTGTCATGATCGCATTGTGCGCCGCTAAGGTCTGCGAACTTAGACATTTGGATCCATCTCGCTCTCCACTTCCTTTTCCGGAGGTGGTTGTATACCTGGGATCGAGGTGACCCCTTGGCCACATAACTCAAAGATCTGCTTCATTACAAAGTTCAAGTACACTTTCTTGAACCCCTTCTCAACCCTCATCGCACTGGTTATGAGCTCACACATCTTGTTAAGAACAAAGGTTGACACAATCAATAGTTGTTTCATTGAGTTACCCATCCCACACATTTTTGCTTTCGCAGACTTGATGTCTGCCTTATGTGAAGCAGCAACTCCTACAATAGGCACTGCGAAACATCTGAACCATTTTTAATCCAAAGTCATGTGCTCGTCAATCAGAGGTTGGGAGTCCTCCACATAGGACGACATGAATATGTTCTCGGATAAGGCGATTGACTCAGTAAACTCTTGGGTCTTGCGTCGCAATGAAGCGGAAGCCCGCGATGCGCACCCAGGTGCCCCTCGCGTGCCCTCGCAGACACATCTCCCCTTCACTCTCTCTCTCTCTCTCTCTCTCTCTCTCTCTCTCTCTCCCTGCTTGTCGTCGCGTGCCCTGCTTGTTAATTCATGCACTATAAACGTTCATGAATTAACAATATCTTCGCTTTTTTCATGAATTCAAAAAAGTTCACGAATAAAAAAAAGTTCGCAAATAATTTTTGAAAATCACGGAGAATTTTTGAAACCCCAAACAAAATTTGAAGAAATTGAACATTTTTTCGAATGTGTATTTTTGAATGCTCTGAATATTTTTTGAAAACATGACATATTATGGTAAACATCTGAAACATTTTTAATAATGGAAACATTTTATAGAACATATATATTTCTAAAATTGTTTTTTGAAACATGAACACAATTTGAGAAAAAAACAAGAAAAATTATAAAATGGGAACAAGTTTTTCAAACCTGAAAAGTTCTTGATTTTCAAAACATTTTTTGAATGAACAAACAAATTTTTAAAAATTGCAAACAACTTTTAGAAACAAGAAAACTTTTTGAAGAGCGTGAAATTTTTTGAAATTGTGAACGAATTTTGAAATTAAATACATCTTTTTAAAACACGAACATTAAAAATAGATGAACACACTTTGAAATCCCGAGCACTTTTTTTAATATTTTTATTTTTATTTTACATTTTTATATATTTCAAAATGATATAGAACAAATGAAGAAAGAAAACAAAACGAAACACAAAAAACCAAAATGACCAAGAAAATGAAGGGCGCCCCTATGTCTCGCCTTGAAGGAGAGGGATGGAACCTCCTTTTTCTGTTTTCTTTACGTTTTCAGTTTCATATTTTGCTTTATTTTAAGTTATCTTTATACTTTAATATATTCTAAATATATATGAAAAATCACACTGTTAAAACATTTGAAAAAAGTTGACTAAGCATTTGAAAAATGGTAAATGTGTATAAAGAAAACATTTATCACGTATAGAAAAAATTTATGAAAAATGTGTAGAATTGTTTTTATCATGTATTTAAAAATGCTAATCAAGCATTTGAAATTGTGTGGGACAATTATTTAAAAAATGTTGATCAAGCATTTGAATTTTTTTAATGTGTATAGAAAAAATGTTGATAGTGTCTATAGAAAAAATGTTGATCAAGTATTTGAAAAATGTTAATTGTGTTAGAAAAAATGTTGACCGTGTATTAAAAAATGATGAGTTTTTCTGATCATCTATATGGAAATGTTAACTTAGCATCTGAAAACAATTGTTGAAAAATTATTTGAAAAATGTTGACCAAGCATTTGAAAAATGTTAAATTTGTATAGAAAAAACATTAACCATGTATTAAAGAAATGATGAAACATTTTGATAATGTACATGAAAAAATGTTAATCAAGCATTTAGAAAATGTTACATGTGTATAGAAAAAATGTCGACCATGTGCTCAAAAAACTTTAATATTGCATTTAGGAAAGATTCGTCAAGCATTTGAAAAAATATTAAGTGTACATAGAAAAAAAACAATCTTTGTATTTCAATGTTATTGATCAATCATTGGAATTCTTTTAAATGTGTATATTGACCATGTATTAGAAAAATGTAAACTCACTGAAAAATGTTACACGTCCATTAGAAAATTGTTGTTGACATATAAAAAAATGTAGAATAAAGCAAAAGAAACAAAGAAAACCAAAAAAATGAATGTTGAAAAGAAAAAATAAATAAATAATGAAAAATAAAACCGAAGAAACAAATGTAGAACGGATAAAAAATTGAAAACAAAATGATACCCGGAGAAGAAAAAAGAAAAGAAAAGACACGGCATTTAGAACCGATGAAACAAACTGAAAAAGGAATAAAAAAATAAAATGGAGAAGAAAAAAAGAAATAAAAATGTGAAAAAGGGAAGAAAACCCGAATAACACAGAAGAAAATGGAGAAAGAAAAAAATAGAAAAAACTTGAAAATCCAGTGAAAACCAGCTCTTTACGCCTCAAGTAGGGTGCACCCAGCTACTTCAACACGAATTTGAGTTGAGCTGAGCGGCTAGGAGCACTGCGTAACAACCTGGACACCAGGGATTGATTCCTAGGTTTTTTCATTTTCTTTAAGGAACCGGTTTATGAACCTTCTATAAGTTTCATAAATCGCTCGCTATCTTTTTAGTCGGCCGGCCCATCAACTACGCGAGGCTTAACGCTCTATATAAGCAGCAAGCCTACGTGCCGGTGACCGAGCGACGAGGATCAGCACGGTGCCCGAGCGTCTTGCCGGCGGTAGGAGCTCAAATGGCCGGTGGCGGTAACTCAAATTGCGTGGCGGCAGCATGGCGAGGGACTCAAATGAGACAGTGACGTTAACTCAAATGGGCGGCGATGGTAACTCGAATTAGCTAGCAACGTCACAGCGGCGAAACAACGCGAGAAGCTCGAATCTGGCGTCGGGAGCTTAAATGGCCGGCGGCGGTAACTCGGGCGACGGCAGAAGCCTCGCCAGAAGCTCGAATCGGGCGACAACAGGTGTGCAGGGGAATCTGGCAGCGCCAAGGCGGCGCGGGGAACTCGAATCGGGCTGTGGCGGCGCGGGGAAAAAGCGGTCGATGCATCCAATTTTCAGGCGGAGGGCCGCGCGGGGCGACGAAACCGGCGCCGGTGAGGTGGGCGGGCGAGTGGAAATGAAATGAAGCCGATTGGCGCACGGTTGGTGTTTTTACATTTACATCATCTGTTGGAGAGGGGTTTTGGGGCATCGGAGATGCAAAAGTTAGTTATTTTTACATCTACATCTTCTATTTGAGATGCTCTTAGCCCTCGCGGGAGCAGCTCCACCCGCCCCACTTGTAGCCTTGCTCGGCCACATCGCAACCTCACAAGTGGCCGTCATAACAACCACTCTATGTGCTCCTTTGTCGCATCATCAGCGGTCCTCCTCGCAGCATCCTGACAACCAAGCAGCAACAACTCCGTGTGCCTTACTTTTGCGCAGCAACGCCTCATGCACCCCACCTCACAATGTGGTGATGGCCTTCGGGGACACCGCCTTGAAACATCTTGAAGGTCATCGCCAGATTCATCACAGCAACAACTCCGCCGCTTCCCATGTAGCATCGTCATGCGATAGTTGCAACAACCTCTGGTGCTTTGCAGCAGTGCCGCCGCCCGCCCCTTCATGACGTCGATCGTTGCACCACCGGCTTGAAGCACCGGGCACACGTCAATGACCGGGAGAGTTCGGACGACGGCACATACCTTCAGCAATCGCAACAACTTGCAACACCCGCTTGCAGCAGCCACGCAGTCCGTCGGCTTCTAGCAAAAAAGCCGGCGAACTTGCATAGACCGTGAACATCCACCTAAACTCTAGCAAGCAACAAAGCATCGCCGGGCCGTGTGGTGCCGCTCGTAGCACCGCATCACAACTGTCTCGTCATTGCTCGTATCACGGCATTGCAGCTGCACTAGCCGCCATCCTCATGACCCTGCAAATAGGTCGACGTCGTCACAGTGCCGCTTACAACACGGTGTCGCATCGCAACACCGGCAACCACCGCCCTCGTGGCCCCAGCATGTCATCACAACACCCATGTGTCGTCGATTGGAGGGAATAGCACGAGAGCAACTCGCATCGCTGAGCCCTCCTCGCAGCACGGCCGACCGGCTTGCACTGTGTGGTGGCTATCCCTCACAACGGCGAGCGATCAGTCCCGCTACAGTCGGTTGATAAGGGCTCCTTTGATTCAAAGGAATTCCATAGGATTTTTTGAGTGCTAGAATCCTTATAAATTTTTACCTACTTAGGTTGTTCGATTCATACTATCCTATAGGAATTTTTCTATAAAATTATGTGTGCTCTATTCTATAGGAAATCCAGGATCCACTCAAACCTCTTTTTTAATTTCTTTTTCTTTTTCTTGTGGCATCAAACATTATGTGCAAACCCTAGAGGGACCAAGTGGACATGCCACTCTAATCCAATATACTATTTTTTATTCCTATGTTTTGAAAATCATGTGAATTAAAGCAGGCCTAATAATCCGTTTCGAGACTGAATTTGCGCTGGTCAAACCTAGGAGATCCATGGTTCGCGGTTTGAGCGAACCGTTTGCGCCGCCAGTCACAGTATTGTCTTGGAACAAAACAATGCAAGGTGGGAGAGTATTAGGCGATGCCACCTCCCAAATGCTCTCATGATACCATTTCAAAAAATTCTGGAAAATATTGTGGATGTCATCGCATGAATGTACAACCCCTAAAACTTTCAGGTCCAAATTCTAATAAACAAAAAAGACAAATCTGGCTGTGAATAGTGCCATTTGACTTTTGTCTTTGTTGGCGCTATTTATGCTGGATTTGTCTTTTTTTGGTTTCTCAGTGTATATTTGGAATTGACCTAGATTTTTTTTAGGAATTATACATTCATGTGATGTGGACATCGATAATTTTTTCCAGAATTTTTTGAAACATATAAATTGAATTTTTTTGAAAAATGGTATCATGGTATCCTATGTGTTATCCTCCTAGTGTGGGGATGCGACGGAGACATAAGGCCAACTCCAGTGCACGACCCCATCCTGTGCGGTTGCGTCCGTTTGGGCAAAACAGACATACCAGATAGCCCAGCGCGTGGGCGCAAACGGACTTTTGTCCGTTTTGTGTCCGCTTTTGACCCATCCCCGATCCAAGTTTGGGCCGCCATTGGTGAAACGGACACCGCGCCCAAGGCCTGGCCGCGCCTGCTTGTCCTCCTTGGCCCGCCCGTCGGTGGCACAGGCCTACCTTTTTCTATCCCCCATCTCTCCACCGAGCACTCCAGCCGCACCCCCGCCACTCTCGTCCCTCGCCGCCGTCGTCGCTGCCATTGCCGTTGTTCAGCTCCTCCGTGCGCTCGGCCCAACCTTGTCTCCGCCCTCGACGACCCGAGCTACCCAACCACGCCCACCTGATTTGCGCTCCCGGCGGTCGGATTTGGAGCGGATCCGGCCGGACTTGAGCTCGCCCGGCTGCGGGCGGCCGCGTCGTGCCATGGACTGGCTGGGCACCGGGCCAAGAGGCCCTGGCTAGGCCGCAATGCCACATGCAGGTCCCGACTCCTCCTCTAGCCGCTCGGGTCTACATTGTCGGCGGTTCGCCGGCAGATACACGAACGACCATTGGCCGGGCTCGTTGGCGCACCCTCACTCATTAAGTGCGACCACTGCCCAAATAAGGTCTTGCGCCGCGTGTCTACAATGCCGGAGCATCCCAGATGTGTGTTCATCAAGTGCTCAACCAATGAGGTATGTGCTACTTAGCTTCGGTTGTGCTTTCGGATTTGACTAGTTGTACTAACTTAAATTTTTATTGTGTAGAATGGATGCAACTTTTGGTATTGGGAAGAAGAATACATCGATATATTGATAGAGCGTAATTTAGTAGATGTTCGTGCACTTTTAGTTAGAATAGAGGCTAGAATGAGATTAGTGCATTTGTTACTAGAATAGAGGCTAGACATGAGACTAGATGCGAGGAAGCAATGTCTACTTCTTTAGACTCGAAGAAGAAAGGAGCATGCAAAATCGAGCCTCCGCGGATCAATAATGAATGCATCAAGAAGGCAGTAATCCAACTTACGTGAGCAGTTATGAAAGTTGATATCTTTTAAAATGTCTTCTTGTGTGGTTTTTGTTTTTTTGGTCTTGCTTTTCTAGTCAAATTTGGTGATGTACTTTCATGTACCAAAAATCAATGATGAAAAATAGATATGTGCTTGAAAAAAAAAATTGTACGCCGACGGGATGCGGTCGGGTTGCGTCTGCGTGTTGGGTGCGGCCGGCGCATCCTAGAAAAGACCCGGACATGACCTCATTACTTTAGCCAAACAGACAAAATCCGGGCAAAATGAAGCGTCCGATCGTGCGCTGGAGTTGGCCCAAGATGCCCGCCCGCCGGCCGGCCGGCTGGCACTCCGCTCTGCTCCCCTCCCGCGGTAGCACGTGACAGTGGCCGTTTCGGGCGGCCGGGACTGCCGATGATCGCGCCGGGCGTGCCCAACGGCGTCGGCGGACTGCCATTGCGCCGCGGTCAGGCTCAGGCGCGCCCGTACGTCCGCCCCGCGGAGCGAAGCGAGGAGAGAGGCCAGGACGCGCAACCCACCGACACGGCGCCCCTCGCGTGCACCGGCAGACATCTCGTTCTGCCCCCGATGAACTATCTTCTGACACTTGCACGCGGGGCGAGACATGCCTGCATACGACAACCACGTCCACGCTGCAGCCCGAGCCCAGCGAATCTCTGCGGCGCTCCCCCGTCCACCTGCTTTTCTCCGGACGACCGTTCGCCCAACACCGTATTCACATGTCGCGCTGTCTCTCTCTCTCTGGCTCCCTTCTCACCTGCCCGGTGCACTACCGGTCCCAGACTCCCAGTCCCGGACGATCCCTTCGCGGCAGAAAAAATACTAGAGAGGATTTTTTTTAAACACAGCTCCTATTCGGGCCGTGTAGTGGTAGTACACCAGTCAATACTGTAGCGAGCTTTAAAAAATACTGTAGCGAGCTTTAAAAAATACTGTAGCGTAACTCGTTTGTTCGTTCGCAGAAAAAAAAGGCGTTTTGTTCCTGTTTGACGTTGGTCCCAGTCGGAGTAGGTTGAGTTGAGTTGACTTCGACAACTCGCTCGCATGCGCCGATCCGTGAAGGAGAAGAGCCTGTGGGAGCAGTGGAGTGAAGGTGCGACACAAGCTGGCCGGGCCGGCCATATCCATCACGTGGGCGCAGCAGACCATGGTGCTACTCACTCCCATCGTACGGATGAGAGTGGAGTCGAGCAGATCGGTCCAAGAGCAATCAATCCAACACTGGGCAGCGACAACAACACTCAAACTCGCATGCACGCTCACGCGCATGGTGGCGCATGCATTCAATTCAACGTGTAACATGGTTTTTCTTTTTTGAAAATATAAACATGGGTTTTGTCAGCGCGCAAGCTACAGCCGCTCGCGTCACCGCATCATCTTCCCATTTTTGTGTGCCACGGCGTGAACCGCCCTTTTTTCTTTTTTGAGAGCCTGAGTACAAACTCGTCGAAGGGCCACTGGCCGATCTTTATTAGAAGGAGAAGAGAGGGCCATACAAAATAATTTCACAGTTCATTTCAGGAGATCGTGAACTGTTAGAACATGAATAATCCCCAGAACATGCGGGGTAACACGCAGCACCCCTAGCTCCCCAGATCGGAAACACACCCTGCCGATCTCCATACACCTATGTCCTCTCCGATGAGGTCTAGGACTCGATCAACGTCACACGCCGTTTGCTGAAAGATTCTAGCGTTCCGCTCCTTCCAGACCCTCCAGTGTATCAGGATGACCATGATGTCGAAGTTCCGGCACGATTGTTTCGGAATAAGCCAGAGTACAAACTCAGGCAGGGTCACACTCGGATTGTACCAGATGTCTTAATCTGACTGGAACATCTGCAATGATCAACTGATCTCCGTTTTGTCTAACTTCACCGCCAGCCATGGGCTAGATGATTGCAATCCGGCGATCCATTGCGTCTTGCCAAGCGAGAGGGGACGAGGGTTCGAGTTAGATAGAGTTTCACTGTCTTTCCGATTCAGACATCTCATTCGCACCGCATTTTCCACTCCTCCTCGTATCTCTGCGCAGAAAAGTATCGAACCCGATATCGATTCCTTGCACGAACATGGATGCGATCATCCCTCAAGTGCCAAGATCTCCATAGCAAGAGCGAATCTTTGCACGTAAATCCTTTGGGATCGAGTCCAAGAGAACTCGCAACCAATCACGCCCGAAGAAACTTTGAACTCCCTTTCATGAGGCAACCCCATATGTCTCTCGGTGCATGTCCCAAATCTGCTCTTTGAGCAAGCAACCACTCCATGAAATTCGTCCTCCTCACCATTACCGCAGATCACACAAGTGCCATCCGTAATGATGGTGCGATCGCATTTGTTCATTGTGTGGCTGTGGTGTTGGTCGCAACTCTCCATCCAAATATCCCGACTTTCGGGGCACGTCGGCTTTCCATATAAGATCCCATATCTGCGATTGTTTGTAGTCCCGAGGAGCTTGAAGTACCTCGATACCTGGTTACGGATAGAAGCGGCCACTTGTATCGCGCCCAACAGAGAAGATACCATTTTTCTCGTAGTGCCATGCAATACAATCCTCTGTTGCCGACCTCGGAGTGGGAATTTTGCATATCTCCTCCGCATCAAAGGAGTGGAAAATTTGTTTCACTAGCTCCTCGTTCCACTCCTTTCTATCTGTATGCATAAGTTGGTTTACCCAACGGAGTCTCGATCTTCTAACAAAGGCTGCAATTCTTAGCCCTTCCTGTCTTGGGATCCATTGGTCTCGCTGGATTTGGATGCTTTTGTCCCCGACTCGCCATATAATGCCTTTTTTCAGGAGCTCCAAACCAGCTTCAATTCCCCTCCAAACCGGTGATGCATCAGAAGCAAAAACGATGTCTGACAAGTTTCCATGGGGGTAATATTTAGACTTTAGGACCCTAGCGCATAGACTGTTTGGGTACTGAATGAGCCTCCAAACCTACTTTGCAAGTAAAACGATATTGAAAAGGTGCATGTCTCTAAAGCCAATACCTCCCGATCTCTTCGGTTTGGTCATTCTTTCCCACGATATCCAGTGCACCTTTCGCTGTCCATTCTCATCTCCCCCACCAAAAGTCACGAATCATCTTCTCATACTTCTCGCAGAAGCCCTTGGACAAGAGGAACACACCCATAGTGTAGCACAGGAGGGCCTGTATTACCGACTTTACATGAACTTCTTTTGCGGCATAAGACATGAATTTCTCAGAGTAGTCATTGCACCTTTTCCGGAGCCTATCCATGATGGGCTGAAAATTTTCATCCTTCATTCTCCCTTTCGGTGTTGGAAGCCCCTGATACTTACTCTCAAAAGAGGAAGCCACAACACTGAGTGTATTCTTAATCTCCTCTCTTGTTTCTTCCGGACATAGCTCACTAAACAGAATGGAGCATTTCCTTTCACTCAGCAACTGACCAGTGCCCTTCTGGAAGTCCGTCAATACCTTCTTAATAGTACCAGCTTGCTCCATTGTGGCCTTGAAAAAAAATCAAACTATCATCGACAAATAAGAGGTTTGAGATGCCCGGGCTATTTCTGGCAATTTTGAGTGGAGTCAGGTTACCATTGGTTATCTCTTTCTTCATGAGGTTAACCAAACTATCCGCCACAAACAAAAACAAATAGGGACTGAGTGGGTCGCCTTGGCGCAAACCTCTAGACGGGGAGAATGGTTCCAGCAGGACGCCGTTGCATCTAACAGTATATCGAACTGAGCAAACACACTGCATAATCCAGCCCGTCCACTTACGGTCAAAACCTATTTTAAGTAGCACCTTCTCCAAAAAATTCCAGTCCACCCTATCATAGGCTTTGGCCAAATCGAGTTTATACGTGCAGTGCGTATTGTACGAGCTTCTGCTATGTTGGATTTTGTGAAAGCACTCAAAGGCAATGGTGGCATTGTCGGAGATCAATCTACCCGGGATGAAAGCACTTTGAGTTTCGGAAATGATCTCATCCAACATTGGGTCAAGACGGTTGACTAGGCACTTTGAAATCACCATGTACAGGACATTACATAGGCTGATTGGACGGTAATCCTTCAAGGACTGTGAACCGTCCATTCTATCTTTCCACTTGTGCACAACGCCGCGAACCACCCGTCGGTGAAGGCGAAAGTTTCTCTCCTTCACAAGTTTTTCCATTCGGAGTAGATATTCTCGTTTTTACGATCGGTACATTTTTCTTGTACTCCATCTCGCTCTGTACCCCGTCACATGGCAAAAGGTGCTGCTGATGATGGTTGGTTGATCGATGACCGAACCCAGACTTTACAGCCAGCCTTTCACTCGGAGCCAAAACCCACCCTCCGTCAAGCTTTTTCACCCCCAAAACCCTCATTAAATACACCCCCCACGAACCCCACAAAATCACTCCAAGCCTCTGCGCAAGCTCACTCCACTGTCCACTCCACTCCACTCCAGTCCAGTGCAGCTAGTGTGCGAGCAAGCGGCCAAGAAGCGCACACAGGAGATGGCAACGGTGACCACCGGCCTCGTGGCGGTGGCGTCGCTCCTCCTGCTGCTCGCGGGCGGCGCGTCGGCGGCGACGCTGGCGCTGTACAACAAGTGCGGCGAGACGGTGTGGCCGGGCATCCAGCCGGGGGCCGGCAAGGAGATCCTGGCCCGCGGCGGGCTGCAGCTGCTCCCCAACCGGGCCACCTCCATCCGCCTCCCCACCGGCTGGTCGGGCCGCGTGTGGGGCCGGCAGGGCTGCCGCTTCGACGCGGCGGGCCGCGGCAAGTGCGCCACGGGCGACTGCGGCGGCGCCCTCTACTGCAACGGTGCCGGCGGCGAGCCCCCGGCCACGCTGGCGGAGATCACGCTCGGCGCGTCCGCGTCCGCGCTCGACTTCTACGACGTGAGCCTGGTGGACGGCTACAACGTGGCCATCGACATGCGGCCCTACCACGGGTCCGGCGCCAACTGCCTCCCCGCCGGCTGCGTCAGCGACCTCAACAGCGTCTGCCCCGCGGGCCTCGCCGTCCGCGGCGGCAACAGGGTTGTCGGCTGCCGCAGCGCATGCGCGGCGTTCGGGAGCGCCGAGTACTGCTGCACGGGGCAGTTCGGCGGGCCGCAGCAGTGCAAGCCGACGACCTACTCGCGGCTGTTCAAGCGGGCCTGCCCCAAGGCCTACTCCTACGCGTATGACGACAAGACCTCCATCCTCACCTGCGCCGCCGGCACCTCCTACGTCGTCACATTCTGCCCCCACCGCCGCTAGACCATGCCACCGCCACGGATCCTGATCCAAACCTGAAGACAGTAGCAGTATGTTGATTCAGTCGAGGCATTGTTGCTGTGTTGTTCTTAGGTTCTTGCTGTCGTTGCGTCCTGTGTTAGTGCCGGGATCGATAATAACAATAGTGGCAGTGAAGTGAACTGAACCAGTGATGGTTTGTGGTAGGCCTGGGACGGATCGGTATTATAATAGTATGGTCGGGGTATAATGGCAGTATATGCAGATCGAACTACTTATATTTTTCATTTGGGCTCCCCGGTTGATTCTGTCCCTCGTGTGTCCTCGAGCGTACGTGCTTGCATTCATTAATTTTTCCTGCATTGCTAGTATACTATCTTGGATAGATTTCTTGATCGTTCAGATCTGAATGCTTGAGCGCTGTACTTTAAAAAGTGATCTTCAGATCTGAACATTTTCAGCAGTGGGCACTCTGCTCGTTTCCTTGGGTGAAGACGACTGTCGTCCGTACGGGGCGTCGTGCAGTGCGCCGCACTAGCTATGGAGGGAGCTTTTGTCACGGAACATCATCATAATCGAGGACGTGAAGGATTCGAGGCACCCACTCCTTGTTGTAGCACACTCCAGCTTGTACGTACTCCGGTGCAACCAACCCCAAGGCGCGGGCCGGAGCGAAACCTCGCCGGGTTCACACAAAGGAACATTTAAATTTTCGCTGTAGGAAATAATACAGGTCCTCGTGTTTTCTTGCACCCTGAAATGTTGGGAAGCAGAAGAACTCACTTTCATTCATTTGATGCCCCCACAGACATTACTCCTGCCTGTTCTCTACCAACCGGAGTCCACGGCTACAGCCAGTAGCACCAGCAGCAATGTACTCCAGCATTCACGTCGCAGTTATGGATCATAGGATCCTCTGCTGAAAGTTGTCGCGACCGACCGACGGGCTGGCAATCACTCCAGCTTTTGCCTGTTTTCCGCTTTCCGGAGCAGGCGCATCAATTTTGAACAGCCCTGGAGCCACTGCCAAATGTTACCGTTCTAACCTGAAAGTGCCGCGCCTCGCACCTGCATTGCGCATGAAAGATCACGACGATCTCCGTGGTACTGGTCGCTTTGTTACCGGTGATCGTTGCGGTGGTAGTACTGGTTTGAATCGTGACGCCGTGGTTGGTTTAGCTTTTGAACAAACCGTGGTGGTGGTGCGGTACTGAAAAGTGTAAGATGAGTTCTCTAGAGAGGAGAGGAGGCACGTGACCGGATCGGAGCTTTTTCGGAGGCGAAATGCAGCCGTTGCGTTACGTGGTCCGTACTACTGCAGCACAGCTTCAAGATCCAACAACTACGCAGACAGGAGTAGGTTAGATCGGTCACCGTAACGCCGTAGCAAGATCACGTGCCCGGAGCAGGCGTGACGAGAAACCTTTTCCCCATATGCTTTCTCGCTTCTCGGTGTCACGTGGGCGGTACATGCACTGGGGATGGACAAGCTCTAGAGGGAGGCAGCACATGATCTCGTGGCCGGTGGGCCGGCGAATGCTCGCCACATCCGCGTCGAAGAAAGGACTCGTATTGTGTTGTGTGGAACACAGGGTGTTTGTTTTGTCTTTCACTCCGTTGATTCTTGTCGCGAATGAATGAATCTGCACGTAAAATACGCCTAATACATCCATTTTCGCGATTCAAGAATTCAACGGAGAAGATTACTATGGTGCATTGCAGCATGGGTCCTGCAGTCTGTTTATTATGCTTTGTGTACGTTGCATTTTTCTCTAGTTAAGGGCATGTACAATGGTTGATAAGACAATCTTATCTTAAGTCTTGCATGTAGTTTAGAGATGACAAAAAAGTATGTCTACAATGGGTTATATCTTAGCCTTATCTTCAATAACTCATTATTCCTTAAAACACGGTGAGACAAATTGTGGTAAGATATCATCTCTTGCCTTCTCTTAAATAAAAGAAGACAAGCCTTTTCTTATGAGTTCTCTCTCCTCCACCTCATCATTTATCCTACGTGGAAGTCCTAAGATAGCACCATTGTACATGCCCTAATTACTTTTGCCCCTCCGTTCTTCGAGCGATTTGTCACCGAATGTTACGGTGTCAACGGCAAGAACAGACTAGCCAGTGAAGGTAGTGCCCAAAAAGATGGAGCCAGTAGACCTAAACAAGTCGTAGTAGCACTAGAAAAGAAACACGGATGGAATATTGACTTCAAAGGCCATCTCCAATCGTGGACCCTCAAACCACCCGCAGCGTGGTCCGAGAGTGTTTAGCAATCCAATGCGGGTCGGTATTAGACGCGCTTTCTCTTAAAAACCGCAGACAACTTTGCGGGCGTTCAGGCCTGCCATACCAGCTCCTGACTACTCTCGCCCATCAAAAAACCCTCCCGCAGCCACACACTTTCCCGCCCGAAGCCAGCTATCCACGTCACCGCTCTAGAGCGGCCGATCCGCATTGACGCCGATCTAGAATGGACGTGACCGCTCGCATATAGGAGTAGGTTAGATCGATTCACCCTAATGCGGTAATGCCTGCCGTAGCAAGATCATGTGCCTATATCGGGCATGATGAGAACCTTTTCCCGTCTGCTTTCGCACTTCTCACTTCTCAATCACGTAATGAACACTAGTAAGAGCATCTCCAACAGAACGCGGTAGCGCGGCGCGTTAATTTTTTTTTGCAGCGCTGAAATAGTGTTTTAGCGCGTGTGGGAGGATGGTTGCTTTTCCAGGCTCTGCAAAATTTAGCTAGAGCTAACGCTGGAACTTTCCAGGCACAAAATACCCAGCGGCGCACCAAATATCCAGCACGCGATGCAGTTTTTCCTAGCGCGCTGAACCTTATTTACCGCACGCGGGATTATAGCACGGCTGCTGGAGCGCTTCTCTCGATCGCGCGCGCTATATAGCCCTTTTTTCTGGTGCGCGGCTTATCTAGCGCACCTGTTATAGATGCTCTAAAGAAGTGACCATGGACAAACTAGGGAGATAGCCACATGATCTCGTTTTGTGGGCGGTGGGCACGGTCCGACATGGGCATCGGCCGGGTTCGATGTGGCGGACATACGCGGGCACGCCCAAGCGCTCCCATATCCGTCCCATATTTGGACTGGATATGGAGGGGGCCGGTCAGCCCGTGCGTTTGAGGATCATTTAAGTGGTCCATCTGAGTCCAAAAATTGTGACCAGATGAATCACCACCACCCAGAACGTATGAAGCAGGTTTGAAAGGTCCGGTGTAGATGCTTAATCGACAAACTCTAGAGGGAGGCAGCACATGATCTCGCCTTGTGGGCGGTGGGCCGGCGAGCGCTCGCCTCGAAACGTCAACTTCTGCATCGAAGAACTCTATTGCGTGGAACACCGAGTGTATTGCACGGTTTGAGTACGGGTTTGCCTTTTTTTTCTCCAATTCATCACTTTTGCCCCTCCGTTGTTCGAGCAATTTGTCACGGAACTTTACGGTGTCAACGGCAAGAACAAACTAGCCAGTGAAGTTCGTGCCCAAAAGATGGAGCCAGTAGACCTAAGCAAGTCGTAGTAGCACTAAAAAGAGAAACACAGATGGAATGTTGACCGTAAGCGAAAGTCATGTTCTGCGCGAGAGCTCATTTGAGCTCGCGATAAACAGTAAAATCTTTGAAAATGAAAGAAAAATTTGAATTTCTTTTATGATGAACTTTGAAAATGTTATAAATGCTTGTCAAATTTCAGCGTGAAATCACATTCGTGAAAGTCGTGGCAAAAAGTATAATCAGCACTTCAAAATGCCTTCAAAAATAACACTTTTGAAGCGTTGTTTTTTTTGCCACGACTTTGATAAATATGATTCTTTGATTAATTTTTGTAAGCACTGAAAACTGTTATCAATGCTTACCCCAGAAAAATTTCAGAGTTTTTCTTTTTTTGGATTTTACTGTTGACCAAGCTCATTTGAGCTCGAGCTCAAAATATGCTTCCGAAGTAAGCCATTATCTGAACTGATTTGCCTACTGAGCTCGAGCATGTGAATTATTCCCAATTTTAGAATTAGATTTTGGTTTAAGTATAAAGAAACTATGTCTACACCAGCGTACAAATATTATTAATAGTTTATGAATTCAGTTCGACACTAGAGCGGTGGCAAACCGTCGTGCAAAAGGCCTTTTTGAGTTGCATGTTAAGTGTGTTAATTTAGTTTCATACGACTAGTGAAGCGGAAGAAGCATCAATATAAAATGTGAGATGTTCTACCACTCCTTGTAGTATGAGAAAAGAGGGCAATAACACGTGCGCGCACTCACTTCACGCCATGCCACACAACGCAACACACGCGTGCCACGTTTCATGAATCAAATTCGAATTCGGGCTAATGCTATGCGCCTTGCAGTAAAATTTTAATTTTTTGCTCGGCAGCACACTACCTAGTTCTGGATATACATGTCAATACTTCAGTTCATTTTGGACATGTTTCTACCCTTAGAGTGCTTCCACAACCTGTCAGTTGCATATCTTCACTCTCCCCAAGCATCCCTCTATGTAGAGGAGATACATAAGAGAGGCTACACATTGCACAACACAAAAAATAGACACACATGCCGTGTTCCACTTTGTTGAGATACTTTTCGGGCGACCCCATCCCGACGACTGCATTCACAATCGTCCGGGAGAGTAGGCCTCCAAAACTGCGTCCCTTGAGAACCTACACCGGGTGAGGGACGATAAGGTTTTGGAGGGCGTCTCAGTGGAACTGCTTGTTCTGCTTTGAGTACTTCCTCCACGGGAACGACCACCTTTCACCACCATGCCCGAAGACGGTGTTGTACTAGATTTTTTTGGTGCCGTCATATGCTCTCTCTCTCTCTCTCTCTCCATGTACCATTGGTCCATATGCGTATGTTCTAGATGTCCCTAGTCCGTTGTATGTGATTTTCCATGCTAGTAAACCTTTGGTGATGGTAATCTAGAATAAGCTTAAACAAAATATGCCTAGTTGCCTGATAATCCCAAAACCATATATGTTTAGGTAATTTTCGTTGACTGCTCTCAAATCGAGCCAGGGTACTCACTTCAAGAGATGGCAACCCCAAACCACCCTAAGGCTCACCGCTACAAAAGTGTGTTTGGTTTCGGCAGACATTTCGAGTGGACTGCTTACTTCTGATCAGGAGAAAGCATTCTCGAGACCATTGTAATCTTTGTGGGTGCCGTCATATGTGTGTTGGGTGATAGGTTGGTTGGCGCGTTATACAGAATGTCAAGGAAGTATGATTTGACTTGAATCCAAGTTCTACACCACCGACATTGGTGGTGAACTATATGCTATATAGTAGTTCAATGACTACATAATGTTTGAGAACCGCTGTGTGGTTGAACAAGCTCATGAGCTGCAATGGATGCAAAAGGAACTATAACTTCTTATGTATGTGTTCACCAACAAGTTTGTTGTCGGGGGCATTGTTGCTAAACTTCCTCATTCATGGAGGAGCTTTGCCACTTATTATTGGAAATATGTCCTAGAGGTAATAATATAGTAATATTATATATCCATATTCATAATTAAGAATTTATGTTCTATGTTATAACTGCTATGACCCTGGAATGTGTGATTCAGTGAAAAACTCATATGCACATGTGGAATGATAAATGGTGAATATATGATACTTAGTCTCGCCTCTAAGATTAACTCAAGTGTTGTTGGTGATCACCTTTTTCGAATCTTAGGATATCGTTTAGTGTAACGATAGTCCTAAAATAACTTTGAGAATATGACGTCAGAAGAACGTGAAGGAAATATGCCCTAGAGGCAATAATAAAGTTATTATTTATTTCCTTATATCATGATAAATGTTTATTATTCATGCTAGAATTGTATTAACCGGAAACATAATACATGTGTGAATACATAGACAAACTTAATGTCACTAGTATGCCTCTACTTGACTAGCTCATTAATCAAAGATGGTTATGTTTCCTAACCATAGACATGAGTTGTCATTTGTTTAGCGGGATCACATCATTAGTAGAATGATGTGATTGACATGACCCAATCCGTTAGCTTAGCACTTGATTGTTTTAGTATGTTGCTATTGCTTTCTTCATGACTTATACATGTTCCTACAACTATGAGATTATGCAACTCCCGTTTATCGGAGGACACTTTGTGTGCTACCAAACGTCACAACGTAACTGGGTGATTATAAAGGAGCTCTACAGGTGTCTCCAAAGGTACATGTTGAGTTGGCGTATTTCGAGATTAGGTTTTGTCACTCCGATTGTCGGAGAGGTATCTCTGGGCCCTCTCGGTAATGCACATCACTATAAGCCTTGCAAGCAATGTAGCTAATGAGTTAGTGACAGAGTGATGCATTACATAAGGAGTAAAGAGACTTGCCGGTAATGAGATTGAACTAGGTATTGGGATACCGACGACCGAATCTCGGGCAAGTAACATATCGATGACAAAGGGAACAACGTATGTTGTTATGCGGTTTGACCGATAAAGATCTTCGTAGAATATGTAGGAGCCAATATGGGCATCCAGGTTCCGCTATTGGATATTGAGCAGAGAGATGTCTCGGTCATGTCTACATAGTTCTCGAACCCGTAGGGTCCGCACGCCTAATGTTCGTTGACGATATAGTATTATATGAGTTATGTATGTTGGTAACCGAATGTTGTTCGGAGTCCCAGATGAGATCACGGACATGATGAGGAACTCCGGAATGGTCTGGAGATAAAGTTTGATATATGGGATAATAGTGTTTGATCTCCGGAAGGGGTTCCGGATGTTTCCCGAAATGTTTGGGTACGAGAACACGTTATTTGGGCCAATGGGGAAAGCCCACGAGGCTTTTGGAAAGTGCAAAAAGAAGTTTCGCGGAGACCAGAGGCTAGACGCCAGGAACCCTGGCGTCTAGGAGGTAGACGCCGGAACCTGGCGTCCCAGCCACGAGTCCGTAGGACTCTTGCCTTTCGAGCAAAACCGACTTTGAGGAGGCTTTTACTCCAAGTTTCACCCTGTGGCTCAACATATAAATAGAGGGGCAGGGCTAGCACCAAAGACACATCAAGAAACACCAAGCCGTGTGCCGGCAACCCCGTCCCCTCTAGTTTATCCCCCGTCATAGTTTTCGTAGTGCTTAGGCGAAGCCCTGCGGAGATTGTTCTTCACCAACACCGACACCACGCCGTCGTGCTGCCGGAACTCATCTACTACTTCACCCGTCTTGGTGGATCGAGAAGGCGAGGATGTCATCGAGCTGAACGTGTGTAGAACTCGGAGGTGCCGTGCTTTCGGTACTTGGATCGGTCGGATCATGAAGATGTACGACTACATCAACCGCGTTGATAAATGCTTCCGCTTAGCGATCTTCAAGGGTATGAAGATACACTCCCCCCTTGTTGCTATGCATCACCATGATCTTGTGTGTGCGTAGGAATTTTTTTGAAATTACTACGTTCCCCAACAGTGGTATCAGAGCCAGGGTTTATGCGTAGATGTTATATGCACGAGCAGAACACAAGTGAGTTGTGGGCGATACAAGTCATACTGCTTACCAGCATGTCATACTTTGGTTCGGCGGTATTGTTGGATGAAGCAGCCCGGACCGACATTACGCGTACGCTTATGCGAGACCGGTTCTACCGACGTGCTTTGCATACAGGTGGCTGGCGGGTGTCAGTTTCTCCAATTTTAGTTGAACCGAGTGTGGCTACGGCCAGTCCTTGAGAAGATTAAAACAAAACTAACTTGACGAACTATCGTTGTGGTTTTGATGTGTAGGTAAGAACGGTTCTTGCTCAGCCCGTAGCAGCCATGTAAAATTTGCAAACAACAAAGTAGAGGACGTCTAACTTGTTTTTGCAGGGCATGTTGTGATGTGATATGGTCAAGACGTGATGCTATATTTTATTGTATGAGATGATCATGTTTTGTAACTGAGTAATCGGCAACTGGCAGGAGCCATATGGTTGTCGCTTTATTGTATGAAATGCAAGCGCCCTGTAATTGCTTTACTTTATCACTAAGCGGTAGCGATAGTCGTAGAAGCAATAGATGGTGAAACGACAACGGTGCTACGATGGAGATCAAGGTGTCGCGCTGGTGACGATGGTGATCACGACGGTGCTTCGGAGATGGATATCACAAGCACAAGATGATGATGGCCATATCATATCACTTATATTGATTGCATGTGATGTTTATCCTTTATGCATCCTATCTTGCTTTGATTGACGGTAGCATTATAAGATGATCTCTCACTAATTATCAAGAACTGTTCTCCCTGAGTATGCACCGTTGCGAAAGTTCTTCGTGCTAAGACACCACGTGATGATCGGGTGTGATAGGCTGTACGTTCAAATACAACGGGTGCAAAACAGTTGCACTCGCAGAATACTCAGGTTAAACTTGACGAGCCTAGCATATACAGATATGGCCTCGGAACACGGAGACCGAAAGGTCGAGCGTGAATCATATAGTAGATATGATCAACATAGTGATGTTCACCATTGAAAACTACTCCATCTCACGTGATGATCGGACATGGTTTAGTTGATTTGGATCACGTGATCACTTAGATGACTAGAGAGATGTCTGTCTAAGTGGGAGTTCTTAAGTAGTGTGATTAATTGAACTTAAATTTATCACGAACTTAGTCCTGGTAGTATTTTGCAAATTATGTTGTAGATTAATAGCTCACGTTGTTGCTTTTATATGTTTATTTTGATATGTTCCTAGAGAAAACTGTGTTGAAAGATGTTAGTAGCAATGATGCGGATTGGATCCATGATCTGAGGATTGTCCTCATTGCCGCACAGAAGAATTATGTCCTTAATGCATCTCTAGGTGACGGACCTATTGCAGGAGCAGATGCAGACGTTATGAACGTTTGGCTAGCTCAATATGGTGACTACTTGATAGTTTAGTGCACCATGCTTAAACAGCTTAGAATAGGGACTTCAAAGACGTTTTGAACGTCATGGACCATATGAGATGTTTCAGGAGTTGAAGTTAATATTTCAAGCAAATACCCGAGTTGAGAGATATGAAGTCTCCAACAAGTTCTATAGCTAAAGGATGGAGGAGAATTGCTCAACTAGTGAGCATGTGCTCAGATTGTCTGGGTACTACAATCGCTTGAATCAAGTGGGAGTTAATCTTCCAGATAAGATAGTGATTGACAGAGTTCTCTAGTAACCATCACCAAGTTAGTAGAACTTCGTGATGAACTATAGTATGCAAAGGATGACGAAAACGATTCCCGAGCTCTTCACGATGTTGAAATCAACGAAGGTAGAAATCAAGAAAAGAGCATCAAGTGTTGATGATTGACAAGACCACTAGTTTCAATAAAAGGGCAAAGGGAAAGAAAGGGAACTTCAAGTAGAATGACAAGCAAGTTGTCACTCCCGCAAATAAGCTCAAAGCTGGACCAAAGCCTGAAACTGAGTGCTTACACTGCAAAGTAAATGGTCACTGGAAGGGGAAATGCCCTAAATATTTGGTGGATAAGAAGGATGGCAAAGTGAAAAAGGGTATATTTGATATACAGGTTATTGATGTGTGCCTTACTAGTGTTTATAGTAGCCCCTGAGTATTTGATACTTGTTCGATTGCTAAGATTAGTAACTCGAAACAGGAGTTACATAATAAACAGAGACTAGTTGAGGGGAAGTGACGATGAGTGTTGGAAATAGTTCCAAGATTGATATGATCATCATCACACACTCCCTATACTTTCGGGATTAGTGTTAAACCTAAATAAATGTTATTTGGCGTTTGCGTTGAGCATGGATATGATTTAATCATGTTTATTTCAATATGGTTATTCATTTAAAGTCAGAGAATAGTTGTTGTTCTGTTTACATGAATAAAGCCTTCAATGGTCATACACCCAATGAAAATAGTTTGTTGGATCTCGATCGTAGTGATACACATATTCATAATATTGATGCCAAAAGATGCAAAGTTAATAATGATAGTGCAACTTATTTGTGGCACTGCCGTTTGGGTCATATCGGTGTAAAGCGCATGAAGAAACTCCATAAAAGATGGATTTTCGGAATCACTTGGTTATGAATCATTTGATGCTTGCGAACCATGCCTTTTGGGCAAGATGACTAAAACTCCGTTCTCCAGAGCAATGGAACAAGCTACTGACTTGTTGGAAATAATACATACTGATGTATGCAGACCAATGAGTATTAAGGCTCATGACGGGTATCGTTAGTTTCTCACCTTCACAGATGATTTGAGCAGATATGGGTATATCTACTTGATGAAACATAAGTCTGAAATAGTTGAAAGGTTCAAAGAATTTCAAAGTGAAGTGGAAAATCATCATAACAAGAAAATAAAGTTTCTGCGATCTGATCGTGGAGATGAATATTTGAGTTATGAGTTTGGCCTTCAGTTGAAATAATGTGGAATAGTTTCTCAAACTCATGCCACCTGGAACAGCATAACGGTGTGTCCGAACGTCATAACCGCACTTTATTGGATATGGTGTGATCTATGATGTATCTTACCGATTTACCACTATTGTTTTGGGATTATGCATTAGAGACAGCTGCATTCACTTTAAATAGGGCACCATCAAAATCCGTTGAGACGACACCGTATGAACTATGGTTTAGCAATAAATCTAAGCTGTCGTTTCTTAAAGTTTGGAGTTGCAATGCTTATGTGAAAAAGTTTCAACCTGATAAGCTCAAACCCAAATCGGAGAAGTGCGTCTTCATAGAATACCCAAAGGAAACAGTTGGGTACACCTTCTATCACATATCCGAAGGCAAGATATTCGTTGCTAAGATGGATCCTTTCTAGAGAAGGAGTTTCTCTCGAAATAAGTGAGTGGGAGGAAAGTAGAGCTTGAGAAGGTAATTGTACCTTCTCTTGAATTGGAAAGTAGTTCATCACAGAAATTAGTTCCAGTGATTTCTACACCAATTAGTGAGGAAGCTAATGATGATGATCATGAAACTTCAGATCAAGTTACTACAGAACCTCGTAGGTCTTCCAGAGTACGGTCCGCACGAGAGTGGTATGGTAATCCTCTTCTGGAAGTCATGTTACTAGACCATGATAAACCTACAAACTATGAGGAAGCGATGATGAGCCCAGATTCCGCGAAATGGCTGGAGGCCATGAAATCTGAGATAGGGTCCATGTATGAGAACAAAGTGTGGATTTTGGTGGACTTGCCCGATGATCGGCAAGCCATAGAAAATAAATGGATCTTCAAGAGGAAGACGGACGTTGATAGTAGTGTTACTATCTACAAATCCCGACTTGTCGCAAAAAGGTTTTTGACAAGTTCAAGGTGTTGACTACAATGAGATTTTCTCAACTGTAGCGATGCTTAAGTCTGTCCGAATCATGTTAGCAATTGCCACATTTTATGAAATCTGGCAAATGGATGTCAAAACTGCATTCCTTAATGGTTTTCTTAAAGAAGAGTTGTATATGATGCAACCAGAGTGTTTTTGTCAATCCTAAAGGTGCTAACAAAATGTGCAAGCTCCAGCGATCCATCTATGGACTGGAGCAAGCATCTCAGAGTTGGAATATACGCTTTGATAAGTTGATCAAAGCATATAGTTTTATATGGACTTGCAGTGAAGCCTGTATTTACAATAAAGTGAGTGGGAGCACTACAACTTTCTGATAAGTATATGTGAGTGACATATTGTTGATCAGAAATGATGCAGAATTTTTTTGGAAAGCATAAAGAAGTGTTCGAAAGGAGTTCTTTAAAAGAAAGACCTCAGTAAAGCTACTTACATATTGAGCATCAAGATCTATTGAGATAGATCAAGACGCTTGATAAGATTTCAATGAGTACATACCTTGATAAGAATTTGAATTAGTTCAAAATGGAACAGTCAAAGAAAGAGTTCTTGCCTGTGTTGGAAAGGTGTGAAATTGAGTAAGACCCAAATCCCGACCACGGCAGAGAATAGAAAGAGAATGAAAGTCATTCCCTATGCCTCAGTCATAGGTTCTATACAAGTATGCCATGCTATGGACCAAATCTATTGTATACTCTGCCTTGGTTTGGCAAGGGAGTACAATAGTGATCTAAGAGTAGATCACTAGACATTGGTCAAAATTATCCTTAATGGAATAAGGATATGTTTCTCGATTATGGAGGTGACAAGAGGTTCGTCGTAAAGGGTTACGTCGATGCAAGTTTTGACACTGATCCAGATGACTCTAAGTCTCAATCTAGATACATATTGAAAGTGGGAGCAATTAACTAGAGTAGCTCCGTACAGATCATTGTAGACATAGAATATTTTGCAAAATACATACGGCTCTGAATGTGACAGACCCATTGACTAAACTTCTCTCACGAGCAAAACATGATCACACCTTAGTACTCTTTGGGTGTTAATCACATAGCGATGTGAACTAGATTATTGACTCTAGTAAACCCTTTGGGTGTTGGTCACATGACGATGTGAACTATGGATGTTAATCATATACATATATGAATATTGGTGTTGAATCATATGGCGATGTGAACTAGATTATTGACTCTAGTGCAAGTGGGATACTAAAGGAAATATGCCCTAGAGGCAATAATAAAGTTATTATTTATTTCCTTATATCATGATAAATGTTTATTATTCATTCTAGAATTGTATTAACTGGAAACATAATACATGTGTGAATACATAGACAAACTTAATGTCACTAGTATGCCTCTACATGACTAGCTCATTAATCAAAGATGGTTATGTTTCCAAACCATAGACATGAGCTGTTATTTGATTAACGGGATCACATCATTAGTAGAATGATGTGATTGACATGACCCAATCCGTTAGCTTAGCACTTGATTGTTTTAGTATGTTGCTATTGCTTTCTTCATGACTTATACATGTTCCTACAACTATGAGATTATGCAACTCCCGTTTACTGGAGGAACACTTTGTGTGCTACCAAGCGTCACAACGTAAATGGGTGATTATAAAGGAGCTCTACAGGTGTCTCCAAAGGTACATGTTGAGTTGGCGTATTTCGAGATTAGGTTTTGTCACTCCGATTGTCGGAGAGGTATCTCTGGGCCCTCTCGGTAATGCACATCACTATAAGCCTTGCAAGCAATGTAGCTAATGAGTTAGTGACAGAGTGATGCATTACATAAGGAGTAAAGAGACTTGCCGGTAACGAGATTGAACTAGGTATTGAGATACCGACGACCGAATCTCGGGCAAGTAACATACCGATGACAAAGGGAACAACGTATGTTGTTATGCGGTTTGACCGATAAAGATCTTCGTAGAATATGTAGGAGCCAATATGGGCATCCAGGTTCCGCTATTGGATATTGAGCAGAGAGATGTCTCGGTCATGTCTACATAGTTCTCGAACCCGTAGGGTCTGCACGCTTAACGTTCGTTGACAATATAGTATTATATGAGTTATGTATGTTGGTAACCGAATGTTGTTCGGAGTCCCAGATGAGATCACGGACATGACGAGGAACTCCGGAATGGTCTGGAGATAAAGTTTAATATATGGGATAATAGTGTTTGATCTCCTAAGGGTTCGAGATTCACCTAAGGGGTTCCGGATGTTTCGAAATGTTTGGGTACGAGAACACGTTATTTGGGCCAAAGGGGAAAGCCCACTAGGCTTTTGGAAAGTGCAAAATGAAGTTTTGCGGAGACCAGAGGCTAGACACCAGGAACCCTGGCGTCTAGGCGGTAGACGCCGGGAACCCTGGCGTCTAGCCCCGGAGTCCGTGTAGGACTCTTGCCTTCCGGGCAAAACCGACTTTGAGGAGGCTTTTACTCCAAGTTTCAACCCCAGGGCTCAACATATATATAGAGGGGCAGGGCTAGCACCAAAGACACATCAAGAAACACCAAGCCGTGTGCCGGCAACCCCGTCCCCTCTAGTTTATCCTCCGTCATAGTTTCCGTAGTGCTTAGGCGAAGCCCTGCGGAGATTGTTCTTCACCAACACCGATACCACACCGTTGTGCTGCCGGAACTCATCTACTACTTTGCCCGTCTTGCTGGATAGAGAAGGCGAGGACGTCATCGAGCTGAACGTGTGTAGAACTCGGAGGTGCCGTGCGTTCGGTACTTGGATCGGTCGGATCATGAAGACGTACGACTACATCAACCGCGTTGATAAACGCTTCCGCTTAGCGATATTCAAGGGTATGAAGATACACTCCCCCTCTCGTTGCTATGCATCACCATGATCTTGTGTGTGTAGGAATTTTTTGAAATTACTATGTTCCCTAACAAAACGATCATATTGAGTCGACCCAAACTTGTTTGTTATACTTTGAAATACAATCGTCAAAAGTCAATTGATATAACACGAAGAGTTAACTTGTGATTTAGTTCCTTAGACCATGAGAGTATTGTAGTTACTTCTTACCATACTTTGAACTTTGGGGTTGCTCAAATGTCATATTAACATGGTGATCATAACGACAACTTATAGGTTTCGTCAAAATTTTTGACAAGGGACTAAATAGCTAGAGAGTGGGATTTGCTCCTCCGATGATGGAAAGATATTCTTAGGACCCTCACGTGTGACGGCATCCGTCATCGTATGGCTAGACACATGTGAATAGGTCACGTGGATACCATAACATATCAACGAGAAAGAAGAAAAAAACGGGTAACGAGGAGACCAGTATAGTGAGCATGTGTATGACTCAGGAGGATATCGATATATCTCACCTCGGGTTTTGTAAAGTATCACGAAGCAAAGGGAATAGCACATGATAACCAAAGCTTCATTCGAATTTCATTCATGTACTCATAGGGATCGATATGGACGTCCACGATTCCGCTATCGGTCATTGAACAAAAGGGGTTTCGTTCATGTCAATGTTTTATCAAACCTATAGTTCACAAGTTTAAGGTAAACATGATCTGCTGAGTGTTAGTAGGACAAGAGTAATGAGAAAATATTTGAAATAGTTTCGAGAGGGACCGAAAGCGTTTCGGGGTCATCGGAAGGGTTTCAGGGTTTACCGGGTGATACCAATAAATAATAAATAGGTGGAAATAGTTTCCGATGATCTTAAATTAATATTAAAAGGCTCTGAAAGTGCAACTATCCCTAGGTGGTTTTGGTAATTCCTAACAACATATAGCTCATTGAGCTAATGCTATTTCAAGTTAAATATTTCAGGAAAGCTCAATGATTGACATGGCATGGATGAGAAAAGTGGATCCCTCAAAATGCTAAGGACAAAAGGATTGGCTCAAGCTCAAAGCACAAGACTCTACATTTTCTATTTTAGTGATCCAAGATCACATTGAGCCTATAGGAAAAGCCAATACTATCAAGGAGGGATGAGGTGTTGCTTAATGGCTTTCTTGCTCAAAATGCTTAGTGATATGCTCCAAAGCCCTCAACTACTTTCTCACATCCACATATGACCTAAACCAAAAGTCAAACTCGGCCCCACCGATTCTTTCTATCCGGCGCCACCGAGTTCAGATGTCATAGCCACTGCCACAAACCCTAGTCAAATCGGTCTCACCGATAGGGATCTCGGTCTCACCGAGATGGGATTGTAATCTCTCTATTTCCCTTCGTAACATTTCGGTCAAACCGAGATGAGCGATCGGTCCCACCGAGATTGCAATGCAAACTCTCTGTTTCCCTTTCGTAATGTTCCGGTCCAACTGAGATGCGAATCGGTCCCATCGAGTTTGCCTGACCAACTCTCTAGTTAGCTTATTACCAAAATCGGTCCCACTGAGTTTGTGTAATCGGTCTCACCGAGATTACGTTATGCCCTAACCCTAACCATATCGGTCCTACCGAGTTGCATGTCGGTCCCACCGAAAATCCTAACGGTCACATTATTTGCTAAATCGGTCCGACCGAGTTTCACGATTCGGTACCACCGAGATTGGTAAGTTGTGTGTAACGGTTAGATTTCATGTGGAGGCTATATATACCCCTCCACCCACTCTTCATTCGTGGAGAGAGACATCAGAACATGCCTACACTTCCAACATACATTTTCTGAGAGAGAACCACCTACACTTGTGTTGAGGTCAAGATATTCCATTCCTACCATATGAATCTTGATCTCTAGCCTTCCCCAAGTTGCTTTCCACTAAATCTTCTTTCCACCAAATCCAAATCCTGTGAGAGAGAGTTGAGTGTTGGGGAGACTATCATTTGAAGCACAAGAGCAAGGAGTTCATCATCAACACACCATTTGTTACTTCTTGGAGAGTGGTGTCTCCTAGATTTGCTAGGTATCACTTGGGAGCCTCCGACAAGATTGTGGAGTTGGACCAAGGAGTTTGTAAGGGCAAGGAGATTGCCTACTTCATGAAGATCTACCCTAGTGAGGCAAGTCCTTTGTGGACGACGACCATGGTGAGATAGACAAGGTTGCTTCTTCGCGAACCCTTCGTGGGTGGAGCCCTCCGTGAACTCGCGCAGCCGTTACCCTTCATGGGTTGAAGTCTCCATCAATGTGGATGTACGATAGCACCACCTATCGAAACCACGACAAAAACATCCGAGTCTCCAATTGCGCTTGCCTTCTCAAACTCCTCCACTTTACCTTCATATGCAATTGTTTTACATTCCGCTGCTATACTCTTAAAATTGCATGTGTAGCTTGATTGCTTGACTTGTGCTAAGTTGCTAAAATCTGCCAAGAACTAAAATTGGGAAAAGGCTAGATTTTTATTTGGTCAAGTAGTCTAATCACCCACCTCTAGACATACTTTCGATCCTACAAGTGGTATCAGAGCTTTGGTCTCCATTTGCTTTGATTTCCATAGCTTTTGGTGGTCATAGCCTTGGTTTCACAACCTAGGAGAGTATGGCGTCTAGCGAGGGAAATTACCGCCATAGAGGTCCTTACTTTGATGGTACTAATTTTGCTAGTTGGAAGCATAAGATGAAAATGCATATTCTTGGACATAACCCCGCCGTTTGGGCTATTGTGTGTATTGACGTGCAAGGTGAATTCTTTGATGGGAGAGAACCGAACCGTGAAGCTACCACGGAAGAGTTGAAGATGCTGCAATACAATGCTCAAGCTTGTGATATCCTCTTCAACGGATTGTGCCCCAAAGAATTCAACAAAATTAGCCGTCTTGAGAATGCAAAGGAAATTTGGGATACATTGGTTGATATGCACGAAGGTACCGACTCTGTCAAGGAATCCAAATTGGATGTGATTCAAAGTCAACTTGACAAGTTCAAAATGAAGGATGGTGAAAGTGTCGCCGAAATGTATTCTAGGCTTGCTCTCATCACAAATGAGATTGCCGGCTTAGGAAGTGAAGAGATGACCGACAAATTCATCATCAAGAAGATCCTAAGGGCTTTGGATGGAAAATATGACATCGTGTGCACATTGATCCAAATGATGCCCAATCACAAAGATCTCAAGCCAACAGAAGTCATTGGAAGAATTGTTGCTCATGAGATGTCACTCAAGGATAAGGAGGAGCTCCACAACAAGTCAAGTGGTGCTTACAATGCCTCATGTGAAGCTCCCACATCATCAAGTGAGAAACAAACCTTCAATGAAGAATTGAGCCTAATGGTGAAGAACTTCAACAAGTTCTACAAGAGTAGAAGCAAGGAAAGAAGTTCCAAGTCAAGGTCCTACAATGACAAAATATCTTGTAGTCGTGAGCGTAATTGCTACAATTGTGGAAGACCCGGACACTATTCCAATGAGTGTACGGCACCCTACAAAAGAAGAGAAGATTCTCCAAAAAGAAGAAGTAGAAGAGAAGAATCACCATCAAGAGAAAGAAGGAGTAGAGATGATCGTTATGAACAAAGAACATCCCGGAGAAGCAAGGATTCGGAAAGGAAGGACAAGTCATCAAGGAGCTACACAAAAAAAGACATCAAGCTCATGTTGGTGAATGGGTATCCGGCTCTGACTCCGACACTCACTCCGAGAGAAGCTATCACTCTGACTCCGAATATACTCAAGATGAAGGTGTTGCCGGTCTAGCACTTGTGTCAACCAACTACTACGACATATTTGATTCACCAAATGAAGGACTTGGAAGATGCTTCATGGCTAAAGGCCCAAAGGTATCACACCCCGAGTATGTTGATTTCAATAGTGATGAAGATGACTTGTTAGGTGATGATTATTTACTTGTTGACAACTCTAGTGATGAATACTATGATCAAACGTCAAATAATCATGCTAATCAAGATAAAATGAATGACAATGATAAGGAGAAGATTGAGTTCCTAACTAAAGAACTAAACACTCTTAAGTTAGCTCATGAAACTATCTTCGGAGATCATCGAGAACTTTTAAGGACTCATGAGAAGTTATGCTTTGAAAAGCTCAACCTTGAGCAAGAACATGAGTTTTTAAAAGCAACCAATGATGATATTCGCAAGAAAAGTTACACTTTGAAAAGCTCAACCTTGAGCAAGAACATGAGTTTTTAAAAGCAATCAATGATGATATTCGCAAGAAAAGTTCTTCTTACATTGCCAAGCGTTTACTCTTATCTACTTACATGCCTCAAGTCAAGTCTAGTAACAAGAACAAGAAAGATTCTTCCTCTAGTAGTAACAATAATCATGCTAAATCCAATGTTGTTGCTTCTAGTAGTTCTCTTGATTCCACTAATGATTCTCTTAGCCAAGTTACACTTGAGCAAGAAAATAACTTATTGAAGGGAATTATAGAGAAAGGTGTTTACAAGAGCCTTGCCGGGAGTAAGCAATTCGAGGAAATTGTACGCAAGCAAGGAAGGCACCGGAAGAACCAATGTGTTGGTTTTGAACGAAAGTTCAATGCCAATGGAGTTGAGTGGGAAGAAGATCAATACCCCAAGATGAAGTTTGTTCCTCAACAAGAGAAGTATATATGATCCTACTTCTTTCAAAGGGACACAAGCTCAAGATGATCTTCCACCACAAGACCACAAGCAAAAAGGCAAGGATAAGCTTCAAGAGGAAATTGATGCATTTGAAGAAGCTCCTAAGGCCTTGGTCAAGTGGGTTCCCAAGACTACATCAAGTTCTACTTCATCAAGTACAACTACAACTCCAAGGATTCCCATCAAGATGATGTGGATCCTGAAGAAGAAGAACTAGAGTGTTCTTGAGGGTGACTCCGCCAACATATTTCACTCTTATCATTTTGGCAAGGACAAGTGCAATCAACTTCCACATCTTGCACTAGTTCAAGGAGTCACAAACCCTCTTGTTGGTAAGACAAGGGACAAGGTAACCTAATGCTTACATAGACATCATTTTGTGTGTGTGCATCACTCTATGTCTATGGATATCATTGTTTGTTCCTTGTGGGACTAACCCGTGTAGGTATTGAAAGTGCAACTCACTCCACCGGATTGCTCCGAATGATCTACATCAACATTGAGCATCCACATCTTCAACACCTACATGAAGCCATCATCGAAAAAACCCAAGGTTAGTTCATCCCTCTTAGGGGGGATCTCACATCTAGGGGGAGCTTTACTCAAAGAATTGAGCCAAAGCAACTCTAATGGTGTGAACACGACAATGCTTTATGTAAAAGTGGAACCCCACTTGTGCTTAAACAATGAGTATGACCTATGATCAAATGTTCTCATTTGACTCCTAAGTCAATATACTCATACATAGATGACCTAGTCATCGCCAATTGCTTCATAGATGCTAGAAGTGTTTGTGCATGCTTTGTCACATATTTCATTTGCCATTTTATTGTGTGAGCATGTTGGTTGCATAATTTACTCATTCGAGGACATCCACTTGTAGCTTTGATAGTTTGGTTTCTTTTCTTTTGCCAAGTGGATGGACAAGCATGCCTAAGAACCTTCTCTAGCTATCTATGCTTTTCTTGTCGCAAACTCTATTCATGCTATATCACAAAGTTTGATCAAGTCAGATTCGAACCACTCTGTGTGAGGAGCACTCAGAGTCCCCGATTCGTCATAGCCTTAAACTTCCAAAACCTCTTTGTGCGTTTCGGTCTGACCGATTCATCCATTTCGGTCATACCGAGATCACTAAGTTGATCTAGGTTTTCAATCTTGGTGCAACCGATTTGGACTTCTCGGTCACACCGAGTTGTAGTAACTGCTTGCAGTAATGCATCTCAGTGCCACCGAGTTGTTCCACTCCGTCACACCGACATGGTCGGGCTATATATACCCCCAGGACAAAATTTGGAATTTTTTCCTAACCCCTTCGCCCGCGCACAGCCTGCTCTGCCTCTTCGGGTCTCCGGATCGTCCTCCTTGTCGCCAGCGACCTCCCGCAGCTGGTCTCTGCCGCTGTCAACAGGATTCTACTCTGCCGTTGTCGCCGTAGCAAATCCATTGCTGCATTAGGGTATGGATTTGAACTTTGTGCTATTCTTAACTCCGTTCCCAGCACATTGCATTGCCATGAATCTTGCCACGTTTGAAATCTTCCTATCCAGTGAAACTACTCTGTAGATTAGTCTTCGATTGAAAGTTTAGGGTTAGGTTTCCGCCGAATTCATCTTGGACCGACCGAGTTGTGGAAATCGGTCTCACACATGTGGTTCTCGGTCTGACCGAGAATTGCAAATCAGTGTGACCGAGTTCGATTCTTTGTGAAACCCTAGCAGTCTCGGTGCCACCGAACTGTGACTCGGTCTGACCGAGTTCACTAGTTTAGGTTCTAAAAGCCGCTTCGGTATCACTGAGTTTACAAATCGGTAGCTCTGAAATGCTTTCTGTGGAAAACTGAAACTAAGTTTTTGACTCATTTTTTTTGGAAAAACCTCTGTGCTTTGTGACGCTCATCTACTCTACCTCATCTACATATATTCACAGGGTCTGCTATCAGAGTTTGCATCATGTCAGATCAGAGTGACAATGAGAACAAGTCTGAGGAGCAAGTTCATATGAGTGAGGGAACTAGTCCCTCCAGCAGTTATGATGAGGGTAGCAGGAGCACACCCAGCAATTTGCCAAAGGCAGCCACTAGGGCACGAAAGAATAAAACCCCAGATTCTGAAGATGAGGACTATGTTGCTGTAGAGGATGAGGCCACCTCAAAGAAGAAGGTGCTGAAAAAGGAATATGGCACAGCTGCATCCACTAAGTCAGGAATGCAAAAGAAGGCACTTGCTAGGAGAATCCCCACTTCCAAACCTAGGAAGGTTGCCACTGGTGAAACCATGAAGTTCACCATTGAGTCTGATGATGAAGCTGCTGGCCAAGATAAGAAGAAGAAGAGAGTCAGAACTACTACTGCCAAAGTACTTGGCAAACCCTCTATGAGGAGAGACTCTAAAGAAGAAGAGGAAGAGGTTGCTGCACCAGCACCTAAAGCTCAGAAGCTGATGGGAGATGCAATAAGATCAGGGGTTGCTCCATCTAAGCCCAAAGATGCTCCCAAGGCTGGTGCTCCTAAACCCAAGTCTGCACCTAAGAGGAACACCAGGAGTATTCCAGCTAAAGAGAAGAACAAGGCCCCAGTGCCTGAAGCTGCTGAAGAAGAAGATGAAGATTCACTTGTCTTGAGAAAGTTGAAGCCCAAGATTCCTGATCATAATGATGCTCATCCAGTTGCAGAAGATATGAAGCTCAGGAAGGATGCAGGAGTGAGATAGTGGAGACAAACTGATCCCTATGCTGTCAGAAGAAGAACTGCAGTGGACTACAGGTTCCACACTAAGGAACAACAAGATTTCTATGAGACAGTGTTGCTTGACAAGAAGCCCATAGTATGTGACATGAGATGGGTTGACTGGGATTACATTAAGAAAAATGAAGAGCACTATCCAGGAGTTTATGACAGTTTCAAGTCTTGTGGAGTCGATGACTTTGTTGGTCAGAAGCTCACCAAGTGGAATGATGAGCTCACCAAGTGGAATGATGAGCTCATCATGTAGTTTTACTCCACAGCTCATTTCTACCCAGATGGGAAGATAGTCTGGATGTCAGAAGGTACTAGGTACCAATCAACAGTTGAGGGATGGTCTGAATTGATAAATGCTCCAAAAGAGAATGAGGATGACTTGGATGTCTATGCCAAGAAGAAGAAAGACCACAACTCTATGGCTCACATGCACAGAGAGATCCCAGATGCTGCACTAGAGACACATAAGCTTGGATCTGTACATTACCTATTGTCAGGACTGCCTACTATCAACTGGATCTTAAGGCACACTTTGTTGCCCAAGTCAGGTGATCACGATATGATCAGAGGCCATGCAATCAACTTGCTGCATATATTTGATGTGCCTCAGAAATTCAAAGTCATGAGCCTGATTGTGGAAACAATCAAAAGGATTCTTCTTGATCGATCGAAGAGGAGTTGTGGGTATGCCCCACACATTCAGGAGCTAATAAACTCCAAGATGGGCACTGGCACATATCTTTTGGACAAGGAGCACTTGCCCATCTACCCTGATTTCGAGGACAACACCATTGTGATGGATGAAAATGACCCATCTTCTGTGCAAGCACAAGAGAAGAAAGAGAAAGCAAGGGCTGAGAAGGCTGCAAAGATGCCAACTGCTGAAGAGGCATCTCAGATTTTCCTAAAGAGCAAGCAAGATCAGCTTGGCTACTTGATTTCCTCCACCTGGAGGATTGAGAAGGGCTTGGACACCCTGACTCAAAACCAGGAGAGCTTGGAGAGAATCATAGAGCAGAAGTTTTATGCTCTTGATGTCAAAGTCACTAAGATCCAAACTGCAGTTGAGCAACTTTAGGAGGATGTGGAGGAGAATAAGGGCAAGTCTACTAGTGATGCTTTTGCTAGAGTACCCAGAGGACAGAGATCTGCTGCAGTGCCTGTTCTAGACACCAGAGCTACATCATCTGCACCATCTACAACTTTAGTGCCTCCTGCTCAGCACCCACTCCACCAGCTCCAGCTACATCAACAGAAGCTTTCGTCCTTGGAGCCATCTCCACACCATCACATGAACACCAAGCCTAAGAGTCGTTTAGCACTATGCATTTTTATGAACTTTTTGGTAACTTGTTGCCAAAGGGGGAGAAAAATGTATAGATCATAGGCTCCGAGAGAGAGTGTTGCTTTTGATCTCTCTTGTCTTTCTGGTGGTTGAACTTTGTTATTTGTTTGCCTGATACATTATGTGTTTTGTGAGATTCTTGGATGATCATGTGTTTGATCATATGCTATGCTACATTAATGCTTGTTGGATGATATTATCTCTTATCACTACAAAAAAGACACATCCGTGACATTTTGGGCCGAACGAATTTTTTTTTCTGTCATACATATGACACTTCTATGACGATAATTGTGACAAAACCCGGTATCATCATAGATGTGGTGGGCTCCTACTTCTATGACAAAAATCATGACAGAAAATGGGCTTCTCCCTGGGCGGGCGAGACGCAGCTGCATGACATTCTTTGGGCCGTCCATGACGGAAAAAACCGTGGTAGAAGCGAGGGGAGGAAAATTTGAGGAGTTGCGGTTCACGGTGGGAGAGCGTCGAGTTTCTCTCGACACGTCACGCGCTGTGTGTGCGGCGTTAGCTCTAATCAACCCTATCGAGCGTTGGGCTCAAATCAACCCGAAGCGATTGACTTTGGAGGCTACGCGTTACTGAACTCGAGCGATAGATTGATGGGTGTTAACTGAACCCGATGGAGCAATTCCTTCGCTACTGCTGCTAACTGAAGCCGATCTATTGGATGAACTGTGAGTGTTGTGGGGGGGGAGGGGGGGTTGGATGAACAGTGAGCGGTGGCGTTGCCTCTGGATGAACAGGACCCCGTGGTGTGGAGGGCTGGATGAACAGTAGACAGTGGAGGGGTGGCCGTGGAGGGGTGGTTGAACAGGACCCCGTGGTGTGGAGGGCTAGATGAACAGTAGACAGTGGAGGGGTGCCCTTGGAGCGGTGGTTGAACAGTAGCCGGTGGAGTAACACGCGGTGGAGGCTGGATGAATAGGAGCCCATGGAGGCTGGAGGAGGTCGACGGTAGCCCGTGGAGGCTGGAGGAGGTCGACGGTGGAGATGAACAGTATCTCGTGGAGTCCTGCTTTTGCGACGCCACACCCTCCCCGCTTTCGACCGTAGCACTCCAACACAAGTCCGCTTTCTTCCGTTTCTGATGCGCCACACCCTTCCGATCAACAGACCCTGTTTTCGACCGTAGGAGGTCCGTTTCGTCCGTTTTGCGGTACGCCACACCCCTCCCGATCAACAGGACCCCCGTTTCGACCGTAGGAGGTCCGTTTCCTCCGTTTTGCGGTACGCCACACCCCTCCCAATCAATAGGACCCCATTCCAAACGTGGCCGGTAGAACACAAGGCCGTTTCCTCCATTTTGCGGTACACCAGGCCTCGTTTCCATCGCCTGTTCCGTCCAAGCCGGTTGACTCCCACACGTTCCGTTGCCTCCCGATGAACACGACGCATTCCGTTGCCTCCCCATGAACACGACGCATTCCGTTGCCTCCCCATGAACACGACGACGACTCTATTTCTCCGTCCCGACCCAGCCATGTACGTATGCGCGAGTAGGCGTTCGCGACCCCGCCTGTATGTACATATGTCGCCGTATTTTATTTATTGCACCCTGGCCGCTGTACGTACGTGTACATGCTACGTGCGCGCCTCTACTACGACACGTGCGCGCCTCTACTATGACACGTGCACGCCTCTACATCAACCAGTATGTACGTACACGTTCGCGACCAGGATGACAAAGCTACTACGCTCACCGGTGGGTCCCGATCGAGCACTTCCTTACTGCGAAGATGTAGCTGGTGGGTCCCAGCAGTCAGGGGGGCAAATTGTTTTGTTTTTTGTTTTTTTGCCCGGACGCACTTCCTTGCGTGCAAAGGTGTAGTTGGTGGGTCCCAGCAGTCAGGGGGAAACATTTTTTTCGCGAAATACGGTGGCCCGTCAGGTGGGTCCCCGCTGTCAGGTGGAGGAATAATTATTTTGCGCGTAATAAGGAGGCACTTCCTTACTGCGGCCGTGGACCCAGCTGTCAGCCTCTCCACGTATAGTCCATGTTCGATGAAAGCCATTCCTTGACCACGTTGACCACGCCGCGCCGAGAGCACCAGGGCGGTGGACGACGGTGAGGCCTAAGAAGGGGACGCGCGGAGCCGGGGAAGACGCGGCAGTGGATGCCCACGCGTAGAGGAGTACGAGGGTTCACTGGTTCGCTGCGGTGTGAGGCTGCCATCACCGCAGAATAACAGGGGGTGTGGGTGAGTAGAGGGATGGCCTGGCCAGCGGTAGGAGTAGTAGGGGGCGGTGAGGCCTCCGCCGCATCGCAACTGGCCACGAGAGGCAGGAGCACGAGGCACGACCGACGCTGGTTTGGGCGGCTGGAGCAAGAAGACCAGAGGTTGAAGAAGCACTACGGCTGTTGGATGGACATTGTACGGTCACTGGAGCTAGAATCATGCATATTGACTAAGTTGACAAAGCCCTCCGTCCCCGTCAACTTAGTAGGCCCACAAGTCAGCCTGCCACTATACTGTGTCCCAGCTAATAGGGGGAGTATTCATTCTTTTGTGCGTAATAAGGAGGCACTTCCTTGTGTGCGAAGATATAGCTGTGGGTCCGAGCTGTCAGCGGCGGTAACGTTTTTTTTTGCGAAATACTGAGGTCCTTTCGGTGGGTCCCTGATGTCAGGTGGAGGAATCATTATTTTGCGCGTAATAAGGAGGCATTTCCTTGCGTGCGGCCGTGGACCCAGTATCGGCCTCTCCACGTCTGATCCACTTCAGATGCATGTCGGTCGTTGACCACGTTGACCAAAGCCGCGCCGAGAGCACCAGTATGGGCGGCGGCGAGGCCTAGGAAGGAACGACACGGAGGCGGGGAAGACTCAGCGATTGTTTCTCACGTGGAGAGTACGATGAACAAGGGTTTATCGTCTGCTCTGCTGTCACGGAGAATAACAGCAGTGTGTGGTTGAGTAGAGGATGGCTAGGCCAGCGATGGGAGTACGGGGGCGGTGAGGCATCTTGGGCAAAGACAGCCCGGCCATGGGAGGAGGGAGCAGCAGTCCACGGCGCTTGTATGAGCGGGGCGAGCAGAAGAGCAGAGATTGAAGAAGACAACGGCCGTTGGATGGCCATCCAACGATCCTTTGCTTGGCGTCAACCTTTTTTTAGGAAAGCCTCAAATATGTGGAAAATAGGTACAACCCATCTGCCATTATTTCTATTAATTTACAGCCCATTTGCTAATTCTTAAGGTTTTTTTTGAGCCCATATTCTTTTTGTTAGCATTACAGCCCATATTGTGGCCACGGTTAAAAATTATACTGAAATTTTGCATATTTCAAAAGGGTCCGAACTGTTTTTAATCCCGAAATTTCGACTCACATTCAAACTGATTTTAAAAATAAATGTATATCAATATAAAATCCAACAAATTCTCCATGCATAAAAATTAATGTAATTTAAATCTCGAAATGAAAAAAAAGATATTTGAAACTAATTGCCGGTTTGATGTGCTTTTAAAAATGTATAGCCCATTTCTCATTACTGATAGGCCATTTTCCGGGCCAACCGAATGAAGCTCTCCTCGTCTTGAAAGATTTGCAGCCCAACAGGCCTGACAAAGCGACTTACTTGGCAAATCACAAAAAAACTGGGTTGTGGCCTTGGACCCAGTTATCAACCTCTCCACGTACAGTACTCTTCCGATGGAAGTCGGTCGTTGACCACATTGACCACGCCGCGCCGATAGCACTAATGCGCTGGACGACGGCGAGGCCTAAGAAGGGGACGACGCGGAGCCGGGGAAGACGCGGCAGTGGATGCCCACACGGAGAGGAGTGCGAGGGTTCACCGGTTGGTGCTGGCGTGAGGTCTTGCTGCCGCATGAGAATAACAGGTGTGGGTGAGTAGAGGATACCGGGCCAGCGGTGGGAGTAGTAGGGGCGGTGAGGCCTCCGTGGCATCACAGCCGGCCACGAGAGGCAGGAGCATGCGGCACGACCGGCGCTGCTTTGGGCGGTGGAGCAAGAAGACCAGAGGTTGAAGAAGCACTATGGCCGTTGGATGGACATCGTACGGTCACTGGATCTAGAATCGTTCATATTGACTAAGTTGACAAAGCCCTCCATCCTCGTCAACTTAGTAGGCCTACAAGTCAGCCACCCACTATGGTGGGTCCCTGCTAGCAGGGGGTATTCATTTTTTGGTGCGTAATAAGGAGGCACTTCCTTGCGTGCGAAGATATAGCTGGTGGGTCCGACCATCGGCGGGGGGACATTTTTTTTCGCGAAATACAAAAACCCTTCCCACGTACAGTGCGTAATAAGGAGGAACTTTCCTTGCGTGCGACCATGGACCTCGTGGGTCCCAGCCGTCAGGCTCTCCACGTACAGTCCTCTTCGGATGACTCTCGTATGTTGACCACGCTGCGCCGAGCGCACCGAGGCGGTGGACGACGGCAAGGCCCCAAACTGGAACGACCCGGAGATGGGGAAGACGCGGCAGTGGAGTTGCATACGGAGAGGAGTGGGAAACTTGACTCGTTCGGGTGCGGGGTGGGCCTACACCCGACAGAGAATAACAGGAGGTGCGGAGTGGAGGGATGGCCTGGCCGTCGACAGGGTAGCATTTCGCTGAGGAGCGCAAAACAACGCCACCGACGCCAAGGTCGGAGCAAGCGGTTCCGCAGCGAGGGAAGAAGATGAGAGTTGAAGAAGAATGCCGCCGTTGGATGTAAATCCAACGCCTTCTTAGGCCGACCCATCGCCCACATGTCACCACCCATTTGTTTTTAGTCCATTTGGTGGGCTGGGTGAAACAATGATGTAGCATCTATGCAGCCCGTTTAAATCCCATTTGCATTTTCTCGAAATCCGTGGATTTGCTGGGCTGGGTGAAAATATCATGTTGGGGTAGATGGAGAAATGTTATAAAAACATAAAGACATGATTGCACGTCAGTAAAATCTTTGCAAGCTTATGTACGCAATGAGTACGAGTTAACTTGGAAAGTTATATATAAACAATTATTATTATTATTTTGTAAGAACTTTCAACTTACGAAATAAAATATCATTTTAATTTGATGAGTTAATAGTACGTGGGATATTATTATTTTTAAGCTAGATGTGGGACAGTTGAGTTGGTTCTAGGGGAAGGTACTGGGAGAAAACTCAGTTTACATCGAAAAAGAAAGTGGGAGAAAATTCAGAGACCTGCTGGGTCCACCTGAGGAGAGGAATATGTTGGGAGGAAGGAGATTCAAAGCACGGCAGCCGAGTGAACTAGTTTTTTTTACGAACAAGTGAACTAGTTTACATACATAAGCAAATAGTCACTAAAAAGCAATTAGGTTAATGGGTACTTAAAAGAAATATTTCGGACAAAACAGATAATTACGACACATAGGCTAATGCATGAAACACTCAGATGATAAAGGTGTTCATAAACAGATAAAGTACAACATCTAGACCTTCCTGGCATGCTTGATCATGACGCTGCGGATGTCCGTGTACTCGTCGGTTACGGGAAGCATACACGCCCTCATGTCCAAGATCTGCTTGTACATGTCGTAGCATGCGTATGCGTCCTTGGCCGCGTAGGTTATGTAGGCTAGATTCAGAGGTACCTCCCACGTCTTCAGGTCGTCTTCTTTCATGTTGGCGTATCAGGGGTTGATGATGGTCTCAGCGAGGTCAACCACAGAGTCCTTCTCCTGCCCATTGCTGATGATCTTGTATTGCTTCTGGATGTCGTCAAGCTTGTTGGACCAGATGGCCGAATCATCGCGTTCTTCCTTCTCTCCACCGTAGCAAAGGTGCAGTCGGCGCTGCCGATGAAACGGGCGAATGCTCCAGAACCTGGTGCAGCCATAGGACTGAGGCGAGGCAGAGCTTCGCCGAGTCCGTATCGTTGGTGTACAACACATTCAACTTGGTGCATCCAGAGGACTGAACAGCGAACTAACTCCTTGCTGAAGTCCATATCCAGCAGGCTCACCCCTCGGATCGCCATTGGAGTCTCTTCGAGTGAACGAGTGTGTAGGCGGCGGCAGCAGTTCGTTTTTCAGCTCTTGGGGAACTGGATTCAGCAGTAAGCTGAGTGTGTACAGGCGACAACAGTTACTACCCCTCCCTCGTCCGCTGCATGCCCGGCAGAAGATGCACCCTCGGCGCATTCAAACACCTCCATTAAGAAACCTACTCCGGCCACACGTCGGTTCACGAGCGGGTTTGTATTGGTACTGTAATAACAGGAGTTAGTGGTCACTTTACTTAAATTTAATTAGCTTTAATAGAAATTTATACTTAAAACAAGCAATGCATTGGCTCGTTCTATTAGTGCCACGGGATCAACATGCACAAAAATTAGAATTATTATTCTCAGGACGCACACGATCAGCACATTTGCCGCACTTTCACAAAGATAATACTACCAAGTTTGAACTGTTTGTTATGGTTGCTGTCCTCTGCATCATCATGCCGTGTTTCCCAGCTTGCAATATTCAGAACCAACAAATAAGATCCAAATAATAAGTACAACAAACATGCCTACACATCTCATTAATTCCCAGCTTGCAAGATTCAGAACCAACAAATAAGATCCAAATAATACGTACAACAAAGATGCCTACACATCTCATTGATTCCCAGCTTGCAAGATTCAGAACCAACAAATAAGATTCAAATAATAAGTACAACAAAGATGCCTACACATCTCACTGATTCCCAGCTTGCAAGATTCAGAACCAACCCATTAGAGCCTTTTGATAAAGTGAATATCGGGATTAAATCCATCTTGGCTAGCCATGTCATACAATCGAAGAACTTGGCGAATGCTCTTGACCGTCACAACATCTGTAGTAGAGTATTCCTGTTTGCACAACATGTTTGCATAGCACAAACAAGGAGACAGGAGAGCATGATTTCGCTTTAGTTGAACCATTTTGTGTAGTTCCACCAAAATTGAGAGATGTTGCCCACGTGACATTTTAGTTGAACTGCACAAGACACTCATTCCAAAAAAAGTGTTTTGTGCAGTTCACCAAAAGGTCACAATAGCAACAAGGTGAAATGGATATCCCTATATGCACAGAATGATAGAAAGTAAAAAGTTGCTGGTCAATAAGAATATATGAAACATATACAAAACAAAAAGAAGCATCTTAATTATGTTCATGGCAATCACGCAAGGACAGTAGAAATTTTAAAAGCGTCGGAATGCTTCATGTTACCGTAAGCATTACGATCAACAATGAGATCCCTCGATATGGGATTACTTTAATGGTGGCATTGCTTGTTTACCGCACCACGATAAATCAACAGCAGCTAAAGAGTTGGTTTAAGGGCATGGGACCGTGGGGACACCAGGACACTCAGCAGCATAAAGGAGCAACTTACTTATCATACCGGGGAAAATAGCAGGAGTGCCATTTGTAACACAGTTTAATTGCATCTTATCATTGGAGGAATTAGATTAACAATAACACTGGTTAGACATGTCCCTAAGGTAACAGTGTGATCGCTTCATTTTATATGCGCCCTTACAGCAAAAGGTTGGTTTACCCGCAAAAAACAACAACAAAAGGTTGGTATAAGGACATACGACAGTGGACGCATCAACACAATGTACCTACAAGGAGGCATAAAGTGGTGATGCCGAGCTTGTTCACGCTATGTGAGGGCAGCAAACCTAATCCTGGAGACCTTTTACTATGTGAGGGCAGCAAATCTAATCACGAGACCTTTTACTATGTGAGGGCAGCAAATCTAATCCTCGAGACCTTTTACTATGTGAGGCAACAAATCTAATCCTCGAGACCTTTTACTATGTGAGGGCAAAGAATCTAATCCTCGAGACCTTTTACTATGTGAGGGCAGCAAATCTAATCACGAGACCTTTTACTATGTGATGGCAGCAAATCTAATCTCGACATACTCTGCTGACTTGTCCACCACCGCCACTTTCTATCCTTTTTTCAACCAATAATAGATCTGTTCCTTATCCAGTTTGTACTGCGTTTTCCCATTATTTCCCTTTTCAACCAAGTGACTGGTTGGGTATCCGGTCTCTACTACTTTCACCATATTATTTCCTCTTTGAATCAAGTCCTAGATTCATGCTACAACTTTCCCCCCTTTCTTCGTTGTTTGAACAAAGCCCTAGATTCGAATGCATGAAGTAGCTTTACCTCTAATAATACTAAAAATTTAGGTGGCTTTGGAAGAGCTGATGGGAGTAGAAAAAGATGCACATGCAGACACGTGGGGAGCTGGGGCAGTAGAGCAAGTCCGCTTTTGAAGAACTTTTACCTGAGGGTCTCCGGGATGTCGGCGGCGGCAGGTCGGATCTGCGGACAATACGGTAGGGAGGAAGAAGGGTCGGAGGACCTCCCGAGCCGGCGCTGTGTCGGAGAGAACGACACGGGCAGAGGATCGGGCCCCTCCGGCAGCTGTGGGTTTCCTCCCTCGGCGGTGATGACCGCGTGAACGATGCACCTTTTAGTCCTCTACACACACCGGCCGAAGGGATCCGGCCGGATCTGTGACCAGCGGTGAGCAGAGAGAAAATGTCGCTACCGCTGTCTTGTTTATATCTGGAGAGGATGATAGAATGAAGAGAGCAACCCTAGTAAAGCAAGCGCTCAGGCCCCTGCGTCCATATATAGTGGAGTGATTATCTTTTTTCTCTCCACAACAAGCGTTTCAATTTGTGTACGTGGCATTAAAGAAAAGAAACTCTCTATTTAAGGTGACTACTCTACGACTCCTACTTACTACTACAAAGACTACCTCCGTCCGGTTTATAGGTCCTTTTATAGTTTGTGCCAAATTTTGACTAAAGATTTAACTAACAAAATGTTAATGCATGTCAAGAAAAATTATCTCATTGGATTCAGTATTTGAACATAGTTTTGAAAAATATAATGTTTGGTGACATGCGTGAACATTTTCTTAGTTTAATCTATGGTCAAAATTTGGCACGAATACAATGGGGACCAATAAACCCAACAGAGGTAATATTGTTCACTTGTGCTCCCGCCCTCCATTCATTGAACAACCCCACGGGTGAATAAACATCTGATAAGTATCTTGTATTTATTTAGAACGAACAAGCTCGAACTATTTTCACGTAGTTAAAAGTTGAGGGCGGGCTTTTCCCGGCAAGACTGTGGCAGTTTTTGGGTAGGCGGTTTGTGAGGGCGAGGAGGGTGAGCGAGTGGGGATGTGCGATTTGACGGCGTTCTTCGCTGGAAAGACTTCTGATATGACCACTCACTATTGTCATGAATTACTGGCGCTCCGATAGGGGTGATGCCCCCCTTCCGTTCCGCGCTCTAATCTGGTGCATGACACGTCGACCCGGAGGCTGGCTCTCCCACATGTCGGAGTAGTAAGAAGGAGCAAAGAATGATGTGGTATATACTAGTACTATACTACTTCCTCCATTCCTCAATATAAGTCTTTGGAGAGATTTCACTATGGACCACATACGGAGAAAAATGAGTGAACCTAAACATAAAATGCATCTATATACATCCGTATGTGGTCCACAATGAAATATCTACGAAGACTTATATTTAGGAACGGAGGGAGTACTACTCAGGTCGGAGGAGTGTGAACCACGGCAGCCCAGTGAACCAGCCGTGCGAACCACGGTAGCCCAGTGAACCAGCAGTAGAAAACAATGTGGTGATATGGCCATAAAAAACAATGTGCTACGGTCCACACTGTAGCATGTACAGTAACACTCCTCTTTGTTTGGATCCCTGAGTTAGAGCTAGTTTGGGTTGAAATAGCCTCAAATTATCGAAACAAGAGGCGTTAGTTTGAGCTAGTTTGCTCTAACCCAGCTAAAAAAACTAGCCCGGTGGAGAGGTTCTAATTGGGTTAGCTATCCTCGGGCCCACTAAAAGAGAACTAAAAAAATCTCACCTACCTGCACCAGATCGCTCCCCTAAAAAAATCTCACCTGCCCGCACCAGATTGCTCCCCCCCTCTCGCACGACTCCTCTCTGTTCCCCATAGGGCCGCCCGCCCAAGCGCCGCTCGCCCTCTCTCTCCTCCGACCGCCCTCTCCTTCTGGCCTCCGCCGCCCTACTCCGACCGCCCTCTCCTTCCGACCTTCAAAGGTCGCCCCGATCCCCCTGAACCAGTCGTTTTTCTCCCTCTGTCGTGCGCGGCGGCAGCGCATCTACCAGGGAGGTAGCGAGAGGGGTGAGTTTGTTTGTTCCTTCTCTGTCTCATGGCCATATCATTGATCTTGCTTGCTCTAGCGCTAATTCTGATTTGGAAAAGTAGATCCTGATCAAACTTGCTATAGATTTGTGGTGCACGCATGGAATTGTTTGATACTGCTTGAGGAGGTAATAAATCTTTCTAGAGGCCCAAAGATTCATGTCACCTTTCTAGGTATTTCAATTTCAGGCTTGCATTATTTGTAGAGGCCCAAAGATTCAGTTCACCTTTCTTGGTATTTCAATTTCAGGCTTGCATTGTTTCTAGAGGCCCAAAGATTCAGTTCACCTTTCTAGGTATTTGAGTTTCAGGCTTGCATTATTTCTAGAGGCCCAAAGATTCAGTTCACCTTTCTAGGTATTTCAGTTTCAGGCTTGCATTATTTCTAGAGGCCAAAAGATTCAGTTCACCTTTCTAGGTATTTCAGTTTCAGGCTTGCATTATTTCTAGAGGCCCAAAGATTCAGTTCACCTTTCTAGGTATTTAAGTTTCAGGATTGCATTATTTCTAGAGGCCCAAAGATTCAGTTCACCTTTCTAGGTATTTCAGTTTCAGGCTTGCATTATTTCTAGAGGCCCAAAGATTCAGTTCACCTTTCTAGGTATTTTAGTTACAGGCTTGCATTATTTCTAGAGGCCCAAAGATTAAGTTCCCAGTCGGCGGCAAGCGGCCCTACTACCCATGCCGGTGTCTACCTCAACTCGCGAGGGCCGGCGTTGGAGGGGTTCCCGGGGCTTGGGCTCTACAGAGCCTTCCTCCAGAGCAACGATGGCGAGCTCCTCCCTCGGTGCGTGAAGGGCTCCGGGCTCCCTCCCTATCGTGAACGACTTCCATGATGAGTTAGCTCATTCTTTGCTTCATGAAGTGTTTTTTTATTTTGTGAAGCTTGATTTATGACTTGTATGTTTAAGTGGGATATCTCATTTGTATGGACAAAGTAAAAATTATCATGTTCTGCATGCTTGATTTGTATAGATGGTTCGTTTACGTCAATTGTGAGCGGGAGGAGGCCACAGAAGAGCCGGCCACACCAAGAGGGTACTTGGATCCAAGGGACTTATTTTAGTCTGACTAAAAATAGGGTCCAAAGTAGTCAAATGATTGAGATAGAGCATTTATTGTCAATCTAACCCTGCCATCCATACACCTCTTTGGTTTAGAGTTAGTTCAGGGTTAGAATCTAACTCTAACCTCTAACTGAGTTAGAGTTCTCCTCGTCTCGGTTCATCGCCATCATACTTTCCCCATTCCTGTGTTTTCAGTATCCTGCGAATCAAAGAGGCCCTTTTTTCCGGGAAAAATCAAAGAGGCCCTTAGACTGGTTTAGGTCCGGTCATTTTTTATAAATGTGGTATGTCCAAAATTTAATGAACGTGCTCCGGTTTCCACGAAAATAATCCGGTTTCATGTAGTAATTCATTGATTTATTTATTCTTCTGGAGGGGGTTTGCATGTAATTCGTGAGGTCTGAAATGTAAAGTACCCCGGCATATGCTCCGAGTCGCGCATGCACTACGACCCAGATGCTCTATGTCCCACATGTCGGCGAATGGGAGCATGTGGAAATAGCCTAGGAGTACATATAGGAGGATAGATGCGTGAAAAAATATGTACTGTGAAGTGTAGCCGCGGTTCGAAAAGGAGACCTATAGTGATGACAGCTATAGGTCGCACGCACCCAACTAGTGGTACTAGACATACAACTATTTTTTCCCTCAAAAAAAAGAGGCACGAGTGCTCAGTACTCCTATTCTATAAACACGAGTCCCATCTGACAACAATATCCGTGCTACAGCTAGCTCTCCTCCCTCATTTCTCTCTTCTAACTCTAAACTCGGCCGATGCCCGGTGGGTGGGCTGGGTTTGCTCAACTGCGGCCCCACCTCACAGTGAAAACATTACGACTGGAATAAAAAAATGCCATATACTCCATCCGTTCATAAATATAAGCCTTTTTAGATAGTTCAAATGGAATATAGCATACAGATGTATGAAGACATAGTTTAGAGTGTAGATTCACTCATTTTGCTCCGTATGTAGTAGTCACTTGCTGTAATCTTTAGAAAGACTTATATTTGGGAACGGAGGGAGTACCATACTAATAAAACATTAAGGCCACGAGGCGATGCAGTGCTAGTTACAGGAGGCAAGAAGAAGAGATGCATCCATCGACGACGTCCACCTCCTCGACTCAGGGCGCCGGCCCACCGAACGGCGCCTAAGTAGCAGCGGCTTTCGTGGCTAGGTCGACGTGCTTCTGAACAATGGCGTCCAAAGATTCCAGCCGCTGGAAGAAGGCCAACGTCTTTCTGTCCTCGCTTGCCTTGTAGTGGCCTATGTTGACGATTTCCTCGTAGACGTGGATGTGCAGGTCAACGGTTTCTTGCATGGCGAGGCGCTGCGTGGCGAGCGCGGCCTCGAGGTACACATTCTTCGTCGCGACCTCCGGCACCTGCAGGGCCACCAGGGCTTGAAAGAGTTCGTCACCATGTAGGCCGATGAGGGTGGCAGGCAATGAGGAGCCTGGGCGCGCGGGCTGGAGAAGTACGGCAAGGTCGTCCGCGCGCTTCTTGGCGGCGATGAACTTGCGGATGGAGTTGACCATCATGTCGTCCATGTGAGAGGCGAAGCCGGCGTTGGCGAAGGCTATGATGCTTGCGGTCGCCAGCACCGTCTGGAAACGCTGCGTGGTGCGGGGCCGCAGGCCGGCGCCTTGGGTGATTTGGCACAGCCGACTGCCGCTCGCGTCCATCGCCTCCATAGGTGCTTCTGGCTTCTGGTCACTTGGTCTTGGATTGGAGTGAGAAGTGTTGTGCAAAGACTTGGGAGTAGATGGATTGGAGTGGTGGGGCGCCTTTATTATATGAGAGTCCAAACTCTGTTGCATTCACATCATGCTGGCTCTAGTCTGCTTCTCCAATTAATTCCCTCTGCATGTAATTGAGGATGCATCATTGACCGTTCAACGTCTCGGGAACCGCTACCCTCTTCCTCCTTGGCATTCAAGCACCTATGGACCCGTCGACGACGAGGTGCCTATGGTGACTTCGTAAATTTCAAGATGATAGTGCCGTGCGTGTGTGCGTTCATAGGGGTGAGTGTATGCACGTGTATATGAGCGCTTGCGTGTATATGAGCGCTTGCGTCTGTACTGTGTCAAAAAAAACGTAAATGCGTGTCAAAAAGAGATTTGTCAGTATACTCAATATTGTGCACCTCGGAGAGGAAAATGATAGAACTAGTACGTAATTATTTACGGTGCAGATTCACTCATTTTGCTCCATATGTACTCCGTCTCGGTGTAGTCTAGTTACTTGTTGAAATCTCTAGAAGGGCAAATACTCCTTCCAGGTTTACAGGGCTATACTAGCAAGTAGTTGTACGTACTAGTATAATAGTGGGCTCACATAGCGAAATTGCATAGGAGCACCTGCGGGCTCACCCTCCCTATATCTCACCATTGAGTAAGCATAGGGATCTGTACCGCTATATTAGTCTGCGTGTATTTCTCAAATTTAATTGGATGTATGCTTTCTTTTAGGAGAGGTATTTTTCTAGTCTTAATGATCCCTGACAAAGAATAAATGCATCTACGTGTGAACACATCTACATGTGAACGTTGAACATTTGGACTGGACATCTGACAATGCCCCACATGCATGTAAATTTTAAGAACCCTACGTTTTGAATCATATTAACACATCTAATAATTGCAGCTTCTGGAGTACCAAGTTCCTAGGAAATTTCTTTCAATGCTAATTCCTAGACAATTGTGTAGGTAAATCCGAGAGATTTTTCAACACATTTCATATTGTTTTTATCTTAAGTGAAAAACTGAGAACTTCATGGTAATAGTTCTAGAAACTTATTCATAATAATCTTAGTTTTTTTAAATGCGAGGAATTATTCTCTTCTAGAAAGGTGAGAATTTAATAATAAAATTCGAAGAAAGGTGCAATTAATTGTTAAAATCAAAACAAATGTATCCAGTCACATAGACACAAACGAAATTGCTACAGGCCATCGGTGGAAGAGAAAGTTTCATAGTGCTTCATCATGGTTCTTTTTATTAAATGGAGGTGTACCAAAAGTCTTTGCCATTCATTGCTTGGTTGAAATCTTTGCTATGTTTGTCAGACACGGTACCTCGAATTGAATGACTATGGAGAGCATCTACGGCTGCCATATACACAAGCATATTGTATTGCGCTCTCGCTGCCAATTAAACTAAAACCTGCACCGATCCCCAAATGAACAACTAGTGGCTTTGATTCAAGGGGTGTGCGTCGCCGTGTGCTCTTCGTCCGCGTCCGCTCACATAGCAATTTTGTCTCATGGAAGAGCCTGGCTATATGCGTGCTCCAATGTTCACAACTGCAACGTTCGGTTTGCGCTTGGCTCTTCGCCTCTTCGAGAAGACGAACAATGATGTTACTCTTACTACTTCTACAGTGTCGAATCCACTGCTGCATGTCCGTCCACCGCGAGTGGGACGGATAGCTTGTTGTAGAAGTACTACTACTAAGCAAAAGCCTGTCCTCGTTTGCGAGCAACCGCGCGCATGGGCGAGGGAGAAGGCGTGTAGTAAAATCAAGCTTCTCCTCGTTCTATGAGTTGACGCGACACATCATAGCACCGCCCCACATGCTTGCCTCTAAACTTGGCCGAAAGACCCATGATGTGCAATATATTTGCTGCAACCTCTAACATTTACCCACCACAAATTAAAATTTATGTGGCCGTATGCACTTTATTACGATCAGAGGCCGGGAGTCCCCTTTCGAAAAAAAAAATTAAAATATATATTCCTTTCTTGACCAGATGAGCGTGCAAACTACAATCACTAGGGTGACAGGTAGGGCCAGAAGACTATTTTATTTTTTTTTTAAAATTCAAGACGACCACATAGCATGGAGCCGACCCCAACAATTTTAAGCTTACAGGCACAGTACACGCTATCTAGACTACTCTACACATGAAACTGCCACACAAGCGTCCGGGCTACGCTTGGCTCTTCGCCTCTTCGGGAAGTTGAACAATGATGGTGTACTACTGCACTGGAGGAGTACTACAGTATGCTTCTGGCCATCTGACACCGATTGAACTGCTGCATGTCCACCACGTGCGGGAGGGAGAGCGTGTAGCGAAAGCTTCTCCTAGTCTTGCCAGCTACCACACTCATGGGCGAGGGAGGGACGCTCCTGTCTTTGCGTGTATGACAGGTGGGCCCGACAGGTGTGTGGCCAACCTGTCATACAGCCAAAGGCAGGTGCAGTTAAGTCCTCGAGGGAGAGGATAATCAAACTTCTTATTGATGTACGAGTTGACGCGACACATCAAAGCACTGCACTTGATATACTTCAATAATTTGCGTTTACCGATGCATTAATTACAACGCATGCATGTATGCCGTGACTCTTCTTTTGATAGTACTTGCATGTGTTGATTTAATGCACCTTGAAGTAGTACTCCCTCCGTTCCTAAATTATAAGTCTTTGTAGGGATTCCATTATGAATTACATACGGATGTATATAGATGCATTTTAAGTGTGGATCCATTCATTTTGCTCCGTATGTAGTCCACCTAGTGAAATCTCTATAAAGACTTACTCCCTCCGTTCGGAGGGAGTATAAAATATGTGACAGTAAGCTTTGTAATACCCCTGCCCAAGTCGAGAGATGGTTGTGCACGAGGAGGGCGAGATCATGCAGACCGAATAGGAACAGGACCCGACGATGGAGCTCTCTAAGGTCTCGATGGACCTCACTGTGCTCCACTGCCCCTTGTGCCTCCGCCACTTGACGCCTCCAGTGTATGAGGTTCGAATACACCTCGTCCGTTCGGCTGATTGAGCAAGGTGATGTGCTGTTGGATTGATTTCTGCAGTGCAAGGGAGGGCACGTGGCCTGCGCGGACTGCCGTGTCGAGCACCCCGGGAACCAGCGGCAGTGCCAGAAGTGCGAGCGCGGCGGTTTTCGACGTGCGGAGCATGGCGGTGGACTCCGTCCTTTCGTCGGTGAGGGTGGTGTGCCCGCATGAAGGCTGTGGGCTTTACGTCACTTACCACAAGCTTGCCGATCACCAGAGCGTGTGTCCGCTCGCGCCCTGCAAATGCCCCGTGCCCGTCTGCGGATACGAAGGCCCGTCGTCGGTGCTCTACTACCACATCAGCACCGCGCATCCCATTCCCGTGCATAGGATCCAGTACGGCAAGGTGCTCCAGCTGCAAGTGCCACTGTCGGAGCCACGACTCTTGTTGTTCACGGAGGAGGACCGCCGCGCATTTTTCTTGGTCGGCGGCGTGCTCAACATCGGCGCGCCTATCGCCGTGTCGATCGTCTGCATCAGAGCGGGGGCGTCCCCACTGCCGCACTACTTGGCCAAGCTGTGGGCGAAGGGCCCGCCGGGGGAGCCCAAAGGCACGACCGACGCCGTCAAGGTGGAAATGGAGGTGACAAGCAGCAAGGATCCCGGCGACGTCGACGTGCAGGAGCTGACCTTCTTGACAGCTTCGCCCAAGCTGGCGGCGGGGCTAAGCTTGTGTCCCTCCACATTCAGATTGACAAGCTCACGTCCTAAATGTTTCGACAGTGCCTTCTGTTTATCTTAGTAATATGCTAATATAGGGATTACCTTGGTCTATTTTAGCTTAAGAAATGGTGGGTTTTGGTGGCGCTGCAGCAATTACTTCGACATCAGATCAGTAATTTCCAACAGTCGAACGGATATTTTGTGTCTGTTGGATATAAAGTTCCTTTGGGTAAGAAGTACTACTTGTCATCAAAATGGATAAAAGGAGATGTATGTAGACGTGTTTTAGTTCTAGATACGCCCCTTTTTATCCATTTTGATGACAAGCACTCCCTCCGTTCCACAATACATGCCTTCCATTTGTCAAAATATAGATGTATCAAGACATGTTTTAGTATATAGGTACATCCATGATAGAGCCAATCAGATGGTTGAGAACACTACAATTCGTAGCTACAGATGCGTGTGTGACTCCCAGATGCAGAGGCCGGGGGTCATCATCCTCCTTTTCGAGAAAAAAAGAAACGCGTGTGTGAGAGGATGAGTGCGTGCGTGCTCTTCCTGTATAACGTACTACTAAACTCAGAGTACAAGTTTTTGTGGGTGGCACGATGGTAGTAGAAAAAGAAGTACTCTATCCGAGAATAGTGCCGCACTTCGAAACTAGAACCGTCAATAATTTGAGCTTGCGTCTCGTCACATTCCAAATTACTCCACGCTATACTGAATTGCAAACCTGTTCACAACGATCACAACCTAAACGGTTTCCCACTTAGGAGCGTATTAGTACCATGCTAGTATATTGAATTCCAAACCTGTTCACACCGATCACAACCTAAACGTTTTCCCACTTAGGAGCGTATTAGTACTCGGTTATAAATACTAGTATGCCAAGATGACTGCACATTCCTCCTCAACTCCTCATCCACAAAAACAAACAAGTCATTCATCATCCTTCCCTTGCGTCTGCCATGGCCAGCGTGAGTTCTGGGTCGAGAGATTGCCGCCAGGGAGAGGCGAGCATGGAAGCGGAAGCACAAGAGATGTCCCGCCGCACTGCAAGAGCAGCCGACATGTCCCGCCACGCGGAAGTAGAAGCACAGAAGTCCCGCCGCGCCGCTGAAGCAGCACGGAGGTGCCGCCGCACCGTCGATGCAGCAGACTGGTCCGGCCGCACCGTGGAAGCAGCAGAGATGTCCCGCCACGCCACGAATGCAGCAGAGATTTCCCGCCGCGCCGCGGTGGCCTGGAAAAATTTCTCGTGGGTAGGCGACGACTGTTACAGGCGCTTGCATGCGATCGTCCATAGCCAAATGGATCAGATCTCCGGCTTGGCGAGGTTGCAGGACGATGTGAAAGCCTCGTTTGAAAAGGCTACCGGCTTCATCCGGCAACTAAGGAAGGGCAATGAGAGGCTCTGGGCCGAGCATGACCTGCTGAGGGGGAAGATCGTCCGAAGTGCAGACCAGCAGGAGGAGACCAGTGCCTTGTTGAAGAGGACCGGCGTCATCGTCAAGAAACTTATGGACGAGAATGACATGCTCCGCAACGAGCGCCAAAGACTGGTGGAGGAATCCGTGGATGTTCTCAAGCAGCGTCTTGAGGACACGAAAGAGCTCATCGCCGCTCGCCACGGAGACTAGTTCCCGCGGCCTGCAGCAACGCATCAAGAAAGTAGAGATCAGCGAGCCAGATCCTTGTTTTCCTTCTTCTTTTGCCCTTGTGTATTTTGGGCGTAGCCGCATGTGGTTTTTTAATTATCTTTCTAATTATGTAAGACAATTAATCGTCCTTATATTTCTGTGGAAGATCAATGTTGCGAGGCTGGAATGAAGAAAACTCTTGCTGTGGCGACCCTGGCGTTGCTGTTCTTCTAGTTCTTCTTGGGCTTCCTTCATTTCTGGTTTCTTTTGATGTAATAAGCGGTTTAGGATGTGGATTGTGTCGTCGGTTGTGAAATGTTGGGTTCTAGCACGGATGTTTGGCCTTTGTTGGCCTCTTGCGATGTTGCGATTTCAATCTGCTACTCCCTCTGTCTCATAATGTAAAACGTTTTTTGACACTATACTAGTGTTAAAAAGCGTCTTATATTATGGGACGGAGGGAGTAGCTTTTAGTCCTTTGTGTTAGGCTGGAGTTGTGTTGAACTTCTTGTGAATTGTGGTGGTTTTCAGTAATGAAAATCAGAAGGGGCAAGCCCTTCTTTGATCAAAAAAAATTGTCCTTATATATTCATCAGTCTTGCTATAAGTCGCAGTAGATGCTATATAGGTCCGTCGGATCTTACATCAAGATCCATGCTTTCAGATTTTCTTTTTTCTCTCTTAAATCTCAGTCGAGTGAGACATAGCCACGCCATTAAACAGAGGCTCGAGCGTCATTAATGGAGACCTTGGGAGAGAGGTGGACGACAGATGGAGGTCAAAGGGCTCTCCTCCCGATAAGCACGCGCAGGGGTCTGATCGCACACCTCTCGTACTCAAATAGCTACCCTGCACGGCGCCTCCTAGCTAATAAAAAATGGGGACGCGTGGCGGCACGTAAATGGTACTAGTAAGTAGAACGCCCACGGTTTCAATAATACTTGCGTTTCCGATTGTAATGTGACATCAGTTGTTCCAAAATGACTTTGTTGATTGTTAATGTGTGTGCCTTCGCAAATCGGACAGCAAATTTACCACAACATGTTGGTGCCATGTCATGGCACCAAGCCAAGTTTCATTATTTTTATGCGTGTTTTGGATTTACAGGAATTAAAAAACTAAGTTTCTCAATGTTTCCAACCCAGCCACGACGCCCAGAATTTTGAATTTCATTCCCATTTCTTTCATGGAACCTAGAAATTTACCCGAGGACACACATGTGATTTTTCAACCAACTTTGGTGCACTGGAATATGTGCTTGTATTTCAAATTTGAATTATGCACACAAAGGTGACACGTTCCTCCCGTAACCACGAGCCTTCTTGAGAGAAGCTCCGATTTGCAAGAAGCTTATACCAAAATTTGTTCCTATTCGGCCAATTTTTTTACCACGGCATGGTACTACCATGACATGACACCATGCCAAGTTTCATGATTTTAAAACTAAGTTTCTCAATGTTCTTGACCGAGCCACGATGCCCAGATGTTTGAATCTTATTCTCATTTTTTGCATGGGAGTAGAAATTCACCCGAGGACACAAATGTGATTTTCAACCGACTTTGGTGCACGGGAGCACGTGCTTGTAATTCAAATTTGAATTATGCACATTAAATGACCAAAAACTAAATTAATGTGTAAATAAGGCCAAACGAAGCCGGAATAATTCCAAAATTTAACAGGGCACTCATGCAGTTCTATGTTGCCTTTGTAAATAAACTCAAGGGGGACAACGTATATCGTTTCGCACTCAAAGGTGACATTTTCCCTCTCAGAACCACGAGCCTTCTTGAGAGAAGCTTCGGTTTGCAAGAAGCTTATACCAAAATCTGTTCCTATTTGGCCATTTTTTTACCACAACATGGTAGTACCATGACATGACATCCATGCCAAGTTTCATGATTTTCAGACGTGTTTTGGATTTACAAGAATTTTAAAACCAAGTTTCTCAATGTTCTCGGCCGAGCCACGATGCCCAGATTTTTAATTTTATTCTCATTTCTTGCATGGGACCTAGAAATTCACCCGAGGACACGAATGTGATTTTTCAACCAACTTTGGTGCACGAGAGCATGTGCTTGTAGTTCAAATTTGACTTATGCACATTAAATGACCAGAAACTCAATTAATGTATAAAAACGACAAACGAACCCAGAATAATTCCAAAATTTAATATGGCACTAATGTAGTTCTATGTTGCCTTTGTTAAGAAACTCAAGGGCGGGGGGGGGGCAACGTATATCGTTTCACACTCAAAGGTGGCACGTTCCCTCTTAGAACCACGAGCTTCCAAATCGGCCCAATTTTTTACCACAACATGTTAGTGCCATGACATGACACCATGCCAAGTTTCATGATTTCCAGCCGAGTTTTGGATTTACATGAATTTAAAATCTAAGTTTCTCGATGTTCTCGACAGAGTCATGACGCCCAGATGTTTGAATTTCATTCTCATTTCTTCCATGGGACCTAGAAATTCAACCAAGGACACACATGTGATTTTTCAACCCACTTTGGTGCACCGGAGCATGTGCATGCAATTCATATTTAGATTATGCACATTAAAAGTCCGGAAACTCAATTAATGTATAAAAAGGCCAAATGAACCCGAAATAATTCCAAAATTTAATAGGGCACTCATATAGTTCTATGTTGCCTCTGTAAATAAAATTAGGGGGAGGCAGCGTATATCGTTTTGCACACAAAGGTGACACATTCCCTCTCGGAACCACGAGGCTTGTTGAGAGAATCTCCGGTTTTGCAAGAGGCTTATACCAAAACTTGTCCCAATTCAGCCAAAAAATATACGTATAAAAACAGGGTTTAGATTATCCCAAACATCTCGCTACCTAGACAAATAATGTACTACGATTTGAATTCAACATAAAATGGATACAGATATTTGAATTCGAGAGCGTATGGTACATGTAGTTCATAGTGAAATATGATTACTGCTATATGCATGTCTTTTTGTTATCAAGATAATATTTAAATTATTCTATACCTTGACAACAATCTTATTCAAATAAGGAAAATTGATTCAAATTTAGTCCATATGGTAGACGACAATATATATGTTCACATGGTGGAGTAAAATGTTCATATATGATGGAAGATCAAAATGTATGACTACATCAATTATAAACCGCAAGGTCACCTAATGATATATTCGAATTCAACATAACATGGATTCAAAAATTGGAATTCGAGATCATGGCATCTATAATCATATAAAAAGGGACATTACTCTTTCTTTGGTGGGAATTGATTTGTTTTTTGTTGTTGTTGAGGGAAGTGCGGATCGATTTGGTACTGTGCAAGGTAATCATGTTCTCCCAATTTTTTTACATTTTTCTTGTAGTTTTTTCAGTGGCATCTATAGCAATATAGTAAAAGGGGACATGACTCTCTTGTGTATTGTATGATTTTTTTACATGTTAAGTTTGTTCTGTCGAACAAGGAATCTGCACCTTGTTATCCCAAAATTTTCAAGCTCGAGTATCTTTTGTCTCACCTGCTTTGAAACTCCCGCTTCTTCAACCCGCGCCGCGCCTTGTTATCCCGAAATTTGGACGCGCGTGAGAACTCCCTCCTCATCCGAAATCGCTCCCGCAGCCCAGACACGCGAAATCCCCCTTCTACCCCTCAGCCGGAAATGAAGCTCCACGTCGCGGTGTCAAAACCGGTGGGGGTATGCTGGTAACTTAACCTACATTTCGGACAAGCGTGTACCTAAGCTTGGCTCCCCCCTCCCCCTTCGCCCCCCATTCGTACACCGAGGCCACCAAAACCCGCAAAACCCCACGCCCCTCCGTCGGCCTCCCAACCGCCGCCAAGCCGGAGGCTCTTCCCTGACTACGTCGACACCGCAACAGCTCGCCGTCCCTCATCCACCGCACCAGATGAGGATCCGTTGTCGATCTCGTCGTCCCGCCGGATCAACCACCCCGTCCTCCACCTCCAAGGAGCTGCCCCGACATTCGCCTCGTCTATCACGCCACCTCAATCCCCACAGCGCCGTCTTGACCTGCCCCACCGGAACCGCAGCACCCTCACCAATTCCTCCGATGAAGACGAGGCCAACTCGGCGCCACCAAGGTGGTTCTGCACTCACCGCTGCAATTTATTATTATTCGATCTCACGGGGCTGCCGATGCTCGATACCGAGCAGACATGGCGTCTCCATTGACGGCGCCGTCGCCGGCCACATCATCCACGGCGTCTCTCCCCCATGTTGTTGCTTCCTCGGTGGCGACTTCCATAATGGCACTAGCTGCAGCTGCTCCGGCTCTCGCTCGTGCTGCGGCTCTGTTCTTGCTATCGGTCACGCTGCTGCACTGCTCCTGCTTTCGTTCATGCTTCTACTCTGCTCTTGCTCTCGCTTGCGCTGCTGCTGCTGCTGCACAACCTCCGGCAGCTACAGGAGTTGCTGCTTTAGCACTCGCTCGTGGTGCTACTGCACGACTTGCTCTCTGCTAGTGCGTTCCTGTTGGGGAACGTTGCAGAAAATTAAAAATTTTCCTACGGTTTCACCAAGATCCATCTATGAGTTCATCTAAGCAACGAGTATTGGGAGAGAGTTTGCATCTACATACCACTTGTAGATCGCGTGCGGAAGCTTGCAAGGTGATGATGGAGTCGTACTCGAACGTGATTCAGATCACCGATGTCCAAGTGCTGAACGGACAGCACCTCCGCGTTCAACACACGTGACGGACGAGCGGCGTCTCCTCCGTCTTGATCCAGCAAGGAGGAAGGAGAGGTTGAGGAAGACAGCTCCTCCGCAAAGACGACGGCGTGGTGATGGTGGAGACGCACATCTCGACAGGCCGCCAAGCGCCATGGAGGAGGAGAGGTGTTGGGAGGGAGGGCTGCGCCTTGGAGATGGGTGCTGCAGCCCCCTCCCTCCCCCTTTATATAGGCCCCTGGGCGCCGCCCTGAGATCCAATCTCCAAGGGGGGCGGCGGCAAGGGGTGGAGTGCCCCAAGCCAAGTGGGCGCCCCACCCCTAGGGTTTCAACCCTAGGCGCAGGGGTGGGCCTAGGCGCACCAGCCCACTATGGGCTGGTTCCTCCCACTTCAGCCCATGGGGCCCTCCGGATAGGTGGCCCCACCGGTGGACCCCGGACCTTTCCGGTGGTCCCAGACATTACCGGAGACCGCAAACTTTCCCGATGGCGAAATACCACTTCCTATATATTATTCTTTACCTCCGGACCATTCCGAAACTCCTCGTGACGTCCGGGATCTCATCCGGACTCAACAACATTCGGTAGTCACATACTTGACTTCCTACTAACCCTAGCGCCACCGAACCTTAAGTGTGTAGACCCTACGGGTTCGGGAGACACGCAGACATGACCGAGACGACTCTCGGGCAATAACCAACAGCGGGTCTGATACCCATGTTGGCTCCTACATGCTCCTCGATGATTTCATCGGGTGAACCACGATGTCGAAGATTCGATCAAACCACGTATGCAATTCCTTTGTCAATCGGTACGTTATTTGCCCGAGACTCGATCGTCGGTATCCCAATACCTTGTTCAGTCTCGTTATCGCAAGTCACTTTACTCGCATCAGTAATGCATGATCCCGGCCAACACCTTGGTCACCTTGAGCTCATTATGATGATGCATTACCGAGTGGGCCCAGAGATACCTCTCCGTCATACGGAGTGACAAATCCCGCCTCGATCCGTGTCAACCCAATGATACTTTCGGAGATACCTGTAATGCACCTTTATAGTCACCCGATTCGCCAGTGACGTTTGATACACCCAAGGCACTCCTACGGTAACCGGGAGTTACACGATCTCATGGTCGAAGGAAGAGATACTTGACATTGGCAAAGCTCTAGCAAACGAACTACACGATCTTTTATGCTATGCTTAGGATTGGGTCTTGTCCATCACATCATTCTCCTAATGATGTGATCCCGTTATCAACGACATCCAATGTCCATAGTCAGGAAACCATGACTATCTGTTGATCACAACGAGCTAGTCTACTAGAGGCTCACTAGGGACATTTGTGGTCTAAGTGTTCACACGTGTATTACAATTTCCGGATAATACGCTTATAGCATGAACAAAAGACAATTATCATGAACATTGAAATATAATAATACTTTTATTATTGCCTCTAGGGCATATTTCCAACAGTCTCCCACTTGCACTAGAGTCACCAATCTAGTTACATTGTGATGAATCGAACACCCATAGAGTTCTGGTGTTGATCATGTTTTGCACGCGAGAGAGGTTTAGTCAGCGGATCTGCGACATTCAGATCCGTGTGCACTTTGCAAATCTCTATGTCTCCATCTTGAACATTTTCACGGATGGAGTTGAAACGACGCTTGATGTGCTGGTCTTCTTGTGAAACCAGGCTCCTTGGCAAGGGCAATAGCTCCAGTGTTGTCACGAAGAGTTTGATCGGCCCCGACGCATTGGGTATGACTCCTAGGTCGGTGATGAACTCCTTCACCCAAATCGCTTCATGCGCTGCCTCCGAGGCTGCCATGTACTCCTCTTCACACGTAGATCCCGCCACGACGCTCTCGCTTGCAAACCGCACCAGCTCTCGCTCCACCATTCAACATATACACGTATCCGGTTTGTGACTTGGAGTCATCCAGATCTGAGTCGAAACTAGCGTCGACGTAACCCTTCTGACGAGCTCTTCGTCTCCTCCATAAACGAAAACATGTCCTTTGTCCTTTTCGGTACTTCAGATATTCTTGACCGCTGTCCAGTGTTCCTTGCTGGGATTACTTTGGTATCTTGCAACCAAACTTACGGCCAGGTTTACATCGGTCCGTACACAAGATGGCATACATAATAGATCCTATGGCTGAAGCATAGGGATGACACTCATCTCTTCTTTATCTTTTGTCGTGGTCGGTGATCGAGCCGAGCTCAATCTCACACCTTGTAACATAGGCAAGAACCCTTCTTGGACTGATCCATTTTGAACCTCTTCAAAATCTTATCAAGGTATGTGCTTTGTGAAAGACCTATGAGGCGCCTTGATCTATCTCTATAGATCTTGATGCCTAATATATAAGCAGCTTCTCCAAGGTCCTTCATTGAAAAACACTTATTCAAGTAGGCCTTAATGCTGTCCAGAAATTTCGTATCATTTCCCATCAAGAGTATGTCATCTACATATAAGATGAGAAATGCTCTGAGCTCCCACTCACTTTCTTGTAAACGCAGGCTTCTCCATAAGTCTGCATAAACCCAAACGCTTTGATCATCTCATCAAAGCGAATGTTCCAACTCCGAGATGCTTGCACCAGTCCATAGATGGATCGCTGGAGCTTGCATACTTTGTTAGCGTTCTGAGGATCGACAAAACCTTCCGGCTGCATCATATACAGCTCTTCCTTAAGATGTCCGTTAAGGAATGCCGTTTTGACGTCCATCTGCCATATCTCATAATCATAGTATGCGGCAATTGCTAACATGATTCGGACGGACTTCAGCTTCGCCACGAGAGAGAACGTCTCGTCGTAGTCAATCCCTTGAACTTGTTGATATCCATTAGCGACAAGTCGAGCTTTATAGATGGTAACATTACCATCCGCTAAATCTTCTTCTTAAAAATCCATTTGTTTTCAATCGCTCGCGATCATTGGGCAAGTCTGTCAAAGTCCATACTTTGTTTTCATACATGGATTCTATCTCGGTTTCATGGCTTCAAGCCATTTGTTGGAATCGGGCCCGCCATCGCTTCTTCATAGTTCGAAGGTTCATTGTTGTCTAACAACATGATTTCCATGACAGGTTGCCGTACCACTCAGTGCGGAACGTGTCCTCGTGGACCTTCGAAGTTCAGTAGTAACTTGATCCGAAGTACCTTGATCATCATCATTGTTTTCCTCTTTAGTTGGTGTGGGCATCACAGGAACGGTTTCCTGCGCTGCACCACTTTCCCGTTCGAGAGGTAGTACTTCATCGAGTTCTACTTTCCTCCCACTTACTTCTTTCGAGAGAAACTCTTTTTCCAGAAAGCATCCGTTCTTGGCAACAAAGATCTTGCCTTCGGATCTTAAGTAGAAGGTATACCCGACAGTTTCCTTAGGGTATCCTATGAATACGCATTTTTCCGACTTGGGTTCAAGCTTTTCAGGTTGAAGTTTCTTGACACAAGCATCGCATCCCCAAACTTTTAGAAATGACAGCTTAGGTTTCTTTCCAAACCATAATTCATACGGTGTCGTCTCAACGGATTTAGACGGTGCCCTATTTAAAGTGAATGTAGCTGTCTCTAGAGCGTATCCCCAAAAAGATAGCGGTAAATCGGTAAGAGACATCATAGACCGCACCATCTCCAATAGAGTGCGATTACGACGTTCGGACGCACCATTTCGCTGAGGTGTTCCAGGCGGCGTGAGTTGTGAAACTATTCCACATTTTCTTAAGTGTGTACCAAATTCGTGACTTAAGTATTCTCCTCCACGATCTGATCACAGGAACTTTATCTTTCGGTCACGTTGATTCTCCACCTCATTCTGAAATTCCTTGAACTTTTCAAAGGTTTCAGACTTGTGTTTCATTAAGTAAACATACCCATATCTACTCAAGTCATCAGTGAGAGCGAGAACATAACGATATCCTCCGCGAGCCTCAATGCTCATTGGACCGCACACATCAGTATGTATGATTTCCAACAAGTTGGTTGCTCGCTCCATTGTTCCGGAGAACGGAGTCTTGGTCATTTTGCCTAAGAGGCAAGGTTCGCATGTGTCAAAGGATTCATAATCAAGAGACTCTAAAAGTCCATCAGCATGGAGCTTCTTCATGCGCTTGACACCAATGTGACCAAGGCGGCAGTGCCACAAGTATGTGGGACTATCGTTATCAACTTTACACCTTTTGGCATCCACACTATGAACATGTGTGACATTACGCTCGAGATTCATTAAGAATAAACCATTGACCATCGGAGCATGACCATAAAACATATCTCTCATATAAATCGAACAACCATTATTCTCATACTTAAATGAGTAGCCATCTCGTATTAAATGAGATCCAGATACAATGTTCATGCTCAAACATGGCACTAAATAACAATTATTAAGGTTCAAAACTAATCCCGTGGGTAAATGTAGAGGCAGCGTGCCGACGGCGATCACATCGACTCTGGAACCATTCCCGACGCGCCGTCACCTCGTCACCTCGCCCTTCGCCGTTTATTCCGCAGCTCTGCTGTGAGTTACAAATATGAGCAACGGCACCGTATCAAATACCGGAGTTACTACGAGTCTTCGGTAAGGTACACATCAATTACATGTATATCAAATATACCTTTGGTGTTGCGGCCTTCTTATCCGCTAAGTATTTGGGGCAGTTCCGCTTCGAGGACCCTTCCCTTGCAATAAAAGCACTCGGTCTCGTGCTTGGGTCCATTCTTTGACTTCTTCCCGCAACAGGCTTACGGGCGCGGCAACATCTTTGCCGTCCTTCTTGAAGTTATTCTTACCCTTGCCCTTCTTGAACTTAGTGGTCTTATTGACCATCAACACTTGATGTTCTTTCTTGATTTCAGCCTCTGCTGACTTGACATCGAGAACACTTCAGAATGGTCTTTTCCATCCCCGCATGTTGTAGTTCATCACAAAGCTCTTGTAGCTTGGTGGGAGCGATCGGAGGATTCTGTCAATGACCGCCTCATCTGGGAGGTTAATATTCAGCCGGGTCATACGGTTGTGCAACCTGCACATCTTTAAGATGTGCTCACCGACGAACTGTTCTCCTCCATCTTACAACTGTAGAACTTGTCGGAGACATCATATCTCGACCGGGCATGAGCTTGGAAAACTAGTTTCAGCTCTTGAACATCTCATATGCTCCGTGATGCTCAAAACGCTTTTGGAGCCCGGTTCTAAGTGTAGAGCATGCCGCCCGAACGAGGGAGTAATCATCAACATGAGATTGCCAGCGTTCATAACGTCTTGGTTCTCTGGGACGGGAGCGTCACCTAGCGGTTCGTCTAGGACATATTATTTCCTGGCAGCTATGAGGATGATCCTCAGGTTCCGGACCCAGTCCGTATAGTTGCTGCCATCATCTTTCAGCTTGGTTTTCTCTAGGAACGCGTTGAAGTTCATGTTGACATTAGCGTTGGCCATTGATCTACAAGACATATTTGCAAAGGTTTTAGACTAAGTCCATGATAATAAAGTTCTAATCAAAATTATGAACTCCCACTTAGATTAGACATCCCTCTAGTCATCTAAGTGTTACACGATCCGAGTCGACTAGCCCGTGTCCGATCATCACGTGAGACGGACTAGTCATCGTCGATGAACATCTTCATGTTGATCGTATCTTCCATACGACTCGTGTTCGACCTTTCGGTCTCCGTGTTCCGAGGCCATGTCTGCACATGCTAGGCTCGTCAAGTTAACCCTAAGTGTTTTCGCTGTGTAAAACTGTCTTACACCCGTTGTATGTGAACGTAAGAATCCATCACACCCGATCATCACGTGGTGCTTAGAAGCGACGAACTGTAGCAACGGTGCACGCTTAGGGAGAACACTTCTTGAAATTTTGTAAGGATCATCTTATTTACTACCGTCGTCCTAAGTAAACAAGATGCATAAACATAATAAACATCACATGCAATTATATAGTTGTGACATGATATGGCCAATATCATAAAGCTCCATTGATCTCCATCTTCGGGGCTCCATGATCATCTTGTCACCGGCTTGACACCATGATCTCCATCATCATGATCTCCATCATCGTGTCTTCATGAAGTTGTCACGCCAACGACTACTTCTACTTCTATGACTAACGCGTTTAGCAATGAAGTAAAGTAGTTTACATGGCGTTCTTCAATGACACGCAGGTCATACAAAAAATAAAGACAACTCCTATGGCTCCTGCCGGTTGTCATACTCATCGACATGCAAGTCGTGAATCCTATTACAAGAACATGATATCATACATCACAATTCATCATTCATCACAACTTTTGGCCATATCACATCACATGATCAATCGCTGCAAAAACAAGTTAGACGTCCTCTAATTGTTGTTGCATCTTTTACGTGGCTGCGATTGGGTTCTAGCAAAACGTTTTCTTACCTACGAATCACCACAACGTGATTTTGTCAACTTCTATTTACCCTTCATAAGGGCCTTGTTCATCGAATCCGCTCCAACTAAAGTGGGAGAGACAGACACCCGCCAGCCACCTTATGCAACTAGTGCATGTCAGTCGGTGGAACCGGTCTCACGTAAGCGTCACGTAAGGTTGGTCGGGCCGCTTCATCCCACAATACCGTTGAGCAAGAAAAGACTAGTAGAGGCAAGTAAGATGACAAGATCCACGCCCACAACAAATTGTGTTCTACTCGTGCATTAGAGAACTACGCATAGACCTAGCTCATGATGCCACTGTTGGGGAACATTGCAGAAAATTAAAAATTTTCCTACGGTTTCACCAAGATCCATCTATGAGTTCATCTAAGCAACAAGTATTGGGAGAGAGTTTGCATCTACATACCACTTGTAGATCGCGTGTGGAAGCTTGCAAGGTGATAATGGAGTCGTACTCGAACGTGATTCAGATCACCGATGTCCAAGTGCTGAACGGACATCACCTCCGCGTTCAACACACGTATGGCACGGGTGACGTCCCCTCCGTCTTGATCCAGCAAGGAGGAAGGAGAGGTTGAGGAAGACAGCTCCACCGGCAGCACGACGGCGTGGTGATGGTGGAGAGGCAGTACTCAAGCGTGGTTTCGCCGAGCGCTTGCGGAGGAGGAGAGGTGTTGGGAGGGAGGGCTGCGCCTTGGAGATGGGTACAGCAGCCCCTCCCTCCCCCTTTATATAGGCCCCACAGGCGCGCCCCCTGAGATCCAATCTCCAAGGGGCGGCGGCCAAGGGGTGGAGTGCCCCCAAGCCAGTGGGCGCCCCCCCCTAGGGTTTCAACCCTAGGCGCGGGGGTGGGCCTGAGGGCGCACCAGCCCACTATGGGCTGGTTCCTCCCACTTCAGCCCATGGGGCCCTCCGGATAGGTGGCCCCACCCGATGGACCCTCGACCCTTCCGGTGGTCCCCAGACATTACACGAGACCCCAAAACTTTCCCGATGGCGAAATACCACTTCCTATATATTATTCTTTACCTCTGGACCATTCCGAAACTCCTCGTGGCGTCCGGATCTCATCCGGACTCGAAAAACATTCGGTAGTCACATACTTGACTTCCTACTAACCCTAAGCGTCCACCGAACCTTAAGTGTGTAGACCCTACGGGTTCGGAGACACGCAGACATGACCGAGGCGACTCTCGGGCAATAACCAACAGCGGGTCTGGATACCCATGTTGGCTCCCACATGCTCCTCGATGATTTCATCGGGTGAACCACGATGTCGAAGATTGATCAAACCACATATGCAATTCCCTTTGTCAATCGGTGCGTTACTTGCCCGAGACTCGATCGTCGGTATCCCAATACCTTGTTCGGTCTCGTTACGCAAGTCACTTTACTCGCACCGTAATGCATGATCCCGTGGCCAACACCTTGGTCACCTTGAGCTCATTATGATGATGCATTACCGAGTGGGCCCAGAGATACCTCTCCGTCATACGGAGTGACAAATCGATCTCGATCCGTGTCAACCCAACAGATACTTTCGAGATACCGTAATGCACCTTTATAGTGACCCGATTCGTTGTGACGTTTGATACACCCAAGGCACTCCTACGGTAACCGGAGTTACACGATCTCATGGTTGAAGGAAGAGATACTTGACATTGGCAAAGCTCTAGCAAGCGAACTACACGATCTTTTATGCTATGCTTAGGATTGGGTCTTGTCCATCACATCATTCTCCTAATGATGTGATCCCGTTATCAACGACATCCAATGTCCACGATCGTCAGAAACCATGACTATCTGTTGATCTGTGAGCTAGTCTACTAGAGGCTCACTAGGGACATTTGTGGTCTAAGTGTTCACACGTGTATTACGATTTCCGGATAATACAGTTATAGCATGAACAAAAGACAATTATCATGAACATTGAAATATAATAATACTTTTATTATTGCCTCTAGGGCATATTTCCAATAGTTCCCTGCTTGACCGTCTGCTGATTTAGATCACTGCTTCTCCACTACTAGTGCTCGAATGCCCTAAACATCTATTGCAATGCTCTGTTACTAGTTCAATCAGTTTCGACAGTAAAATTCAGTTTCGACTGTGAAGTTCATTTTCTTCAGTTAAGTTCAGAGTGAACAGTACTTACAGCATCTGTCGGAGCGGCCGTGGCGCGGATGATGCGTTTTACATCTAACACTTTTTGGTGATGTATTTTACATCATCTATTGCAGATGATATTAGGGTCCCACTTCAGATTAAAGTTGTCTGTCTTGTCATGCTTCAGCCTCGTCGCCGTACACCTTAGCGGAGCTACTCCAACGATGGAACCGTCCATCACAGTGGAGCAGTACCCTCGGCGCCGTTTCCAGAGGCCTCGGATCTTCTTCCCCGCCTCCGACAGTCACACCAGCATCATCACCATCCTCCACGTCCAACCCAATGATGCTGAGGTCCACAAGACTATGCCAAAGAGGTTGTACACTCGTCGCATCACTTTGTTTCTCCATTCCTCTATTCTTCCAATTCATGTGAGCCAAACACCCAGGTTGACTAAAATCCTATGTTTCCAAATGCTCTGTTTTGCATGTGCATTCCTATCCTATTCCTGTGTTTTTCCTGTCCCTGCGTTTATAGAATCCTCCAATTCTAAGGAGCCCTTACGGATTTACTTCATTTTCAGATTGGCGTCAAAGAAAACTCTGTGTGTTATGTCCTGCTCCTGTCGTGTCTTCATCCACCCCACCTGAGGTGCACCATCGACAGAAGCGTTCACTGCAGCAGAGATCCCCCCTGCAGACTTTCTTTCGCCACCTCAGATCATCTTCCCCGTTGCCGGCAGCCACGCCAACTGCATTACCATCATCGACTGAGCAGATGAACCTGAGATCTAGACAGTTCCGGAAGAGAGGTCGTAGTCTTTCGTGTTTGCTTACGTTATACATCGGTTATTATTACCTGCTACTTTATCGTTCAATCTTGAGTTTTGAATTGCCCATGGGTCTCATATCGAGCCAGCAACAAATAGTATCTGTCTACTATCTGGTTCATCTGGGGTCTTCTATGTGGTTCAAGTTGGGTGGGCAACAAACAATAGATGATCCATTGTCTATCTTTTTAAACTGAAGCTATAATCTACCTACTATCATTAGTTTTGGATCCATCCACTCGTTTGCTACCATCAGTCTTGATTTTTGCATGCACCCCTTAGGCCTTACAAAATCTAACTATTTTTTATGCATGTCAAATATTGTACACAATCGTCTTGAACATGTATAGAAAAAGAGAAGACCGTTATGCGTCTTGAATATAATGTCATGCAGACGCTGCTCCATGGTGGGCGAAGTGCCCCCCTCCTGCATTTCCAGATTGTATTCCATAGGAAGATAACTGTTCGGATGGAGATTCAGAAGGAGCCGACCATGCCTGTTTACCACCTGAGGTGTTTGCTCTAACCTGGCATGCTGATGTTGGTCATATCATGCATATGGCCTTGCATTGCTTACATTATACATCTTATATGTCATCATCTTAGTTTAGATTTGCTTTGTGTGAATGCCACCTGTTTGGTTTCTATATCATACTCCCACCATTCCTAAATATTTGTCTTTTTAGAGATTTCAACAAGTGACTACATACGGAACAAAATTGAATCTACACTCTAAAATATGTCTATATACATCCGTATGTGGTAGTCCATTTGAAATCTCTAAAAAGACAAATATTTATAACGGAGGGAGTATATGGGAATTATGCAATGCCATCTTCTTTAGCCAGGCATCATATACGTGAATCATGCAATGCCATCCTGTTTAGCAAGTCATCGTATATGTGAATTGTATCGTGCCATATTTTTTTCCATAATGTATTCCATTTGTCAACAATGTTTATACATTCATCTACTCTTCTTGTGCATCAGCCATTTGAGTCGGTCATGGGAAAATATGGAGTGAAAACAAGGTCTTCGAGCGATCGATGCTACTGTCGATCTGATTTCTTCTTTGATTCTGAATAGCTCCTTAGAGGAGGATTCAGAGAGAGATGACCGGTCGTATTCCCTCCCCCCCGAGGTGCATGCTCTAACTTGGCTGAGTTATATTGCCCATATCATGCATATGGTGTCTTGCATTGCCATACCATCTGCTTAGATTAGACACGCTTTGTGTGAATGCCTCCTGTTTGCTTTCTATATCAGATATGTGAATTATGCAATGCCATGTTTTTCAGCCAGTTATCATATATGTGAATTATGCACCGCCGTGGAGCCAGGCATCATATATGTGAATTATCTCATGCCATCTTTTTTTTCATTACGTATTCCATTTGTCGACAATCTGTGTATATTGAACTACTCTTCATGTGTATCAGCCATTTGAGCCGGTTATGGAAAAATCTGGAGTGAAAACAAGGTCTTCAGAGCAGGCAATGGTACCTGTCGTGGTTCTAAGCCTAACAGTAGAATAGGGGGGTAGGTATGGAGAGGCAAGATCCTAGCTATGGAGTAGTTGTATACGCAAGGGATTTACGAGTTCAGCCCTTCTCGGAGAAGTAACAGCCCTCGTCTCGGAGCCCGGAGGCGGTCGATGGATTATATCGTATGAGTTCTGAGGTGCGAACCCTTTACACCGAGGAGGGTGGCTTATATAGAGTCTCGCTGACCCTCCGCCCTCGATTATGTAGGGTTTAAAGTACATAAAGGCCTGGCGTTACTGGTAACGCCCTACATAAAGTGCTATCATGGCCATAAAGACTACTTAATAACAGACCGTTTGGGTGCAGAGTGACCCTAGATCTCCTGGTGGTCGAGTGAGTGGCTTCATGGTCGAGTGTCTTCGAGTCTGTCGAGTGGATTCCTTCCAGGTCGACTGAAAGGCAGTTTCTTATAAAGATGTCCTTGGGGAGGGTACCTTGGACAGGTCCATGACCCTACCCTAGGTACATGGCTTCATCATTAGCCCCCAAATGGATCGAGGTTTGAGTGAGGAAGGAGTTGAGAATTCTTCCGACCTGTTTTTCGTGCTATGAGTGTGTCTTGTTCCGGATCAATGACTCTTAGTGATGGCATCAACTTCTTTTTCAGTCGGCTTGATCCATTCTTTGTATCTGTCAAGTGACTTTTATGAGCTTGGAGATTTCCGAGCGACGGACCGGAGGAAATCTGCCGTCTGACAAGTTGCTCTACTGTTCGCGGATTTAAAGGGATACAAATTTCAGGAAGCACGCGAAGCGGAGGGGGCCGTGGTACTCGGATGGGATAAGGCAGGGATGCCTCGATCGTTGCGCCACCTTTTTCGCCATGTATCGCGCGCGCGACTGTTGCGGGATTTGACAGGATCGTCCGGGCCTACCAGTCAGCCGAACGGGGTTTTTTTGAACAGTGCGCCCTCATTTTCCCCTTCTTCCTCAGATTCACTTGCTGCGTTCGCCACCATCCCAACGCTGTTGCTCTGTGTCTGCTTCGTCGGCAACGATGGTGAAGGAGAAGACGGCAGCTTTGGAGCGGGCGAAGAAGGCGATGGCGAAGGCGAAGGGGAGGGCGACCAGTCGGGGTGGATCCTCGTCGCGGGCCGGTCTGCCGCAAGGCTGGATCCAAGGAGACTGGATCCGCTCGACCATCAGCCAGAGGGACCTCGACGACCTGGCCAATGAAGGACTGATCCCTCATGGATCAGCGAGGCTTCCGGGGAAGGAGTGGCAGCCGCAGCCTCAGGAGGGTGAGTGCGTCCTCTTAGCCACCCACGTTGACCGCAGGTTTTCTCTACTGCCGAATCCTTTCTTTCTGGGATTTCTGAACTTCTTTGGAGCACAACTCCACCACTTCACACCCAACTCTATCGCCTATCTCGCTGCTTTCGTGTCCTTGTGTGAGAACTTCTTGGGTTGTCGGCCGCATTGGGGCCTTTTCAAACACATTTTCACCTGTCGCTCTCAGACGGTGAAAAAGGCTAGTCCGAGTGACGAGAAAACCCAAGTAATCCAGATGTGTGGGGGTCTTGGGGTTTAGATGAGGAGTAAAAGTGCTTTTCCAGCCATGATCCTTCCCGAGTCAGTCCGAGGGAGGCAGTCGACCTGGTTCTACTGCCAAGACCAGCCGACGCCAGGGCAGTGGACTGGACTCCCTCCTTTCTCCATGGACCGAGTGAACAAGCCGTCCTCTCTGAAGGTGGTCCCAGAGGAGAAGGCTCAGGTTAAGGTGTTGGTAGAGCGTGTAGTCCAGCTCATCCGCGACGGGGTGACTGGCATGGATCTTTTGGAGGTTTTCCTTCGACAGCGCATTCAGCCACTTCAATATCGAGGCCATACGATGTGGATGTACTCTGGTACCGAAGACACCACTCGGGTCCACTCGGAGGAGGTCGACGACGCCACTCTGGAGAGGTGGATGACTGCCATCATAGGGAATAAAGATAACCCTCATGGAGCCAGGAGGATCCCGCCACTCGACCAGTCATACAAACCGTATCTCCGATTGTGACCCTGTTTCCTTCATTCTGTTTTGCTACCATTCGGTCGACTGACTTTTGTCTTGTTTGTTGTCCTCCAGATCACTACAGAGATGTATTCGATGCCCAACGGGGTGCAAGAACAGACCGAAGAGGAGGAAGGGAGCGGGGGTGAAAGTCAGGAGGAGTGGGAATCCGATGGCGAGGAGGGTGAAGAAGATGCCGGCTCTGATGAGGAAGAGGAGGAGGAAGTCGAGCCTCCTCGTACTGAAAGACGATCCAAGATCGTCCATGACCCTGCAGTCGAGCGCGGCAAGTCGGCCGTGCCTATTGGGCAGTTGACCAAACGTCCTCAGACAACCTCTCCGGCGCCGACTGAGAAAGCGCCAAAGCAACCCCGTGCGGCATCATCAAAACCGATGAAGGCCCTGCCAAAGATGAGGATGGTGATTCCCACTATTTCCGGGTAAAGGCATAACTTGTGTTTTCTTGTTTAACATGGATACCCTCTTGGTCGACTCGTTCGCTGACCAACTGATTTCTCAAATCACAGTGCTGCTACTTCTGAGACCTCAATCAGACATGGAGATCAAGAAATGGAGGATGCTGTCACTTCCAACCCTGGTATGATCTCTGTAGCTTCGCTTTCGGTCGATAAGATCTTCAGTTTTAACTTTGAATCTTTTCTGTAGCTCCACCTAATATCATCATTGATCTTCCCGATGATGACGATGAGGAGCCGCTGAGGCAGAGGAGGAACAGGAAGACGTCTGCTGGCAAGACTGCTCAGGTTGTATCAGCACCTAAGACGCTGGTTTCGGAGGGGGACAACATCACTCGGACTACCGTGTCCTTTGCCGTGCCGCTGACGAGTGCTCGCCCTTCGTCGTCGAGTGCTGATCCACCTTCCCTTTTCTCCACCCACCACGTCCCAGAGGACCAAGCAGGTGCTGCTAAAGAAGCAATACGCTAGGCGGGGGTCATGATGGAGCAGGTGAAGACGATCCGAGACGCCAGTCAAGTGGCATATGATGCAAGTTCAGCCCTTCAGAGCAATGTCCAAGTTAGTTGATCACCGCCTGTTCTGTTAGGATATGGTACCTGAAAACTTTCCTTTCTGAAGATCTTAGTATCTATACACCCATTGGGTGTGTCGATTGAATATCCGGATTGGTGGGGGCACGCTGAGTGCACCCACTAGGTGTAGTCCCCGAGACTATGGTGGACTGCTGGCAGTCGACTATAGTCTTTATATCTTGAACTTTTCCTCTTTACTCTCTCCACTCGATCTGGTCGAATGGAATCATGGTACCAGTGGGGGCACGCTTAGTGCACCCACTGGGTGTACTCCCCGAGAACGTGGTCGACTGCTGGCAATTGACTCTGGTCTAAAGAACATTTTTTTTGAAAGTGTGGCTAACTGCTGGTAGTTAACCTTTTTGTCTCTTTTGGTCGACTGATCGACCCAAGCTGATAGAACCAATGGGGGCACGCTGATTGCACCCACTGGGTGTAGTCCCCGAGACTACAGTTGAATATTTTGATTCGGTTGTAGTCTTAGAAATGCTACGATTTTTCTCTTAGTCACTCGGAAGTGACCTATCTTTGATGTCTGTCGATTGATCTTTCGCAGAAATCTTGCGAGCTTGTGGCTCATTATACTGAGTTGGAGAACAAGCATATCCAGCTCGAACTTGATCTGAAGCTTGTCCAGGAGAACTTCACGAAGGCGAAGGAGGAGGCAAAAGGTATGTTTGGTGAGAACCTCGATGACTCGCCGAGGCGCAGAAAACGGCTTCGGACAAGATGAAACTCGCAGAAGACAAGCTAGCTTCAATCAGCAAACTTGAAGAGGAGAATACCAATCTGAAAGCTACTCTCGACGCGGCCAACAAGGAGGTCAGTCGACTAAAGAAAGACAAGATAGCCCTGAGCGGGAAGGCTAGCGAACTGGCGGGAAAGAACAATGATCTAGAGGTTTATCTGGGAGGGCTCGCCAAGAAGTTATTCCTCATGCTTGAAGGTAATCCCTTATATCCGACTGGCTTGTAATTATGGACTTACCACAAAACTGCTGGCTTATCTTTGGGTTGTGTCCACAGAGTTCTGCCAAAACTTTGAGGAAGAGACTGGTCGACTGGAGACAAGCCTTGATCCCATCAACTCTCCTGTGAAGGATGAAGCCGCCATGAACGTGCTCCGACTGGAGTCTCGTGTTGCTGCTGTGGTCGACTATCTTGCTAGAGAGAAGGTTGCAACGTCGCGCATCGAAACAACACTCTGGCCGGAGGAAACACTTCAGAATGACCTCGAGTCTCTGATGACTCGACTGAATGAAATTCCAAGTCGAGTGCAAGAATGGAAGAAGTCTTCTGCCAGGTGTGGTGCTGATATTGCTCTGTCTCTGGTCCGTGTTCACTGCAAGGACGCGTGAGAGGACAAGCTGGCGTCTCTCAAGGTGGCCAATACCAAGAAGCATGACTTCCAATCTTTTATGAAGACCTTCATTGCTACTGCCACTCGGATTGCAGATGGAATCGACCTGGACGAGTTTGTCGCGCCTTCCAGTCCTCCACAGGAGGAGTAAAAAACTTCTATGCTTGATGTCTTAAATTTGCCTTGGAATGCCGAGTGGTTTTTGTAACCGGTAAACTTTAACAGGCTTGGTGCCTGAGCACTTCTGGATCCATAGGATGCTATCTGAACTTGGGTTTGCCATTGAATATGTTTGCATTTGTCTTCAAACAAACATTGTTCTTCGCTCGGAATATATGCCAGTGCTTGTGATGCACTCTTGCAGGTAGGAATGAAGCACAGATTGCAGTCGACTTGCGTCCTTGCGGATCGGGATGGAACGCACATTGTATTTGTGGTGGAGCTCTGAAGGGGAAGGTAGCAGTCGACTTGCACCCCGTCGTCCTTGCAGAGCGGAATGAATCTCATACTTAGGCTAGCACTGGGCTGCAGCTAAGACCCCGAGTGGGAGGTTTGCTCTCCACTCGGTAGGATTTTCAAAAACTTAGGCGAGCACTGGGCTACAGCTAAGCCCCCGAGTGAGAGGTTTGCTCTCCACTCGGTAGGATTTTCAAAAACATAGGAGAGCACTGGGCTGCAGCTAAGCCCCCGAGTGAGAGGTTTGCTCTCCACTCTGTAGGATTTTCAAAAACTTAGGCGAGCACTGGGCTGCAGCTAAGCCCCCGAGTGGGAGGTTTGCTCTCCACTCGGTAGGATTTTCAAAAACTTAGGCGAGCACTGGGTTGCAGCTAAGCCCCCGAGTGGGAGGTTTTCTCTCCACTCGGTAGGATTTTTTGTGACGTACCTCCGAAGGAGAAGGTAACAGTCGACCTGCACCTCGTCCTTCTTGCGGAGCGCACATTGTATTTGTGGCGTAGCTCAGAAGGAGAAGGTAGTAGTCGACCTGCACCTCGTCCTCCTTGCGGAGCACATATTGTATTTGTGGCGTAGCTCGGAAGGAGAAGGTAGCAGTCGACCTGCACCTCGTCCTCCTTGCGGAGCGCACATTGTATTTGTGGCGTAGCTCGGAAGGAGAAGGTAGCAGTCGACCTGCACCTCGTCCTCCTTGCGGAGCACACATTGTATTTGTGGCGTAGCTCGGAAGGAGAAGGTAGCAGTCGACCTGCACCTCGTCCTCCTTGCGGAGCGCACATTGTATTTGTACTTAGGCGAGCACTTGGCTGCAGCTAAGACCTTTAGTGGGAGGCTGGCTCACCACTCGGAAGGATTTTGTTAAACTTAGGCGAGTACTTGGATTGCAGCTAAGCCTCCGAGTGGGAGGCTGGCTCACCTCTCGGTAGGATTTTGTTAAACTTAGGCGAGTACTTGCACTGCAGCTAAGCCTCCGAGTGGGAGGCTGGCTCACCACTCGGTAGGATTTGAAAGTACTTAGGCGAAACCGATTCGCAGCTAAGCCCCCGAGTGGGAGACTGGCTCACCACTCGGCAAGGATTTTTTTTACAAACTTAGGCGAAACGGATTCGCAGCTAAGCCACCCACTGGGGGACTGCTCATGTAAGCAAAAGTAACAACAACTACTGGGAAAATTGTTACACTCTTGTCTTTGATAAATAAACTACAGAAGTACTTTTATTACATCTCACCCGAGTGAATACTTAAGTATAAAAGGGGCAGAGCAGTTCCGCGTTCCAAGCTCTGGGCTCGTCAATCTGGTGACCGACATTGTAAAGGCGGTACGCCCCGTTGTGGAAAATTTGGTGACGATGAAGGGACCTTCCCAAGTAGGAGCAAGCTTGTGTGGCTTCTGCTGATCACTCGGAGAACCAAATCTCCTTCTTGGAAGGCTCGACTCTTCACGTTTTTGGCATGGAAGCGATGTAAGTCCTGCTGATAAATGGTCGATCGGATCATGGCCATCTGTCTTTCTTCTTCTAGAAGGTCGACTACGTCCTGTCAGGCTTGCTCTACTTCATCTTCAGTGTAGAGTTCGACTCGGGGTGCGTTGTGAAGCAGGTCACTCGGCAAGACTGCTTCAGCTCCGTAAACCAAGAAGAACGGAGTTCTCCCAGTCGACCGATTAGGTGTGGTACTTAATCCCCAAAGTACTGACGGAAGTTCGTCGACCCATGCACCAGCCGCGTGCTTGAGATCGCGCATCAGTCGGGGTTTCAGCCTTTTGAGAATTAAACCATTTGCTCGTTCTGCTTGTCCATTCGACTGGGGGTGAGCGACTGAAGCATAGTCGACTCGTGTGCCCTGAGATGTGTAGAAGGCTCTAAATTCCTCGTAATCAAAGTTTGACCCGTTATCAGTGATGATGCTATGTGGAACTCCATATCTGAATATCAACTCCCTGATGAAGCTGACAACAGTGCCGGCATCAAGATTCTTGATGGGTTTAGCTTCAATCCACTTAGTGAACTTGTCGACTGCCACCAGCACATGGGTGAAACTGCTTCTGCCTGTTCTCAGTGGTCCAACCATATCCAATCCCCATACAGCGAAAGGCCAAACGAGTGGAATGGTCTTCAAGGCTGAGGCGGGCTTGTGTGACATACTGGAGTAAAATTGGCATCCTTCACACTTGTCGACTATCTCCTTTGCCATTTTATTTGCTCTTGGACAGTAAAATCCCGCTCTGTATGCTTTAGCCACAATGGTCCGAGAGGACGCATGATGGCCACAGGTCCCCGAGTGGATATCGTCAAGGATTATCCGACCTTCTTCTGGCGTTATACATTTCTGACCGACTCCAGTCGCGCTTTCTTTGTACAACTGTCCCTTTATCACGGTAAAGGCTTTGGATCGGCGGACGATCTGTTGAGCCTCTTCTTCGTCCTCTGGGAGCTCTTTCCTTAAGATATATGCGATGTACGGCACTGTCCAATTGGGAGTGATGACCAATGCTTCCATGATCAGGTCGACCACCGCTGGAACTTCAACTTCAGTCGGATCTGTGACACTTTTTGGCTGCAGAGCTTCTTCGATAAAAGGATCTTCCTGAACTGATGGAGTATGGATATGCTCCAAGAACACATTACTGGGAATGGCTTCTCTCTTGGTACCTATCTTTGCCAAATCATCAGCCGCTTGATTCTTCAGTCGGGGTATATGATGGAGCTCTAACCCTTCAAATTTCTTCTCAAGCTTTCTTCTTGCATTGCAAGAACCAACATGGTTTGGGCTTCGACGTCCCACTCCTTCATCACCGATTGACCACCAAATCTGAGTCGCCATAAACCATAAGGCGGCCAGACGCCGAGTGAAATGGCCATGCATAACCCATACAAAAGTGCTTTGTATTCTGCTTCATTGTTGGAGGAATCAAAGTGGATCTGGAGCACATATCTGAGCTTATCTCCTCGGGGGGAAACCAATACTACCCCAGCACCGGAACCATTCAACATCTTAGAACCGTCAAAGAACATGGTCCAGTGCTCTGAGTGAACTTGAGTCGGTAGTTGCTGTTCAATCCACTCGGCGATGAAATCTGCTACTGCTTGGGACTTAATGGCTTTCTTTGCTTCAAACTTGATATCAAGGGGAAGGAGTTCAATCGCCCATTTTGCCACTCGACCAGTTGCATCTCTGTTTGTGCAAAATCTCTAACAATGGGGCGTCTCTGACGACTGTAATGGAATGATCAGAGAAATAATGAGCAACCTTCTTCGCGGTCATGTAAATCCCATATACAAGCTTCTGATAATGAGGGTATCTTTGCTTCGATGGGGTCAACACTTCGGAAAGATAATATACTGGGCGCTGAACTTTGAAGGCTTTCCCTTCTTCTTCCCGCTCGACCGTAAATCTTGATCGACGACTTGTCCTGTGGCTGCAATGTATAGCAACAAAGACTCTTTGCTGATTGGAGCCGCAAGCACCGGTGGGTGGAGAGCGAGCTTTTAGCTCGCAAACGCTGCATCGACTTCGAGTCCACTCGAACTTGTCGACTTCTTCATCAGTCGGTAAAGAGGCAATGCCTTTTCACCGAGGCGAGAGATGAATCGACTTAATGCGGCCAAGCATCCAGTAAGTTTCTGGACATCATGCACACGTACGGGGCGTTTCATTCGGAGTATAGTGCCAACTTTTTCTGGGTTGGCGTTGATTCCTCGTTCGGAAATGAGAAAACCGAGTAACTTTCCACCAGGAACTCCGAATGTGCACTTTGATGGATTAAGCTTGATATCATACCTCCTGAGATTAGCATATGTTTCAGCGAGGTTAGTCAACAGGTCGGAACCCTTCCGTGATTTGACCACAATATCATCCATGTATGCTTCCACGTTCTGACTGATTTGAGTGAGTAAACACTTCTGAATCATCCTCATGAACGTGGCTCCATATAGACGGATCTGATGGTAACCGGAATAAGCGTCTAAAAAGACAAGCGCTCACATCCTGTTGTTGAGTCGACTATCTGGTCGATGCGGGGGAGAGGAAAATGATCTTTCGGGCAGGCCCGATTGATATGTTTGAAATCAATGCACATGCAAAGTGACTTGTCCTTCTCGGGGACAATGACAACATTGGCGAGCCACTCGGAGTAGTAAATTTCTCTGATAAACTCTACTGCCAGGAGCCGAGCCACCTCCTCGCCAATGGCCTTTCTCTTCTGCACGGTGGACCATCGAAGATGTTCTTTGACAGGTTTCACTTTTGAGTCGACTCGTAGATGATGCTCAGCCAGCCCCCTAGGAACACCCGGCATGTCAGCAGGCTTCCATGCGAAGATGTCCCAGTTCTCACAGAGGAACTGGATGAGCGCTTCTTCCTATTTAGAGTCGAGTGTTGTGGAGATATGAGTCGGAGCAGCACTGGGGACGGTCGGCTGAATGTGAACGGGCTTCGTCTCACCGCACGATCGAACGACTACTGTGGCGGGCTTCTTGGCCCGCAATAAATCACTCGGATCTGCATTTTTCTAGTATTCGTGCAGCTCCACCACTGTTATCTGAGCATCGGCAATCTTCGAGCCTTTCTGAAAGCACTCTTCTGCCTTTTTCCGATTGCCAGTGATGGTGATCACACCCTTCAGACCAGGCATCTTCAATTTGAGGTAGCCGTAACATGGCCGAGCCATGAATCGTGCATAAGCTGGCCTGCCTAAAATAGCATGATAAGCACTCTGGAAATCCACAACTTCAAATGTTAACTTTTCTTTGCGGAAATTCTTTGAATCGTCGAAAACCACATAAAGGGCAATTTGGCCGTGTGACTCAGCCTTCTTCCCAGGAATGACTCCATGGAAACTCATGTTGCTGGAACTGAGTCTGGACATCGGAATGCCCATTCCCTTCAGCGTCTCCGCATACAATATATTCAGGCCGCTGCCACCATCCATCAGAACCTTAGTCAGTCGAGTGCCTTTGACGACTGGGTCGACCACCAAAGCTTGCCTCCCAAGGGTGGCTATGTGTGTCGGATGATCAGACTTGTCGAACGTGATGGTGGTCTGGGACCATTTCAGATAACTAGGTGTCACCGGAGCAACCATATTCACCTCACGGTTGATAACTTTCAATCGACTTTCGCTCTCGACATCAGCAAAAATCATCAGGGTGGAGTTGACATGGGGGTATCCACCATCACTGTCCTCTTTGTCCTCAACCTTGTCCGACTCTTTCTCCTTATCCTTGGGCTGTTTCCCCTGAAACTGCTGGATTAAGAGTCGGCACTGGCGAGTGGTATGTTTCGGGTAAATGAAGTCACCCTCCTCGTATTTCTTCATGTGGATGTGGCATGGCAAATCCATCACATCGTTTCCTTCCTTGTCCTTCACCTTCTTGGGGTTCCAAGATCCTTTGGGCTTCCCTTTAAACTTTCCCTGAGTCACGGCCAAGGCTTCTCCAGGAGCAGCTGGCTCGGCTTTCCGCTTCTGCTTCCAACTGGAGTTCCCTCATCCGGTTTCATGAGCAGTCGGCTTGTACTTGCCACTCTGGAGCCGATCCTCTTCTTCACCATTGGCATATTTGGTGGCAATCTCCATCATTCGACTCAAAGTCATGTCTTCGGTCCAACCGAACTTCAAACTTAACTCCCTGTTCTTAACGCCTTCCTTGAAGGCACAGACTGCTTGGTGATCAGATACATTCTCCACTGTGTGATGCAATGTGATCCACCTCTGGATGTAATCCCTCAGGGTCTCATTCGACTTTTGCACGCAAACCTGCAGCTCTGTCAAACCCGCTGGTCGCTTGCAAGTTCCTTCAAATGTCCTGACAAACACTCGGGCCAGATCTTCCCAAGTGTAAATGCTGCTTGGTGCCAACTGATTCAGCCATGCTCAGGCTGAGCCCTCCAACATAAGAGGTAGGTGTTTCATGGCCACCTCATCATTGCCGCCGCCAATCTGAACAGCCTCTCGGTAGTCCTCAAGCCAAGTATCGGGCTTGGACTCACCAGTGAACTTACTAACTCCAGTCGCCAACTAGAAGTTGGGAGGAATCACCGCGGCCCTCATGGCTCTGCTAAAACACTCTGGCCCTGAAACATGAACTCTGCTGCTGGTGAGCACATCTCTATCATTACCTTCTCGGTGAGCTCTGTTCCGGTCGACCAAACCCTGAACGATAATGGATCTCGCATCAAAGCCTGGTTCTCTGGGGTCGACTGGAACCCTTCGTCCAACACTGTGATGGCGCCTGTCATCTTGCTGTCGAGGGGCGTACGACCCACCCTTGGGGGAGGAGTGGGCACCCGACGCCGATCATCGTTATCGAATCGGTAATCATACTGATCACGTCGACCTCCACGTCCCTCACGCCGCGGGGGCGATCTTGGGCTATGGGCCAACTGGACTGTATTCGCAGCGACGGATCGGCTGTGAATCCTATTACGCGACTGCGATACAACTGAATTTTGATCTCCTGCTACCCGGAGTAAATCTCTAATCTGCATCAAGCCTCTGCCAGCCTCTGACTGAGAGGGCTGAATCAACTCTGCTATATGGGCTGCAACTGCTAGATTCTAAATCGAAGTTCGATATACCTGAGTCGGTGGTGGAAAGAGTTGACGTCGACTGGAGTCTGGAACTCGTTGCCGCGCGCGCTCGTCGAGTGCTTGCTGGAGGTTCTCCAGTCGAGTGCGCTCAGCCAAGTTGACCAAACGCGCATCCTCCAAGGCACGAGCCTTAGGGGTTTCTCCTACGATAGGAGTATCCAAAGCACCCATGTTCCAGCGGCGAAGATCTTCCCTTTGCAGCAAAGTGAGTGGCTCGGGTTGATACTCCTCGTGGACCTGCGCTGGGTCACCTCCACCGTCCCCTCCGTTGGTGCAGGGGAAGCCGGGAGGACTACGCGGTCCATTGACCATCAGGACCTCCGCCGCTGGATCACTATTGTCGCACTCGGATGCAGTCTCTACGGAGCCAGTCGACAGATCGAACAGGCCGTAGAGAGATTCGTCGGGCTTGATCGCCACGACTTGGGGGTGGCCGACTGGCGGGCCGCTGTGTGCCTCACCCACTGTTGAAGCCTCGACCGACCGGAGCGCTTGCGCTGGCGGGAGACAGGGAGGGAGGATGACGCAGGGGTCGACCGATACGGGGCCGACGGTTGCCGCAGCAGGACGCCGCGGACACATGCGCGAAAGTGTGTCGCCCCGCGGACTGGAAGCGCGTCGATGTCGAGTGGAGCCTCCTGGAGCCAAGCGGAGTCGTCGGCGATGAACGTGAGCACGCCGAGATGGATCTCGCGGCCCTCAACCAAAACTCCGCCAGAAATGATGATGAAGGTGATCGGAACAATCGCAACTTCTCCAATAAGTCGCTAAGACACCTGCCCCACGGTGGGTGCCGACTGTCATGGTTCTAAGCCTGACAGTAGAATAGGGGGGTAGGTATGGAGAGGCAAGATCCTAGCTATGGAGTAGTTGTATACGCAAGGGATTTACGAGTTCAGGCCCTTCTCGGAGGAAGTAACAGCCCTACGTCTCGGAGCCCGGAGGCGGTCGACTGGATTATATGCGTATGAGTTACAGAGGTGTGAACCCTTTACACTGAGGAGGGGGGTGGCTTATATAGAGTCTGCCAAACCCCTCCCGCCCTCAGTTATGCAGGGTTTAAAGTACATAAAGGCCCGGCGTTATTGGTAATGCCCTACATAAAGTGCTATCATGGCCATAAAGACTACTTAATAACAGACCGTTTGGGTGCATAGTGACCCTAGATCTCCTGGTGGTCGAGTGAGTGGCTTCATGGTCGAGTGTCTTCGAGTCCGTCGAGTGGAATCCTTCCAGGTCGACTGAAAGGCAGTTTCTTATAAAGATGTCCTTGGGGAGGGTACCTTGGACAGGTCCATGACCCTACCCTAGGTACATGGCTTCATTAGTACCTGTTGAAGCATATATCTCGATGGTTACAGGGAGCTCCTCAAAGGAGGATTCAGAGACAGATGACCAGTCCTATATCCCACCTGAGGTGTATGCTCTAAGTTGCAATGTTTATATTTCTCATATGATGCATATGGTGTCTTGCATTGCTTAGTTTAGACATCATATGCACAATATTGAGTTCTATCTGCTTAGTTTAGAGATCATACATGCGAGTGCCAGCTGCTTACTATATGAATCAATTATGTCAATTATATCATGCCATTCTGTATACTTAGACAACATGTATGTGAATTATTTCATTCCAACCTATTTTAGAAAGACATCATATAGTTTTGTCATGTCATCCTGTTTAGGTACTCATCATATGTTGAATTATGCCATTATATCCTGTTAAGTTATCCATCATATATCTGAAATGTGTCATGCTATCTGTTTAGTTAGGCAAAGATATATGTGAAATTGTGTCATCTTGTCTGTTTGGTTAGACAACATATATGTGAATTACCACATCATCTATCATACAATGTCTGACATTCAATTTCTTTTCTTGTTTATCAGCCATTTGAATTGGAGGGGTGATGGCGGTATCTAAGGGAGCAAAACCCGTTCTTCACAAAAGACAAGCTACCCGTCGATGCAGATAGAACCATGGTTGTCTTGGCCGTAAAACTAGCCCCACTACACATAATCGAGACTCTTCCAGATTGCACACTTACACCGTTGGGCAGAGAACCAGCTACAACCCATCTAACCGCAACCCCAGCGGATAGTAACCCACTTATAGTTGACAAAGCACCATGTCCACCACAGAGTACCCCCACACGAGCACTTAGTATAGCTACTGCAGTGCCCAAAGCACGAAGACCACCACACCAAAGCCAAACTCCATGTTTAAAGCATAAGAGCAACTGTTCTCAGGTTAGATTCCGTAGCTATGGTCCATACTCCTTTTCTGTTGCATCACTGTATTTACTCATACCAACTACTTTCGAATTTGAAGGATCCAATTGAAACTCCAATGGCGCAACAGGTATGTTTTAAGCCTATTTCTTTAACTGGATTGTTGTTCTAACTTCTTGCTCTATGTTGATTTCAGTTTAAGTTGTATAAACAGTTATGTTCTCATGTGACGCACATTACAAGTGCTGCCAATGCTGTGTAGTTTCTCACACTTATATTCTCATCTATCTTCTTTGTGTCTTAAAAATATATGAGTTGAACTGTGTCTCTATCTTGATTAGGAAACATAAACTAGAATGATATGGACAATACAGTGACCATATTACATAGATATATGTTTGTTTCATGATGTTATCCTGTCCACCTTACTACTGAACCGGTTTACCAAAATGAGTTTGGTATACTACAAGCTAAACCTGTGATGTGTCTGCTTGTTTCTCTTGTAGTATGCACAGAGAATATTGGAGAAGAGAACCCCACTATGCAATGGTAGAGAAAGTAATGCAGATAAGGTTCAAGATAGTGAGACAACCCTGTTGGTCTCCAAGAAAGGTGATAAAAATGATCTTGTAGACAATGAGAAAACCCCACAGTCCTGCGTTGATGTAGTGTTCGAGTTACTGGCCAGTATCGCTGGCACAAGCTCTTCGAACTCGCTACCTGAATCACTTCGCTTCTTGATCTCAGCTACAAGTGAAAGGCATCGATCGGTGGTCTTTGCGGCAAGAAGTCAAGGATGAGAAGTCCTGCGAATTCAGATCGTACTTTCTTGTGCAATAGCAAGTTACTGGAGGATTTAAGCGCCAAACAAGAGAAAGTTAATAAGCTTGCTAAGCATCTTGCCAGCATTATGGGTACCCAGGATATTGTTTCTTGAACTCTTCTGAAGTGGTTTCAGTTCTGGACTTGTTTTGCTGCGGCATTTATATGTTGCTGTGCTCCCTATATTTGCACTGGTGGTGAACTTTGATGCCCAATGGATGTAATATGTGTAATAGCCGTGATAGCCTAGCATAAGTTGCTTGCTTATTTATTTCCTTGTTGTCTTGTTTATTTGTTTGCTTGTAGTCAGTGCAGTTCTTTTTCCACGGTTTGCTAGTGGCTGCAATAACCTATTTTTTAAAACTAGGCCACAATAACCATGGGCAAATATTTATTGTAGTGACACTGGGCCTCCTACGGGCCATAGAAACAGTGGGCCTTCTATGGTCCATAGAAATAGTAGCCCTTCTACGGGCCATAGAAACATTGGGCCTTCTACGGGCCGTAGAAACAATGGGCCTTCTACGGGTCGTATCATCAATGGGCCTTATACGGGCCGTATGATCGATTGGCCAAACATGGGCCAATAACAGGCCGCATTATGGCCGTAAACGGGCTAGAGTTGGAATCGTCCGTTCATGGGCCGACCATAACGGGCCATCATTAATAGGATGTATTTGATGACACTATGAAAACGGCCCAATGTATTAACGGATCACAAACGGGCCGACTTTAACCACGGGCTGAATTTGGCCCACAAGCAGAAAATTACAGTAACGGGCCGTAAGTAAACGAATGCTCGAAATGAGCCCAATAATAAATGGGCTCTGAGAAGGCCGAAAGATAACATGGGCTGAAACGCCCAATCAATAACGGGCCCTTAATGGGTATAAAGTGATACCTTTGTTCATTACGGGCCGCCACCACCAATCGTTAATGGGTCTAAAGTGATACCTTTGTTCATTGCGGGCGCTTTCACCATGGGCCGTTAATAGGCCAAGAGTTACATACGACCTCATATGGGCCGAAGACGTCATGGGCCATACATGGGCGAAGTGAAAAACGGGTTGAATCATATTGAATGGCCCAGATGATGCTCTTGGGCCTAATTCGGATAGGGCGAACGAGCCTTGGGTTAGCGGGCTGTAAATGGGCTATATCTTGAACAGTAGTCGTTAACGAGCTTTCCATGGGCCGACCCATCATCTTTTAACCAAGTCAAACGGGCTGGCCTTTTCACAGGAATGGGCTTCTGTTGGGCCGTGCCACGTCTCGACGTATCATAGGCGCCTTCTGTCCAATGAGTGGATGACATCTGTCCCAACAATGAGCCGACACGTGTTTCCTCCAGCCAATGATGATTTTACACGTGGAAAATCCCCATCGGTCTGGGCTGTTAACGGGTTATCGGATCCAAAACCCGACCCGATAGCTTAACGGCGTTCCGTTACGGTGGATGCCACGTGTCAGTCACCCTTGACGAAAGCACTTCGGACGCCGCGATTTATCGTCATGGAAGTGGACACTTCCGTGATGATAATTTTGGTAATGTCATGGAACACTTCTCGACAAAGACGGTATGACTATCTTGATTCTATCATAAATTTGTCATGGATGTACATGCATGACAAAAAACGCGACCTACTGTGACAAACACGTATCATCGCAGAAGTGTATTTTTTTGTAGTGTATATCCTCATATGATCACTCACTTTGTTTGCTGATGAGTGCATGTGTTTAATTATTATCATTTTGAGCGCTCCACCAAGATGTATGTGACATGGAAGAGTAACCCATGATCCTAACTCATTGTGCATTTGCAGTCCAAAGCAAATTTTAAATAATGCACAAATTTAGGGGGAGCTCTTGCTTTTCACATACTTCTCAAAGCGACGATGTTTTTCAATCTTATTATCATTTGTCGAAGCTTTGAACTATATGTTGTCATAAATTACCAAAAAGGGGGAGATCGAAAGTGCAACTATCCCTGGGTGGTTTTGGTAATTCCTAACAACATATAACTCATTGAGCTAACGCTATTTCAAGATAAATATTTCAGGAAAGCTCAATGATTGGCATGGCATGGATGAGAAAAGTGGATCCCTCAAAATGCTAAGGACAAAAGGATTGGCTCAAGCTCAAAGCACAAGACTCTACATTTTCTATTTTAGTGATCCAAGATCACATTGAGTCTATGGGAAAAGCCAATACTATCAAGGAGGGATGAGGTGTTGCTTAATGGCTTTCTTGCTCAAAATGCTTAGTGATATGCTCCAAAGCCCTCAACTACTTTCTCACATCCACATATGACCTAAACCAAAAGTCAAACTCGGCCCCACCGATTCTTTCTATCCGGCGCCACCTAGTTCAGATGTCATAGCCACTGCCACAAACCCTAGTCAAATTGGTCTCACCGATAGGGATCTCGGTCTCACCGAGATGGGATTGTAATCTCTCTGTTTCCCTTCGTAACATTTCGGTCAAACCGAGATGACCGATCGGTCCCACCGAGATTGCAATGCAAACTCTCTGTTTCCCTTTCGTAACATTTCGGTCCAACCGAGATGAGCGAATCAGTCCCACCGAGTTTGCCTGACCAACTCTCTGGTTAGCTTATTACCAAAATCGGTCCCACCGAGTTTGTGTAATCGGTCTCACCGAGATTACATTATGCCCTAACCCTAACCATATCGGTCCAACCGAGTTGCATGTCGGTCCCACCGAAAATCCTAACGGTCAAATTATTTGCTAAATCAGTCTGACCGAGTTTCACGATTCGGTCCCACCGAGATTGGTAAGTTGTTTGTAACGGTTAGATTTCGTGTGGAGGCTATATATATCCCTCCACCCACTCTGCATTCGTGGAGAGAGCCATCAGAACATGCCTACACTTCCAACATACATTTTCTGAGAGAGAACCACCTACACTTGTGTTGAGGTCAAGATATTCCATTCCTACCATATGAATCTTGATCTCTAGCCTTCCCCAAGTTGCTTTCCACTCAAATATTCTTTGCACCAAATCCAAATCCTGTGAGAGAGAGTTAAGTGTTGGGGAGACAATCATTTGAAGCATAAGAGCAAGGAGTTCATCATCAACACACCATTTGTTACTTCTTGGAGAGTGGTGTCTCCTAGATTGGCTAGGTGTCACTTGGGAGCCTCCGACAAGATTGTGGAGTTGAACCAAGGAGTTTGTAAGGGCAAGGAGATCGCCTACTTCATGAAGATCTACCCTAGTGAGGCAAGTCCTTCGCGGGCGACGACCATGGTGGGATAGACAAGGTTGTTTCTTCGTGGACCCTTCATGGGTGGATCCCTCCGTAGACTCGCGCAGCCGTTTCCCTTCGTGGGTTGAAGTCTCCATCAACGTGGATGTGCGATAGCACCACCTATCGGAACCACGACAAAAACATCTGTGTCTCCAATTGCGTTTGCCTTCTCAAACTCCTCCCCTTTACCTTCATATGCAATTGTTTTACATTCCGCTGCTATACTCTTAAAATTGCATGTGTAGGTTGATTGCTTGACTTGTGCCAAGTTGCTAAAATCTGCCAAGAACTAAAATTGGGAAAAGGCTAGATTTTTATTTGGTCAAGTAGTCTAATCACCCCCTATAGACATACTTTCGATCCTACAGGCTCTAAGTATGATCATGAGGCTTTTATAATTATTTAAATATCAACATGCCTTAAAAGGCCAAGTGGTGGATAGATATTGGGCCACTTGTCCCAATAGGGTTGGCGCCCCCTTTTCCTCATGGAGAAGGAAGGGGGAGGTCGAATTGGAGGGGGGCCCCCTCCTCATGGTCAGCCAAGGGGGTTGGGGACTTTTCCCCTTGTGTGGTGCCCCTGCCCCTCCTCCAACCTATATATACTAGAGGTTTGGACACTTTGTGAAGTTTTGGAGCCTCCTCTAGTTTTAGTTGATCCAATTGTAGCTAGATCTAGGTCCTCTCTAATCCTCATAATAGAAGCCCAATGTGGTTCTAATCTACTCCCTCTAATTATCCAGCAACGATTAGCTCTGGATGGCAAAGCACTACCGGATAGTGAAGACCATATGCTTACAAACTATGGAAAGGTCGTGCTTTCGGTCTTCCGTTCGAGGGACTATTCGTGTATGGATCGTGGGACTTCAAGTACGATATACATAGACTCTTCTTCCACCGTAATTCGGAGTGATAACGATCCGATCCAAACCACATCTTCATAGTGTGATTTCTTTTTGTTTTCTACTACGTTTCCCAATGTCGAGTGTTGCTTTGGTTAAGTTCATTGAAAACATGATGTAGCTTTGTACAGACTTCTGACAATCGATCATCTCTTTGGGCTTCATCATGTCAAGAATAGTGAACTGCCGCAAACACGAGAGAGCGATGAAGATGTTCGATCATCTAGGGGGTCACGCGTATTGACGAAGTTTAGTATGGGTCTAGAGATTTTTAATTAGTCTCTTCCCTCACACACCAGGAAATTTAATCTAGCAATAAGAATTATCGCCTTGATGATGAACGTAGGTAGCTAAAGTTATCTGAAAACCCTAGAAGCCACGTAATTAAAATTTGCAAAACCGATTAGAGGACATCTAACTTGGTTTTGCAAGTTGCATGTGATGTGGTATTGCCTCGTCATGATAATAAGTTTATTTATGAGATGATTATATGTTGTAATGTTAAGTGGCATGCGCGTCACAGTACGACATGATGGCTGGAGCCAAGGGATTGTCACTTTAATGACATCCATCTCGAAACTCGTTATTTTTTGACGGGAATGACGGATTTGCTACGGAGGACCTGGAGCAAGGTGGCTTCACTAGACGCATGAGAACATGGTGGTGGCAGCGACATCATCACAAAGAATTTTCATGAAGACCTTGGAGAATCATGGAGACGTTCCCGACGCCCGGGGCTATACCATATCATGCTATTATGAATTGCCTAAAATGATTATCCTTTTATTGTTTGCACCCTCTGATTGCGCATTAGTCAATTATTATGGTGATCTCTCACAAAAAATATCAAGTATTTAGTGATCATCCTAGTGTAGCAACCGTCTACAACACGTAGCTTTTCGGAGTGCATCATGCCAACATGAGTACAAACAAAGAGTGAAGTGTAAGGCGGGTGAAGGTAAGACCTCACAACAGAAACACTCGGTTATCTTGAAGTTCTAGCAAAATTGTTCTGAACTCGGAGTACAGAGAGTTGAAACATGAACAAAAGTCATATGGAGATACGATCATCAAGTTTTCCTACCGGTTGAACTTCACATCATCAGTGATGCAAACATCAATGCCTGTGAATAAGATCAAGATCTTGAATCAGTCACTTTCAATTATGAGAGATATTGATTTGAGTGGGAGCGCACTTTATATTAAAAAAATTGAACACTAGTGCAAACTAATTATGAACAATGTGTAAGTGAATCTTGTGTTTATCATTGTAGATCAATGGCTTGCAATATGTTCAACTTAGCCCATATGTTAGAGAAAGAAAATTTGGTTGCCAATGGTGGAAACTATGCGGATTGGATCCGGAATCTGAGATTTGTTATCAGGAGTGATAAGAAAGAGTATGTGCTAGATCAGCCCCTAGGTGATCCTCCTACCCAGATGCATCGCAGGAAGTTGCAACTGCTTTCACTGCTCGTAGTGATGACTATGAGTCAGTCCAGTGCCTCATGTTGACTTGCATGGATCCTGAACTACAGAAAATTCTGAACAGTCTAGTACTCAATTTATAATTGGGTCACTGCATGGTCTACACAAGAAGCAGGCAAGGACCAGCCATTTTGAGGTAACCAAGACCCTCATTGAATGTAAGATGATAGAAGGTTCCTCAATGAGTGAGCATACAGTAAAACTAGCTGGCTATGTTGATTGACTCGCTGCTCTAAAATTTGGAATTCCTCCAACACTCCATACATATATGGTGCTTGCTTCGGTCCCCCCATCTCACAATAGTTTTATCATGAATCACAACAATGAAGTGGATGGAGAAAAGTTCAACCGTGTTGTTTGCTTTGTTGAAGACCGTGGAAGCTAGAATGCAGAAGAACAAACAAGTGTTCATGGTTAATAAGACCGCTAGTTTCAAGAAGAAGGGCAAGTCCAAGAAGTCTAATGGTGGAGCCACTAAGGGGACTGAATGATTCTACATCAACCCGAAAGGACATTGGAAGCGCAACTTCGAGAAATAATCGGCGGATTAATAAAATGGTTCTTCCGGTAAAGATATAAAAGTTATACAAAGTTAGTGTTATTTTACTTGTTAAGTCATGGGTATTTTATACCGGATCGATTGCTCACTTTCTTTGCAATACGATACTGGAACTGAGAAAAGCTCGCAAGTTGATAAGGAATGAAGTCGTTATGCAAGTCGGGAATGATGATGGGATCGCTGCTCAAGACCGTTAGAGTCATGTCTTTAGTTTATTTTCAAGATTTATCTTAGAACCTACTAATTCTTATTTCGTTCTGAAGTTATGTAAGAACATTAACTCTAGATTATGTTTACTAAGCAGCGGTTATTCTTGTAAGTCCGGAAACAATGGTTGTTCAATTCTTATAAGAATATGTTTTGATGGATTTACCTCTATTTTAAGTGGTTTATTCATTGTAGATCTTAAATGTAAAAGATGCCCGTAATATAATGGTAAACGTCTTAAGAACACTGATAACACCGCTTAAATGTGGCACTACCGCCTTGCTCATATCGGAAAGTAATGTATGTAGAAGCTTCATATAGATGGAGTATTGAAGTCTTTGATTTTGAATCAATTGACAAAATACATAGTGATGTATGTGGACCAATAAGAAGACCAGGGCGTGGTGAATACTTATACTTTGTAAATTTCACTAGTGATTTAAGTAGATATGTGTTACTTGATAAATCATAAGTCTGAAATATTTGAAAAGGTTGAAAGAATTTTAGAATGAAGTTAAGAAAAATCATGAAAAAAAGGTTGTTCGACCAGGAAGAAGTATATCCGAGCCATGAGTTTAGCAAACATATGAATAACTGTGGAATTATTCCATAAACTTACCGATATGCTTTTATAGTTTTGGGATATGCACATGAAATAGCAAACACTAAACAGAACACCGTCTAAAATCTAGCAATGACACCACATGAGTGATGAAATGCTTGATCCAGAGAAATGCTACTTCATAGGTTATCCGAAAGAGACAATTGGGTATTCCTTCTACCAAAAGTCTAGGGACAAAAATGTTTGTTACAAAGAATGGACACTTTTTCGAGCAGGAGTTTCTCGCCAAAGAAGTAAGTGGGAGGATAGTACAACATGACTAGATTACTTAACCTTCCCAAAAGTAAGCAGGACTAATGAAACGGAAGATGTTCCAGAAGTTGTCCACACAACTGAATTGGAAGTTACTAAACCAGCTGTAGAAACTCCAGTTAAGCCTGTAACCGAACTGCATAGGATAGGAAGAGTTATCGAACCTCCTAAATGGTTTCACAATGAAATAATTATCTTAAAGGAAGATGAACCTGCGCACTATAGAGAAGCTATGGCGACACCCAACTCAAATGAATGGCCTAAGGCCATGCAATCTGAAATGAAGTCCATGTATGAGAATGAAGATTATAACTTGCTTGATTCTCAAGAGGGCGTGAAACCCATACAATGTAAACGGATCTTCAAGAAAAAACTGACGTGGATGGTAAACCTACGTCCTGCTTTGCTTGTATTGATTGTGGATGCGGTACAAAGGACATTTGGTCTACCGCGAGATTGTATGTGAATGGAACTCCCCTCTATGGCCCTAGCACCTCGGTTTATATAGATACGGGGGGTGCCTAGGGTTACACATAAGTCAGTTGTACCTTGGGGCAAAGGCGCTGGAGAAAACTGAAAACCTTGGGGCGCACGCCAAGTCTTTGGATCATTCTTCTTCGCTTTCTTGGAATAGACGAATTGGGCCCACTAGTTGACGGGCTTAGGGATCTCCCGCCCAGCCCACAGGTCAGACAACCGACACGCGCGAGCAGCCGAGTACGCCCTAATCCAGGACTCCATAAATTGGCTCGGTTTGGCTTTCGTAGTTTCGTCAATCGTCAACTCCAAAGCTACCAAGCAATTTGCGAGTGCTCGATTGCATCCATGAGGGATAGGTAGGCCCTTTTTTGAGTGGGGGTACGCGCTACATGTTCCAATTTTCATGATTATTCATATTTTCAAATTTTTTCTCACAATGTTGAAATACGTTCGCATTTCAAAAAGTATACAGTTTAAGAAAAAACACATTTGAAATTTCAAAATTCTTTCAAATCTATGGCTATTCCTAGTTCTTAAAGTACCGCGCTACTCATTATTCATGAATGCTTGGTTGGTGCATTGGTATTTCGCTGCGTCTGAGATCATAAGGTCTTGTGTTTGACTCCCAGCCACATCACTAATTTTTGGAATTTTGCGTACCATGGTCCTGATGTTGGGCCGACCCATGTCTGTGCGTCCGGCTGCTATTTGCAGTAAAATGCGGCAGATAGGAGCTCCCTTTTCTGCTTTACCTATTTGATGCATTCTGTGTCAAGTAGTCGACCGTTCGCACATCTAACTAGGCCAGCCTATCTTAAAAGGTAGCGAGTACATCGCATCCGGTTTTGAGAATATTCTGGAAGGTTCCAGCCCAGGTTTCCAGTTTTGGGAACATCCTAGAAGGTTCCAGAATCACTGTTTACTGGTTTTTTGCTTTCTTATGAGTTGTTATTATTTTTTCCTTTTTTTCTGTTTCTTTTCCTTTTCTTTTCTTTATGTTTTTGTTCAAAATTTTCACAACTTCAACAAAAAAAAAATGTTGATTTAATAAATAATTCCGTTTCAAAACTTGTTTGCTAATTTCAAAGAATGTTCATGTTTGGAAATTTTGTTTGGAAGGCTAAAAAAATGTTCTCATTTTAAAATTTGTTCACAAAATTAAAAAATTGTTCATGTCTTAAAATTTTGTTTGGTAGTTTAAAGAAATATTCCTGTTTCAATAATAGTTTGTAATTTTCAAAAAAATGTTCATGTCTTCAAATTTAGTTCCAGAGTTTCAAATAAAGTTCTAGTTTTCAAAATATGTTTGTGTTCCGAATTCTGTTTGGAATTTCAAAAAATGTTCCTGTTTTAGAAAAATGTTTGTGTTTTCAAATTTAATTTCCAGAGTTTCAAAAAATGTTTGTGCTTTCCAATTTTTTTGGAATTTTGAAAAATATTCCCATTTTAGAAAAATGTTTGTGTTTCCAAATTTTGTTTCCATTTTTCCAAAAAAACTGGGAATTTCAAAACTTGTTCCCGTTTTGAAAAAAACCCACGTATCCATTTTTTCCAGATTCCAAATAATTGTCTATCCTTCCCAAAAAAAAGTCCCATTTTTCAAAAATATTTGAGTTTTTAAAGGTTTTTGTTCACAAATTTAGAAAGTGTTCGCGTTTAACATTCCACTTTTTTCCAAACAAATGTTTTGCGTTTGATGATTCAAAAAAAACTTGGATCTGTGATGGTTTTGGTTCTTAATTGTTTCGCACAGCCTGGTATTCAAGTACGCCCGTTATGTCTTGTGGTAATACCCTTTCTCTGCAGGTCGCTAGCGTGGGCCGGCCCTATTGGATGAACGTCTGTGCATGCGGCCGACAATTTACCGCCAAGAGCAGTAGATAGGAGTTCCCCTCCTATTCCCTTCCCATGCCTTTTACGGTGGATCCTCTTTGGCGCTTAAGCGCCCGTTCAGAAATGGACGCCTGAAGGCGCGTGTAGTTGGGCTCAGCCCATCTTGCCTTTTTCAGTTTTTTGTAAACCAAAAATTGAAACCCGTTTGATGGAATTCGAAGCGAAGACCTCCTGGTCATTCGCACCCCGTGGTAGCCACCACACCTGCATCACCTCATGTGCTCTTCTACACTCTTTTCTTCTTATGTCCTTTTCTTTTTTTATTTTTCCTTTTTTGTCCTTATTTTGGTTTTTTTATTGGCAACGGTTTTGCTCTTTTTTAATTTCTTTTCTCATTATTTCTTTTTGCTCATGTGAATGAACTTCCTTCAAAATCACTGAACTTTTTTTGAATCGATGAACTTTTTTCAAAATTTATGAACTTTTTTCAATTTGATGTGATACGCTAATTAGGACCCACTTTTAACGTAACCTTTTTTCAAAATCTATGACTTTTTTTCGAAACTAAGACTAATTTTAAAGTTTTTGACGAATTAGTGATAAAATCATGAATAATAAAAACATTCTTGAATTCAAAAAAATGTTCGCAAATAATAACACATTTGTGTGAATTTGATTTTTTTTTGAAAGTTTAAAAGTATTTGTGAATTTAAAAATGTCCACATGTTTAAAAATAAAATCAAAATTTTGAAAAAGTTGACTATTTAAAAAGAGTGAAAATAAACACATACAAGAAAAATAAATAAAAAGAGAGAAAAATCCAGGAAAATTCAATAAATAAAAACCTTTCACATACCCGAAAGAAACCAACATAGGAACACAAAGAAGAAGAAGAGAAGGAAAACGGCCAGAAGCTTCCTAAAAGTGGTGGAAAAACTTTCGAAATGTGCTCCCCTACCGCTTCTACTATTGTTTATGGGCTGGGTTACCTGTAGCGCTTGTAGTGGGTGAGCACTACTTTTGGTTCCTGGTGTATATACACTCGATATGTGATTTGTTTTAGTAATTAAAAAGACAAAAATGTTCACATTTTTTTTGGAATAAACTTGATTTTCTTTTGCCCAAGTATATAAATTCTCCAAATAAGAACCATCTTGACTCTAGGGCAAAAAAAATATTGCTTTATACAAGTCACTATTCACACTATTTTGGCCAAAAAAAAAGAAATTCTTCACGGATTCAATGGGGTTTTTCTTTCGTGGAATTTGTTTTACAAGCACAATGGATAGCTTTTACAAGCAGGTGACTAAAAGTGGTCTCACCTGCTTATATTCATTAGTCAGTTTTTAGATATAAGCAGGTGACCACTTTTAGTCACAGTGATTCTCATTGTGCTTTTTAGTAGAGTGAGTCACAACTCAATTGTAATAATATGTATGCTCACCTGTAAATCATTTGTTAATAATTATTCTCCAAAAATGACTTGTTAGGGTTTGTGATATTTTTAATTGTATTAAAAAGTATGTGACATGCCTCTTGTAGCAAACAGCCGCTTTTCGCTAAAAAAACAACCACTACTTTTATTTTTATCTTAAAAAATTTAATTTACCCTCTCATTCTCTCATAGCACGGCATATCGCTCACACTCACATCTCATTCCCCCCTGCCTGCTCTGCCCACAATGGCTTCTCACTGTCTCCTCCCATCGACGGCATGTCATTTAGCCCGCACCTTGCTCTCACCGTCATGCCCCCTCCTCTCCATTGCGTTGCCCACCCCTCCATGGCATACCAGGACAATTCCCAGTGCCAAGTATTGCACATAAACCATAGCCGAGGGCGACCACCACGGCGATACAACCCGTTCATCGCAATGCTGCACCTTCTCCGAGTTTGGCGGCCACAACCAGGTCCCGAGCATATGTGTCCATCCTTTTATCTAGTGGACTTAAATATTTCAATGGTTCAACATGTGTCATGTCCTTGCTAATCCTCATACACATCAGCCGGTATTGTCGAACATTTCTACAACACTATATCCGCCTCCACTACTATTACCACAGTGGATCTGTTGCTACAGAATAAATTAATAAATACTAATCATTGACAAAAGAATCATTTTATTCTATAACATATGCAATAAGCGTATGGCTTCCATGTGTTTACCCTTGATTTTCCTTAGTGATTCATCCCTTGTGTCCGGCACTGCAATATACCTCCTTTGACGAGCACTAATAGAAGGATTATGGATCACAATAGAGTCACAATTTTCTCAGAATGTATTTCCGCTTAAGTTGGAAGGACCCCGCACATTCTTGGCAACAATAGACCAATTTTAAGCATCTCAACTTAGAATAAATAATCTCAAAAAAGGAAAACTTAGAAATTTAATCATTTTATAACTTAAAAATACCATGGTCATATAATACCCTACCTGTTCCCCATTTCTCCTTCATACGAGGTTATCAGAGGATTGTCCCGGCCCTGTGAATGCTACAAGGCATGCATTGGGTTTCCACTCATTCCTCCTCCATCTAAAGGACACCCTTCCTGTTTTTCTTCATGCCAATACATATCTTTTGCCAAACCTGCCATAGAAGATTAGCACAAATCTACTTTCTCTCTCCTTCATTCTCTACAAGCCAATAGAAACCGTCCTTGCATGATGATAATGGATGAGAATGTTTGGATAAATCAATATGATATATAATTTATTTGCAAGCAAGCTATTGAAATTAAACCAAGTAGAATTAACATTTCTCTGTTATATATAGATTATTCAACGATGGCGAGTCCTTTGTGCTCCCTCATGTCACCCAGCCGATCGGCAACAACATGTGGCACTGCCGGGATGCAGACGGTACCACAAAAAATGCTCGTGGCTGTCAAGAAGTGGGGCGGTGCCAGTGGCGCGTCATGTCAGGTAGCAGAGCCATTGCCAAGAGAGGTTGCGAGACAGAAGTGCCGATGGTGAAGTTCCAACTTTAGGATTGTTACTAACCATTTATCATGGCCGTGCTTTGTAATGGCCATGTGTTGGTACAGAATAGCAGTAAATGTTATAGAGACCTGCCTCAAAAGTATTTATTCTTTTTTGTTTTTAAAATATTTATTTTTTGATTGGGCATTAGCTCCAGACCAAAAACCATGGCAATGGAAAATGTTCTCTAAATTGAACTGACCCCCCCCCCCCCCCACCAATTTTCAGCCACGAACATTTTGCCAAAGAACCTATTCATGCCATAATGTATTCACTCAAACTTGTTTGTGAGGAAGGGGTATGCACCTGCAACTTGCTTCTTCCTACCTCTATCACCTTGTTGAAGTTACAAACCTGCTAGGTGCACGAGGGTTTCATAATTAACAATTAAGATGTTAAAAGCACTCATTCAGCAAAGTTTTCTCTCTGGACAAAGGCATCCGGTTAACATCAGAATTGAATAATAGACAGAAGCCTTTTTCTAAGAATCTAGAATCTACAGGTTCAAAAAAAAAAAGAATCTAGAACCTTAACCGCGCTTTAATGAATGGTCTGCTAGGGAGTAGAGACACCAAAATTCCTGAAACTAATGGTAGCAGAAAAAGATAAGCATTAGTTTCGCCTTCACAAAGAGTGTGTTCGTATTATAGTCCTATCTACACTTGGCTCTGCTACAACAATCTGTAGTCACTAGCAAAGTGGTCCACACAATTGCACGGGCTAGACCTTAAGTATTTATTTATATTTACAAAAATTAATATATTAGAAAACAATATGTTTAGTTGTCAATCATTATAAACTTTGTGACTACTCAGTCTCATGATATTATTAATAAATTTATTTTTCATGTTGAGTCTTTTATTTTGTTGTTGAAATATGGAAAATGCATGTATTTTTTAGTGCAACATGATGATTTAATAAATAGCAATACAACACATTAATTCACTTAACAAAAGGTGTTCATTCAGTATGCCAGGTTTGGCGTTGATTTAGTGAGCATTAAGTAACCATATCAAGCAATAATCCACAATAACTATTTCCTTATAAATCGTGGGTCTATAAATAACAAGCAATAATCGGCAATAATTCTTATTTGATAAAAAATGTGACCATATCAATCAATAATCAACAATATTTCTTTCCTAAAATATGCACTTTTATAGTCCTTTTCTAGTAGTTTCTAGATGCCATGTAGTTCCATATCCTTATGACATTATATATCGTCCCTTTGCTTTCGTTGGAATGTATCATGCAAGAATGGACGGAAGGTCTGCCACCACTTGTTTACTGGTGATGCTTGTGTTGTTCGTAAGCACTACATCTGGAGGTACGTTCTCTGTTTTGTTGTTTATGTAGAGTTCCTCAAGCAAGAACATTGAAAAATATAAGTAAGATTTCAAGATCGTATTACCGAGAGTTTTCTCAAATAGTATGTTGATGCACATTTTGCGTATGTCCTTTACGATTTGGACATCTTACTACTTTTATGCAACGTTGTAAGAATCATGTCATTACAATCAATGTCTCACCTTTATGGTATAATTTTTACTATGTTTGCGGTACACAGAGAAATGCGCGGTGGTTCAATTTCCGCTCGTGATCTGCAACAATCTAGCATGCAAGCATGAATGTTTGTTTTGGGGCCAGGGCAAGAAGGTTCGCGGATTCTGGTGCAATCGGATGCTCCGTGGCACCTGCAGTTGCAATATTTGCTGGGATGAATGAACTTAATTGATACGCTAAGCACAATTAATGTTATCAATAAAGAATTCATAACTTTGTGTCCCTAAATCACCCATTTATGCATGGGATTTTATTCTTGGGAGAGCACCATGGGATGCAGAATCTTAACCTATAGTGTGTCGTGGACAAACTTCTTAAAGACGGATATCATATAGTTATGAACAAATATAGTGATCAAAACTGATATAGTACGTTGGTTTTATTTAGAAAACATACTTCTGTATTGATTTTTTTTTCATAAATTTCACCCTTGTTTGGGAAGAGGAGATCATCATCTAGTGCGTTGCCTGCAAATGTGGCATAAACAAAGTCATGCCAATCGTTCAAGGTTCCATTGCCAACGCTTCCATGTAACCAGTTAGTGACACATATCGAGTACGAAGTCATCGAGGCCTACCCTTTTTTTCCAGAATACGAGGGCCTATCTTTGGTCAGCACATTGTGCCTGTACCAAGTTTAACTGTATACAATTGAAAGTAAATACTCATCACGCAGGCTAGTGATAATCATAGATGTTTCAATACGCAGAAAAAATGGAGATGAAGAAGCAAAAAAGCACACCACTGTTGACCTGAAATGCGCAATGTCTAATAGGAAACATGGTTGTGGAGACTGACACTGGTGGAAAAAAGGCCTTTGGTCGCGGTTATAATCGCCATTAGTCGCGGCTGCGCAATCATGACCAAATAAGCGACTAAAGCCCCCACCTTTAGTCGCGGCTGCTTAAGAACGCGACTAACGGCCCGTCCACGTGGGCGCCAGGTGACCGTCGGGGGAGGACCTTTAATCGCGGTTCTTCGGCCAACCGCGACTAAAGGCCGCCGCAGGTTTAGGGTTTTAGCCCCCGTAAACCTGTTTTCTGTTTAATTTGTATTGTTTTATTTCTTTTGTGCTTTATTTTAATTTTGAAGGAGTTTCATATATTCTACGGTACTACATACATGCATATGAATGTACAATTTCAAATAAATTTGAAATTAGAACCAAAAAAATTCAAGAGGAATATACAATATATATTCAATATCATCGGATGACCATATACAATTTTGAACAAGTTTCCATACATGATTTAATCCATATAAATTTCTCGTCCTCGTAATAGTGTTCTCCTTTAGGATGGAGGACTTCCTTACGAACCATCCAGCTAGTTCCTCTTGAAGTGGTCGGAAGCGAGCTTACGGACTAAGCATCCACGGAGGTTATTCCTCTGAGCATTGGTATCACTCGGAACCCGCTCGAGAGGTGTATCTCGGATCATCTCACTGAACATAGTATCCACATAGATTGGTCAACGGTGGCTGAATATCCCCACATTCTTAGGCTTTAACCTTTTGAATTCTAGCTCTTTTTGAATTCACCGACCTTTGTATCTCTGAACCGTCTCCAAACCCTACGAGGCAAAGAAAATTAAATGAACAAGAGAGTTATTAGTTACTTGATATTAGGAAATGAGCGAAATAGGCCGATCGATATAGGCGCAAATGAATGAAAATAATTACTTCTGCAGCATTTTTCTCATATCGCCCCAAAGCTTTGGATCCATATTGAGAGTCGTGGGCGAGACATTACGAGGTGTTAACTTTAATTACTAGCGAATCCGGTGGAACTGCGGACACGATACATGCACAAGATCGTCATGCATAACTCATCGATTAGCCGGCCACATACCATGCATGGAGTAAACAAAAGAGAATGTGCTCAAGATGCGAAACACTCACCCAAAATGGTAAGGAAATAGAATATCACTTTTGAGTTCCTGCTTTGTAAGAAATCGCCACAGTGCGCCTCCACGTCGGCGGGGTAATGCTTCAACACAATTCCATTAACGATGTGTGGGTCAATGAACCCAACATCATGGATGTTCCTTACTCTGCATTTCTTAATCTTCATTCGCATGTATAATAGCGGACACAACAATATAGTTAGGACATATATATAGTGCGAGCAATATGAGCGAGATGGGGTAGAAATTAATAAATCACTTACGAGCGTAGCAACCGATGATAGATTTGTCGAGCTCGCGCAGATTGAAAAGCTGGAACAATTCACTCGGTGCAATTTGTACATAGTAATGTTTGAAGTGATGCTCATGTCTAACTTCCGCATAAATATATTCTTTGGCGTTTTTATTTTTATGTAACCCTTGTACCAATTCAGCGGACCTTTCATTTGGTCGGGTAGATCCTTTTCTGCTTGCAGCTCGACGAGAGGCCCATTCTTGACATATGTAATTACTACCTCCTTGATGGCGCCTCATCAAGGCCTAATAGTTCACGAAGAGTAATACCTAAGTTGGCGCTTGTTCTCGCTTTTCGTTCTGATCAATCCTGTGTTGCCGCAACTTGTATGATCTCGGGGCATCCGGACGAAGGCTTCCACTATAAGCGGGCAATCGATTGTTTACTTTGTTCCCGAGCTGGGCAACTTGTTTCCGCTTTTTTACTTCGGCCTTCTCCGCTCTTTGTTCTCCTTGAACATGAGTGCCTGCTGCAAGTTCACGTGCATAGTCGTTAAGCGATTCTTGGCGGCTTGGGGCGGTGTGCTCAAAATGACTTAGCCCACTTCTTTTGCTCATCGAAAAATCTTGGCTTGGGCTCGGGCTCTCTTTTCTTCTTGCAGTCCGCCTTCCATTTCTCCAAATCAGCAGCATGCGGCGCGTCGACTTCCTCGGCACTCGTTCCCAAGGCCTTGTGGGGAGAGGCTTGATGATGGCTCCGGTACCTTTGTGGTCTTAGGTACATAAGGGTCCGGGTTAATAATCCAGGACTATACGCTTCTTTGCCGTAGGTGGATTGGGGGCGGCGTCGATCACCCGCGGACGAGGATCGGGGCGGCGGATGATCACCCGCCGGACGTTGTGGGTCGGGCGGCGTCGGCCGATGTGGCGGAGGTGTAGGTGAACCGCCACCACCACCACCACCACCACCACCGCCACCGCCACCACCACCACCGTGAGGGGTGGACTTGTTGTCCTTGGCGCCTCGCTGAAAACTTGATAAACTTCTTTTGCCATAGAATGTAATGGCGCTTGACATCTCAAGTCTTTTCTCCCCTTGGTGTAGCAATGTCAATCTCGTGTCCTCAAACCCTTGGACTATGTCCTCCACCGTGACACGAGCATAGCCATCTTGAATGGGGTTGTTGTGGTGGAGTGCTCGAATAAACATGGTAAAGCACTGCCGATGGCTACCTTCATGGACATGTTCCCGATAGGATATCTGAGATGACATTCTTTCATCTCCTTTATATCGCCCACGGGGTAGCGAGGAGGCTCGGTGCAGTAATTTCGACCACCGAGGCTCCGGTGCGATAATTTCGATCACCGAGGCTCCGGTGCAGATAATTTCGATCGTCGGTGCATCTGCACCAGCCGGTGGGGCCTCCGTGGAAGCCACGCTGCTTCTCCGCTCTTGGCTTCCGAGATCCGCCGGATGATCTTCATCTTGCACCCGAGCTGCATCTCTTTCGCTACTAGTACACTCATGGTTTTCTTCATCACATCCATTTCCGATGCCAACCGCGCCACAACATCGCTTCCCGATCCATCTTTCTCTTACGGCTTCAGTAACAGTCACGGGTCATCGTTCAGGGGAACCCTATTTTCCACGGAATGTGCCCCATGCCTCGTACCGTCCTCCGTGTTCGAGGATTCGAGGGCTTTTGTCGTAGCGTCGTTCTCTCTGTTGAACTTGATCTTCCCTGTTGAGCATCCTTCATTGCGTCAATAAGGGCTTGGGTGGGTTTAAGTAATTTGCCCGGTAAACACACTCCCCTCTCCGGGTTCAGCGTTCCCCATGCCCGTACCACCAGCTTTTGGCCCTTGGGTCCCATCCTCCGTACTGGGCGGATTCTCGCGCCTCAGCTCGTTCTCCATCTTCTCCAACCTAGGCACCCAAATGCGATACCCTCCGGCCCCATAACATGATTGTACTCCTTCTTAGCCGCATTTTCCTTATTTTTTCGATATTTGAATGAACTGCTCCGATTTCTTTTGCTTCACAAATTCGGCCAATCATGTTTGAGTTTCTCATATTGTCCTTTGAAATCCGGAGTCTTGTTACGCTTGACAAAGTCACGGGCTAGATTTTGCTTGAATTTCGGAATCGTCGGCCATCTTATGAAGAGCGAACTGTTTGACTAGCCTCCTCCTCTCCTTGTTTTCCTCAATCTTGTTACCCTCCTCATCGAATTTGTTGTATTCGGAGGTAGAGCGAAATGTTCCATAAGCTTCTTGAAGCAATCTTTTTGTTCTCTTATCGACAAAAGTGAAACCATCAATTCGTGCCTTCTTTGGCTCATTCCACTCTGGGCGGTGATCGAGGCGTTGTCTCTAACAATGGCTCCGCATTGGTGACAAACTTGGTGGCGTTCTTGCGGGGCTCCAGCTGCCTGCCGGTTGCCTTGTCGACAACCTCGATGGTGCATGTTTCTCCTTGTTTCATCGTCTTGGTTGCGCCACGCTTTGACGGCGTACTCGATTGTTTGACGATCCGCCGAGGGCTAAAATAAGAAAGAGAGTCGCGTTAGTACACACATATTTATTCAAATCGGTTAGTTTGTATCACGGAGGCTCAATGTATATATATACCTCGGCGCGGAGGTGGTTGCTACTTCCATTTGAAGATAAATGCGTTTATCGGCGTTTCTTGACATCATCTTCTTGACGGCGCCCTTCATCTTCACCGTCAAGGTTCGAGATAAGAAGAGATATCATCTTCTTCTTCTCCGGTCGGCACATATTGAATATCGCCGTTTATGATGCGAACATATGTGCTTCACCGTCCGGATCATAGTTGTCCATAATCGGGTCACTCTATCGTCGCCATTATGTCGATCCTGAAAACATGTAGTAAAAACAAATTAATTAAGTGAAGAAGGGGCGGTGGCGGTGGCGGTGGCGAAAGGCGGTGGCAAAAGGAGGCGAGAAGGGGTGGGAGAGGTGTCGCGGTGAAGCGCGAGGCAGGCGGCGAGGGCAGGCGTCACGGAGAGGGAGGCGAGGACAACACACACGGAGAGGAGGCGAGGACAACAGACAACCACGTCTTCACGAATGTCATTTTGTGAAGAAACTTTGCAAGCAATTAAACATTTGTCAACCACGTCTTCACGCGAGATGGAAGGATCACTCACATGAAGACAATACGATAATGGGTCGACCCAAGTGGCAATACTAAAGCGGGAGAAAAGGGAAGAAAAAATAGGGCATGCGAGGATATGATCCTAGGTCGCCTCCGTAGTTGAGGTGTTGTTAGCCATTGCTTGAACTGTTGGGGTCGTGGAACTAAATGAGGCGCTTCCTAATTTAGGATGAAAGCCGGAGTTGTTTTTATTTCTTCGTTTTTTGTTTCTTTTTGTGATTTGTTTGGTTTTTCTTTCTTCTTTGGTTTTTGGTATTCTTTTTTTGTTGCTATATCTTGTTTTTTCGTTTTTCTTTTGGTTTCTCTTTGTTTCTTTCATGGTTTTATCCATTTTCCCTTTTTCAAATTTTCCTTCTTTTTTCCTTTGGTTTTTGTCTACTTCTTAGTTTTCAGCGAGTTTTGTTTTCTTTGTTTCTTTGTCGGTATTCATAGTTTTCTATTTTTTTTGCGTTTGTTTCTTTGCTTTTATTTTTCATTTTCATTTTTCCTTTAGTTTCCTTTTTGGATTTCATTGTTTTCATTTTCCTCTTTCTTTATTTTGGTTTTCATTCTACATTTTTTGTATCAAGAATATTTTTAAATACCGTTTAACCATTTTCATATATGAGTTTAACATTTTTAATACATGATCAAAAAATTATACATATTTTCAGCATTTTTAAAATACAAAATTAACATTTCTAATACATGGTCAACATTTTAGCTATACAGACTTTTAAACATTTTTCAAATGCTTGAATAATTTTTTCAAATACAAGATTAACATTTTTAACACATGGTCAACATTTGTTCTATACATATTTAACATTTTTGAAATGCATTATTATTATTATTTGAATACATGGTTAACATTTCTTCAATATACATTTAGCATTTTTTTAATACATGCACACCTTTTTTTTCTTTGCACATTTTCAACGTTCTTCAAATGCTGGATTAACATTTTTTTAAATATAAGATTAACCATTTTCTAACACATGGTCAACATTTTTTCTATAAAAACATTTAACATTTTTAGATGCTTGATTAACAATTTTCAAATACAAGATTAGCAATTTAACATTTTTTCTGCATCATCACCTAACACACACACACACACGCACACGCACGCTGCAAGGTCGGACGTGGCAGCGGCCGAAACAGGCGGCGGCGGCGGTTGCTTTCGGGAGAGAGGCGGAGGCGGGGAGGCGGCGGCGGCGGTTGCTTTCGGGAGAGAGGCGGAGGGGTTCTGGGCGAGCGAGGCGGCAGACGAGGCCGGCCGGCGGCGCTGTGCGAGGGCGACGGCGGCGCGCGTCGAGCGGCGGGCGACGAGGCGGCGGCGGCGAGGGCGACGGCGGCGGCGCGGCGAGCGCAGAGCGAAACAAGCGAGAAACGCGGCGTCGAGGGCTTGTATTATAGGCCCCTCTTTAGTCGCGGTTGGCGGCGAGACCCGCGACTAAAGGTACCCTTTAGTCGCGGTCCGCCTCCCCAACCGCGACTAAAGGTTTTGCCGCCGCTTCGTTCAGCAGAAAAGACCCTTTAGTCGCGGTTGGGGACAACAACGCGACTAAAGGGTACCTTTGGTCGCGTCCGCCTCCCAACCGGGACTAAAGTGCATCTTTGGGCTGGCGCGGTGCGGTGGGATGTTTAGTCCCACTCGCTAGCCGAGAGGCTTCGACGATGGTTTATAAGCGGCTGCGCTCACCACTTCGAGCTCCTCTCAAATGCAGGCTTACGGGCCTATTCAGTTACTATGAGCCTGTGGGCCTATTGGGCCTTCTGCGGGCCTGAATCCTGGCCCATTAATGGGTTTCTAGTCGTATTCAGGCCGTGGTGGCCCAGTAGGTGGCATATTTTTTATTTTTTGCCTGTTTTTGTTTTCATTTTTGCTTTATTTATTTTGTTTTGTTTCTACTTACAACAAAAAACTTATTTATTTTATTTTATTTTGTTTCTAATTACTTATTTATTTTACTTTATGATAATTATTTTTGCTATTAAAGTTTCTAATTACTTATTTATTTATGTTATTAAAATCTTAAAAATACAATTATATATCAAAAAATCAGAAAATAAAACTAATTCATTTTAAATTCTTGTTTTTCTTCTGTTTTTTCTTCCTTTTTTTCTTCTTTTTTTCTTCTGTTTTTTCTTCCTTTTCTTGTTTTTCTTCTTTTTTTCTTCCTTTCTTCCTTTTCCTTTTTTCTTCTTTTTTTTCTGCTTTGTTTTTTTTCTTATGTTTTTCTTTTGTTTGTTTTTTTCTTCATTTTCCTTTTTTCTTCTGCTTGTTTTTTTCTTCTGTTTTTCCTTTTTCTTCTGTTTTTTCTTCTTTTTTTTCCTTTTCCTTCTTTCTTCTTCTTCCTTTTTCCTTTTAAAATCGAAAAATAAAACTAATTCATTTTAAAATCTTAAAAATACAATTATATATCAAAAAATCAGAAAAATAAAACTAATCCTTGAAGGTTTGACAAAGGTTTGATACATCATTCAGTTCATCGACCAAATACAAAGTTTGGTACAATAAATTATTACACATCAATTCTTCCCTTGTGTCCTCGCTTGCTTACGATTGTGCGTATCCATGGAGCATCCTCATCATTTAACTTAATGCTTGGGTCGGTGTTCACTTTGAAGGCGGAATTTCAGCAAACATATTATAATCTTGACATATCATCTTGTCCTCCACTCCCACGATGTTTCTTTTCCTGAAAGAACAATGTGGCGCTTTGAATCATCGCGTGATGTCTTGATCGTTTTCTTATCTTTCCGTTTCCTCGGTTTGCTACTCATGTCCTTCACATAGAAAACCTGGCGACATCTTTCGCTAGGACGAATGGTTCGTCAAGGTAACCAAGATTGTTGAAATCCACCATTGTCATTCCGTATTGCTGGTCCACCTTTACCCCACCTCCTGTTAGCTTGAACCATTTGCACGGAACAAAGGGACCTTAAAGGAGGGTCCATTGTCAAGTTCCCATATCTCCTCTATGTAACCATAATATGTGACCTTTTGCCCATTATCGGTTCTTTGCATCAAAGCGGACACCACTGTTTTGGTTGGTGCTCTTTTTATCTTAGGCGATCGTGTAAAATGTATTCCCATTTATCTCGTACCCTTGGAAAGTCGTTATAGTCGAAGATGGTGTCTTGGCCAACATGTACAAATTGATCTACAACATCATTGTCATTCATTAAATGTTTTCTCAACCAAGCTGCGAAAGTCTCCATGTGGGCCTTCCTAATCCAGATTCGAGCTTCCCGGGTTGTCGAGCGTAAAATATTCTTGTGTTTCTCAAAGTGCGGAGCCACCAAGCTGGAATTGGTCGATCTGAGTGTGGTGTGCTTGATCGAGAATGGCCGTCCATACATATCGTTGATTTCCTTCCGATCGTGCCTTTTCCACTTAGTCTCCCCTCGTGCATGATCGAGGAAGACCAATCGGCTTAAGGTCGGGAACAAAGTCAACACAAAACTCAATTACCTCCTCATTTCCATAGCCCTTGGCGATGCTTCCTTCAGCCTATGCGGTTCTGAACATATTTCTTTAATACTCCCATGAACCTCTCGAAGGGAACATATTGTGTAGAAATACAGGACCGAGAACGAAAATCTCTTCGACTAGGTGAACCAGGAGGTGCGTCATAATATTGAAGAAGGATGGCGGGAACACCAACTCGAAATCCGACAAGACATTGGATCACATCGTTACGTAACCGTGGTAGAACTTGGATTGATTACCTTCGAGAGATTGCATTGAGGAATGCACATAGCTTCACAATGGCTACTCGAACATTTTCGGCGAGAGCCCCTCAAAGCAATCGAAAGCAATTGCGTCATAATCACGTGGCGATCGTGAGACTTGAGTTTTGGAACTTTTCTCCGCCATGTTTATTATTCCCTTTATATTGGGCGAGAATCGAGACGGGACCTTCATCTGCTCGGGCATTCAAAAAGATGACCTTCTCTTCTTTGGTCGGGCGTAGTGGCACGACCTTGAAACCATTCCGGATGCGGTAATCGTGGTCTTTCAAGCGTTGTTGGTCTGCCGTGCTTCCTTTGTATCATTTGTCTTCCCATACGCCCAAGAAGCTTAGGAGGTTCACGCAAATATTCTTCGTAACGTGCATCACGTCGATTGCAGAGCGGACATCTAGGACTTTCCAATATTCTAGCTCCCGAATATAGATTTCTTCTTCCACATGGCTGCGTGCCCGTCGGCTCCCTTCGAACTGATTGTCCGCGGGACCTTTCCAAAGATGACTTTCAAATCCTTGACCATATCAAATACCTCGGCACCGGTCGTTCGCGAGCTTCGGCCGGTGATCTGCCTTGCCGTTGTAATGCTTGCCTTTCTTTCTTCTTGGATGAATTTTGGAAGAAATCGGCGATGCCCAAGGTACCGTTCTTCTTACAATTTGGCAAATGTACACTTTCGGTCTCATGTAGCGGTGCGTGCATGCATTGTATCCCTTATTTGTGATCCGAAAGGTTACTAAGAGCAGGCCAATCGTTGATGGTTCTGAAAAGCAACGCTCGTGGGTCAAATTCCTCTTGTTTGTGCTCATCCCACACGGACACCACCCACAGTGTAAAAGTTCATCAACTAATGGCCTTAGGTACACATCGATGTCGTTGCGGGTTGCCGGACCTTGGATGAGCACGGCATCATAATGAACTTCCGCTTCATGCACAACCAAGGAGGAAGGTTGTAGATGCATAGAGTCACGGGCAGTGCTATGGCTGGAGCTCGCTGCCAAAAGGATTCATGCCATCCGTGCCGAGCAAATCTTATGTTCCTTGCGTCGGCTGCAAAATCATTGAACCATCATCGATCTTTCTCCATTGCGTTCCATCTGCGGTGTGTCTCAACTTCCCGTCCGACTTACGGTCCTCTTTGTGCCATCGCAACAACTTGGCATGCTCTTTGTTCTGAGCAGACGTTTCAACCGTGGTATTATAGGAGCATACCACATCACCTTGGCGGGAACCCTCTTCACAGGTTTCGGCCCTCAACATCGTCACCGGGGTCATCGCCTCGATCTTGTAGCATAATGCGGTGCATACCGGCATTCATTCAAATTCTCGTATTCACATGGTAGAGGATGCGATCGTTGATGCATGCATGTATCTTGAGAACCTCTAAACCTAGAGGGCGATACAACCTTCTTTGCTTCAGTGCGTCTTGGCGGGCAACTCGTTATCCTTTGAAACATATTCTTCAACATTTTCAGCAAGTTTTCAAATGCCGAGTCAGCTACACCTGCCTCGCCTTCCATTTCAGCAAATCCGATTAGCAGCCCAGCTTTTTCGACCATCATCGCATCCGGGTACAGCGCCTTTACGTGATCCTCTAACATGCGATCCAAATTCTCCCTCTCCTTTTCGGTTTAGCGGCGTCTCCGTGCATCGGCAATGGTCCGACCAAGATCATCAGCGGGATCATCACGTGCCTCTTCTTCACCTTCCCTTCACCTTGACATCCTCCATGAAAGTATCACGAAATGAGCAAGATAGCTTTCATCGATGAAATCATCCCTTCTTCATCTTCTTCCATTATAACCCTCTTTCTCCATGCTTGGTCCAACAATTATAGCTTGGCATGAAACCCTTCAAGCGGATGCATGTGAACAACTCTTGAGGAAGAGTAACCCTTCTCATTCTTCTGAGATAACACATGGACAGATAACAAAACCCCCGCTTGTTCGCATTAGCCACTACGAGGAAATCTTTCAAACCCGTAGTGAACTTCATTGGAGAGTCGGTTACCGTACATCCATTGCTGATTCATCTGCATTATTATAATATAAAATATATAATTAACCATCATGCATTTGTTAAACTAACTAGCTACAAACAATATAAATTAAACAATGAACTACACACATGCATATTGACACATCAAAGGTTCATCAAGTTGCTAACATGATCGAAGAGTGTGTCTCCAACACTTCATGTCATGTTTGTTTCATGCTCTTGGGGCATTTCATCAAACACCTTATGTGCATAAGAGGAACCAAAAGCAAACCTACACCCACTTGTGAGGAGAATGGCTCCAAATGGCTAAGTGTTGGCTGCTGGATGGGTATATATAGGGAGGGCTTTAGTTGCGGTTGGCACAGCAAACCGTGACTAAAAGGTGCCGAAAACCTTTAGTCGCGGTTGTCTGGCCAACCGCGACTAAAGCCCCTCACGTGCACCAGCTGCCACCGCGCCACAGGCCCGGGCCTTTGGTCGCGGTTCACCTCCAGAACCGCGACTAAAGGTCCCATTAGTCGCGGTTCCTACAGCTTCGCGACTTATGGGGCTGGACGGAAGCCTGTTTTTCTACCAGTGTGACAAGTCATGAAACAATCCATTCATACTTTAGCACGTAATGATCCCCATGTATATCTAGTGGGAAATGTGCCCGTTGTAACGGAAGACAGAAATCCTCACATGTCTCCTCACATGCCCCTAGCAACTCATTCAATTAAGTTGCCATTTCTCCTCTTTGTAACAATCGCGTATAGTGCTCATATTGTCCATCTATTCATGACGAACGTGATTAATGTCAAGGCAACGTGCTTGCCATCATACTTTGGCACAACGTCTATGCCTCACAACACCAAATTTAGATCAAGGAACTGTTAATGCATACTCAACACAAAATGTAGGGATGATGGAGCCTGACATGGATGGTAGGTTTATAAATAAGTTCACGTTCGACGCGGACCAAGGAAAAGTACGAGTCAGCCGCCTCCTCCTCCTTCAAGAAAGAAAGTTAGGGTTCGTGCCTCTCGCCTGCGCCGACGCAGGTCCATCTCGTCTTTGGTGGTCCTAGGGTTATGGAGGCGCAGTGGATCCTTGCAAGGGCCGGCGGGAGGGCTACGTTTTCAATCTTTTTTAAAAAATCTTGTTAGGTTTGTGTCCTGCTCAGGAAGTCGAGACGGCGGCGGCTCCCTGAAGATGGAATAAAGGTCTCCTCGCCTAGCCCTCGTTCTGGCGGTGCGTCTAGCATCGTTGGTGGGCGTGTGAAGGTGTGTCTCCGGCACATCTATCTTTGAAGGATTTGCTCGGATCTCGTCATTGTTCGTCTACGTTTGTGTGTCTTCAGTTTGGATCCTTCCGATCTACGTTATTTTTCATCGGCGGCGGTTGCTGTTCTGGGTGCTGGTCCTATGGGGCCTTAGCACGACGACTTCCCGACTGTCTATTACAACAAGTTGTGCCCGACTCTGGCGATGGAGGGGCGATGACGGCGGTGTGCCTTCAGCTCGCTTCAGTGTTTGTAGTCGTCGCTAGGTGGTCTACAATCTGGATGTAATTTTTATTTATGGTGATCGTAGTACTGCCATGATTAAAAATGAATAGATTGAAAGTTTTCCCAAAAAAAGAAGAATAAGTTCACATTCAACATGTCATCAAGCATTTAGAAATGTAAATAAACTTGTACTTGAATAAACATATTTTAGCGAATCAAACCAAATACTCCCTCCGTTCCAAAATATAGCGTGTCCATGTTTTTCGAGGTTCAACTTTGACTATAAATTTAACTAACGAGACCGACTACGGCGGGGGCAAAAATTATATAATTGAAAACGTCTTTTGGTATAATTTTTACTCCGGCCGCAGTCGGTCTCATTGGTTAAATTTATGGTCAAAATTGAAGCACGCAATCAAAGACGCACTATATTTTAGAACGGAGGGAGTATGAAACATCTTTTGAACGAAAAGCAAACTACAAAGAATATGAGGAAAATTATTTTGTTAAGCTTTAAAAGTCCACCGTAAATCTTTTAGTCCCTCCGTTCCATTGTAATTAATTCAGATTGGCGGACTAGGATAATCGAGTTTCTTAGACAGTTATTGATCTCATCTCATCTCCGGCCAGGCACGACTCCGAGTTTTCCTCCATTAATATGCCTTTCCTCCGTCTTTTAGATAATCCAACTCCCACGGTGAGCATGCAACAGAGCAACGTCTCGGTCAGGCACGACTCACTAAGAGCAACTTCGACGGACGACCCAAATAGACACGGATTTTGTTCACCTTTTGTTCGTTTGGGTCGTCCGTCCATGTGTCCGCGTCCGCTTTTTTGTTTAGGTCGGCCGTTGTGCCCAACGGACGCCAGATGCATTTTAGACATGTCTGCGTCGTCATTTCGCTGAACACTTGGAGGGCGAGCTCCCGCGCCACCTCGCCCGCCGCGCGAGCTCACCTCTGCCGCCGCAACTCGCCCCGACCCTGTCTTGTGGGCCCCTCGTGGGTCTTCCGACCTAATTCTTTCATCCATATATACTCTTATACCCCAAAACCATCAGGGGGAGCCACGAAAACACTTTTCCACCACCGCAATCTTCTGTACCTGTGAGATCTCATCTAGGGACCTTTTCCGTTGTCCTGCCGGAGGGGGATTCGATCATGGAGGGTTTCTACATCAACACCATTGCCCTTCCGATGAAGCGTGAATAGTTTAACACAGACCTACGGGTCCATAGCTTGTAGCTAGATGGCTTCTTCTCTCTCTTTGATTCTCAATACCAGGTTCTCCTCAATGTTCTTGGAGATCTATTCGATGTAATATTCTTTTGCGGTGTGTTTGCCGAGATCCGATGAATTGTGAATTTATGATCAGATTATATATGAAAATTATTTGGTTATTCTCTGAATTCTTATATGCATGATTTGATGTCTTTGCAAGTCTCTTCGAATTATCAGTTTAGTTTGGCCTACTAGATTGATCTTTCTTGCAATGGGAGAAGGGCTTAGCTTTGGGTTCAATCTTGCGGTGTCCTTTCCCAAAGGATGAGGGGCAGCAAGGCACGTATTGTATTGTTGCCATCGAGGATAAAAAGATGGGGTTTTCATCATATTGCTTGAGTTAATTTCTCTACATCATGTCATTTTACTTAATGCGTTACTCCGTTCTTTATGAACTTAATACTCTAGATGCATACTGGATAGCGGTCGATGTCTGGAGTAATAGTAGTAGATGCAGAATCATTTCGGTCTACTTGACACGGACGAGATGCCTATGTTCATGATCATTGCCTTAGATATCGTCATAATTATGCGCTCTTCTATCAATTGCTCGGCAGTAATTTGTTCACCCACCGTACTATTTGCTATCTCGAGAGAAGCCACTAGTGAAACCTATGGCCCCCGGGCCTCTTTTCCATCACATAAGTTCTCTTTTCCATCATATAAGTTTCCGATCTACTATTTTGCAATCTTTTACTTTCCGATCTATAAACTAAAAATACCAAAAATATTTACCTTACCGTTTATCTATCTCTATTAGATCTCCCTTTTGCAAATAACTGTGAAGGGATTGACAACCCTTTATTGCATTGGGTACAAGTTTGTTTGATTGTTTGTGCAGGTATTCGGTGACTTGTGCGTTGTCTCCTACTGGATTGATACCTTGGTTCTTAAACTGAGGGAAATACTTACTCTATTTTGTTGCATCACCCTTTCCTCTTCAAGGGAAAACCAACGCAAGCTCAAGAGGTAGTAGGAAGAATTTCTGGCGCAGTTGCCGGGGAGATCTATGCCAAGTCAAGACATACCAAGTACCCGTCATAAACTCTCATCTCTTGCATTACATTATTTGCCATTCACCTCTCATTTTCCTCTCCCCTACTTCTAAAACGATTTTCGAAAAGATTTGCATTTGCTTCACCCCTCTTCCGTTCACCTTTTTCATTTGCTTTCGGTTTGCTAGATCGTTAGATTGCTTTGTTGCCATCATGTCTGAATCTGAGGAGGTTATCGCCAAAAAAGATAGTAGTAACAATGAGGAAAACTTTGATGCTTTTGCTAATAATAATCCTCATGAAGAATCTACTATTTTGCACACTAAAAAGCTTCGCATTGGTAGCGGCAATATTATTGGAAAAGGGGTTATTCAAGATTTTCTTTACTTGTGCCGGTGCGTTACCCACGATGGGTGGACCTATTCTCCATAAAACTAGTAGTCTTCCGGATGCTATATCTTTGCTCGTGGTTGAACTTGAAAGACAATTTGTTCACATGCATCCATCCATACAAAGGATTTTTCTAGAGTTTTATAATATTGGGCATCCTTCTGTTAAGCGTGCAACTACTCTTTCTAGCACATGAGTTTAGATTTATAATAAAAGAAGCTAGTGAAATTTTGTGCATTACAAGGTAGATGATGGTCATCCTCCCACAGAGGCATTTCTCTTTAACCAAGAGGACATAATGCATTTACGATCCCTAGATCATGTAGCTTATAATGAATATTTAAGAAAGAGGGTCCCTACCGATGTTTTAGTTGATAGGATTTTTGAGCTTAATGATGATTTGGCTATTCAAAACAATGGGTTGGGTTTCTTTCTTGAACAAAATCTCATGAAATGTTGCCCAAAGAACACTTACAATGATGAGTTGGTTATAAAATATAAAGGGCCAAAGTAGGAATCAATTCCTCCCGAGCTTGATCGTGGGGATTTTTATCCCATTAAATTTAGCCCTTTTGATTACTTTTGCATGCCCCAAAGAAAACTTGCTGCTGAACGTAGAGAGTACGAGATGAGCTTTTGAGATTTGTCTTATCATTACTATGACAATACCTAGATCTATTCATGTTTTATGCCTAGCTAAGGGCGTTAAACAATAGCGCTTGTTGGGAGGCAACCCAATTTTATTTTTGTCCTTTACTTTTTGTTCCTGTTTAGTAATAAATAATTCATCTAGCCTCTGGTTATATGTGGTTTTGTGTTTTAGTTAGTGTTTATGCCAAGTAAAACCTTTAGGATAGCTTACGGTAATAGTTGTGTTGATCCTGCTAAAAAACAGAAACTTTTACGCCCAATAAATAATTTCCAGGATTTTATTGGAATGTGCTTTTGATCTAATTCTTTTTGCTCTGGATTGGTGAGGAAACTGCTCAGGTTGTACTAATTTTTCAGAATTTGTTTGGAGTTAGAGAAGTATTTGAGAGTTCAGATTGCTACAGACTGTTCTGTTTTTGACAGGTTCTGTTTTCTTTGTGTTGTTTGCATATTTTGATGAATTTATGGGTAGTATCGGGGGGGGGGGGGGTATGAACCATGGAAAAGTTGGAATATAGTAGATATTACACCAATATAAATAAAGAATGAGTTCACAACAGTACCTTAAAGTGGTGATTTATTTTCTTATAGTAACGGAGCATATAAGATTTTCTGTTGATTTTTGTGTTGTGAAGTTTTCAAGTTTTGGGTAAGGATTTGATGGACTATGGAATAAGGAGTGGCAAGAGCCTAAGCTTGGGGATGCCCAAGGCACCCCAAGGTATTATTCAAGGACAACCAAAAGCCTAAGCCTTGGGGATGCCCCGGAATGCATCCCCTCTTTCGTCTTCGTCTATCGGTAACTTTACATGAGACTATATTTTTATTCACCACATGATATGTGTTTTGCTTGGAGCGTCTTGTATGATTTGAGTCTTTGCTTTTTAGTTTGCCACAATCGTCATTTCTATACACACCTTTTAGGAGAGACACACATCACTATAAAAAAAAGACACATCCGTGACATTTTGGGCCGAACAATTTTTTTTTCTGTCATACTTATGACACTTCTATGACGATAATTATGACAAAACCCGGTATCATCATAGATGTGGTGAGATCCTACTTCTATGAAAAAAATCATGATAGAAAATGGGCTTTTCATTCTGGGCGGGCCGGAGACGCACCTGCATGACATTCTTTGGAACGTCCATGATGGAAAAAATCATGGTAGAAGCGAGGGCGAGGAAAATTTTGGGGAGTTCCCTGTTATGGCGGGTGGTCGGGGCCGAGCAATGCACGAAGGTTTGCACGTTTTTCTCATAAACGTACGCGCGTGGGTGCGAGGCGTTGGGCTCTAACTGAACCCGAGCGAGGCGTTCGTCTACTGAACCCGAGCGATTGCACTGGCGTCGCGCTACTGAACCCGAGCTATCCATCGATCCCTGGCTGTTAATTGAACCCGATCGAGCGATTCCTTCGCTACTGCTGCTAACTTGAAGCCGATCGACCTGCTGCCTCTTGATGAAGAGTGAGCATTGTTGGGGGTTGGATGAACAGGATCCCGTGGGGGTAGAGGCCGTTGCCGCTGGATAAATAGGACCCTATCGAGCCGGTTGGGGGTGGATGAACAGGACCCCGTGGAGGACCGGTTGAACAGTAGCCGGTGGAGGGCTTGATGAACAGTAGCCCGTGGAGGGGTGGTTGAACAGTAGCCGGTGGAGGCTGGATGAATAGGAGCCCGTGGATGAGCAGTAGCTGGTGGAGGCAGGAGGGAGACGCCGTGGATGAACAATCGCAGGTGAAGGCTGGAGGAGGTCGACGGTGGATGAACAATACCCCATGGAGGCTGGTGGAGGTCGACGGTGGATATGAACAGTAGCCCGCGGAGTCCCGTTTTGCGGTACGCCACACCCCTCCCAATGGACAGAAGCCCGTTTCGACCGTAGCGCTCCAATACAAGTCTGTTTCCTCTGTTTTGCAGTACGCCACACCCCTCCCAATCAACATGACCCTGTTTCGACCGTAGGCACTCGAACACAAGTCCATTTCCTCCATTTTGTGGTAGGCCAGACCCCTCCCGATGAACAGGATCCTGTTTCGACCCTAGGCGGTCGAACACAAGGTCGTTTCCTCCGTTCTGCGGTACGCCAGGCCTCATTTTGATCGGCTGTTCCGTCCAAGCCGGTTGCCTCCCGATGAACATGGCGACGCAGTTTCTCCGTTCCGACCCAGCCGGTTGGCTGCCCATGAACAGGACGCTGTCGCTGCCTCTCCATGTACACGAGCCCTAGCCGTACGTATGCATGAGTAGGCGTTCGAGACCCCGCCAGTATGTACATACGTGGCCATATTTACTTTCTTGCACCCTTGCTGTACGTACATGTACATGCTACGTACGCGCCTCTACTACGACACGTGTGAGCCTCTACTACGACACATGCCCTTCCTTACTCGGCCACGGTTCATCGCTGCAGCCTGCAGACAGACCCATTGACCAGTATGTACGTACACGTTCGCGACCTGAATGACAACACTACATACGCTTCGACCAGGTGGGTCCCGACTGTCAGGCACTTCCTTGCGTGCGAAGATGTAGCTGGTGGGTCCCAGCAGTCAGGGGAAACATTTTTTTCGTGAAATACGGTGGCCCGTCCAGTGGGTCCCCGCTGTCAGGTGGAGGAATAATTATTTTACGCGTAATAAGGTTGCACTTCCTTGCTGTGATCGTGGACCCAGTTGTTAGCCTCTCCACGTACAGTACTCTTCCGACGGAAGTCGTTCCTTGACCAGATTGACCACGCCGCGCCGAGAGCACCAAGGTGGTGGACGGCGGTGAGGCCTAGGAAGGGGATGACGTGGAGCCGGGGAAGACGCGGCAGTGGATGCCCACACGAAGAGGAGTACGAGGGTTGACGGGTTCGGCTGCGATGTGAGGCTACAGTCGCCGCAGAATAACAAGAGTTGTGCGTGAGTAGAGGGATGGCCTGGCCAGAGGTTTGCGTAGGGTGGGGCGGTCAGGACTGTGCGGTAGCAGAGCCGGCCACCGAAGGCAGGAGCGAGCGGCACGACCGGCGCTCGTTTGGGCGGCTGGTGCAAGAAGACCAGAGGTTGAAGAAGCACTACAGCCGTTGGATGGACATTGTACGATCACTAGAGCTAGAATTATTCATATTGACTAAGTTGACAAAGCCCTCCGTCTGCGTCAACTTAGTAAGCCCACAAGTCAGCCTCCCACTACGATGGGTCCCAGCTAGCAGGGGGAGTCTTCATTTTTTTGTGCATAATAAGGAGGCACTTCCTTGCGTGCAAAGATACAGCTCGTGGGTCCGAGCTGTCAGCGGCGGGAACGTTTTTTTGCGAAATACATAGGCCCTTCCGGTGGGTCCCTGCTGTCAGATGAAGGAATAATTTTTTTATGCATCATAAGGTTGCACTTCCTTGCTGCGGCCGTGGACCCAGTTGGCAGCCTCTCCACGTACAGTACTCTTCCGATGGAACTCGTTCCTTGACCACATTGACCATGCCGCGCGAAGAGCACCAAGGCGGTGGACGACGACGAGGCCTGGGAAGGGGACACCGCGGAGCCGGGGAAGACGCGACAGTGGATACCCTTGCGGAGAGGAGTACGAGGGTTCACTGGTTCGGCTACGGTGTGCGGCTGCCGTCGCTGCAGAATAATAGGGGGTGTGGGTGAGTAGAGGGATGGCCTGGCCAGCGGTGGGGGTAGTAGGGGGCGGTGAGGCCTCTGCGACAGCACAACCCGCCACGAGAGGCAGGAGCAGGCGGCACGACCGGTGCTGGTTTGGGCGGCTGGAGCAAGAAGACCAGAGGTTGAAGAAGCACTATAGTTGTTGGATGGACATCATATGGTCACTGGAGCTAGAATCGTTCATATTGACTAAGTTGGCAAAGCCTCCATCCGCGTCAATTTAGTAGGCCCGCAAGTCAGCCTCCCACTATTGTGGGTCCCAGCTAGCAGGGGGACTATTAAGTTTTTTATGCGTAATAAGGAGACACTTCCTTGTGTGCAAAGATATAACTGGTGGGTCCGAGCTGGGGGGAACGTTTTTTTTCAAAATACAGAGGCCCTTCCGGTGGGTCCCAACTGTCAGGTGGATGAATCATTATTTTGCGCGTAATAAGGAGGCATTTCCTCGTATGCGGCTATGGACCCAGCTGTCAGCCTCTCCACGTACAGTCCACTTCCAATGGATGTCATTCGTTGACCATGTTGACCACGCCGCGCTGAGAGCACCAGGGTGGTGGACGACGACGAGGCCTAGGAAGGGAACGATATGGAGCCGGGGAAGATTCGGCGATGGTTGCCTGCAGCGGGGGAGTCTGAGGGTGGATCTGTTGGTTGCCGTTGCCGGAAAATAACAGGAGGTGTGGGTGAGTAGAGGGATAGCCAGGCCAGTGATGCGATTATGGTGGGACCATGAGGCCTGCCCGGCAGCACAGCCGGCCATGGGAGGCGGGAGGAGGCGGTTCCGCCGACGCTGGTTTGGGCGGCTGGAGCAGGAAGATCGGAGACTAAAGAAGCAAGATTGCCGTTAGATTGACATCTAACGGTCTGACGCTGGTAGAGTATATTGTTGACTAAGTTTATTTTTTTGAGAAACCTTGTGTACGATGAACTTAGTAGGCCCACAAGTCAGCCTCCAAATCTGTAGCAGACAAGATAGAGCCCATTTGCTATTTTTTAATAATTTGCAGCCCATTTGCTAATTCTTAAGGAATTTATTACAACCCATTTTCTAACCAGGACCACGATCAAAAAGTTCAACCTTATTTTGCATATTTCAGAGGAGTCCGAACTGTAGTAATCCTGAAATGATAAACATTTATTTTTAAGAACTTATTGATTTGACAAAAAAATCGTTTTGTTTTTGTAAACAAATAAGACGGAGGACAATTGAGTTGGTTTAAGGGAAAACTAGTGGTAAAAAAATCAGCGTTGGGAGAAAGAAAAATAAGTATGTAAATATGAAAAGGGAACTTTATGTATTTTCAATATAATGATACGTGTATATGAACTAGTAAACTGTAGGTAGAGATTAGAAAATGTAAGTAGGACATGGCGTTTGAAGAGGAAAATAGAACTGGGCTGTGTGTTTGAGTCAGTAAAAAAACTGCCTGCGGAGGTTCTAAGACAAAATATAACTAACGCTGGAGGGCCAGAGGCCAGTAGATAGCTGCTGGATCTTTATGCCCTGTTGTCATCATGGGCTGGGCCTGTTAAAAACAAAACCTAGCCTGGGCAGTCTATGTCCCAGTTGAAACTTGCTCGACCTGAAAACCAATATACCTGCTGGATCCTAGTTATTAGTCTGTACTTGCAGAATTCTCTCGTTTATTGAGTACATTGAAGACTTCATGGGTTTCACCGTCTTAGACGTCAGCATTATTTTTCCATCGTGATAATAAGTGCATGCACTTGCTTGCATACGGCCATGGACCTGCTGGTTTCGTACGATTAGGCTCTGTATGGGCAGCCGTCTTGTGGTTCCACAGACGAATTTCATGCAAATCGGATGTTTACAGTGAAAGCGGACTAAATTCGTTGCATTTTACATATTTATTTTCATTTGGAATATTTTACATATTTCAACTAGTAATAACGGACTAGGCCTTTTTTAGTTCATGGGAGACGCTTCACGATCGAGGTCGCGACACTTAACTGTAACATCCCAAATTTTCAATTTGGAATGTTATACATAGATCATTATTGCATATCATATTTTATTGCATTTTGCTTTGATCCTAGAAATTCTACGCAACTCAAGGACCCACGGAGAGAGTTGGGGATTTCGTTATTTTCATATTTGAGTTTTCTCAAATTTTGAAAATAGGATCATTTGATTTTATTTATTTTATATTCAATTATTTCTATTATGAAAATATGAGAGAGGGAATAAAATGACTTTCCCAAAATAAAGAAATCTTGAGGATTTAATAATAAAATCAAATCCGATTTTATTTTTGAGTTTATTGCTATATTATTTGAATTAGGAAAAAAATGCGCGTTTTTCAAACTTGCATTTAGGCCCCAAATAAATGTTCATCTTGTCCGGCTTGATTTTAGAAGTCGGGGAAATTTTATTTCGGGATTTTTGGAGTCCGTTTAGTATTACTTTTAATTGTTTTTCTGCGCGTAATGTTTTAAAAAAAAGAGGAACCGACTCGGGCAGTGCGAGCGGACACCGCCTGGGAGGGCTTTATAAGCCGGGCCCCCCTGCCCCGAAGCCCACCGCCCACCGCCGCCCGAATGCCCACCTCGCCGCCCCAAACCCTAGCGTCGCCGCCACGCATGCCATTGCCGACCCGGCCACCGAGCCGACCGCCGCCGCCATTGACCCGCCGCCGCCGCCGTTGACCGCCGGAGGTAGTCCCCGTCGCCGCCTCAGTTTTTGAGAGAAAACCGTTGGTTTTTTTACGAACCCGGTTTAGTTTTTTTATAGATCGTTTTTCCCGGTTTAGTTATTTAGCGAACGCCCGTTCATTCGTTCGTTTTAACGAACGATTATTTTTGATCGCGATTTCTGATCTGATTTTCGTTTTAGTATAACTTTTCACTTGTTTATCGGAATCTGGCGATTCAATCGCCTGGAGTTTCGTCTCGAAACCCTCTTTCCGTTTAACAAACTCAAACAAGTTTTTGCTACTGTAAAAATTTGACTTAGGTCCAGATTAGTAAACGAAGCTTGTTTCTTTCGCCGTTTGACTTTCGTTGCTTCGTTTGATTTGATTCCTTTTGCAAACCGGAGTTCTTAAGTTGAAATTTTTGGTTAGATCTCTTATTTGAGTTTTACCTGTGCATTAGATGAGTGCTTATTGTATACTTGTTTGTTTGCAATAGAGTACCCGGAGTGCGCCGCTTGCTACTTCGAATCTCTAGGTTTCACGGATTATCAGCAAGGCAAGTAACACTTTGATCATACCTCTTTACTACCCAGTTTTATTGCATTAGATCAATCCTCAAACAATTGCATGGATAGGATCTGATAATATGTGGGCTTTGGGAAGTATATGAGGTAGAACCTATTACCTGTTTATTATCAAACCTTTGGGAGTTACTTGTACGTTTACTTATATTCCTATGCTATATTAGTAGACGTGGATTGGGTGAGTGTTTCCATGACAGATGTGAGATTGTTTAATTAATGGTTTACTTAAGGTGGCAACTTAAATTCACATCTGGGTGGATTGAGGCACCTGGGGAACCCAGTGTTGCCCGTATTTTTGAAATCCCGGGGTACCGTGTGATTCTCCTTTGGACCGCCACCCAGGCTCAAAGGGATCATGAGATTATTCATGCTAGAAACTTCCGTGTGCAGACGCAAGCTACTATGGGCTCTAGCATAGTTGATTAAGTTGCGTGAGCTCTTGAAGAGGTAGACTAGCATATGTAGGGGATGTAGGTTGGTACGGTCTACCCGGAGTAGAGTTAATGCTTCTGAAAGACTGTGTCTCGGTCATCCGTTTCTCAAACACCATGTAGTGCGAGAAATCAAGCGGAGGAGATCGAGTCTTGCGGGGAAAAGTGCGCAAACCTCTACAGGGTGTATAAACTAATCATGATTAGCCGTGTCCCCGGTTATGGACGTTTTGAGTATCTAGTACTTGGATTATCATGTGAATCTCATCATGGTACTTAATTAATATTGTTGGGTTTAATGATGATGCTTAATTGGGATTGAGTTGGAGTACCCTTCTCAATGTTCAACAACCACCATGATAGTTAAATAAAATGTTATTCCTTTGCAGTAGGAAAAAATTGGCTTTATGCAAAACTGTAATCATAGAGCTTTCCACCAGCCATATATGCATGTAGTACAACATTATTCTTTCATTACTCTCTATGTGTTATATTGCCAACATATTCCATGTGCTGACCCGTTTTCGGGCTGCAACGTTCATGTTGCAGACTTTTCAGATGACGAGTAAGGTGCCTTAGGTCGTGGTTCTATACTCAGTGATGCCGTTGGAGTTGATGGACTCACTTATCTTCCAAGCCTTCCGATGTTATCGTTTTTAGATGGCCTTAAGCCATATTTATTGTAATAAGTTCTCTTTTGAGACATTCGATGTAATAAGTGTGTGATTGCTAATCTGTTATAAATCCTTCAAGTGATATGCGAGTCAGCATTACTGATCCAGCGATGACACTAAAGCACAGAGATCAGACTGTTTGAGGTCTGGTCGCTACATTAACTGTTCTGGAAGGCCCAAATTCATCGCTCCTCTCATTTAACTATTTGCAGTTGGGCTTGGCATGCCACAACCCAGTTCTGACGTGCCGCGTCCAACTATCAGCCTGTGAAACCGGATGGATCCCCTGCGTACTTTGAAGATGTAAAAAAATTGGAGAACTGGGAATTCGAACTGCAGGTGCTTATGCTACCCATCAAATAAAAATAAGGTGCCTGAAAATACATTTCGAAACAAATGATTTAGCTTTATATCCTCGTCCACCCTCGGCATGATGGTTGGAAGCAAATGCCAAGTTCATACCGAAAGATCGTTAACAACAATACCAACTTGCAGACGACCAAGTAGTACAAGTACCAATACCAAACTAATTTATAATCTTTTTAGTCCTGGCCCTAGTGTTCGTCTCGTAGAAAATCTTGCAGAGGACCAGCTCCCGCTCCTTCTCTTGCTCCAGGTCCTCGAGGTGGTACTGGTGCATCACCCAGTTGGTCCTTTGTTGGTCGAAGTTCTTGTTGGTGTGCAGCACCAGAACCTTTTTATTGCCCGTCTGCTGGCCGTTGACCATCACCGGCAAGGTATTGCCGGTCTTGTGCCACATCGCGTGAATGCCGCACTCCGACTGTATCTTGCGACGTGTCCACGTGCCCCTTTTGAACGTCTTGGAGTTGCGCTGGAAGAAATGCTTGCTTAGGCCACTCAGTGTGATACCTGAAGTATTGTCGAATACAGGTTTTAGTGTATGTAGTTGGCATTTTCATAACATCTTTGGCATGTTGCAGTCACTTGTTTCACTTTTTATTAACTGTCAAATTGTAATTGCTTCACTAGGTCTACGTCTAAATTTAAAAATGGAGTAAGAAGTTACAAGGTTGTGCGACAGACTTTGTAGGCTACATGAGTAATACAAAATATAATTCCCATTGCACAACATATCCATCATCATTACCAGTACATCCTACGCAAGTGAGTTAGGATGCACTTGATCCCAGAAAGGTATCTATCCTTCAAACTAGAGGAGTGCTTCAAACTAACAACAATACATAATATCCAACAAAAGTGGGTCATTCTACAGCAGCAGGATACATGGTTTTTAGTAGTTGGGTAGGGCTGTTCTGGTCTGGACCTGGATTCGTGGTGGTTTCGTTAATGAAATCGGAGGGGGAGCACCCCCCTATTTTGGTCAAAAAATGGCCCACTCTAGATATCAGTACGAATCAAGTTGTGTATATTTGCTTTTGGCATGAACCACATCGCCACATGTCGGGTTTGCAAAAGCCATCCATCGCATGGAAGCTTGATGCCTTTCACATACTTAAGATTATCTGGCAACAAGCTGTGTCGACGAATCTCTGGATATGGTGATTCATGAAACCCATGGTATGACATGTAAACACAGTTCCCCCTGGCGAATGGAAGTTGCATAGCACGGTAATCATCGCCAGTGATATGATCGATGATTGGTTGGATGATCGGATAATTGAGCCCGAGGAACATGGAGTGGTTGCAGAGGCTATAAACCCGCCTCCAGTTGAATACGCCTGGCCCAATGGAGCTGGGATCTTTCTCGTACACGAAGCAGCCATAGCCATGACAGTCACGAACGCCCCAAGCATTATAATGCATGTGGTTTGATGTAATGGTTTGTTCAATTTGGTACGTGCAAATGAGCATAAATGGCTGACGTCAGCTAAACAAGCAATAAAACACCACCCATTGACTGGTATGATTCTAGGTCCTGGAATCATGAAGGCCAATGCATTTGCATCTGCTGCAACAAATCAAATTGGAGACCAAAAGGACAAAAATATACAATCATGTTCAGAGTATGTGCAGAATTAAGATTATTATAACAGCGACACATATCATATACAGAGAATTGCAATGCCGTGGTCATAATCATACCCCAAGTTAAAAAAAATTAAGCCAATGGCTTTCATATTCGAGCAATATGTCATGGTTCAAACATCATGTAAAAATGAGAGGAAAACAACTATGATAGGGCCTACTCATATTCTACCATAGCAATTACTATTTTTCTCATATCAACTCTAAACAATAACATGCGTGGTTATAAAAATCTTGGAAATGAGAGTAACATATAGCAATCATGAGGTTGTACTCATAACATCTATTCTAACAATCATTAGATCCAAGATGTTCTCATATCAACTCTAACAATAACATATGTGGTCATAGAAATCGAGGAAATGAGAGGAACATATAGCAATGATGTGGTTATAGACATACTATCTATTCTAAAATTCTAAAAATCAACAGGCAGTCGTATTCATAAGGTAAACATGAGATGAGATAGAACAATCACACGACGATAAATTCCACCAGTATAGGCAGCCAATCTGTGCGTCGACCGCGTAAACGATGCCCATCGTGCACTATAGCATCAGACAGAAATGTAGGCTCAACATGATTGATGATGAGCCATAACCATGTATGGCGACCGGATTCCAGATAGACTAATCCCATGTCGAACAATGTAATGAGCTTGTAATCCATGTAGTCTTTTGATGGTGTGGGCACTTTATAGATTACAACCTTCAGCAAACGAAGATCGCACCAAAAGCTCGACGCATCTCGTGCATAGTAGGCAGGAGTGTCCGGCGGGCCATGGGGCTCGATGGCGGCGGTATCCAACGATGGGAGGGTGATCTCTTGCTGGGTGTAGATATCCATGAGACGCCACGGACTACCGGACTGGTGGATGAGGACGATCCAGTTGGCCTTCATGCCCGGCCAGTAGTGGTCGCGCATGAAGGAGATGGTGACTAGGAGTGGTAGCATGTCGAGGGGCACCACGACAACCTCCATAGGATCATCAAGTCGGTGTATGGGCCACCTACGAGGATCGGGCATCAGCATGCATGGTGTCTTGAAAAGGGTCGGCCGCTTGCAGACAAGTAGACGATACAAAGACACCGAGCATGCGGCCAGATGCACGATGCTGAGCATGTCCATACAATTACAGATCTACTCCAAGAGAACATCGGGGATGGAATTCCAATCACGGTTGTGTGTGTCAGTTAGTTCTGCCATAGGTTTTTTAGGGCGCTGAGTGATTGGGGTTTTCGGTGCCTGCGAGCAAGCGGGGAAGTGGATTCGGGCAGGTGAGCAAAGAAGATGGCGTGTGTGGCCGAGCAGTGAGCGGGGGGATCTAGTACGCGAGAGCTACCAAGTAAGATGGCGCAGGCGGGCGAGCTGTGAGCGGGGGGAAATGGTGTGCGGCTGACAATGGGGAAGAGAGGAGGAAGAAGAAGAGAGGAGGAAGAAGAGGGAAAGACGGGGAAGAAAGTGCATTAAATCTCAATTCTACTAGTACTACTACCAGGATATACCGTCCTTCAGAGTGTAAATAGTTAAGCCGATGACATGTGGGTCTACCTCAAGAGGGCCCATATGTCAGTTAATGGAAGAAGAGGTGCGTAGGCGTATTTGCGGAAGGGTGCTCCCCTGGCAAACATGATGGCAATACTGGGTAAGGCCGATTCAGCTTATTAATTAAGTGTCCCATCTGCTGCAGCGTGTATTGTCACTTCACTGTGAAGACTAGTTGAATAGTTCTCTCTGACCGAGATGGGGAATAATGGATCGCCAAGACTTCCTATCTACAATATCCCTATGCCTCTACTCTTATCCTGTCCGACAAGATGAAACATTGGCCGTGGCACCCGGCGCCAATAATGTAGGAGTACTAGTAGTATTTTGTGTCAAATTTTGACCATCTATTTAACTAATAAAATGTTAATGCATTTCACCAAAAATCATATCACTGGATTCGTATTTGAACATAGTTTTTAATGGTATATTTTTTATGACATGCATCGACACTTTGTTAGTTAAATTTACGGTCAAAATTTTACACTAAGTACGAAGGGGAACATTAAACTAGGATGGAGGTTTATATACAGGTCAATAAGAAAATAATCAACCAAGGTAGTAGTAAATGATGAGTGCCCCGAAGAATTTTTTTCGGAAGTACTCAAGAATGGGCTCGTTTTCCTCAAGAAAATTGTGTTTACGAATGTATTAATTTGAATGCATGCGTGAGGAACAAATGACCAGAACTTTTACACGCATTGGTGAGTTTTCTCTTAATTCTTGCATCCAACGTTTTAATGAAGCTTGAAATATGAACATGTTAATGGGAGGGAGTAAAAGCCTCATGCATGCATGCAACATGCAACACTCACACGTACACATGCACTCACACAACACTCACGCATCCATGTGACACAAAGCACACGACGCAACACCCACGCTCACACTCAAGTGCTCAACCTACTCCCTCCGTCCGTGAAAGACTGTACATATAGAGATTTACACATTGACCAAGAGGAACCGAAACTTCATGTCATAATTAACGCTCAAAAGTAGCAGACTTATGTGTCCACGCGACCACTGAGAGAAGAAGATTAAATGACGGTTGTTGCATGCTGTAATTAAGGATAGACATGTAGCCTATAGCTAGAGCACAAGTTGGTGCATTAGTCAATCAATATCGGTTAAATTAAAGGCTAAGCGCATTGGAAGTGTAGATGTACACTCTTTGTTGGAAATTTTTCTAATGCTAGATGTATAGTTTTTCACAAACCAAGGGAGAGTACCTGTGCATGCACTCATACATAGCCAGGGTGGCTCGCGCGCAAGGGCTGGACTCCTATCACGCCTGCGTAAAGTTTCGTTTAACTGATTTCTTTGCTCTGCCAACTGACAGGTGGGACCCAGAAACCAGGTGTCAATTTAACCAGTCAACAAAGTGCCACGTCGACTATGTGGCCGGCCAGTAGGGTGCAATACGGTGCTCTATGGTGAGCTAGTGACCATATAATCAACGCAAAACTATATATGGCCGTAATGAGCGTATTGTTACATACATTGACCGCAAGTGTATTTTTCTCATTTCAAATTAAGCCATATTAACTGAAAAGGACGCAGTATGGACTAGTACTGCTTGGATGTGTCCCGTCAACTTGGCGAACGAGGAGAAGCTTGCTTACTACGCCCTCTCCCTCACCCATGCACGGTGGCTCGCAGGACAAGGAGAGGGTTTTGACTAAAGCGCCCTCTCCCTCTCCCTCGCCCTCGCCCTCGTGGTGGACGTGCATCAGTTCATTTGGTGTCAGATTGCCAGAAGCAAATTGTACTATAGTATCATCATTGTTGGACCTTCCAAAGAGGCGAAGAGCCAAGTGCAAGGATCACACAAGTATGAACAGTTGAACCTCCCGAAGAGGCAAAGAGCCCAGCGCAAGGTTTTATAGGAGTTGTCATCCTAGTAGGAGTATACTACAACTATAGCGAACGGTGCTACTGTATGATGCCGCCACGTCACCTATATCCAAAGCTGTGCCACCTTTTTTTCTCAAAGAGCGTTGGAGCCCGTGCAATAGCCACACAAGTTCATCTCCACTTCATGTGATAAATTTGTGCACGACTAGTGTACTTATATTCACAGCGCTACCATTCACAATTTACCATACTCCAATTACACGTTATAGATGGGCTACATGTCCTCCTCCAGGTTCCAGCCCTAGGTGTTCTTCATGGATGGCACGATCCATAGCGGTGGGCAACGGGAATCATTGTCACAACTTTCTAGCCCGGTTCCACACGATGGAGACTCATCCAAGTTGAAGCGGCATAAATCAGGGATAGCGTGTCCCAACATGTCGGTCATCTGGCGGTGCACACTGAAGACACAACCATACTTCATGAACGGCGGGCCTTCGGTGTCATGCACGGAAGGTGACATCCGCTTCACAATGGGGTAGCTGTCCCCAATGAAAAGTGAGTACTCTCCAAGAGTGTTCCTCGGCACCCACGTAGCATCACGGTGGTCGCACTCGGCGCTGTTCATCTGGCACACATGGCATCTCAGATCTGGACACATGATGACGTACATAGTTAAGGTCCATGCATAATAATGTTGTGCTCAAATATGGCGGTCACTAATACTGTGCAGCAAATAGTACTACTCCGATATAGAGGAAGTAAAATAACCGGCTTATTATATATAGCCACTCTTGGCTACATGGATGAGATAGTAAGACATGGAAAAATAAAAATGGTGGGAGCTAGCGGGTTCAAGTCTTCAAGGACCTAGCTAGCTATACGCGTCCTCCAAGGTAAAAAGTACTCCTACTAGTACTAGTAAGCAGTACAACAATGAAAGAGAGGGCGAGAAGGTTAAAAAATATAATACCAAATTGTACTACTAGTATAGTAAAAATGTCCCAGTCAAGAAAATAAAATAACTAACAAGTACTACTAGATCATGGTAGATTGTGTGACCATGTTGCACATCAGTGGTACCATGGGTAATGACTGCTAAGATAGTTGATCCCAATATGCCAAGTCAGCTACAAGGTTCCAGGTTAGACCGAATCGCGAATGTAAATGCACATCCAGGATCGGCGATCTTATTTTGATCGGAGGATGACTAGTCCCTGCAAAATAATGGAGTTCCGTTAGGGATGCAAATGATGGTTTATGCATTCCATTTGTAATCTCCCGTACTGTAGGATGGCAACCAGATGAAACAAGTCCCCTGGTATGTCACCGCGAAGATGCGGCCTGCATGCCGTATGCGTCTTCGTATGTGTAGGGGTACAAATCTGCCGCGGCCAACATGTGCCAGCCTCTGCCGTTACTGCCTCTTGTACTGATGGCAATCCTTATGTCGAACACCGCAATGAGATAGTAAGCGTTGTATCCACGTCGATTTATCGGCGGGCCGCCTCTTCAATCTCATGTAGGCATCATCATACTTATTCAAGCCCAGCCAGTCCGGAAGGCCGATTCCAATGGTGGAGAAGGGGTCTACGGGAACGGCCGCACTGCTGTGGATGTTGTGTAAAATGATGGTGGTATCCGGCCAGAGGTATGCAAGCCACCGACCCAGACCAATATATAAGACGGTGGGCAGCGGAGAAATTACTAGACAGAAATGGAATAACTAAGTAGTACTACATGATCAAACTCCATGACTGACCTGCTCATCGGACAAAATCCGACTACCTCTCAACGTCGGCAACTCTAGCGGAGTCAACGTGCAACCATGGCCAGGGAGCGGTGGGACTGTTCGAAAGATTGTCCCATAGAAGAATCTTCTCCTCGAGGACGCATGGAAGACCAACAAGCATGACCTTTTCCCAAGCCTGTTTAGGCACCGTCTTCAAAAAGTTGCTGCAAGAAGCACCGAGTCTTGCGGCGGTGAGGACGTCGGAGCGGCATGCGATTTCTCCCAGAGGATCATCGTCCAAGGTCTCCCAGCCCTGACGAGGAGGAGAACCGCCTGGAGAATCCATGGGAGCAGTGATGAACTGCCTTATCTTCGGGGGAAGGGGAACTGGCAAGGAGGAGATAAGAGCATAGTAACCGCAGGGCTTGTCCCTTGCAACTGTAGCACCTCGATCGTTCCTTAGCGAAGGGGTGAGGCTATTATTTACTATGTACTCGTACTGCAGGAGTACTAGTACTACTTTCTCAACTAGTAGTGCAATGTACTGTACTTCTAGTATAGTGCACCAGTTTTCAACTCTTGAATCACAGGGCCAAGGAGCTACAGTTGGAAGTGGAGGGTACTACTGTTCTCTAAAACCATCGATGTACTATCAATGCAGGGAAAGTACACCTGTATAGTGGGTACTCTCGGTGCTCTATTCAAGCGCGTAGCTGGCCTACTCAGCCGCTCCTCTCACGCACACACTAGCAGCCTGTTTATCAGCGACGGTTACTCTGGGGCAGAATATTTGAGTTATTTGATACAGCGAGACTAGGCTTTTCGCTTCCATTTGTGGAGGTGTAATGGATCTCGTCGAACTTGTTGGGGAACGTAGTAATTTCAAAAAATTTCCTACGCACACGCAAGATCATGGTGATGCATAGCAACGAGAGGGGAGAGTGTTGTCCACGCACTCGTGAGACCGAAGCGAAGCGTTAGAACAACGCGTTGATGTAGTCGTACGTCTTCACGGCCCGACCGATCAAGCACCGAAACTACGGCACCTCCGAGTTCTAGCACACGTTCAGCTCGATGACGTCCCCCGAACTCCGATCCAGCCGAGTGTTGAGGGAGAGTTCCGTCAGCACGATGACGTGGTGACGATCTTGATGTTCTACCGTCGCAGGGCTTCGCCTAAGCACCGCTATAATATTATCGAGGAGGACTATGATGGAGGGGGCCACCGCACACGGCTAAGAGATCAAGAGATCAATTGTTGTTGTGTCTAGAGGTGCCCCCCTGCCCCCGTATATAAAGGAGCAAGGGGGGAGAGGCGGCCGGCTAAGGAGGGCGCGCCAAGGGGGGAGTCCTACTCCCACCGGGAGTAGGACTCCTCCTTTCCTTGTAGGAGTAGGACAGAAGGAAGGAGGGGGAGAGGGAGAAGGAAAAGTGGGTTGCACCCCTTGTCCAATTCGGACCAGAGGGGGGGGGGGTGCGCGCCTCCTTCCTTTTGGCCTCTCTCCTCTATTCCAGTATGGCCCAATAAGGGCCATGTACTCCCCAAATAATTCAGAACTCTCCCAGACTCAAAAATACCGAATCACTCGTAACCTTTCCAAGTCCAAATATAGTCGTCCAATATATCGATCTTTACTTCTCGACCATTTCGAGACTCCTCGTCATGTCCCTAATCTCATCCGGGACTCCGAACTCCTTAGATACATCAAAACTCATAAACTGATAATATAACTGTCATCGAAACCTTAAGCGTGCGGACCCTACGGGTTCGAGAACTATGTAAACATGACCGAGACACGTTTCTGGTCAATAACCAATGGCGGAACCTGGATGCTCATATTGGCTCCTACATATTCTACGAAGATCTTTATCGGTCAAACCGCATAACAACATACATTGTTCCCTTTGTCATCGGTATGTTACTTGCCCGAGATTCGATCGTCGATATCTCAATACCTAGTTCAATCTCGTTACCGGCAAGTCTTTTTACTCGCTACATAACGCATCATCCCGCAACTAACTCATTAGTCATATTGCTTGCAAGGCTTATAGTGATGTGCATTACCGAGAGGGCCCAGAGATACCTCTCTGACAATCGGAGTGACAAACCCTAATCTCAAAATACGCCAACTCAACATGTACCTTTGGAAACACCTGTAGAGCTCCTTTATAATCACCCAGTTACGTTGTGACGTTTGGTAGCACACAAAGTGTTCCTCCGGTAAACGGGAGTTGCATAATCTCATAGTCATTGGAACTTGTATAAGTAATGAAGAAAGCAATAGCAACATACTAAATGATCAAGTGCTAAGCTAACGGAATGGGTCAAGTCAATCACATCATTCTCCTAATGATGTGACCCAATTAATCAAATGATAACTCATGTCTATGGTCAGGAAACTTAACCATCTTTGATTAACGAGCTAGTCAAGTAGAGGCATACTAGTGACACTATGTTTGTCTATGTATTCACACATGTATTACGTTTCCGGTTAATACAATTCTAGCATGAATAATAAACATTTATCATGAAATAAGGAAATAAATAATAACTTTATTATTGCCTCTAGGGCATATTTCCTTCAGTCTCCCACTTGCACTAGAGTCAATAATCTAGTTCACATCGCCATGTGATTTAACACCAATATTCATATCTGTATATGGTTAACACCCATAGGTCACATCGTCATGTGACCAACACCCAAAGGGTTTACTAGAGTCAATAATCTAGTTCACATCGCTATGTGATTAACACCCAAATAGTACTAAGGTGTGATCATGTTTTGCTCGTGAGAGAAGCTTAGTCAACGGGTCTGTCACATTCAGAGCCGTATGTATTTTGCAAATATTCTATGTCTACAATGCTCTGTACGGAGCTACTCTAGCTAATTGCTCCTACTTTCAATATGTATCCAGATTGAGACTTAGAGTCATCTGGATCGGTGTAAAAGCTTGCACCGATGTAACTCTTTACGACGGGCTCTTTTATCACCTCCATAATCGGGAAATATTTCCTTAGTCCTCACTAAGGATATTATTGACCAATGTCCAGTGATCTACTCCTAGATCACTATTTTATTCCCTTACCAAATTCAGAACAAGGTATACAATAGGTCTGGTACATAACACATCATACTTTATAGAACCTATGACTGAGGCATAGGGAATGACTTTCATTCTCTTTTCTATTTTCTGCCGTGGTCGGGATTTGAGTCTTACTCAATTTCACACCTTTGCAACACAGGCAAGAACTCTTTCTTTGACTGTTCCATTTTGAACTACTTCAAAATCTTGACAAGGTATGTACTTATTGAAAACACTTATCAAGCGTCTTGATCTATCTTAATAGATTTTGATGCTCAATATGTAAGTAGCTTTACTGAGGTCTTTCTTTTAAAGAACTCCTTTCAAATACTCCTTTATGGTTTCCAGAAAAATTGTACATCATTTCTGATCAATAATATGTTACTCACATATATTTATCAGAAAGGCAGTAGTGCTCCCACTCACTTTATTGTAAATACAGGCTTCACCGCAAGTCTGTATAAAACTATATGCTTTGATCAACTTATCAAAGCGAATATTCCAACTCTGAGATGCTTGCGCCAGTCCATAGATGGATCGCTGGAGCTTGCACATTTTGTTAGCACCTTTCGGATTGACAAAACCTTCTGGTCGCATCATATACAACACTTCTTTAATAAATCCATTAAGGAATGCAATTTTGACATCCATTTGCCAGATTTCGTAAAATGTGGCAATTGCTAACATGATACAGATAGACTTTAAGCATCGATACAAGTGAGAAAAAACTCATCGTAGTCAACATCTTGAACTTTTCAAAAACCTTTTTCGACAAGTCTAGCTTTGTAGATAGTAACACTACTATCAACGTCCGTCTTCCTCTTGAAGATCCATTTATTTTCTATGGCTTGCTGATCATCAGGCAAGCCCACCAAAGTCCATACTTTGTTCTAATACATGGATCCCATCTCGGATTTCATGGCCTTCAAGCCATTTCGCGGAATCTGGGCTCATCATCGCTTCCTCATAGTTCGTAGGTTCTTCATGGTCAAGTAATATGACCTTCAGAACAGGATTACCGTACCACTCTGTTGCAGACCTTACTCTGGTTGACCTACGAGGTTCGGTAGTAACTTAATCTGAAGCTTCATGATCATCATCATTAGCTTCCTCACTAATTGGTGTAGGAATCACAAGAACTGATTTCTGTGATGAACTACTTTCCAATAAGGGAGCATGTACAGTTACCTCATCAAGTTCTACTTTCCTCCCACTCACTTCTTTCAAGAGAAACTCCTTCTCTAGAAAGGATCCATTTTAGCAACAAATATCTTACCTTCGGATCTGTGATAGAAGGTGTACCCGACAGTTTCTTTTGGGTATTCTATGAAGACGCACTTCTCCGATTTGGGTTCGAGCTTATCAGGTGGAAACTTTTTCACATAAGCATCGCAGCACCAAATTTTAAGAAACGACAAGTTTGGTTTCTTGCCAAACCACAGTTAATAAGGTGTCATCTCAACGGATTTAGATGGTGCCCTATTTAACGTGAATGCAGTTGTCTCTAATGCATAACCCCAAAACGATATTGGTAAATCGGTAAGAGACATCATTGATCGCACCATATCAAATAAAGTGCGGTTATGACGTTCGGATACACCGTTACTACGTAGTGTTCCAGGTGGCATGAGTTTGTGAAACTATTCCACATTGTTTTAGCTGAAGGCCAAACTCGTAACTCAAATATTCATCTCCACGACCAGATCGCAGAAACTTTATTTTCTTGTTACGATGATTTTGCACTTCACTCTGAAATTCTTTGAACCTTTCAACTATTTCAGACTTATGTTTCATCAAGTAGATATACCCATATCTGCTCAAATCATCTGTGAAGGTCAGAAAATAACGATACACGCCGCGAGCCTTAACACTCATTGGATCGCATACATCGGTATGTATTATTTCTAATAAGTCAGTAGCTCGTTCCATTGTTCCGGGGAACGGAGTTTTAGTCATCTTGCCCAAAAGGCACGGTTCGCAAGCATCAAATGATTCATAACCAAGTAATTCCAAAAATCCATCTTTATGGAGTTTCTTCATGCACTTTACACCGATATGACCCAAATGGCAGTGCCACAAATAAGTTGCACTATCATTATTAAATTTGCATCTTTTGGCATCAATATTATGAATATGTGTATCACTACGATCGAGATCCAACAAACTATTTTCATTGGGTGTATGACCAATTGAAGGTTTTATTCATGTAAACAGAACAACAATTATTCTCTGACTTTAAATGAATAATCGTATTGCAATAAACATGAACAAATCATATTCATGCTCAACACAAACGCCAAATAACATTTATTTAGGTTTAACACTAATCCCGAAAGTATAGGGAGTGTGCGATGATGATCATATCAATCTTGGAACTACTTCCAACACTCATCGTCACCACCCCTGCAACTAATCTCTGTTTATTCTGTAACTCCTGTTTTGAGTTACTAATCTTAGCAACCGAACAAGTATCAAATACTCAGGGGCTACTATAAACACTAGTAAGGCACACATCAATAACCTATATATCAAATATACCCTTGTTCACTTTGCCATCCTTCTTATCCACCAAATATTCAAGGCATTTCCGCTTCCAGTGACCATTTCCTTTGCAGTGTAAACACTCAGTTTCTGGCTTTGGTCCAGCTTTGGTCTTCTTCATGGGAGTGACAACTTGTTTGCCATTCTACTTGAAGTTTCTCTTTCTTTCCCTTTGCCCTTTTCATGAAACTAGTGGTCTTGTCAAGCATCAACACTTGATGCTCTTTCTTGATTTCTACCTTCGTCGATTTCAACATCACGAAGAGCTCGGGAATCGTTTTCGTCATCCCTTGCATACTATAGTTCATCACGAAGTTCTAGTAACTTAGTGATGGTGACTAGAGAATTCTGTCAATCACTATCTTATGTGGAAGATTAACTCCCACTTGATTCAAGCGATTGTAGTACCCAAACAATCTGAGCACATGCTCACTAGTTGAGCGATTCTCCAACACCTTTTAGCTATAGAACTTGTTGGAGACATCATATCTCTCAACTCGGGTATTTGCTGGAAATATTAACTCCAACTCCTGGAACATCTCATATGGTCCATGACGTTCAAAATGTCTTTGAAGTCCCAATTCTAAGCCGTTCAAGCATGGTGCACTAAACTATCAAGTAGTCATCATTTTGAGCTAGCCAAATGTTCATAACGTTTGCATCTGCTCCTGCAATAGGTTTGTCACCTAGCGGTGCATGAAGGCCATAATTCTTCTATGCAGCAATGAGGATAAACCTCAGATCACGGATCCAATCCGCATCATTGCTACTAACGTCTTTCAACACAGTTTTCTCTAGGAACATATCAAAATAAACATATGAAAGCAACAACGCGAGATATTGATCTACAACATAATTTGCAAAATACTACCAGGACTAAGTTTATGATAAATTTAAGTTCAATTAATCATATTACTTAAGAACTCCCACTTAGACAGACATCTCTCTAGTCATCTAAGTGATCACATGATCCAAATCAACTAAACCATGTCCGATCATCACATGAGATGGAGTGGTTTTCTCAATGGTGAACATCACTATGTTGATCATGTCTACTATATGATTCACGCTCGACCTTTCGGTCTCCGTGTTCCGAGGCCATATATGTATATGCTAGGCTCGTCAAGTTTAACCTGAGTATTCCGCGTGTGCAACTGTTTTGCACCCGTTGTATTTGAACGTAGAGCCTATCACACCCGATCATCACGTGGTGTCTCAGCATGAAGAACTTTCGCAACGGTGCATACTCAGGGAGAACACTTCATCATAATTAGTGAGAGATCATCTTAAAATGCTACCGTCAAACTAAGCAAAATAAGATGTATAAAAGATAAACATCATATGCAATCAAAATATGTGACATGATATGGCCATGATCATCTTGCGCCTTTGATCTCCATCTCCAAAGTACTGTCATGATCTCTATCGTCACCGGCATGACACCATGATCTCCATCATCTTGATCTATATCAATGTGTCATCACATGGTCGTCTCGCCAACTATTGCTCCGCTATTGCTATCGCATAGCGATAAAGTAAAGCAATTATTTGGCGCTTGCATCTTATGCAATAAAGAGACATCCATAAGGCTTCTGCCAATTGCCGATAACTTCAAAAAAACATGATCATCTCATACAACAATTTATATCTCATCACGTCTTGACCATATCACATCACAACAAGCCCTGCAAAAACAAGTTAGATGTCCTCTACTTTGTTGTTGCAAGTTTTACGTGGCTGCTACGGGCTGAGCAAGAACTGTTCTTACCTACGCATCAAAACCACAACGATATTTCATCAAGTTAATGTTGTTTTAACCTTCGCAAGGACCGGGCGTAGCCACACTCGGTTCAACTAAAGTTGGAGAAACTGACACCCGCTAGTCACATGTGTGCAAAGCACGGTGGTAAAACCAGTCTTGCGTAAGCGTACGCGTAATGTCGGTCCGGGCCGCTTCATCCAACAATACCGCCGAACCAAAGTATGACATGCTGGTAAGCAGTATGACTTGTATCGCCCACAACTCACTTGTGTTCTACTCGTGCATATAACATATATGCATAAAACCAGGCTCTGATGCCATTGTTGGGGAACATAGTAATTTCAAAAAAATTCCTACGCACACGCAAGATCATGGTGATGCATAGCAATGAGAGGGGAGAGTGTTGTCCACGTACCCTCGTAGACCGAAACCGGAAGCGTTAGAACATCGCGATTGATGTAGTCGTACATCTTCACGACCCGACCGATCAAGCACCGAAACTACGTCACCTCCGAGTTCTAGCACACGTTCAGCTCGATGACGTCCCCCGAACTCTGATCCAGCCGAGTGTCGAGGGAGAGTTCCGTTAGCACGACGACGTGATGACGATCTTGATGTTCTACCGTCGCAGGGCTTCGCCTAAGCACCGCTATAATATTATCGAGTAGGACTATGATGGAGGGGGCCACAGCACACGGCTAAGAGATCAAGAGATCAATTGTTGTTGTGTCTAGAGGTGCCCCTGCCCCTGTATATAAAGGAGAAAGGGGGAGAGGCGGCCGGCCAAGGAGGGCGCGCCAAGGAGGGAGTCCTACTCCCACCGGGAGTAGGACTCCTCCTTTCCTTGTAGGAGTAGGAGAGAAGGAAAGAGGGGGAGAGGGAGAAGGAAAAGTGGGTTGCACCCCTTCTCCAATTCGGACCAGAGGGGGCGTGCGCGCCTCCTTCCTTTTGGCCTCTCTCCTCTATTCCCGTATGGCCCGATAAGGCCCATATACTCCCCGGCGAATTCGCGTAACTCTCCGGTACTCCGAAAAATACTCGAGCCATTCGGAACCTTTCTGAAGTCCGAATATAGTCGTACAATATATCGATCTTTACGTCTCGACAATTTCGAGACTCCTCGTCATGTCCCCGATCTCATCTGGGACTCCGAACTCCTTCGGTACATCAAAACTCATAAACTCATAATATAACTGTCATCAAAACCTTAAGCGTGCGGACCCTACAGGCTCGAGAACTATGTAGACATGACCGAGACATGTTTCCGGTCAATAACCAATAGAGGAACCTGGATGCTCATATTGGCTCCTACATATTCTATGAAGATCTTTATCGGTCAAACCGCATAACAACATACGTTGTTCCCTTTGTCATCGGTATGTTACTTGCCCGAGATTCGATCGTCGGTATCTCAATACCTAGTTCAATCTCGCACGCAAGTCTCTTTACTCGTTACGTAATGCATCATCCCGCAACTAACTTATTAGTCACATTGCTTGCAAGGCTTATAGTGATGTGCATTACCGAGAGGGCCCAGAGATACCTCTCCGACAATCGGAGTGACAAAACCTAATATCGAAATACGCCAACTCAATATGTACCTTTGGAGACACCTGTAGAGCTCCTTTATAATGACCCAGTTACGTTGTGATGTTTGGTAGCACACAAAGTGTTCCTCCGGTAAACGGGAGTTGCATAATCTCATAGTCATTGGAACTTGTATAAGTCATGAAGAAAGCAATAGCAACATACTAAATGATCAAGTGCTAAGCTAACAGAATGGGTCAAGTCAATCACATCATTCTCCTAATGATGTGATCCAATTAATCAAATGATAACTCATGTCTATGGTTAGGAAACTTAACCATCTTTGATTAACGAGCTAGTCAAGTAGAGGCATACTAGTGACACTATGTTTGTCTATGTATTCACACATGTATTATGTTTCCGGTTAATACAATTCTAGCATGAATAATAAACATTTATCATGAAATAAGGAAATAAATAATAACTTTATTATTGCCTCTAGGGCATATTTCCTTCAGAACTTTGTTAGTAGTTCATTCTTTATGAATGAGAGGAGGCAAAGCTTTTGCCTCTGTTTCAAAACAAGAAAAATCATGTCAAGAGGAATTTATTTTATAGAGTCGATAATGGAGTGAAGTCCATGCGATACAGAGCCATATTGCACAGTTCCCAATGCTGCGCCAGGTTTTTCTGGCTCCTCAGGCTTAATTGGGAGGCGCTAGTTTAAATATGCTAGCTGATGAGGAAGCTGCAAGCGAGGTGCAGCTAAGGCGAGCATGCAGGCTAGAAACTTTGCGTGGTGTGAATTGATATATAGGAGTACTCCCACTACTCTAGTACGCGAGTCACGAGATGATGGGAGGGAAAACCCGTTCACGTGGCTGGGCTATCCAGTGCACCATGATTGTGGTGCGACATGTTCGTTCAACTTCAAAAGTCAAAATACCAGTGTACAATATTGGCTCACAGCAAAGTTACTATTTAAAGAAAAGGCCGCCGTGCGTTCGGCCGGGATCGAACCCACAAAATGAGCTATACACTCTGGCGACCACTAGTAGTACTCGTTGGAATACGACTCAACGTAGAATCACCTTTTGTCACTAGTACATTGTTCCTTACAAGAAACCACTAATAATGCCAAGAAACTACTACCAGACTTGTGGGACCAACATGTTAGTCTAAACAAAAATCCCCGAGTGACCTCCAACCTCCGACCCGTCCACCTAGTCATCCTCGGCCATGGCATGCAGCTATCGCCACCGGCAGAAGGCAAGGTCAAAATCGCCGGTGGTGCGGAGCCCATCTTGCGGCAACCCGGATGCCGGCTCCGTCCGGCGCTCGCGGCCGCTAGCTAGCCAAGATAGCACTGACCCTGCTGGATGCATCCAGCTGCTTGTCTGCAAGGTTTGCTAGCTAGGTCGGCACGACGGTGCGGCGGCTTGCTCGCACGCGCCGCGCTATGGCCAGCCATCTGGCTTGAGCGAAGGCCAGCGCGGCGGCTTGCTCGCGCGTGAGTCCTGCTCGGGTCAGCCAGCCAACCCGTGCGGAGGCCAGCGCGGCATCTGGCCCGTCCGGCGGAGCGGAGGCCAACTCGCTCATCATCGGCGCCACAGACGAACACACATCAGTACTGTTTGAAGTAATGTTCAGGAAAAATAATGTTTGAGGAGGAAGAACGTGATAGAAGGTCAGATTGGGTCCCTCATGTCAACGGTCAAACAAAATGTGTTGGTTTAAGCTGCCTCGTCAGCATGGACGTGTTGGCCAACCCTGTTATAAACGTGTTTGAACGAGCCTAATCGGCACTAGGTAGTAGTTTTTTGGCGCGGATTAATAAATTTTGGGTATGTTTTTGCTATTTTTTGTACAATAGTTTCTTCCTAGGGCTGGTTGAAAGTGGTAGTTTTTTGTTAAATACTCTACATACTGTAAGTAGGAGTGAAAGTTAAGCTTTGGAAGCCAATAAGCACGGCTAGTTACATAGTGCCTATGTGTACGTAATTCAAACTAAATATCAACCATGAGTGACTAATATCTTGATGGAAAACTCGAAACTATGGAAATACTAGCATTTTTTTGCATGGTTGGAAATACCAGCAATGTTCATGTGCGTTGTAATGGATCATATTTAGAATAATACTTATTCACAAACTTGATAGAAAACACTATAATTTAGATATACATATATCACTAGAGATATATTATGTTTCAATCAGAATATATTCCTTGGGCAGCCTTCGTGAGGTGAGGGAGGGATGTGGTTGGTTTTAAGATACTAATTAAGGGTTTTTTGCAAATTGGTAGAGAAGTGGGATGTTATTGAGAAAAGGCAACAACTTACCTCACAGTCGTTAGATGTAGATCTAATGGTTAGAAATGACGGATGGAAGACACACCATCATCACCAACTAAGTCTTCTGTAGGAGTACTAGCAAGATGTCCGTGCATTGCACGAAACATCAAGATGCATTTTTTTATAAAAACACCTGTTGTAATTGACCCATGCAGGAGTAATCCCATGTGTAAAAACTAATGATATCTCGAGAAAGAGGAGAGATAAGGAGGAGTGAGGCGTGGTGGTGATTGGTGGTCGGTGTGAGCGGAGGCATGGGGATGGACGACGCTGGGAGCGACCACCATGCCAGTTTTTTCCAGAGGCTTCCTTTTTTAATTGCTCAACAATGAGGTTGTGGGAGATAAGGACGAACAAGGGAAGGCCTTGTCTGCAAATGTGGAGAGTGGGTGCGGGTATCTCTTAGTTTAATTTCTATCCATCAGATATAGATCGGACGGTCTATATTGCAAGATGGCAGGCGTACCATCATCACCAACTCGGTTTTTTATAAGAGAAGAGATATATGTATGGAGATACAAACGTATTATCGATAATTGTTTCCATAAACTTGGATCTACATTCTATTCAACGGCTGAGCATGTGGGGCCGTAGCATGATGACTTCTCGCCTGTGTAAAACAAAAGGTTTTCCCGTCGTCGATAAGGAGGGGGTGACGGTGGCGCGCTTTCGGCTTGCTCTAGTCCTAGTAGTCATACTAGGTGGTCCACGCACGTGTAGCTTTATTCCTTTTCATGTCCCGTGTTCACCGTACTGCAACGACTGTTGATGAATAGACAATGAGTTATTCATGGGAAAACCTTTGTTGAGCTTGTGTGCGAGAGAGAGAGACAACGTGCATGTGTGATATGTGTAGAGACTGAGGCAATGATAAGATATTCTTTGTGTCTCTCTGTGGAGGATAGAAAGAGACATGTGCATGGGGCTTTGTGTTGTGTAACATGGAGACACATAGACATAATCAGAGAGTGAGTATGTGAGATACACATGCGGACATGGGGAGAGATGTGTGAGTTAGAGAGATGGAGAATTTTGGTGTGCATCTAAGCCAGAGAGATGGGGGAGGGATATACACATACCTAGAGCTGGAGAATATGCAAGGGTGTGTGTCTTAAAAGAAGGATCCAGATAGATGGGTGTTTGTGTGTGTATGTGTGTGTTTGTGCGCGCGTGTGTGTTTGGGAGAGAGAGAGAGAGAGTGTGTGTATGTGGATAAGGGAGACCACTAATGATGTAAACCTAGTATAGGGAAGGGGGAATGGTATGACATGTGTGTCAAAGAGAGACAAAGGCGTGTGTAGTAGAGGGAGCATGGGTGCGGGCGGGGAGCAGACTATTTGGAACAGACATCGAGTGTGTGTGTGGGAGAGGGGTGTGAGAATGAGTGTGAGAGAGAGCTAGCAAGGGAGACAGAGAGGAAGAGAGGGGGGAGAGAGATGGGTCTTTTGTGTGCAGAAGTGGCGTATAGATAGGGAGACAATGTTGATGTTGTTCGAAAGTGGACTATGTACGAAGACACAAGGGAAGCGAGTCATCGTGTGTGTGATAGGGACTTCATGAGAGATCTAGAATAGATGGTGTAGAGAACAACGTGCGAGATTGAGAACGATGATACATTAGGGAGCTATGGAAAGAGTCACGACATATATGTATATAGGGAAGGAGCTGGGGCGGGTCCGCATGTGGGAGAGATAGAAAGAGGGCAGTGGTGCAGAAGGAGACAAAGTGTGCTTGGTTGCAGTGGGGGTGGTGTGTGAGGTGAGTGTGCGAGAACCACATAACTAGGGAGACAGACGTTTGGGGGCGACGTTTTGTGTGTATAGTAAATACACACTCTATATAGTGCCTGTGCTTGGGAAAGATAGATGTCGGGAGACATAGAAAGTGAGGGAAGATATGTGTGCATGCCCAAGAGACAGAGTGATAGAGACTTATATTGGGGTCCGGACTTTAGAAGAGAGGTGGGTGTTAATGTTCTTGTGTGTTCGTGTCTGGGGGAGAGAACGACGTGTGTGTGTGGGGGGGGGGTGGCTACAGATAAAGAGTGAGGTGTCTATATTTGAGAGACTTTAGCGTAATTGAGATATATATGGTCAATAGTGTGTGCACTCATGGTGGATCATTTTGTTTCAAAGTTTGGACTATGAGATACGATACTTTTGAACATGTGTGATATACTTTGAAGTACCAGAATTACAAACCTAAGATTGGTATTTTGGAATTCGACTCCATCATTAGCTTTTGTAATTCATTTAAATGGAGGTACATTTTTTAAGCCGGAATTTCATGATTTCATTTTCATATATCAAACCTAGAGATATACACATACGGGCATGTTCAAACTTTATAATCATCCACTTTATTCATACACATACACATTTTTGCTTTTGTCATCATATTTAGGATAAACACATTTGGAATTTCATTTGAATTGGTCCATATGATGGTATTTTCTTGCACTAGCTCAATGATCCATATTTGAATTGAATGGGCAATCTAAGTTTTGAGTTGGAGACATTGATTTTCGAAACTTGCACTTTTATTGCGTGCAAAACAAATAAATTCTCGGGCATGATATCATAGTCAGGCGTACAAGAGCAGAACACTTAATTTCAGGCACCAAAAGCTTTCAAACTTCGCGCTCACATCAAAATATCTTGCGCCCGAAAGTTTAGCCCTGCGATATTCCTGTTTTACCCCGCCACATGAACGGAAAAGGGCTGCTTTGGTAACTTCATTGTTTTCCCCTCTTTGCCACCAACATTCTTCCCCAGAGCCCCTCCCCTTCCCCTCCTCGAACCCCCCCAACCACGCCAAGCCGCCGAATCTAGTTCTCCGCTGCAGCGGTGGATCTCACACCCCGCTGGATCTACCTTCCGCACCTTGGAACCCCAAACTGCCAACTCATCACTTCATCGAGCCGCTTCAGCGATTGGCTTGTCCACCGCTCCAGATCTCCTTGACCGCCATCATGGTCCACCGCACCGGATCCGCTTCACCGGCGCCCACATGCACCACAGTGTAGGCCATTCACTGACTCCCTCGCCCGCCCCATCGCTGGCCCTTCATACAAGCCCTCGTCCGCCACAACAGATCCACCTCACCGAAAGCACTGTACATCGCGCTGGATGTGCTTCGCCGACGCCTTCGTCCACTGCACCGGACCCGCTCCACGGACGCCACAATCAACTCCACCGGCCCTGCTTTACTGACGCCGCAGCGTCATCAGGTTATTTCGATTTGTACTCCTTCGATTTTTCTAATCTTTATCATGGAACTGTTCACTTAACACAGATGAACTTTCTTGTATGTCGACAGGCGCCCCAACCAAAGCACCGGAGCCACTTCAGCAACGGCGACAGCTGGCCCAAACTCAACCACAACACGAGCACCATCGATGATACTTAGCTATCAAGTATGACAACAAGACCCATACACCGCCAAGAATCAGTTACTATTATCCAACGGCCAGCGCCTACCTTCACTTTCTTAGCATAAGCACTGCACCTTTGACTTTCTTCAGGGCATCATTCAATTTTTCATGAGACGCATTATTTTGCTTGCAACTGTAGGGCCATACTTCTGGCAGTGAACATGTTACATGTGCTAAATTACAAAACCAGTGCACATATAGTTACAATGCTTTAGTTATGTCCTAAGTATTACTGTACTTCCTAGATATCACTGCCTCCTATTTTACTCCTTGCATGCTATATTTATGATAATGGTGTTGTTCTGATGCCATCTGTTGGTTCCATCAGACTGCTTCATGTTCTCTATGCTTAATTACACGTTAGCAAACTAGCATGTGGTTCCACTGCTTTTTGTTTGTTTTACCCAACATTTTCTAATGCTAGCTATTACATCACTGCTCCGAGCCTCTGTTTATTATGGGGCTGTTAGGTTCCCAGCCACAGTTTGCCAAGCCAAAGTTTGGATGCCACAGTTTAGTTGGCATGTGTTTGGTTTTTGCCACACTTTAGTGCCCCTATGGCCCACTTGTCATAGAGACAATTTTTGCCAACTTTTGCCAAAGTTTTGCGTCCAATTTCTCAGCCACACTTGTGTGGCTTGCCATACTTGTGTGGATGGCCACACTTTGGCTTGGCCACGCTAGTCTCAAACCAAACAGACCCTACTTTTTTGTGTTTTCTTGATCTTCCCAAGTTGCATGACTAATTTGATGCTTCTATTAATTATGGAGCTGCCAACCCCATCAAGCAAAATATTTGTTCTTTTGGGGCTGGCACCTCGAACAAACATAAAAATAGGGTGAAGCACATATATTGTTCTGTAAGCACACACCCTTCTTTCATTAGTTTAGATGAACCATTGATGATCAATTCAAACCAGTGCATGCGATTAAAATTAATTTTACCTAAATAGAGGGTGCAGAATAAACTACAACAACTTGATTTGCAACCACGAGATGCTAACGTTATCTTCAAAGAACATTGCAACAGCAGCGAGGCTTTACAGCAACATATGGTAAGCCAGTGTGTTTTAGTACATGTGAAATGTAATGCGTGTGGGCTCCTTTCTTGGCTTGTGCCCTCAACCTGTAATCCTACATAATTACAAATAGTTCAGTTGTCCTTCTTGAATTGCTTGATTCAATGCTTGCTTGTTACTTGTTAGGCTATACCTGAGTTTGCCCATATGTTAGCAGTGCCTGCTGTACTATCATAAAGAAATGCATGCCTAGTTCATTTGACTCCTTAACTTTTCCTATAAACTTCATCACAAGACTGTCTTCGTAGTTTATATGAGGCCACACTGTTAAGTGCTTTCTAAGATTATTTCAACTGCTTAGATGCTTTGGCAACTTAAATATAGCGGTGGTACACTCCCTTTCAACTAGGGATGTCAACTGGGTCCCGTTTAATCCCGATTATAGTCAACTAGTGGTATGATATTTCAAAAGAGTTTTTGTTTTTTTGAGGAAAATGAACTAGGGAGCTAGCAAAAACTAACTAGATGGGATTGGCAGATGCCGTTTATTTGCCACTTACATCCCTAGTTTCATCCTGCCATTTTAATTTCTTTTCAGCTGATGCTGCTTCAAACCATTTAAATATAGCTTGCCATGCTCGGCAATAATTTGTATGTCGTTTACCATGTAAGCTTACTACCTGGATCATGCGATAACTATCTCTTACTTAGGTCCAGCGGAAACCTTTCAGGATGCCGTTCACACCGGGACACAATGTACAACCCTAGAATCTATTTGTGAAAGCAGTGCACTATCCATGTTACCAGATGGTAGCAGTTCAGAGACAACACTGCGGGAGAGCAGTCTTAGCATAGATATTGTAGTTGTTGAGGCTCTACTAGAGGCAGAAAGAGATGGTGTGGCTGCCATGAACGAGGTAATCTTGATCTTGAGGCTAGAATATATGCAACTAGCTGCACACATTATTTAAGCAACCCAAGAATTGGAGGAAGTAAGAATGTTGCATTTGAAGACGCAGGAGGTCCTGCTGCTTCTGCTATCTTAATCCCAGGGTAATCCCAGTTCTTCTTTAGATACCAGTTGAAATTGTCATTAGATTATTATACTTGCATGTGGTCATGTCTCTGAATGGATTATGTTGTAAGACCCCTATGTTGTCCATGTGTTGTAATGATCTGAATTTTTTAGGCAAGGTAATCCTTAGTACTTGTATGATTGACATAAGGTGAACTATTTTTTTGTGAGCATATTGTATTGGGTGAAATAACTGCTTGACTCAAAAGTGTATCCAACATACTGAATTCAAAGATCACGGCATTTCTAAACCATAATCATATATAAAGGTGGAATAAATCTTTGTCGTGGTTTTGATGAAATAAATAACAAAACATAGAATGATGTATGGATATTCGTAATCGAATACAAATTGGATTTGAATTTAGTTGCCACGGCCCATGGTAAACGTGAATGCTAATTCTCCCAAATTTTGAACAAAGCAGCAAATCACCTACTGTCATTTGTCGGCTGCCCGAAGAAGTGTTTGCGAGATGGAAATTACTATCTACCCCTGACACCTCACATCCTAATCGACCGGATTAAAATTTTTGTCGATAGGGGTAGACTAGTAACTTCAATCAAACATTATACAACCGCCTCTGAGCCCATTCAGACACGATGGGCGCCAAACGTGGGCGAAAAAACACATTTGATTCAAGGTCATCCGAAAGACATGTGTCTCTCCCTCCATTTCCCCATTCATACACGGTGGGCGGCAAAACAAACTCTCCTCGTCCGAAATTGATGTAAGCAAATATTTTAAATAGGGGCAAATGTGTAACTTCCCTCAGATGAGACACAACCGACCTACCTGTCAGCCCCATTCATACACCATGGGCGCCAACCGTGGGCAGCAAAACACCCTCTCCTTGCCGGAAATCGCTACCGACAAATATTTGGGAGATGCGAGATTACCGTCCTATCCCCAACCGACGCGATGTCCGAAATTTTAAATGGGGGATAAGTTTGTAACTTTCCCACATTTCAGACAAGCGTCTCCCAAAGTTTGAGATCCCCCTCCCCCTCCATTTCCCCATTCATACACCATCGGCGCCACAACAACCTCCCCACCGCGGCTAGCCTCCTCCGTCTGCCACCCCATCCTCCACCTTGTTGGAGCCGCTACTTCTACCCCGTCGTCCAATGCAAGAGATGGACGTCTCTCATCCACGGCGCCGGACCAGGATCCTTTCATCGCGTCCTCTCGCTTCATCGGCGCCATCATACACCTTGTTGTTGCCGCTCCTATGACCGCCTCGTCCACGGCAACAGGACTTATCCCCCGACCTGGCCGTCTGCCGTCTAAAGTCTTCTTCCGCGCCGCCGACAACCATCGCACCCGCATCACCCTCAATGTATCAGCGGGGGCATACACAGCTTGGCAAGAGAGGTGGTACTATTTAATATCTGCTTAAGTTATTGATCTCACCCGGAAAATAGATCTAACTTGTTTACTGCACTTGTCCGTACCAAATTGTAGTGGCTAGTTGAAAGCAAACATTGGTTGCAAAGTAGCCTTTGTTTGGTTTGCACCTTCAGATCCGCCATGGCACGGTCACTATACTCATAAAGCTTATGGTTTCTCCCTTTTATATTCACTACCATCATCGTAGGTGCTGCGTGTCGTGATAGCACTTCTCCTCAAGACCTCAACCCATCAAGCGAAACAACATGCCACTCATAATTCCAAAGCTTAGTTGTTGATATACGAATCTGATATGAAGCTCATATATTACTAAAATGGAGAATGTTTAATTGGTCACCTACTGTTCCTATATTCATTTCGAAAAGCATGTGTGCCACACATCGGCGGAGCTATAGTTAAAATATTGGGAGGCTCAGATGGCTTAGACTACAGGGGATCCCAAATTTTTGTACAAATTTACCTTCACTCCTTTGTATATTGGACTAGGGCTGGGCGGGCCATGGCTTTGTTTTGTTCTTATGTGGCTCTTTCTTGTCGTACCGGCAATACAAGCCCATATGGTCCAGCTAGTTCCACTTTCCTGATTTTACTCTTGATGCTTAGGGTTTTCCCTTTTATCTACTCTACTATGATCTGCTTAGGTGCTTTCTGTCGTACTAGCAGTACTCCACCCTTCAAGCTAAACAACACAACACTCATAATTCCAAAGCTTAGTTGTTCAAATATGATTGTGATATGACAGTGATATTAGTTAACACACACATTTAATTGGTTAGCTATAGGTCCCACTTGAGTTTCCAAATGCATGTCACGACATATAGAGAGACAGCAGAATTGCATTTCTTTGTCACTTGTTGATTATACTTTCTTGTCCATACCAAATCTTAGTTGTTATTTCAAAGAAAACATCGGTTGCTAACTACCCTTTGCACGGTTTGCAGCATCAGATCGGCCATCCCACTGCCACGGTTAACACTATACTCATCATGCTTACGGTTTCCCCATTTTATGATGACCACAATCAGCCTACATGGTTTGTGTCGTAATAGCACTGCTCCACCCATCGAGCTAAACAAGCTTAGTTGTACAAAATCGAATATGATATTATGCTCATATTAGTAAAACTGAGACATGTTTAATTGGTCAGCTAAATGTTCCTACTTCAGTTTCGAAATACACGTGAGCTACATATGGAGAGACTGGAAGGAATAGTATTTCTCTGTGCGCTCTGGTTCATCATGGGTGGGCAACAGACATTGAATAGAAAACCTTGTAATATCTTCAATCTGCTTGTTCTTCTGCTCTTCTTTAACATGATCATCTTCTCTTCTTTGATAAGTATGTTCCTTGTTGGGAAGAGTAGCAGAGGCATTTGCAGTCGACTGGTCAGGTTGAGTTGTTCTCCCTTAGTATATTTTGAACCTGTCAGGCCAGGTCGACTTGTTCTTCTTAACTATATGTTGAAGTTGTCATCTGTGAAGTATCATCACTTCTGGAGCTCTCATATTTTGAGTAGTAGGCCACATTATATTAATCCACACCCTAAATTACAACATGCATGACATCTCTCAGTAGAATTGCAGAGATAGCACAAAGGGGTTTACAGAGAGGCAGTATTGGACTAGAATCACTTATGCATTACAAAGATAATCTCACTTGTTTTTATGTTCTCATGCATGTCAGGTATTGAAGATGATCAAAATGAATAAGAGAATGGGCGCACGAGAGGAATATTGCGGAACAATCCATTGGCTAACAAACTTGGCATGGTGGAGGATGGCCTATCTTATTCACCCATCAAGGTGCTTGCTCTAACTTGGCAAGGTTGTATTGGTCGCACATATTTTGCCTATGACCTCTTGCATTACTTCTACTTTGTTACACCACCATTGTTTAAGCATCATATATGAGTATATGCCATACCTATCAATTTTTTATACCTATTCCATGTGTCATCATACTACATTTTTCCATTCAAATGTTGTTCTTCTGTAATAGATGTCCAAAAGGAAGAGGGTGAGTGCAGATCCTCAAGCACTAAAAACTAGGTATTTGGAAAAGGTAGTGATACCTGTTAAATCAGATAGATCAGCAGCCACAGAAAACACAGGCCCAGCTGTACCACACTTTACCCCTACTCCACTGGCCAAACCCCTATTAGAACTGTTGAGAGCCCATCGTCAGGTACTGTCTATGATATCAATTAAAAATTTGAACTCCTAAATTTCTGCATGTGCCTTACCTTGTCTCTTTTATAAAAACTAATTTCAGATGAATCTCCTTGCTCAAAGGATCATAGGATCTCACAACAATACTGGGCGCTGCATTGCTCTTGTCAGTACCTCTTGCCCTTTGTCAGCATACTTACACTCATTGCTGTTTGATTATGTAGCATCACTGTAAATGTTCGCTTCTTTATCCTCCCTTGGCTCGAAATTAGGAGATTTATATTTACTCTTAGATAAATGTAGAATTAACACAATGGTTATGAAGTTTTGGATTGCTCATGTAAGTACCTGTTGTCATGTACTCCCTCTGTATCGAATTAATTGTTGATCAATTGGATGTATTTAGAACTTAATAGCTAGATACATCCTTGAGTGACAAGTAATAACAGACGATGGTGGTATTACTGTACTTGCATCGCGATATAGTTGATTGTCTAGCGTTACTCTGCATCTTATCTGCTCTACCCTCCACTTCCTCCAAATTATTAGATCTACATTTACTCTTACCAAAATGTTGAATAAAGCCAATGCTACTGCACACGTTGATGTCTGCATTCGTCTTGTCAGTACCTTTTGCCTTGTAACGCTGTACTTAATTAATTGCTATTTGATTATGTATCATCAGTCTGCACCTGAGCTTCATTATCCTCTATTTCTTCCAATATTATGTGATCTATATTTACTCTTTGCAAAATGTAGAATAATGGCAACGCTTATAAAGAAGTTTCTTTGGGGAATTTATTGAATTATCCTTCCATCGACATGGAGAAGGGCTTTGTCCAACCCGTGTTAACATGTAATGTAGGTTCATCCTTCTCAAGCCTTCAGACTTTGTTCTAGTATAGATTTGGATAGGCATCATTTCCTCCACTGCTGTTTACTTTGTTGTTTACATCTGATTGGATGTTTGCAATAACTACCGATTTTAAATTGTAGTTGTAAAAACATGTTCCTTATGCATAATAGATCCATTTATTTGCTTATATAATTGTGAAACCTGTTACGTGTCTCTTTGTTTCTCTTTCAGAGTCGCATCTCTTATGCCAGGCAGAACTTTAGGGAAGATAGTGAGCCAAACCATCTTGAAGGAAGGGAGCGAGATGACCCCAAGGTCCTGTCTTGATGAAGACAGTGAGTTGAAGCTACTCTCCAGCAGCTGTGAGACATCCTCTGTGTAGTCGCTGCCTCAAACAGTTCGACTTCTTTAGTCTGAACTTAAAGCAGAAAGGCTTGCTTCAGCTAAGATCCGACTTGATGTGAAAGAAGCAATGAAGATCTCAGAGAACTACCTTGCGAGCTTTTGTGATATAAAGCTAGGGATGCATCATCTATCGTTGACACAACTGAAGTCTCATCAGCTTGTTCGGCTGCTTGCGGTGGCCGTCCCGTCCAGGCCTAATGCCTTCTGTAGTGCTCCCAGTTTTGTATATTCTTTTGTCGGCTCATTTGTATGCACTGGTGGCGACCTTTGATGCCCAGTGTATGTAATCTGTGGTCATGTTGTGCTTTATTATGCCGTAATTTCTTTATCGTACAGTCTAGGTTTATTCTTGGTTGGTATGCTGTAATTTAGGCCGGGAGGTTCAATGGATCTCAATGTTGTCGGTCGTCAAGCCGGCCCGTTACTCATATGGACCAAAACATGGGCCTATAATCATCTTGGGCCATTACCAAGTCTATTCGTATAGTAGTTTTCCGGCTTTAACAAGCCGAGTAAAGTTCTGGCCAACTAGGCCAGAGAATACCATGGGCTTTTAACAGGCTAAAAACTAGATTGGGCTAGAGTTGAGCCGAAAAATTTACAAGCCAATACAGGCCAAAATTTCCTAAGGCCCATGTTTGGCCCAAATAGGACGAGCCGTTAACAGGCAATATCTCGGGCCCTGTTTGGCCCAATAAAATTATGGGCTTTAAGCATGTCGGTATCAACGCGGGCCGTAGGCCCAACAGTGTCACGAAACATTATCAGATGGGCTGTAAGCAGGCCGGATTCAACACGGGTTGTAATCAGGCCCAACTGTTACACTGGCTATTAACAAGCGGATAGGCCAGTTGGGCTGAAATTTATCCACGAAGACTACGGGAAGTTAAGAGGCCCAAAGTTACTTCGGACAAGATATAGCCCAGTTTCTGCATGGGCCGTTAAATGCCTAAAGTTAAACCGGGCCGACAATGTCCCAGTTGCACCACGGGCCGCTAACATGCCGAAACTATTATCGAGCCGAACTAGTAAACGGGCATTTAACAGGCTGAAATACAAACATGGCTTAGAATGGGCCCAAAACAAAAGAGGCCTGTTAACGGGCCTGGTCTGATATGGGCCATAATTTGGCCCAAAACACGGCAGGCTATGAACGGGCCTGATTTGATATGGGCCTCAATTTGACCCAAAACATGGCAGGCTATTAACGGGCCAGCCCACTAGTGTGTGAAAAAAATATGGTGGGCCTTTAGCTGGGCCGACCTTTTTACCTTAAATGGGCCACTGTTGGGCCGTCCCACGTGTCGACATATCATAGGCGCCTTCAGTCCAATGAGTGGATGACATCTGTCCCAATGGTGAGCCGACACGTAGTTCCTCTCGCCAATGAGAAATTTACACGTGGAAAATCCCTATTGGTCCTGGCTGTTAGCGGGTTATCGGATCCAAAACTGGACCCGATAGCTTAACAGCAACCCGTTATGGTGCATGCCACGTGTCGGTCATCCTTGACAAAAGCACTTCCATGACACGTGATTTATCATCATGGAAGTGGACACTTTCATGATGATAATTTTGGTAATGTCATGGAACACTTCTACGACAACACATGTATGACTATCTTGATTCTGTCATAAAATCGTCATGGATGTACATGCATGACAGAAAACGTGACCTACTATGACAAACACGTATCATCATAGAAGTGTATTTTTTTGTAGTGCATGAATCGTGATTTATTAGAATACTCTATGTGCTTCACTTATATCTTTTGAGCTAGGCAATATTGCTCTAGTACTTCACTTATATCCTTTTAGAGCACGGCGGTGGCTTTATTTTACAGAAATTGATGAACTATCACGCTTCAATTATATTATTTTGAGAGTCTTTTAGAACAACATGGTAATTTTCTTTGCTTATAAATTTAGTCCTAATATGATAGGCATCCAAGAAGGATATAATGAAAACTTTCATATAAAGTGTGTTGAATACTATGAGAAGTTTGATTCTTTATGATTGTTTTGAGATGTGAAGATGATGATATTAGAGTCATGCTAGTGGAGTAATTGTGAATTTGAGAAATACTTGTGTTGAGGTTTGTGATTCTCATAGCATGCACGTATGGTGAACCGTTATGTAGCGAAGTTGGATCACGCGATGGTTAACTCCTACCAACCCTTCCCCTAGGAGCATGTGCGTAGTGCTTGGTTTCGATGACAAATAGATTTTTGCAATAAGTATGCGAGTTCTTTATGACTAATGTTGAGTCCATGGATTATACACACTCTCAGCCTTCTACCATTGCTAGGCTCTCTTGTGCCACGCAACTTTCCCCGGTACCATACACCCACCATATAACTTCCTCAAAACAGCCACCATACCTACCTATTATGGCATTTCCATAGACACTCTAAGATATATTGCCATGCAACTTTCCACTGTTCCGTTTATTATGACACGCTTCGTCATTGTCATATTGCTTTGCATGATCATGTAGTTGACATTGTATTTGTGGCAAAGCCACCATTCATAATTCTTTCATACATGTCACTCTTGATTCATTGCACATCCCGGTACACCGCCGGAGGCATTCACATCGAGTCATGTTTTTGTTCTAAGTATCGAGTTGTAATTTTTTGCGTTGTAAGTAAATGGAAGTGTGATGATCATCATTATTAGAGCATTGTCCCATGTGAGGAAATAAAAAAAATAAAGAGGCCAAAGAAGACAAAAGAAGAAAAAAAGAGAAAAGGAAAAAAAGAAAAAAAGAGAGAGAAAAAGAGAGAAGGGACAATGTTACTATCCTTTTTCCACACTTGTGCTTCAAAGTAGCAGCATGATCTTCATGATAGAGAGTCTCCTATTTTGTCACTTTGAAATACTAGTGGGAATTTTTCATTATAGAACTTGGCTTGTATATTCCAACGACGGGCTTCCTCAAAATGCCCTAGGTCTTCATGAGCAAGCAAGTTGGATGCACACCCACTTAGTTTTTCTTTTTTTGAGCTTTCATAAACTTATAGCTCTAGTGCATCTGTTGCATGGCAATCCCTACTCACTCACATTGATATCTATTGATGGGCATCTCCATAGCCCGTTGATACGCCTTGTTGATGTGAGACTATCTCCCTCCTTTTGTCTTCTCCACGACCACCATTTTATTCCACCTATAGTGCTATATCCATGCTCACGCTCATGTATTCCGTGAAAGTTGAAAAAGTTTGAGAATACTAAAGTATGAAACAATTGCTTGGCTGAAACTGGGGTTGTGCATGATTTGAATATTTTGTGTGATGAAGATAGAGCATAGCCAGACTATATGATTTTGTAGGGATAAGCTTTCTTTGGCCATGTTATTTTGAGAAGATATAATTGCCTTGTTAGTATGCTTGAAGTATTATTGCTTTTATGTCAATATTAAACTTCAGGTTTTGAATCTTTCGAATTTGAACATTCATGCCACAATAAAGAGAATTACATGGATAAATATGTTAGGTAGCATTCCACATCAAAAATTCTATTTTTATCATTAACCTACTCAAGGACGAGCAGGAATTAAGCTTGGGGATGCTTGATATGTCTCCAACGTATCTATAATTTTTTATTGTTCCATGCTATTATATTATCTATTTTGGATGTTTTATATGCATTAATATGCTTTCTTACATTATTTTTGGTTCTAACCTATTAACCTAGAGCCCAGTGCCAGTTTCTGTTTTTGCCTGTTTTAGAGTTTCGTAGAAAAGGAATACAAAATGAAGTCCAGACAGAATAAAACTTCCGCGATGATCTTTCTTGGACCAGAAGAAAACCAGGAGACTTGGAGATGAAGTCGGAGGAGCCACGAGGCGGCCACAAGGGTGGAGGGCGTCCCCCTGTCTTGTGGGCCCCTCGTGGGTCTCCTGACCTAATTCTTTTGCCCATATATACTCTTATACCCCAAAGCCATCAGGGGGAGCCACGAAAACACTTTTCCACCATCACAACCTTCTATACCCGTGAGATCCCATCTAGGGACCTTTTCTGGCATCCTGCCGTAGGGGAATTCGATCATGGAGGGCTTCTACATCAACACCATTGCCCTTCCGATGAAGCGTGAGTAGTTTACCACAGACCTATGGGTCCATAGCAAGTAGCTAGATGGCTTCTTTTCTCTCTTTGATTCTCAATACCATGTTCTCCTCGATGTTCTTGGAGATCTATTTGGTGTAATACTCTTTTTGTGGTGTGTATGCTGAGTTTCGATGAATTGTGGATTTATGATCAGATTATCTATGAAAATTATTTGAATCTTCCCTGAATTCTTTTATGCATGATTTGATATCTTTGCAAGTCTCTTCAAATTATCGGTTTAGTTTGGCCTACTATATTGGTTTTTCTTGTAATGGGAGAAGTGCCTAGCTTTCAGTTCAATCTTGTGGTGTCCTTTCCCAGTGACAGTAGGGCTAGCAAGGCACGTATTGTATTGTTGCCATCGAGGATAAAAAGATGGGGTTTTCATCATATTGCTTGAGTTAATTCCTCTACATCATGTCATCTTACTTAATGCGTTACTCCGTTCTTTATGAACTTAATACTCTAGATGCATTCTTGATAGCGGTCGATGTGTGGAGTAATAGTAGTAGATGCAGAATCGTTTCGGTCTACTTGACATGGACGAGATGCCTATGTTCATGATCATTGCCTTAGATATCGTCATAATTATGCGCTCTTATATCAATTGCTCGGCAGTAATTTGTTCACCCACCGTATTATATGCTATCTCGAGAGAAGCCACTAGTGAAACCTATGGCCCCCGGGTCTCTTTTCCATCATATAGGTTCTCTTTTCCATCATATAAGTTTCCAATCTACTATTTTGCAATCTTTTACTTTCGGATCTATAAACTAAAAATACCAAAAATATTTACCTTACCATTTATCTATCACTATTAGATCCCCCTTTTGCAAATAACTGTGAAGGGATTGACTACCCCTTTATTGCATTGGGTGCAAGTTTGTTTGATTGTTTGTGCAGGTATTCGCTGACTTGTGCGTTGTCTCCTGCTGGATTGATACCTTGGTTCTCAAACTAAGGGAAATACTTACTCTACTTTGCTACATCACCCTTTCCTCTTCAAGGGAAGAACCAACGCAAGCTCAAGAGGTAGCAGTACCTAGCGCACATGCACGCAAGGGCACGACCATGCCGATGTGCTCGGATGCTGCAGGCACGGCAAGCATCACGAGTCGAGGAAGGGCAAGGCCGGACGCGGCGAGGCAAGGCCGTGGTGAGTCGAGGCTGTGAGCGCCGAGGCGAGGCCGCGGCAAGTCAAGGACGGGCACAGCCAGGCGCGGTCGGGTGCAGCGAGGCAAGGCCAGTCATAGTTGGGAGCAGCGAGACGAGGCCAGGGTGAGGCGACGCCGCGGTGAGTCAACAAAGGGCTGAGCAAGGTCGGGCGAGGCGACATCCTGGCGAGTGACGACGGGCGGGGCGGAGCAAAGACGCAGCGAGACGCGACCAACAGCGGCTGTCTAGCTAGCACGCGTGCGACCAGCGGCAGCTGGCAGCAGCACCAGCACGCACGCTGGGCAGCGGCGGCTAGCTAGCTAGCTAGCACGCGTGCGGCCGGCAGCAGCACCAGCATGCATCACGCACGCTGCCGGTGGTGCGCGTGGTTGTAAGACAACGATGACGAGCGCTTGGCTGCGTTGCACCGACAGCAGGAGGAGGCAGCGGCTGCTTGTGCTTGGCAACAGGTGGAGGAAGCGACGCCTCACTCGCGACGGAGGCTGAAGCAGCCGGCGCCATGCCTGCATCGGCATGCCCAGTGGCATAGAGAAAGAGAGAAAAGGAGGAGAGAGACAAGGATGGGATGGGTGGGTGGCCCCTCGATGATAGATGGGACAGTGCTCGAATTCAGCGGACGGAGGCGGACGAGGAGGCCACAGAAAATGTCCGCTTTGTGTCAGACCCAAATGTGACCCAAATTTGGGCAGGATATGTGTCCAAGAGGACACAAAACGGACAAAATGAGTCACCTGGTTGGAGTTGCTCTAAGAGCATCTACAGTAGGGCACACCAAACTCACCTCATATGTTCGGGCGGCCCGCCCGGTCATTAGCCGGTCACGCAATTTTGACCCAGATGGATGAGTCAAACGAGCCTCAAATGCCCAAGCTGACCGGCACTCCTCATATCCAGCCTGAATATGGGGCGGATATGGGGGCGCCCGGGCGCGTCCAGCGCGTCGGAACTGGCCCACGCTGGCCTACCTGACCCTACATATATTCCTCCTCATCCGCTTGCCGGACCAAACCCTAGCCACTTCACACTCCACTCCCTCCACCACCCAATCTCACCCCGGGCGATTTCTGGCCATCTCCGCCATGGCGGGTAGCAGATCTGACTCTGACCAGTCCGGATCCGTCGAGTGGGGTGTCATCCCGTTCGGGTTGGAAGAGGCAATGGTGGTCCGCATTGCACTCCGCCACTCTCGGGGGGACAGTGCCCGGCTGATGGCAAGATTTGTTCGGCCTGAGTCCATAATGTCGGCTCAACGGGCGCTTGGGTCCTTTTGGCTAGATCATCGCGGTACCAGAAAATCTCTTCTTCCCCATCATCGGTCGGGCGGACTATGAGTCCCACCGGGATCAGGCGCCCGCCGTTGGTATGAAAGGATAAGGACCGTCGAGGTCCGTATCGCAGCGGATATGGCGGCGGCTGATGCGACAGGATGGGCGACCGTAGAGGAGGAAGCCATCCGCGTCCGCATTGTGAGGAAATGGCAGGGAGGAACATGTGCACACTCGCCGGGAGAGCAGAATTGGGCGGTCCATGCCATGGTTGGACTGCCACTAAAGGAGATAAAGAAGGACATCGACGGCGAGGACAGCTCTGGCGATGAGCAGATCCGGCTTGATCTCTACCACGTCTTCGACCGGTACTTCCGTGAGCAGGACGGCAAGAGCAGACGTGGATGATCTCCACCATAGCCAAACATGCCAAATTTTTCTAGTCCAATGGCATGTTAGTAGTGATGGAGTATCCAGATGTAGTTGAATAAGTTTGCATGGATTTTATATATGATAATTGTGGTGTCCAGTTGTGAGAAGGAAAATTTGAGGTTTGACCGGTCAGCGCGTCCGTGGGCATTTGAAGGGCCGGATTTACAAAGTTTGGTTGTAGATGCTCTAAGAAACTTCCCGGCCTGGACACTTTTTTTGTGAGACCGAGTCCTCAGTGTAGCCTCTCCTTCGTTTCCTTGGAATAAGTCCAATTCCCATTGTCAGCATGCACAATCCTTTCTCTTCCGGTGAAAAAATAGCGTCAACCAATCTTATGCCATTGAGAGGGCACCCTAAGTGCTTGGGTTTCTCGTGCCTCCCGTCGGCGCCGCCGCCGCTCTATCTCGTCTTATATTGTCTTAGGGCCATGGAAGCGCAATGAATCCCGGTTCGTGTCGACGGGAGGTCAGGGCTCCATTTTTAGATGATTTTTTGAGTTTTGTTAGGATTTGTGTCCTAATCAGAGAGGCGAGGCAATGGCGGATCTCTGAAGATGGAATAAGGACCTCCCCGCCTAGTTCCCGTCCCGGTGGTGTTTCTAGCATCATCGGAGGGCGTGTGAAGGTTTGTCTCCGGCGGATCTCGCGAGATTTGGCCGGCTTTTGTCTTTGATGGATCCATGTTGATCCGATCTTCGTCCGTCTGGGTTCATGTGTCTAAAGGTTGGATTCTTCTGATCTACGCATCTCCTCATCAGCGGCTGCTATTGTCCTGATGCGCTGATCCTATGCAACCTTAGCATGGCAACTTCCCGACTATCTACTACAACAAGGCTCGCCCGACTCCGGTAAGGGAGGGGGATGACATGGCACGCCTTCGGTTCGCTCCAATGCTTATAGTCGTCGCTAGCTGGTCTACGGACCTAGATGTATTTTTTTTACTTCTGGTGTTATTTGTACTACCTTAGTAGTTGATGAATAGATTAGAAGTTTTCCTCGCAAAAAGAAAGCATGCACAACAATTCATTGCATGTGGATACCATGCTACCCACAATCCTGATATCCATCTCTTCTTAAGTTAAGGCCCTGTTTGGTTGGGCTTTTGCTTCCACTTTTGCAGCTTTTTCACTTTGGCCAAGAAGCCATAAAAGCTCCTAAATAGGTGCTTTTGAAGCTTTTATGACTTTTGGAGCCAAATATTGTTGTATTGATTCATCAGAAGCCATAAAAGCTCCAAAAGCACCTATTTAGGAGCTCTTGTGGCTTTTTTATCAAAGTGAAAAAGTTACAAAAGCAAAAGCAAAAGCCCAAACAAACAGAGCCTAAGATGCCCAAAGTCCTGGGATCATCCTTCTTTTAGAAATACCCAGGACATCCCTCAAATTCCTAGGGTCATGGAGTGTGCACATCCATCCTTGCCAGCCTATGCTAGCCCTCTTGTCCACTTTGATGGTCCCTGACGCACATAAATAGGTAGAAATCGTTTTGAACGAATGATGTGGGACTACCGCTGAGTTGGTTGCCCTCCCCCTTATTGGGAAACAAGTTTGTCCATATAAACATATATATATATATATGTGTATATATCCACATCAGCTTCAAAAGGCCATCTTTAAACCACACTTGTATTTGTATTTGAAACATATAAATATTTCATCATTTTTTAAAACGCAATCTTCATCGAGGATCCACGTGGCTATAGGGTGGAAAGACCTCCCCATGAAGTTGGGTCTTCTTCATTCCGCATGTACGTGGGCAACCTGTCATGGCGACTGGATGACTATAGGTTGGCACAACTATTCAGCGAGCATGGCACCGTGGTCTTCGCTAAGATCATGCGTGATTTCAAAACTGGGCGCCCAAAGGGATTCGGCTTCATAGCAATGGCATCACAGGAGGAACGTGAGGAGGCCATCACGGCCCTCAACGGGCAGGTTAGCATGTGTGGGTAGTCAATTTCTCTCTCATTTACATATATACGTACCATGCAAAATATATGTCCAATGTCACGGTTGTTGGGGAACGTAGTAATTTCAAAAAATTTCCTATGCACACACAAGATCATGGTGATGCATAGCAACGAGAGGGCGAGTGTATCTTCATACCCTTGAAGATCGCTAAGCGGAAGCGTTTGTCAACGCGGTTGATGTAGCCGTACGTCTTCACGATCCGACCGATCCAAGTAACGAATGCACGGCACCTCCGAGTTCTGCACACGTTCAGCTCGATGACGTCCTCGCCTTCTCGATCCAGCAAGACGGGTGAAGTAGTAGATGAGTTCCGGCAGCACGACGGCGTGGTGACGGTGTTGGTGAAGAACAATCTCCGTAGGGCTTCGCCTAAGCACTACGAAAACTATGACGGAGGATAAACTAGAGGGGATGGGGTTGCCGGCACACGGCTTGGTGTTTCTTGATGTCTCTTTGGTGCTAGACCTGCCCCTCTATTTATATGTTGAGCCTTGGGGTCGAAACTTGGAGTAAAAGCCTCCACAAAGTCGGTTTCACCCGAAACGCAAGAGTCCTTCTCGGACTCCAGGGCCAGACGCCAGGGTTCCCGGCACCTAGACCCAGACACCAGGGACCCTGGCGTCTGGCCCCTGGACTTCACAAAACTTCCTTTTGCACTTTCCAAAAACCTTGTGGGCTTTCCCCTTTGGCCCAAATAACGTGTTCTCGTACCCAAACATTTCGGGAAACATCCGGAACCCCTTCCGGTGAATTCCGGAACCCTTCCGGAGATCAAACACTATTATCCCATATATCAAACTTTATCTCCGGACCATTCCGGAGTTCCTCGTCATGTCCATGATCTCATCCGGACTCCGAACAACATTCGGTTACCAACATGCATAACTCATATAATACTATATCGTCAACGAAACGTTAAGCATGCGGACCCTACGGGTTCGAGAACTATGTAGACATGACCGAGACACGTTTCTGGTCAATAACCAATAGCGGGACCTGGATGCCCATATTGGCTCCCACATATTCTACGAAGATCTTTATCGGTCAAACCGCATAACAACATACATTGTTCCCTTTGTCATCGGTATGTTACTTGCCCGAGATTCGATCGTCGATATCTCAATACCTAGTTCAATCTTGTTACCGGCAAGTCTCTTTACTCGCTACATAACGCATCATCCCGCAACTAACTCATTAGTCACATTGCTTGCAAGGCTTATAGTGATGTGCATTACCGAGAGGGCCGAGAGATACCTCTCGACAATCGGAGGACAAACCCTAATCTCGAAATACGCCAACTCAACATGTACCTTTGGAAACACCTGTAGAGCTCCTTTATAATCACCCAGTTACGTTGTGACGTTTGGTAGCACACAAAGTGTTCCTCCGGTAAACGGGAGTTGCATAATCTCATAGTCATTGGAACTTGTATAAGTCATGAAGAAAGCAATAGCAACATACTAAACGATCAAGTGCTAAGCTAACGGAATGGGTCAAGTCAATCACATCATTCTCCTAATGATGTGACCCAATTAATCAAATGATAACTCATGTCTATGGTCAGGAAACTTAACCATCTTTGATTAACGAGCTAGTCAAGTAGAGGCATACTAGTGACACTATGTTTGTCTATGTATTCACACATGTATTACTTTTCCGGTTAATACAATTCTAGCATGAATAATAAACATTTATCATGAAATAAGGAAATAAATAATAACTTTATTATTGCCTCTAGGGCATATTTCCTTCAGTCTCCCACTTGCACTAGAGTCAATAATCTAGTTCACATCGCCATGTGATTTAACACCAATATTCATATCTGTATATGGTTAACACCCATAGTTCACATCGTCATGTGACCAATACCCAAAGGGTTTACTAGAGTCAATAATCTAGTTCACATCGCAATGTGATTAACACCCAAATAGTACTAAGGTGTGATCATGTTTTGCTCGTGAGAGAAGCTTAGTCAACGGGTCTGTCACATTCAGAGCCGTATGTATTTTGCAAATATTCTATGTCTACAATGCTCTGTACGGAGCTACTCTAGCTTAATTGCTCCCACTTTCAATATGTATCCAGTTTGAGACCCAGAGTCAGTATAAAAGTTTGCACCGATGTAACTTTTACAACGAACTCTTTTATCACCTCCATAATCGAGAAACATCTCCTTAGTCCTCACTAAGGATATTCTTGACCGCTGTCTAGTGATCTACTATTAGATCAAAATTGTATTCCTTTGCCAAACTCAGAGCAAGGTATACCATATGTCTGGTTCACAGCATAGCATACTTTATAGAACCTATGACTGAGGCATAGGGAATGGCTTTTTCATTCTCTTTCTATTTTCTGCCATGGTCGGGTCTTGAGTCTTACTCAACTTCACACCTTTGCAACACAGGCAAGAACTCTTTCTTTGACTGTTCCATTTTGAACTACTTCAAAATCTTGTCAAGGTATGTACTCATTGAAAATCTTATCAAGCGTCTTGATCTATCTAAATAGATCTTGATGCTCAATATGTATGTAGCTTTACTGAGGTCTTTCTTTTAAAGAACTCATTTCAAACACTCCTTTATGCTTTGCAGAATAATTCTACATTATTTCCGATCAACAATATGTCATTCATATATACTTATAAGAAATGATGTAGTGCTCCCACTCACTTTCTTGTAAATACAGGCTTCACCGTAAGTATGTACAAAACTATATGCTTTGATCAACTTATCAAAGCGTATATTCCAACTCTGAGATGCTTGCACATTTTGTTAGCACCTTTAGGATTGACAAAACCTTCTGATTGCATCATATACAACTCTTTTCTAAGAAATCCATTAAGGAATGTAGTTTTGACATCCATTTGCCAAATTTCATAAAATGTGGCAACTGCTAACATGATTCGAACAGACTTTTAAGCATCGATACGAGTGAGAAAATCTCATTGTATTCAACACCTTGAACTTTGTCAAAAACCTTTTGTCGACAAGTCTAGCTTTGTAGATAGTAACACTACTATCAGCGTCCGTCTTCCTCTTGAAGATCCATTTATTTTCTATGGCTTGCCGATCATCGGGCAAGTCCACCAAAGTCCACACTTTGTTCTCATACATGGATCCTATCTCAGATTTCATGGCCTCCAGCCATTTCGTGGAATCTAGGCTCATCATCGCTTCCTCATAGTTCGTAGGTTTATCATGGTCTAGTAACATGACTTTCAGAATAGGATTATCGTACCACTCTGGTGCGGACCGTACTCTGGAAGACCTACGAGGTTCTGTAGTTACTTGGTCTGAAGTTTCATGATCATCATCATTAGCTTCCTCACTATTTGGTGTAGGAATCACTGGAGCTGATTTCAGTGATGAACTATTTTCCAATTTGGGAGAAGGTACAGTTACCTCATCAAGTTCTACTTTCCTCCCACTCACTTCTTTCGAGAGAAACTCCTTCTCTAGAAAGGATCCATTTTAGCAACGAATATCTTGCCTTCGGATCTATGATAGAAGGTGTACCCAATAGTTTCCTTTGGGTATTCTATGAAGACGCACTTCTCCGATTTGGGTTCGAGCTTATCAAGTTGAAAACCTTTTTCATATAAGCATCACAACTCCAAACTTTAAGAAACGACATCTTAGGTTTACTGCTAAACCATAGTTCATACGGTGTCGTCTCAACGGATTTAGGTGGTGCCCTATTAAACGTGAATGCAGCTGTCTCTAATGCATAACCCCAAAACGATAGTGGTAAACCGATAAGAGACATCATAGATCGCACCATATCTAGTAAAGTACGATTACGACGTTCGGACACACCTTTACATTGTGGTGTTCCAGGTGGCGTGAGTTGCGAAACTATTTCTCATTGTATCAAATGAAGACCAAACTCGTAACTCAAATATTCGTCTTCACGATCAGATCGTAGAAACTTTATTTTTCTTGTTACGATGATTTTCCACTTCACTCTGAAATTCTTTGAACTTTTCAAATGTTTCAGACTTATGTTTCATCAAGTAGATATACCCATATCTGCTCAAATCATCTGTGAAGGTCAGAAAATAATGATACACGCCGCGAGCCTTACCACTCATCGGATCGCATACATCGGTATGTATTATTTCCAATAAGTCAGTAGCTCGTTCCATTGTTCCGAGGAACGGAGTTTTAGTCATCTTGCCCAAAAGGCATGGTTCGCAAGCATCAAATGATTCATAACCAAGTGATTCTGAAAATCTATCTTTATGGAGTTTCTTCATGCGCTTTACACCGATATGACCCAACGGCAGTGTCACAAATAAGTTGCACTATCATTATTAACTTTGCATCTTTTGGCATCAATATTATGAATATGTGTATCACAACGATCGAGATCCAATAAACTATTTTCATTGGGTGTTTGACCATTGAAGGTTTTATTCATGTAAACAGAACAACAATTATTCTCTGACTTTAAATGAATAACCGTATTGCAATAAACATGATCAAATCATATTCATGCTCAATGCAAAAGCTAAATAACATTTATTTAGGTTTAACACTAATCCCGAAAGTATAGGGAGTGTGTGATGATGATCGATCATATCAATCTTGGAACTACTTCCAACACTCATCATCACTTCCCCTTCAACTAGTCTCTATTTATTCTGTAACTTCTGTTTTGAGTTACTAAATTTTTAGCAACCGAACAAGTATCAAATACTCAGGGGCTACTATAAACACTAGTAAGGCACACATCAATAACCTGTATATCAAATATACCCTTGTTCACTTTGCCATCCTTCTTATCCACCAAATATTCAGGGCATTCCGTTTCTAGTGACCATTTCCTTTGCAGTGTAAGCACTCAGTTTCAGGCTTTGGTCTAGCTTTGGTCTTCTTCACGGGAGTGACAACTTGTTTGCCATTCTACTTGAAGTTTCCCTTTCTTTCCCTTTGCTCTTTTCTTGAAACTAGTGGTCTTGTCAATCATCAACACTTGATGCTCTTTCTTGATTTCTACCTTCGTCGATTTCAACATCACGAAGAGCTCGGGAATCGTTTTCATCATCCCTTGCATACTATAGTTCATCACGAAGTTCTAGTAACTTAGTGATGGTGACTAGAGAATTCTGTCAATCACTAACTTATCTGGAAGATTAACTCCCACTTGATTCAAGCGATTGAAGTACCCAGACAATCTGAGCACATGCTCACTAGTTGAGCGATTCTCCTCCATATTTTAGCTATAGAACTTGTTGGAGACATCCTATCTCTCAACTCGGGTATTTGCTAGAAATATGAACTTTAACCCTTGGAACATCTCATATGGTCCATGACGTTCAAAACGTCTTTGAAGTCCCGATTCTAAGCCGTTAAGCATGGTGCACTAAACTATCAAGTAGTCATCATACTGAGCTAGCCAAACATTCATAACGTCTGCATCTGCTCCTGCAATAGGTCTGTCACCTAGCGGTGCACTAAGGACATAATTCTTCTATGCAGCAATGAGGATAAACCTCAGATCACGGATCCAATCCGCATCATTGCTACTAACATCTTTCAACACAATTTTTCTCTAGGAACATATCAAAGTAAACATATGAAAGCAACAACGTGAGCTATTGATCTACAACATAACTTGCAAAATACTACTAGGTACTAAGTTCATGATAAATTTAAGTTCAATTAATCATATTAATCAAGAACTCCCACTTAGACAGACATCTCTCTAGTCATCTAAGTGATCACGTGATCCAAATCAACTAAACCATGTCCGATCATGACGTGAGATGGAGTAGTTTCAATGGTGAACATCACTATGTTGATCATATCTACTATATGATTCATGCTCGACCTTTTGGTCTCCGTGTTCCGAGGCCATATCTGTATATGCTAGGCTCATCAAGTATGACCTGAGTATTCCGCGTGTGCAACTGTTTTGCACCCGTTGTATTTGAACGTAGAGCCTATCACACCCGATCATCACGTGGTGTCTCAGCACGAAGAACTTTCGCAACGGTGCATACTCAGGGAGAACACTTCTTGATTATTAGTGAGAGATCATCTTAAAATGCTACCGTAAATCAAATCAAGATAAGATGCATAAAGGATAAACATCGCATGCAATCAATATAAGTGATATGATATGGCCATCATCAACTGGTGCTTGTGATCTCCATCTTCGAAGCACCGTCGTGATCACCATCGTCACCGGCACGACACCTTGATCTCCATCGTAGCATCGTTATCGTTACGCCATCTATTGCTTCTACGACTATCGCTACCGCTTAGTGATAAAGTAAAGCAATTACAGGGCATTTGCATTTCATACAATAAAGCGACAACCATATGGCTTCGCCATTTGCCGATAACCGGTTACAAAACATGATCATCTCATACAAGAAAATATAGCATCACGTCTTGACCATATCACATCACAACATGCCTGCAAAAACAAGTTAGACGTCCTCTACTTTGTTGTTGCAAATTTTACGTGGCTGCTACGGGCTGAGCAAGAACCGTTCTTACCTACGCATCAAAACCACAACGATATTTCGTCAAGTTAGTGTTGTTTTAATCTTCGCAAGGACCGGGCATAGCCATACTCGATTCAGCTAAAGTGAGAGAGACAGACACCCGCCAGTCACCTTTAAGCACGAGTGCTCGTAACGGTGAAACCAGTCTCGCATAAGCGTACGCGTAATGTCAGTCCGGGCCGCTTCATCTCACAATACCGCCGAACCAAAGTATGACATGCTGGTAAGCAGTATGACTTGTATCGCCCACAACTCACTTGTGTTCTACTCGTGCATATAACATCAACGCATAAAACCTAGGCTCGGATGCCACTATTGGGGAACGTAGTAATTTCAAAAAATTTCCTACGCACACACAAGATCATGGTGATGCATAGCAATGAGAGGGGGAGTGTATCTTCATACCCTTGAAGATCGCTAAGCGGAAGCGTTTGTCAACGCGGTTGATGTAGTCGTACGTCTTCACGATCCGACCGATCCTAGTACCGAACGCACGGCACCTCCGAGTTCTGCACACGTTCAGCTCGATGGCGTCCTCGCCTTCTCGATCCAAAGGCGGGCGAAGTAGTAGATGAGTTCCGCAGCAGACGACGGCGGGTGACGGTCTTGGTGAAGAACAATCTCCGCAGGCTTCGCCTAAGCACTACTGAAAACTATGACGGAGGATAAACTAGAGGGGCGGGGTTGCGGCACGGGTTGGTGTTTCTTGATGTCTCTTTGGTGCTAGCCCTGCCCTCTATTTATATGTTGAGCCTTGGGGTCGAAACTTGGAGTAAAAGCCTCCACAAAGTCGGTTTCACCCGAAGGCAAGAGTCCTTCTCGGACTCGGGGCGACGCCATGGTTCCGGCGTGCTCGACCCGACGCCGAGGACCTGGCGTCGCCTCGACTCATAAAACTTCCTTTTGCGCTTTCCAAAAACCTTGTGGGCTTTCCCCTTTGGCCCAAATAACGTGTTCTCGTACCCAAACATTTCGGGAAACATCCGGAACCCCTTCCGGTGAATTCTGGAACCCTTCCGGAGATCAAACACTATTATCCCATATATCAAACTTTATCTCCGGACCATTCCGGAGTTCCTCGTCATGTCCATGATCTCATCCGGGACTCCGAACAACATTCGGTTACCAACATGCATAACTCATATAATACTATATCGTCAACGAAACGTTAGCGTCACGGACCCTACGGGTTCGAGAACTATGTAGACATGACCGAGACACGTTTCTGGTCAATAACCAATAGCGGGACCTGGATGCCCATATTGGCTCCCACATATTCTACGAAGATCTTTATCGGTCAAACCGCATAACAACATACGTTGTTCCCTTTGTCATCGGTATGTTACTTACCCGAGATTCGATCGTCGGTATCCAATACCTAGTTCAATCTCGTTACCGGCTAGTCTCTTTACTCGTTACGTATGCATCATTCCGTAACTAACTCATTAGCTACATTGCTTGCAAGGCTTATAGTGATGTGCATTAACGAGAGGGCCAGAGATACCTCTCCGACAATCGGAGTGACAAAACCTAATCTCAAAATACGCCAACCCAACATCTACCTTTGGAGACACCTGTAGTACTCCTTTATAATCACCCGATTCGTTGTGACGTTTGGTAGCACCAAAGTGTTCCTCCGTAAACAGGAGTTGCATAATCTCATAGTTTCGTGAACATGTATAAGTCATGAAGAAAGCAATAGCAATATACTAAACGATCAAGTGCTAGGCTAACGGAATGGGTCATGTCAATCACATCATTCTTCTAATGATGTGATCCCACTAATCAAATGACAACACATGTCTATGGTCAGGAAACATAACCATCTTTGATTAATGAGCTAGTCAAGTAGAGGCATACTAGTGACATTATGTTTGTCTATGTATTCACACATGTATCATGTTTCCGGTTAATACAATTCTAGCATGAATAATAAACATTTATCATGATATGAGGAAATAAATAATAACTTTATTATTGCCTCTAGGGCATATTTCCTTCAACGGTGACTCTCGGATTACCATCTGAGTTATGCAGATCTTGAAGGGGCTTGCCCTACGAGTGAGTGTCGCGGAGGAGCCAGACATGACTGTAAGCAAGGCGACTCCAGGAGGCGCCCAGGTGGAAAGTCCTCCTCCCCGTCATGTTGTTGGGCCTTCATTCCGGTTGCACATGAACAACCTATCATTGAAAGTGGATGACTCTAGGCTGGCACAGATGTTCAACCAGCACGGTAGAGTGGCCTATGCTAAGGTTATCCATAATTTCCACACCAAGCTCTCAAAGGGATTCCGTTTTGTAGAGATGTCGTTCGAGGAGGAAATGGACATCGCCATCATAGACCTCCATGGACAGGTTTGTTGGTAGTCGATTTATTTGTCATTTACATAATGAATAGTAATAACCAATGTCACAACGAGTGAGTCTCAGATTGCTATTTGAATTCTGCAGAGCTTGGAGGGGCATGTCATATGAGTGTGTCGTGGAGGCGCCATGCGTGACTGTAAGCAAGGTGGCTCCAGGGGTAGAAAGTCCTTCTCCCCGTCATGTTGTTGGGCCTTCATTCCAGTTGCACTTGAACAACCTGTCGTTGAACATGGACGATCTCTAGGTTGGCTCAGATGTTCAGCTAGCACGACAAAGTGGCCTATGCTAAGGTTATCCGTGATATCCATAGTGAACGCTCAAAGGGATTCGGTTTCATAGAGATGGCGTCGCAGGAGGATATGGACAATGACATTGCAACCCTCCATAGATAGGTTCGTGGGTAGTCGATCTCTTTGTCATTTACATAACGAATAGTAATAACCATTGTCACGACGAGCAAGTTTCAGATTGCTACCTGAATTCTACAGAGCTTGGAGGGGCTTGTCATACGAGTTAGTGCCATGGAGGAGCAGTCGCCATCATGAATGATCAAATGAAGGTGCATTTGGTGGTGGATTGCAGCAAAGTTTTCTGTACAATCATCACGATACCGGTTTAGACTTTACACCCTCCATCATCCTCCCATCTCTAACCATTTCAGTTGTGATATATAGTATCCTTGCACGTACGTACGGCAATGTCTATTATACATGTTATGTATTCATCAACTAAACACACGAATATTTCCTGAAAGGTAAATGTTTGTTTCTCAAGCGGGCTGCTGTTAGGGAACGTAGTAATTTCAAAAAAATTCCTATGCACACGCAAGATCATGGTGATGCATAGCAACGAGAGGGGAGAGTGTTGTCTACGTACCCTCATAGACAGAAGCGGAAGCATTGACGCAACGTAGAGGAAGTAGTCGTACGTCCTCCCGGTCCAACCGATCCAAGCACCATTACTCCGGCACCTCCGAGTTCTTGACACACGTACAGCTCGATGACGCACCCAGATCTCCGATCCAGCAGAGGCGCGGGGAGGAGTTCCGTCAGCACGACGGCGTGGTGATGATCTTGATGTTCTCTGTCGCAGGCTTCGCCTAAGCACCGCTACAATATGACCGAGGTGTAATATCGTGGAGGGGGCACCGCACGGCTAAGGAACGATCTCAATGATCAACTTGTATGTCTAGGGTGCCCCTTACCCCGTATATAAAGGAGGGAGGGAGGAGGAGGCCGGCCCAAGGGTGGCGCGCCCTAGGGGGGCAATCCTACTCCAAGTAGGTTTGCCCCCCTTCCTATTCGGAGTAGGAGAGGGAAGGAAGAGGGGAGGAGAGAGGAAAGGGGCCGCCCCTTCCCAGTCGGATTGGGCTTGGGGGCGCACCCTCCCTTGCTCCTTCTCCCTCCCTTCCACTAAGGCCCAATAAGGCCCATATACTTACCGGGGGGTTCCGGTAACCTCCCGGAGCTCCGGTATATTCCCAAACTCTCCCGGAACCTTTCCGGTGTCCAAATATATCCGTCCAATATATCAATCTTTATGTCTCGACCATTTCAAGACTCCTCGTCATGTCCGTGATCACATCCGGGACTCCGAACAACCTTCGGTTCATCAAAATACATAAACTCATAACATAACTATCATCGAAACCTTAAGCGTGCGGACCCTACAGTTCAAGAACAATGTAGACACGACCAGACATGTCTCCGGTCAATAACCAATAGCGGGACCTGGATGCCCATATAGGTTCCTACATATTCTACGAAGATCTTTATCGGTCAAACCGCATAACAACATACTTTGTTCCTTTGTCATCGGTATGTTACTTGCCGAGGTTTGATCGTCGGTATCAATACCTAGTTCAATCTCGTTACGGCAAGTCTCTTTACTCGCTCATGTCGTCATCTCATAACTAACTCATTAGTTACATGCTTGCAAGGCTTAGGTGATGAGTATTACCGAGAGGACCCAGAGATACCTCTTCGACAATCGGAGTGACAAATCCTAATCTCGAATTATGCCAACTCAACATGTACCTTCGGAAACACCTGTAGAGCACCTTTATAATCACCCAGTTACGTTGTGACGTTTGGTAGCACACAAAGTGTTCTTCTGGTAAACGGGTGTTGCACAATCTCATAGTTGCAGGAACTTTGTATAAGTCATGACGAAAGCAATAGCAGTATACTAAACGATCAAGTGCTAGGCTAACTGAATGGGTCATGTCAATCACATCATTCTTCTAATGATGTGATCCCACTAATCAAATGACAACACATGTCTATGGTCAGGAAACATAACCATCTTTGATTAATGAGCTAGTCAAGTAGAGGCATACTAGTGACTATAGCTTTGTCTATGTATTCACACATGTATTATGTTTCCGGTTAATACAATTCTAGCATGAATAATAAACATTTATCATGATATGAGGAAATAAATAATAACTTTATTATTGCCTCTAGGGCATATTTCCTTCAACGGTGACTCTCGGATTACCATCTGAGTTATGCAGATCTTGAAGGGGCTTGCCCTACGAGTGAGTGTCGCGGAGGAGCCAGACATGACTGTAAGCAAGGCGACTCCAGGAGGCGCCCAGGTGGAAAGTCCTCCTCCCCGTCATGTTGTTGGGCCTTCATTCCGGTTGCACATGAACAACCTATCATTGAAAGTGGATGACTTTAGGCTGGCACAGATGTTCAACCAGCACGGTAGAGTGGCCTATGCTAAGGTTATCCATAATTTCCACACCAAGCGCTCAAAGGGATTCCGTTTTGTAGAGATGTCGTTCGAGGAGGAAATGGACATCGCCATCATAGACCACCATGGACAGGTTTGTTGGTAGTCGATTTATTTGTCATTTACATAATGAATAGTAATAACCAATGTCACAACGAGTGAGTCTCAGATTGCTATTTGAATTCTGCAGAGCTTGGAGGGGCATGTCATACGAGTGAGTGTCGTGGAGGCGCCATGCGTGACTGTAAGCAAGGTGGCTCCAGGGGTAGAAAGTCCTTCTCCCCGTCATGTTGTTGGGCCTTCATTCTAGTTGCACTTGAACAACCTGTCGTTGAACATGGACGATCTCTAGGTTGGCTCAGATGTTCAGCTAGCACGACAAAGTGGCCTATGCTAAGGTTATCCGTGATATCCATAGTGAACGCTCAAAGGGATTCGGTTTCATAGAGATGGCGTCGCAGGAGGATATGGACAATGACATTGCAACCCTCCATAGATAGGTTCGTGGGTAGTCGATCTCTTTGTCATTTACATAACGAATAGTAATAACCATTGTCACGACGAGCAAGTTTCAGATTGCAACCTGAATTCTGCAGAGCTTGGAGGGGCTTGTCATACGAGTGAGTGCCATGGAGGAGCAGTCGCCATCATGAATGATCAAATGAAGGTGCATTTGGTGGTGGATTGCAGCAAAGTTTTCTGTACAATCATCACGATACCGGTTTAGACTTTACACCCTCCATCATCCTCCCATCTCTAACCATTTCAGTTGTGATATATAGTATCATTGCACGTACGTACGGCAATGTCTATTATACATGTTATGTATTCATCAACTAAACACACGAATATTTCCTGAAAGGTAAATGTTTGTTTCTCAAGCGGGCTGCTGTTGGGGAACGTAGTAATTTCAAAAAAATTCCTACGCACACGCAAGATCATGGTGATGCATAGCAACGAGAGGGGAGAGTGTTGTCTACGTACCCTCGTGATGCGAAGCGAAGCGTTGACGCAACATAGAGGAAGTAGTCGTCGTCCTCCGGTCCAACCGATCCAAGCACCGTTACTCGGCACCTCCGAGTTCTTGAAACACGTACAGCTCGATGGCGCACCCAGATCTCCGATCCAGCAGAGGCGCTGGAGGAGTTCCACAAGACGATGGCGTGGTGGCGATCTTGATGTTCTCCTGTCACAGGGCTTCGCCTAAGCACCGCTACAATATGACCGAGGTGTAATATCGTGGAGGGGGGCACCGCACACGGCTAGGGAACGATCTCAATGATCAACTTGTATGTCTAGGGTGCCCCTTACCCCGTATATAAAGGAGGGAGGGAGGAGGAGGCCGGCCCAAGGGGTGGCGCGCCCTAGGGGGGCAATCCTACTCCAAGTAGGTTTGCCCCCCCTTCCTATTCGGAGTAGGAGAAGGAAGGAAGAGGGGGGAGGAGAGAAGGAAAGGGGCGGCCCCTTCCCAATTCGGATTGGGCTTGGGGGCGCACCCCTCCCTTGCTCCTTCTCCTCCTTCCACTAAGGCCCAATAAGGCCCATATACTTACCGGGGGGTTCCGGTAACCTCCGAGTCTCGGTATATTCCCAAACTCTCCGGAACCTTTCCGTGTCCAAATATATCCGTCCAATATATCAATCTTTATGTCTCGACCATTTCAAGACTCCTCGTCATGTCCGTGATCACATCCGGGACTCCGAACAACCTTCGGTTCATCAAAATACATAAACTCATAACATAACTATCATCGAAACCTTAAGCGTGCGGACCCTACGGTTCGAGAACAATGTAGACATGACCAGACATGTCTCCGGTCAATAACCAATAGCGGGACCTGGATGCCCATATAGGTTCCTACATATTCTACGAAGATCTTTATCGGTCAAACCGCATAACAACATACTTTGTTCCCTTTGTCATCGGTATGTTACTTGCCCGAGGTTTGATCGTCGGTATCCAATACCTAGTTCAATCTCGTTACGGCAAGTCTCTTTACTCGCTCATGTCGTCATCTCATAACTAACTCATTAGTTACATGCTTGCAAGGCTTAGGTGATGAGTATTACCGAGAGGGCCCAGAGATACCTCTCCGACAATCGGAGTGACAAATCCTAATCTCGAATTATGCCAACTCAACATGTACCTTCTAAACACCAGAGAGCACCTTTATAATCACCCGATTCGTTGTGACGTTTGGTAGCACACAAAGTGTTCTTCCGTAAACGGGTGTTGCACAATCTCATAGTTGCAGGAACTTTGTATAAGTCATGACGAAAGCAATAGCAAGATACTAAGCGATCAAGTGCTAGGCTAACTAAATGGGTCATGTCAATCACATCATTCTTCTAATGATGTGATCCCACTAATCAAATGACAACACATGTCTATGGTCAGGAAACATAACCATCTTTGATTAATGAGCTAGTCAAGTAGAGGCATACTAGTGACTATAGCTTTGTCTATGTATTCACACATGTATTATGTTTCCGGTTAATACAATTCTAGCATGAATAATAAACATTTATCATGATATGAGGAAATAAATAATAACTTTATTATTGCCTCTAGGGCATATTTCCTTCAGTCTTCCACTTGCACTAGAGTCAATAATCTAGATTACATAGTAATGATACCCATGGAGTCTTGGTGCTGATCATGTTTTGCTCGTGAGAGAGGCTTAGTCAACGGGTCTGCAACATTCAGATCCATATGTATCTTGCAAATTTCTATGTCTCCCACTTGGACTTGGTCCCGAATGGAATTGAAGTGTCTCTTGATGTGCTTGGTCCTCTTGTGAAATCTGGATTCCTTTGCTAAAGCAATTGCACCAGTATTGTCACAGAAGATCTTCATTGGTCCCGATGCACTAGGTATTACACCTAGATCGGAAATGAACTCCTTCATCCAGACTCCTTCATTTGCTGCTTCAGAAGCAGCTATGTACTCCACTTCACATGTAGATCCCGCCATGACACTTTGTTTAGAACTGCACCAACTTACAGCTCCACTGTTTAATATAAACACGTATCCGGTTTGCGATTTAGAATCGTCCGGATCAGTGTCAAAGCTTGCATCGACGTAACCATTTACGACTAGCTCTTTGTCACCTCCATATATGAGAAACATATCCTTAGTCCTTTTCGGTATTTCGTGTTCTTGACGCTGTCCAATGATCCACTCTGGATTACTTTGGTACCTTCTGCTAAGCTTATTGCTAAGCATACGTCGGTCTAGTACACAAGATTGCATACATGATAGAGCCTATGGCTGAAGCATAGGAACATTTTTCATTTTCTCTCTATCTTCTGCTGTGGTCGGGCATTGAGTTCGACTCAACTTCACACCTTGTAGCACGAGCAAGAATCCTTTCTTTGCACGATCCATATTGAACTTTTTCAATATTTTGTCAAGGTATGTGCTTTGTGAAAGTCCTATTAAGCGTCTTGATCTATCTCTATAGATCTTGATGCCTAATATGTAAGCAGCTTCACCGAGGTCTTTCATCGAAAAACTTTTATTCAAGTATCCCTTTATGCTATCCAGAAATTCTATATCATTTCCAATTAATAATATGTCATCAACATATAAAACTAGAAATGCTCAGAGCTCCCACTCACTTTCTTGTAAATACAAAGCTTCTCCAAAAGTCTCATATAAAACCATATGCCTTGATCACACTATCAAAAGGTTTATTCCAACTCCGAGATGCTTGCACCAGTCCATAAATGGAACGCTGGAGCTTGCACACTTTGTCAGCACCTTTTGGATCAACAAAACCTTCTGGCTGCATCATATACAACTCTTCTTCTAGAAATCCATTCAAGAATGCAGTCTTGACATCCATTTGCCAAATTTCATAATCGTGAAATGCAGCAATGGCCAACATGATTCGGACAGACTTAAGCATCGCTACGGGTGAGAAAGTCTCATCGTAGTCAACCCCTTGAACTTGTCGAAAACCTTTCGCAACAAGTCGAGCTTTATAGACAGTAACATTACCATCAGCGTCGGTCTTCTTCTTAAAGATCCATTTATTCTCAATGGCTTGCCGATCATCGGGCAAGTCAACCAAAGTCCATACTTTGTTTTCATACATGGATCCTATCTCAGATTTCATAGCCTCCAGCCATTTTGCGGAATCTGGGCTCATCATCGCTTCCTCATAGTTCGTAGGTTCATCATGGTCAAGTAACATGACTTCCGTAATAGGATTACTGTACCACTCAAAAGCGGATCTTACTCTGGTAGACCTCGAGGTTCAAGAGAAACTTGATCTGAAGTTTCATGATCAATATCATTAGCTTCCTCACTAATTGGTGTAGTTGTCACGGGAACCGGTTCTCGTGATGAACTACCTTCCAATAAGGGTGTAGATACAGTTATCTCATCAAGTTCTACTTTCCTCCCACTCACTTCTTTCGAGAGAAACTCCTTCTCTAGAAAGAATCCACTCTTAGCAACGAATGTCTTGCCTTCGGATCTGTGATAGAAGGTGTACCCAACAGTCTTTTTGGGTATCCTATGAAGACACATTTCTCGATTTGGGTTCGAGCTTATCTGGTTGAAGTTTCTTCACATAAGCATCGCAGCCCCAAACTTTAAGAAACGACAACTTTGGTTTCTTGCCAAACCACAGTCCATAAGGCGTCGTCTCGACGGATTTTGATGGTGCCCTATTTAACGTGAATGCGGCCGTCTCTAAAGCATAACCCCAAAATGGTAGCGGTAAATCGGTAAGAGACATCATAGATCGCACCATATCAAGTAAAGTGCGATTACGACGTTCGGACACACCATTTCGTTGTGGTGTTCCAGGTGGCGTGAGTTGCGAAACTATTCTGCATTTTTTCAAATGTAAACCAAACTCGTAACTCAAATATTCTCCTCCACGATCAGATCGCAGAAATTTTATTTTCTTGTTACGATGATTCTCCACTTCACTCTGAAATTCTTTGAACTTTTCAAATGTGTCAGACTTGTGCTTCATTAAGTAGATATACCCATATCTGCTTAAATCATCTGTGAAGGTGAGAAAATAACGATATCCGCCACGAGCCTCAACATTCATCGGTCCACATACATATGTATGTATGATTTCCACAAATCTATTGCTCTCTCCATAGTACCGGAGAACGGTGTTTTAGTCATCTTGCCCAAGAGGCACAGTTCGCAAGTACCAAGTGATTCATAATCAAGTGATTCCGGAAGTCCATCAGTATGAAGTTTCTTCATGCGTTTTACACCGATATGACCCAAACGGCAGTGCCACAAATAAGTTGCACTATCATTATCAACTCTGCATCTTTTGGCTTCAACATTATGAATATGTGTATCACTACTATCGAGATTCAATAAAAATAGACCACTCTTCAAGGGTGCATGACCATAAAAGATATTACTCATATAAATAGAACAACCATTATTCTCTGATTTAAATGAATAACCGTCTCGCATCAAACAAGATCCAGATATAATGTTCATGCTCAACGCAGGCACCAAATAAAAATTATTCAGGTCTAAAACTAATCCCTATGGTAGATGTAAAGGTAGCGTGCGGACGGCGATCACATCGACTTTGGAACCGCTTTCCCACGCCAAGATCGTCACCTCGTCCTTGGCCGTGCTCGCTTATTCCGTAGTCCCTGCTTCGAGTTGCAAATATTAGCAATGTAACCAAGATCAAATACCAGTGCTACTACGAGCTCTAGTTAGGTACACATCAATAACATGTATATCACATATACCTTTGTTTACTTTGCCATCCTTCTTATCCGCCAAATACTTGGGGCAGTTCCGCTTCGAAGGTCGATCGCTTGCGGTAGAAGCACTCGATTTGTGCTTAGGTCCAGACTTGGGTTTCTTCTCTTGAGCAGCAACTTGCTTGCCGTTCTTTTGAAGTTCCCTTCTTCTTCCCTTTGCCCTTTTCTTGAAACTAGTGGTCTTGTTGACCATCAACACTTGATGCTCCTTCTTGATTTCTACCTCCGCTGCTTTCAAAGATCGCTAAGAGCTCGAAATAGTCTTGTTCATCCCTTGCATATTATAGTTCATCACAAAGCTCTTGTAGCTTGGTGGCGTGATTGAAGAATTCATCAATGACACTATCATCGTGAAGATTAACTCCCAGTTGAATCAAGTGATTGTTATACCCAGACATTCTTAGTATATGTTCACCGATGTAACTATTCTCCTCCATCTTGCAGCTATAGAACTTATTGGAGACTTCATATCTCTCAATACGGGCATTTGCTTGAAATATTAACTTCAACTCTGGAACATCTCATATGCTCCATGACGTTCAAAACGTCGTTGAAGACCCGGTTCTAAGCCGTAAAGCATGGCACATTGAACTATAGAGTAGTCATCGGCTTTGCTCGCCAGACGTTCTTAACATCATCGGTTGCATCAGCGGCAGTTCGCACCCAGCGGTGCTTACGGGGCGTAACTCTTACAGGCAGCAATGAGGATAATCCTCGAGTTCGGACCCGATCCGTGTAATTGCTACCATCATCTTTCAACTTTGCTTTCTCAAGGAACGCATTAAAATTCAACGGAACAACAAAGACGAGCCATCTATCTACAAACAAACATAGACAAGCAAGATACTATCAGGTACTAAGTTCATGATAAATTTAAGTTCAATTAATCATATTACTTAAGAACTCCCACTTAGACAGATATCTCTCTAGTCATCTAAGTGATCACGTGATCCAAATCAACTAAACCATAACCGATCATCACGTGAGATGGAGTAGTTTTCAATGGTGAACATCATTATGTTGATCATATCTACTATATGATTCACGTTCGACCTTTCGGTCTCTGTGTTCCGAGGCCATATCTGCATATGCTAGGCTCGTCAAGTTAAACCTGAGTATTCTGCGTGTGCAAAACTGGCTTGCACCCGTTGTAGATGGACGTAGATCTTATCACACCCGATCATCATGTGGTGTCTCGGCACGACGAACTTTGGCAACGGTGCATACTCAGGGAGAACACTTCTTGATAATTTGGTGAGAGATCATCTTAAAATGCTACCGTCAATCAAAGCAAGATAAGATGCATAAAGGATAAACATCACATGCAATCAATATAAGTGATATGATATGGCCATCATCATCTTGTGCTTGTGATCTCCATCTCCGAAGCACCGTCGTGATCACCATCGTCACCGGCACGACACCTTGATCTCCATCATAGCATCGTTGTCGTTCGCCATCTATTGCTTCTCGACTATCGCTACCGCTTAGGATAAAGTAAAGCAATTACAGTATGCTGCATTTCATACAATAAAGCGACAACCATATGGCTCTCGCCATTGCCGATAACCGGTTACAAAACATGATCATCTCATACAATAAAATATAGCATCACGTCTTGACCATATCACATCACAACATGCCCTGCCAAAACAAGTTAGACGTCCTCTACTTTGTTGTTGCAAATTTTACATGGCTGCTACGGGCTTAGCAAGAATCGTTCTTACCTACGCATCAAAACCACAACGATAGTTTGTCAAATAGACTCCGTTTTAACCTTCACAAGGACCGGGCGTAGCCACACTCGGTTCAACTAAAGTGAGAGAGACAGACACCCGCCAGCCACCTTTAAGCACGAGTGCTCGTAACGGTGAAACCAGTCTCGCGTAAGCGTACGCGTAATGTCGGTCCAGGCCGCTTCATCTCACAATACCGCTGAACCAAAGTATGACATCTGGTAGGCAGATGACTTATATCGTCCACAACTCACTTGTGTTCTACTCGTGCATATAACATCAACGCATAAAACCTAGGCTCTGATGCCACTGTTGGGGAACGTAGTAATTTCAAAAAAATTCCTACACACACGCAAGATCATGGTGATGCATAGCAACGAGAGGGGAGAGTGTTGTCTACGTACCCTTGTAGACCGAAGCGGAAGCGTTGACGCAACATAGAGGAAGTAGTCGTACGTCCTCCCGGTCCAACCGATCCAAGCACCGTTACTCCGGCACCTCCGAGTTCTTGACACACGTACAACTCGATGACGCACCCCGATCTCCGATCCAGCGAGGCGCGGGAGGAGTTCCACAAGACGACAGCGTGGTGAGGATCTTGATGTTCTCTGTCGCAGGGCTTCGCCTAAGCACCGCTACAATATGACCGAGGTGTAATATCATGGAGGGGGGCACCGCACACGGCTAAGGAACGATCTCAATGATCAACTTGTATGTCTAGGGTGCCCCCTTACCCCCGTATATAAAGGAGGGATGGAGGAGGAGGCCGGCCCAAGGGGTGGCGCCTTAGGGGGCAATCCTACTCCAAGTAGGTTTGCCCCCCTTTCCTATTCGGAGTAGGAGAAGGAAGGAAGAGGGGGAGGAGAGAAGGAAAGGGGCCGGCCCCTTCCCAATTCGGATTGGGCTTGGGGCGCCCCTCCTTGCTCCTTCTCCTCCTTCCACTAAGGCCCAATAAGGCCCATATACTTACCGGGGTTCGGGTAACCTCCCGGAGCTCCGGTATATTCCCAAACTCTCCCGGAACCTTTCCGGTGTCCAAATATATCCGTCCAATATATCAATCTTTATGTCTCGACCATTTCGAGACTCCTCGTCATATCCGTGATCACATCCGGGACTCCAAACAACCTTCGGTTCATCCAAATACATAAACTCATAACATAACTGTCATCGAAACCTTAAGCGTGCGGACCCTACGGTTCGAGAACAATGTAGACATGATCGAGACATGTCTCCGGTCAATAACCAATAGCGGGACCTGGATGCCCATATAGGTTCCTACATATTCTACGAAGATCTTTATCGGTCAAACCGCATAACAACATACTTTGTTCCCTTTGTCATCGGTATGTTACTTGCCCGAGGTTTGATCGTCGGTATCAATACCTAGTTCAATCTCGTTACGGCAAGTCTCTTTACTCGCTCATGTCGTCATCTCATAACTAACTCATTAGTTACATGCTTGCAAGGCTTAGGTGATGAGTATTACCGAGAGGGCCAGAGATACCTCTCCGACAATCGGAGTGACAAATCCTAATCTCGAATTATGCCAACTCAACATGTACCTTCGGAAACACCAGAGAGCACCTTTATAATCACCCGATTCACGCTGACGTTTGGTAGCACACAAAGTGTTCTTCCGTAAACGGGTGTTGCACAATCTCATAGTTGCAGGAACTTTGTATAAGTCATGACGAAAGCAATAGCAAGATACTAAGCGATCAAGTGCTAGGCTAACTGAATGGGTCATGTCAATCACATCATTTTCTAATGATGTGATCCCACTAATCAAATGACAACACATGTCTATGGTCAGGAAACATAACCATCTTTGATTAATGAGCTAGTCAAGTAGAGGCATACTAGTGACTATAGCTTTGTCTATGTATTCACATATGTATTATGTTTCCGGTTAATACAATTCTAGCATGAATAATAAACATTTATCATGATATGAGGAAATAAATAATAACTTTATTATTGCCTCTAGGGCATATTTCCTTCAGCTGCCTCATCCCCAAGAAAAGTCTAGGGTTCTCTTGCCTTTCGTCGGCGCCGCCGTCGGTCCGCCTCGTCTCTGGTGGCCTTAGGACCATGGCGGCACAATGGATCTCGGCCCTTGCCGGCGGGAGGGCACTGTTTTTAATTGTTACTTCTTATTTTGTTAGGGTTTGTGTCCTACTCGGGAAGACGAGACGGCGGCGGCTCCCTGAAGATGGAATAAGGTTCTCCCTACCTAGCCCCCGTTCTAATGGTGTGTCTAGCATCATTGGTGGGCGTGTGGAGGTGTGTCTCCGGCGGATCTGTCCTTGGTGGATTTGCTCGGTTCTGGTTGTAGTTCGTCTACGTTCATGTGTTTTCAGGTTGGATCCTTCCGATCTACTTTACTCTTCATCGGCGGCGGTTGCAGTAAAGTCGCGTTGGTCCTATGGGGCCCTAGCACGACGACTTCCCGACTGTCTACTACAACAAGTTTTGCCTGGCTCCGGCGAGGGAGGGGCAATGACGGCGGCGCGCCTTTGGCTCACTTCAATGCTTGTAGTCGTCGCTAGGTGGTCTACGAATCTTGATGTAATATTTGTTATTTCTGATGTTTGTTGAATTGCCATAATTGAAGATGAATGGATCAGAAGTTTTCTAAAAAAACTAAACACATGAATGATGCGCCCATCCATCTTGTTGAAAGAAAACCGATGAAGCACATTTTGTTGTTGGTTCTGAAGTTTTTTAAATTTATTATTATTGTTATTGTTATTATTATTATTATTATTATTATTATTATTATTATTATTATTATTATTATTATTATTATTATTTTGCAATTCTGTGATTCATATTCATAGCAAAAGGGCTCGTGCGTTGCAACAGGAGCATTTACCATGAAAGAGGCAATTAAGGAAGGAAACTTACCCACAATGTGTTGGGCATTAGTATCAGATCCGACGATCTGCATGCTTCTAATCCAATGGCCTTGCACTAGTCTGATGAAGCAAGGGATCAGTAGTCTCATCCCTAGTGGCTCCCATTCACATTTAGATGAAGATCGCCATTTGTGGCTGTTACATCCTTTTGATACTTCCGCTATCACTGTAAACTGCTCTAGACAACAAGAGTAAAGCATGTTCACCCTAAAAAAATGTACATGTTTTTTTTGCGTCTTCTTCCCGGCGAATCACGGTTGCCGGTGTCTTCTTATCTATATTAACGATTTCTCAGCCACTGCCTGCTGCTTCTACAAGATCCCGGGAGATTCAAGAAGGCATCGAGATTTTCTCATCACGTGTCATCCATAGATGCAGGAGAAAGGATATTTTGACACCCATAAAAATTTGGATGTAATTCCTTTTCCATACGAACGTGTGTGTAATGACTCGTGATACTCTAGTGCAGTGGCGGAGCTACGGCAAGGCCGAATGGGCCGTGGCCCGCCCAGCCCATGCGGTTTTCTGCAGTGTATATGTAGTTTTGGGCCGAGAAACACAATCCCAACAGTCATTTCCTACAGCCGGCCCGTCCAGGTTTTTGGGCCAAGCTCCGCCACTGCTCTAATGTCCAGAGTTTCAGATTGACTATGCATCAGCGTGTCGGTGCGTGAAGGCGCGCGGTGTTTGATCGTCTCGGAATAAAGGCGTGCTCTGTCGAGGGTAATGAACATGTGTGGTTGACAAAGCATGATGAGGCATGATCACACGAGCAAACTTTTGACTACTCGATCGATCTTCTCAGCATAGAGTCGTCTCTTGCCCGTGGAAATGTACAATCCCTCGAAGAAACGTGACAGGATATGCAGGAGACCGCACCAGAAAACGCAACATGGCGATCCCGAACAGAGCCTCACGATCAAAGGTTAAGCATATGCCAACCCCAACGTCACGATGCTGGTCTATATTATCGCCAAAAGATACAAGATTGCCAACGGCTCCACGTAGACGGGATGAGCTGTCGAAGTTGAAAATGCCAAGCAACACACGGAGCTGACCAAAATAAACCAGGCAACGCCAGGAGATTATGTAAAGGATTGCCATTGCGTGTACAATGGAACTCAATCAGGAATTCCGGATGCATGAAAAGTGGCTGCCTGGTTGTTCCGTCTGCTAGCCGCATATGGCCGGCCGGGCCCTAGCTGGCCTGCATGCATATCACTGGATCAGGAGAAAACAGATGGTGCTCGGCGTGGCTCATGCATGTAGCACGCGCTTCTTTTTCTTCTTCTTCTTCTTCTTCTTCTTCTTTGCCGTTCTGATTTTTGCCCTTTCTCTTTTTTGGCCTGGTGTAAGAGCATCTCTAGCAAACGTTTTAAAACACACAGGCGAAAAAAGCGACCCAAATAGAACCCGTAAATGACTCCCGCCTGTAAAAACTTTTAAGGGGCGCGGAAAATATACCCACCAAAACTGTGAAAATAAGGATTTCGAAGCCAACCCGAGGGTGCCATGTATATGCGAAAGATCATTGGCGGGAGTCCAACTGCCATCGGAAAATTTATGGCTCTCTCCGTCCAGCCGTTCGCCGTCCGCCCCGGCAGCCGCGCTCGCCAGCCGGCCGCCCCGGCCGCGGCTCTCCCTACGGAGGAGCTAGGTAGCTGAATCTGAATCGATTCGAACAGAGCTAGCTAGCTCTAGCTGAATCGATGCGTGTCTCTCCCGACGGAGGACGGAGGAGTCCGGCCGACCTAGCTAGCTACGGCGAACGGAGGTGTCCGGATGCCGCTCGGGCCTCCGCCCGTGCCCTGCATCTTCCTCGTCCGCCCGTCCGCCGGCGACCGCCTTAGCCTATGGTATGTGCCGATTTCAAATTGGGGTGAGGAAGAGGACGGCCAGAAAAAAAAGTGGGCTAGGTGTGGACATATTCGGTATATTCAGATATATTTTTACGGGTTGATTATATGGGATCTTTTTCGGTCGCAGCTAAAATCGGCCCTTAAAATACGTTTTTTCTCGGCCCTTGTAACAACTTTAAGGGTCCGCGATATAAGGAGTCTACTAGAGATGCTCTATAGCGTGTTCGACAATATTTACGAATGGGAATGAGAGTTTAGAGCAGGGAGTTGTTTTAAAATTAGACATGAAATGAGTTGTTTTATTCCCAATCCTTTGTTTGCTGCATGATGGGAATTATGTGCGAGGATTTGAGGAGAAGCTGTATTCGGTTGTTTGGTTCGTGGGAATTGACGAGGGACTAGACAAGGGAAGTTAATGTAAGTTACGACGAAGGGTTAAGATCGACTCACTAACCAATTCCCTTCCATCTCCCACCCCTCCCTTAATGAAATGGTGGGAGTTGAAGTCTCAAGTCGCATGACTATTCCCTTATGAATTCACAATCCTCCTAACCAAACAATGGATTTGAAGTCTCGTGCCACTTTAATTCACATTCTCTAGCTCTAAATACCCCCAACCAAACACGCTGTAACAGCATGTTTGGCAATATTTGGGAAGGGGAATGGAAGTTTAGAGTAGGGAGTTGTGTTGAGATTAGACATGGGATGGGTCATTTTATTTCCAATCCTCTGTTTGTTGCATGACGGAATTATGTGTGAGAATTTTAGGAGAATTGTATTCCTTTGTTTGGTTCGTGCGAATTGACATGGGACTAGACGAGGGAAGTTAGAATGAAGGGTTAAGATTGACTCACTAAAACAATTCCCTTCCAACTCCCACACTCTCCCCTGTTTATAAAACGGTGGGAGTTGGAGTCTTAAGTCTCATGCCTATTCCCTTATGAATTCTCAATCCCTCCAACCAAACATTAGATTTGAAGTCTCGTACCCCTTCAATTCCCATTATCTGTCTTTAATTACCCCAATCGAACACGTTGTAACAAAAATTGAAGGGGTGTGCACGTGTTTCCTTTGCATACTGCCCCAAAACAGGTGACCGCTCGCTAAGTCGTAAGGCCCACGTGGTTATCTGGCTTCACAGTGGTTCGAGCATCTCCAGCCTTTGGCACTCCAGGGGGTTCGTAAAATCGCCACCTAGGGCGAACTGGCGCTAAAATCGGCTTGGGGGCGTTCGGGTTCACAGCCGCCGGCCCCAGGGTCGCCCCCAGATGCCTTATTTAAAGTTTTTTGAACAAAGATTCGGCTAAAATTCGGCAAACATGACATTACTTAGGCGACTTAAATAGTTTTTTACATAGCAAAGTGAAATACTTAAAAAAACAAAGACCGCAACTACAGGCCGAAGAACACGCTGAGCGCGGCGAAGTCGCTGCCGTCGCTGCCATCGCCGTTGTCCTCGTCGTCCTTCTCCTCCTTCACACGGCCGCCCCTGCTGGACCCCTGCCTGGGGTCGCCCTGGCGGACCGGTGGCGACGCGTCATCGTCGTTGTCATCGTCGAGAATGACGACGCCTCCCTCGCCGCAGCCACGGCGCCGAGCGGCGATCTGCTCTAGGGAGAGGCACTGGTGAGGGAGTCCTGGATTAGGGGGTATCCGAACAGCCGGACTATATACTTTGGCCGGACTATTGGAGCGTGAAGATACAAGACTCAAGACTCCATCCCGTGTCCGGATGGGACTCTCCTTTGCGTGAAAGACAAGCTTGGCAATCCGGATGCTATATTTCCTTCTTTGTAACCGACTCCATGTAAACCCTAGCCCCCTGTCGTGGTTCTAAGCCTGACAGTAGAATAGGGGGGTAGGTATGGAGAGGCAAGATCCTAGCTATGGAGTAGTTGTATACGCAAGAAATTTACGAGTTCAGCCCTTCTGAGGAAGTAATAGCCCTCGTCTCGGGCCCGGAGGCGGTCGACTGGATTATATGCGTATGAGTTACAGGGGTGCGAACCCTTTACACTGAGGAGGGGGGTGGCTTATATAGAGTCCGCCAGACCCCTCCGGCCCTCAGTTATGCAGGGTTTAAGATTCATTAAGGTCCGGCGTTACTGGTAACGCCCTACATAAAGTGCTATCATGACCATAAAGGCTACTTAATGATAGACCGTTGCATGCAGAGTGACTTTAGATCTCCTGGCGGTCGATTGGTTGGCTTCATGGTCGAGTCTCTTCGAGTCCGTCGAGTGGAATCCTTCCAGGTCGACTGGAAGGTAGTTTCTTCTATAAATGTCCTTGGGGAGGGTACCTTGGACAGGTCCATGACCCTACCCTAGGTACATGTCTTCATCATTAGCCCCCGAATGGATCGAGGTTTGAGTGGGGAAGGAGATGAGAATTCTTTCGACCCGTTTTTTGTGCGATGAGTATGTCTTGTTATGGATCAATGACTTTAAGTGACAGCACCAACTTCTTTTTCAGTCGCCTTGATCCATTCTTTGTATCTGTTGAATGACTTTTCTGTGCTTGGAGATTTCCGAGCGACGGATCGGAGGAAATCTCCGGTCTGACAAGTTGCTCTGTTGTTCGTGGATTTAGCGGGATCTGAATCTCGGGAAGCGCGCGAGGCGGAGGAGGCCGTGGTACTCGGATGGGATAAGGCAGGAACGCCTCGATCTTTGCGCCACCTTTTTCGCCACGTATTGCGTGCGCGACTATTGCGGGATTTGACTGGATCGTCCGGGCCTACCAGTCAGCCACTTGGAAGCGACTTCGTATAAGGGGCCGGACAGAGGTTTTTTGAACAGTGCTCCCTCATTTACCCCTCCCTCTTCGTCAGATTCACTTGCTGCGTTCGCCTCCATCCCAGCGTTGCTGCTCTGTGCCTGCTTCGCCGGCGACGATAGTGAAGGAGAAGACAGCGGCTTTGGAGCGGGCGAAGAAGGCGAGGGCGAAGGCGAAGGGGAGGGCGACCAGTCGGGGCGGATCCTCGTCGCGGGCCGGTTTGCCGCAAGGTTGGATCCAGGGAGATTGGATCCACTCGACCATCCGCCAGAAAGATCTCGATGATCTGGCCAATGAGGGACTGATCCCTCATCGAGCAGCGAGGCTCCCGGGGAAGGAGTGGCAGCCGCAGCCTCAGGAGGGTGAGTGCGTCCTCTTAGCTACCCACGTTGACCGCGGGTTTTCTCTGCCGCCCAGCCCTTTATTTCGGGGATTTCTGAACTTCTTTGGGGCGCAACTCCACCACTTCACACCCAACTCTATCGTCTATCTCGCTGCTTTTGTGTCCTTGTGTGAGAACTTCTTGGGTTGTCGGCCGCATTGGGGCCTTTTCAAACACATTTTCACCTGTCGCTCCCAGACGGTGAAACAGGCTAATTCGAGTGACGAGAAAACCCAAGTAATTCAGATGTGTGGGGGTCTTGGGGTTCAAATGAGGAGTAAAAGTGCTTTTCCAGCCATGGTCCTTCCTGAGTCAGTCTGAGGGTGGCAGTCGACCTAGTTCTCTCGCCAAGACCGATCGGCCTTGAGGCTGTCGACTAGACTCCCTCCTTTCTCCATGGATCGAGTGAGCAAGCCGTCCTCTCTGAAGGTGGTCCCGGAGGAAAAAGCTCAGGTCAATGTTTTGGTCGAGCGAGTAGTCCAGCTCATCCGTGACGGGGTGACTGCCATGGATCTTCCGGAGGTTTTCCTTCGACGGCGCATTCAGCCCCTTCAATATCGAGGCCATCTGATGTGGATGTACTCTGGCACTGAGGACACCACTCGGGTCCACCCGGAGGAGGTCGACGATGCCACACTGGAGAGGTGGATGACTGCCATCACAGGGAACAAGGACAACCCCAGAGGAGCCAGGAGGATCCCTCCACGCGACCATTCATACGATCCAGACAAGGTCCAATTATGAATCTCCGACTGTGATCCTGTTTCCTTCATTCCGTTTTGCTACAATTCAGTCGACTGACTTTTGTCTTGTTTGTTGTCTTCCAGATCACTACCGAGATGTACTCGACGCCCAATGGGGTGCAAGAACAGACCAAGGAGGAGGAAGGGAGCGGGGGTGAAAGTCAGGAGGAGTGGGAATCCGATGGTGAGGAGGATGAAGAAGATGCAGGCTCTGGTGAGGAAGAGGAAGAGGAAGAGGAAGAGGAGGAGGAAGTCGAGCCTCCCCGTACTGAAAGACGATCCAAGCTCACCCATGACCCCGCAGTCGAGCGTGGCAAGGCGGTCGTGCCTGTTGGGCAGTCGACTAAACGTCCTCGGATGACCTCTCCGGCGCCGACTAAGAAAGCGTCGAAGCAACCCCGAGCAGCGTCATCAAAACCGACGAAGGCCCTGCCGAAGATGAGGATGGTGATTCCCGCTATTTCCGGGTAATAGCAGGACTTGTGTTTTCTTGTTTGGCATGGATAATCTCTTGGTCGACTCTTTGGCTAACCGACTGATTTCTGGAATCTGCAGTGCTGCTACCTCTGAAACCTCAGTCAGGAACGAGGACCAAGAAATGGAAGATGCTGCCACTTCCAACCCTGGTATGATCTCTGTAGTTTCGCTTTTTGGTCGATTGGATCTTTGTTTTTAACTTTGAACCTTTCCTGTAGCCCCACCTCCTGTCATTGAACTCCCTGATGACGACGATGAGGAGACACTGAGGCAGAGGAGGAACAAGAAAGCGCCTGATGGCAAGACTACTCAGGTTGTACCAGCACCTGAGATGCTGGCTCCGGAGGAGGCAACGTCACTCGGACTACCGTGTCCTTTGCTGTGCCGCTGACGAGTGCTCGCCCTTCGTCGTCAAGTGCTGATCCGCCTTCCCTTTTCGCCACCCACCACTTCCCAGAGGACCAAGCAGGCACTGCTAAGGAAGCTATATGCCAGGCAGGGGTCATGATGGAGCAGGTGAAGGCGATCCGAGACGCCAGCCAAGCAGCTTATGATGCAAGCTCAGCCCTTCAAAGAATTGTCCAGGTTAGTTGATCACCGCTTGTTCTGTTAGGATATGGTACCTGAAAACTTTTCTTTCTGAAGATCTTAGTATCTGTACACCCACTGGGTGTGTCGATTGAATATTTGGATTTGTGGGGCACGCTGAGTGCACCCACTGGGTGTACTCCCCGAGACTATGGTGGACTGCTGGTAGTCGACTGTAGTCTCTACACTTTGAATTTGTTCAATCTAAGTTCTCGACTCGATCTGGTCGAGTGGAATTTTGGAACCAGTGGGGCACGCTGAGTGGACCCACTGGGTGTAGTCCCCGAGACCATGGTCGACTGCTGGCAGTCGACTATGGTTTGAAGAACATCTTTTTTTTGGGCTGACTCTTGTCAGTTAGCTATGGTTTAGGATCATAACTTTCTGTCTCTTTTGGTTGACTGATCGAACCGAGTTGATAGAACCCGTGGGGGCACGCTGAGTGCACCCACTGGGTGTAGTCCCTGAGACTACAGTTGAATATTTTGATTCGGCTGTAGTCTTAGAAATGCTATAATTTTTCTCTTAGTCACTCGGAAGTGACCTATCCTTGATGTTTGTCGACTGATCTTACACAGAAATCTTGTGAGCTTGTGGCTCGTTATACTAAGTTGGAGAGCAAACATATCCAGCTTGAACTTGACCTGAAGCTTGTCCAGGAGAACTTCACGAAGGCGAAGGAGGAGGCAAAAGGTATGTTTGGTGAGAATCTTGACAACTGCCTTTATTTTTTGTCCAATCCTGAGTCTGATCTCATTGTCACTTTGCCGATAAGCTGAAGGAGGCTCTGAAGAAGAAGGACCTTGACCTTGCTGAGGCACAGAAAGCGGCTTCGGACAAGACGAAGCTCGCAGAAGAAAAGCTGGCTTCAGTCGGCAAACTTGAAGAAGAGAATACCAATCTGAAAGCTGCTCTCGACGCGGCCAACAAGGAGGTCAGCCGTCTGAAGAACGACAAGATAGCCCTGAGTGACAAAGCTAGCGAATTGATGGGGAAAAAGAACGATCTGGAGTCTTATCTGGAAGGGCTCGCCAAGAAGTTATTCCTTATGCTTGAAGGTAATCTTTTCCGTCCGACTGACTTGTTATTGTCGACTCGTCGTAGAACTGTTTGCTTAACTTCAAACTATGTTTGTAGAATTCTGTCAAAACTTCGAGGAGGAGACCAGTCGACTGGAGTGAAACCTAGACCCCATTAACTCTCCTGTGAAGGACGAGACTGCTATGAACGTGTTTCGACTGGAATCTCGCGTTGCTGAAGTGGTTGACTACCTCGCTCGACTGAAGGTTGCGGTGTCGCGGATCGACACGACACTCTGGCCAAGAGAGACGCTTCACAATGACCTCGAGTCTTTAATGACTCGATTGAATGATGTTCCAGGTCGAGTGCAGGAATGGAAGAAGTCCTCCGCCAGGTGTGGTGCTGACGTTGCTCTGTCCCTGGTACGTGTTCACTGCAAAGATGCTCGAGAGGACAAGCTGGCATCCATCAGAGTGGCCAATACCAAGAAGCATGACTTCCAATCTTTCATGGAGACCTTCATTGCAGCTGCCACTAGGATTGCTGATGGAATCGACCTGGACCAGTTTGTCGTGCCCTCCAGTCCTCCACCTTAGGAGTAAAAAACTTCTATGCTTCATCTTAAATTTGCCTCGGTATGCCGAGTGGTTTTTGTAACCGATAAACTTCTACAGGCTTGACGCCTGAACACTTTTGAATCCATTATCTGAACTTTGCTTATCGTTGAATATGCTTGCATTTGCCTTCGAGCGAATTTTCTTCTTCACTCAGAATATATTTGAATGCTTGAGATGCAGCTTTGAGGTGGAAAGCCCAGTCGACCTGGACTTCGCCACTTTTTGCAGGTTGGGGTGGAGCACAGATTGCAGTCGACCTGCGTCCTTGCGGGTCAAGATGGAACGCACATTGTATTTGCGGCGTAGCTCAGAAGGAGAAGGTAACAATCGACTTGCGCCTCGTCATCCTTGCAGGGCAGAATAAATTAAGTACTTAGGCGAGCACTGGGCTGCAGCTAAGCCTCCGAGTGGGAGGTTTGCCCCCCACCCAGTAGGATTTTCAGATTCTTAGGCGAGCACTGGGATGCAGCTAAGCCCCCGAGTGGGAGGTTTGCTCTCCACTCGGTAGGATTTCAGATACTTAGGCGAGCACTGGGCTGCAGCTAAGCCCCCGAGTGGGAGGTTTGCTCTCCACTCGGTAGGATTTCCAAATACTTAGGCGAGCACTAGGCTGCAGCTAAGCCCCCGAGTGGGAGGTTTGCTCTCCACTCGGTAGGATTTTCAAATACTTAGGCGAGCACTGGGCTGCAGCTAAGCCCCCGAGTGGGAGGTTTGCTCTCCACTCGGTAAGATTTTCAAATACTTAGGCGAGCACTGGGCTGCAGCTAAGCCCTTGAGTGGGAGGTTTGCTCTTCACTCGGTAGGATTTTCAAATACTTAGGCGAGCACTGGGCTGCAGATAAGCCCCCGAGTGGGAGATTTGCTCTCCACTCGGTAGGATTTTTGAGGCGTAGCTCCTAAGGAGAAGGTAGCAGTCGACCTGCACCTCGTCGTCCTTGCAGAGCGCATGTTGTATTTGTGGCGTAGCTCGGAAGGAGAAGGTAGCAGTCGACCTGTACCTCGTCCTCCTTGCGGAGTGCACATTGTATTTGTGGCGTAGCTCGGAAGGAGAAGGTAGAAGTCGACCTGCACCTCGTCCTCCTTGCGGAGCGCACGTTGTATTTGTGGTGTAGCTCGGAAGAAGAAGGTAGCAGTCAACCTGCACCTCATCCTCCTTGCGGAGCGCACATTGTATTTGTGGCGTAGCTCGGAAGAAGAAGGTAGCAGTCGACCTGCACCTCGTCCTCCTTGCGGAGCACACATTGTATTAAATACTTAGGCGAGTACTGGACTGCAGCTAAGCCTCCGAGTGAAAGAGTGGCTCATCACTTGGTAGGATTTTAGATTCTTAGGCGAGCACTGGGATGCAGCTAACCCCCGAGTGGGGGGTTTGCTCTCCACTCGCTAGGATTTCAAACACTTAGGCGAGTACTTGGACTGCAGCTAAGCCTCCGAACGAGAGACTGGCTCATCACTCGGTAGGATTTTAAAGTACTTGGGCGAAACGGATTCGCAGCTAAGCCCCCGAGTGGGAGGCTGGCTCACCACCCGGCAAGGATTTTTTTACAACTTAGGCGAAACGGATTCGCAGCTAAGCCACCCACTGGGGGATTTCTCAAGTAAACAAAAGTAAGAACAATTACTGGGGAAAATTATAATACTCTTGTCTTTGATAAATAAACTACAGAAGTACTTTTATTACATCTCATCCGAGTGAATACTTAAGTATAAAAGGAGCGGAGCAGCTCCGTGTTCCAAGCTCGGGGCTCGTCAATCTGGTAACCGACATTGTAAAGGCGGTACGCTCCATTGTGGAGAACTTTGGTGACGATGAAGGCACCTTCCCAAGTAAGAGCAAGCTTGTGTGGCTTCTGCTGATCCATCTCCTTCTTGGAAGGCTCGACTCTTCACGTTTCTGCTGATAAATGGTCGATCGGATCATGCCCATCTCTCTTTCTTCTTCTAAAAGGTCGACTGCGTCCTGTCGGGCTTGCTCTGCTTCATCTTCAGTGTAGAGTTCGACTCGGGGTGCATTGTGAAGCAGGTCACTCGGCAAGACTGCTTCAGCTCCATAGACCAAGAAGAACGGAGTTCTCCCAGTCGACCGATTAGAAGTGGTCCTTAATCCCCAAAGTACTGACGGAAGTTCGTCGACCCATGCACCTGTCGCGTGCTTGAGATCGCGCATCAGTTGGGGTTTCGGTCCTTTGAGAATTAAACCATTTGCTCGTTCTGCTTGTCCATTCGACTGCGGGTGAGCGACTGAAGCATAGTCTACTCGCGTGCCTTGAGTGCGCAAAAGGCTCTGAATTCTTCAGAATCGAAGTTTGACCCATTATCAGTGATGATGCTATGCGGAACTCCATATCTGAATACCAACTCTCTGATGAAGCTGATAGCAGTGCCAGCATCCAGATTCTTTATAGGCTTAGCTTCAATCCATTTGGTAAACTTGTCGACTGCTACTAGCAAGTGAGTGAAGCCGCTCCTGCCAGTTCTCAGTGGCCCAACCATATCTAACCCCCAAACAGCAAAGGGCCAGACGAGTGGAATGGTCTTCAAGGCTGAGGCGGGTTTGTGCGATAGATTGGAGTAAAACTAACATCCTTCACACTTGTCGACTATCTCTTTTGCCATTTCATTTGCTCTTGGACAGTAAAATCCCGCTCGGTATGCTTTAGCCACAATGGTCCGAGAGGACGCATGATGGCCACAGGTCCCCGAGTGGATATTGTCAAGGATTATCCGACCTTCTTCTGGCGTTATACATTTCTGACCGACTCCAGTTGCGCTTTCTCTGTACAATTGTCCCTTTATCACGGTAAAGGCTTTGGATCGACGGACGATCTGTCGAGCCTCTTCTTCATTCTCTGGGAGCTCTTTCCTTAGGATATACGCGATGTACGACTCTGTCCAGTCGGGAGTGATGACCAAAGCTTCCATGATCAGGTCGACCACCGTTGGAACTTCAACTTCAGTCGGATCTATGACACTTTTTGGCTGCGGAGCTTCTTCGGTGAAAGGATCCTCTTGAACTGATGGAGTATGGATGTGTTCCAAAAACACATTACTGAGAATGACTTCTCTCTTGGAACCTATCTTCGCCAAATCATCAGCCGCTTGATTTTTCAATGGGGTATATGATGGAGCTCTAACCCTCAAATTTCTTCTCAAGCTTTCTCCTTTGCATTCCAAAGAACCAGTCATGGCTGGGCTTCTGACGTCCCACTCCTTCATCACCTGATTGACCACCAAATCTGAGTCGCCATAAACCATAAGGCGACGGACGCCGAGTGAAATGGCCATACGCAACCCATACAAACGTGCTTCATATTCTGCTTCATTGTTGGAGGAATCAAAGTGGATCTGGAGCACATATCTGAGCTTATCTCCTCGGGGGGAAACCAGCACTACCCCATTACCGGAAAAATTCAGCATCTTAGAACCATCAAAGAACATGGTCCAGTGTTCCGAGTGAACTTGAGTCGGTAGCTGCTGTTCAATCCACTCGGCGATGAAATCTGCTACAGCTTGGGACTTGATGGCTTTCTTTGCCTCAAACTTGATATCAAGGGGAAGGAGTTCAATCGCCCATTTTGCCACTCGACCGCTTGCATCTCTTGTGCGAGAATCTCTGATAATGGGGCGTCGCTGATGACTGTAATGGAATGATCATAGAAATAATGAGCAACCTTCTTCGTGGTCATATAAATCCCATATACAAGCTTCTGATAATGAGGGTATCTTTTCTTCAATGGGGTCAACACTTCAGAAAGATAAAATACTGGGCGCTGAACTTTGAAGGCTCTCCCTTCTTCTTCCCGCTCGACCGTAAGTACTGTACTGACGACTTGTCCTGTGGCTGCAATGTAAAGCAGCAAAGGCTCTTTGCTGATTGGGGCAGCAAGCACCGGATGGGTGGAGAGTAGAGCTTTTACCTCTGCAAACGCTGCATCAGCTTCTGGAGTCCACTCGAACTTGTCTGACTTCTTCATCAGTCGGTAAAGAGGTAATGCCTTTTCACCGAGGCGAGAGATGAATCGACTTAAAGTGGCCAAGCATCCAGTAAGCTTCTAGACATCGTGCACACGCACAGGGCGTTTCATTCGGAGTATAGTGCCAACTTTTTCTGGATTGGCGTCGATTCCTTGTTCGGAAACGAGAAAACCGAGTAACTTTCCGCCAGGAACTCCGAATGTGCACTTTGATGGATTAAGCTTGATATCATACCTCCTGACGTTGGCAAATGTTTCAGCGAGGTTAGTCAACAGGTTGGAACCCTTCCGTGATTTGACCACAGTATCATCCATGTATGCTTCCACATTCCGACTAATTTGAGTGAGTAAACACTTCTGAATCATCCTCATGAACGTGGCTCCGACATTCTTGAGGCCGAACGGCATGGTGACATAGCAGAAGCACCTGAATGGAGTGATGAAAGTTGTTTTGATCTCGTTAGGTCCATATAGACGGATCTGATGGTAACCAGAATAGGCGTCTAAAAAAGACAGGCGCTCACATCCCGCAGTCGAGTCGACTATTTGGTCGATGCGGGGGAGAGGAAAATGATCTTTCGGGCAGGCCCGATTCATATATTTGAAATCAATGCACATGCGAAGTGACTTGTCCTTTTTGGGGACCATGACAACATTGGCGAGCCACTCAGAGTGGTAAATCTCTCGGCTAAACTCTGCTGCCAGGAGTCGAGCCACCTCCTCGCCAATGGCCTTTCTCTTCTGGACGGCGGACCGTCGAAGATGTTCTTTGACAAGTTTCACTTTTGAGTCGACTCGTAGACGATGCTCATCCACCCCACGAACACCCGCATGTCGCAAGAGGCTTCCATGCGAAGATGTCCCGATTCTCACGGAGGAACTGGATGAGCGCTTCTTCCTATTTAGAGTCGAGTGTTGTGGAGATGTGAGTGGGAGCAGCACTGGGGTCGGTCGGGTGAATGTGAACGGGCTTCGTCTCACCGGACGACTGGAACGCTGACTCTGTGGCGGGCTTCTTGGCCCACAATAAATCACTCGGATCTGCAGTCTCCTGGTATTCCTGCAGCTCTACCACTGTTATCTGAGCATCGGCGTTCTTTGAGCCCTTCTGAAAGCACTCTTCTGCCTTTTTCCGATTGCCAGTGATGGTGATCACACCCTTGGGACCAGGCATCTTCAATTTGAGGTACACTTAACATGGTTGAGCCATGAATCATGCATAAACTAGCCTGCCTAAAATAGCGTGATAAGCACTCTGGAAATCCACGACTTCAAATGTCAACTTTTCTTTGCGGAAATGCTTTGAATCGCCGAAAACCACATCAAGAGCGATTCGGCCGATTGACTCAGCCTTCTTCCCAGAAATGACTCCATGGAAACTCATGTTGCTGGTACTGAGTCTGGACATCAGAATGCCCATTCCCTTCAGCATCTCCGCATACAATATGTTCAGGCCGCTGCCACCATCCATCAGAACCTTAGTCAGTTGAGTGCCTTCGATGACAGGGTCGGCCACCAAAGCTTGCCTCCCAGGGGTGGCTATGTGTGTCGAATGGTCAGACTGGTCAAATGTGATGGCGGTCTGAGACCATTTCAGATAACTGGGTGTCGCCGGAGCAACCATATTCACTTCACGGTTGATAACCTTCAGTCGATTTTTGCTTACAACATCAGCAAAAATCATCAGGGTGGAATTGACATGGGGGTATCCTTCATCACTGTCCTCTTTGTCCTCAACTTTGTCCGACTCCTTTTCCTTATCTTTGGGTTGTTTCCCCTGAAATTGCTGGATCAAGAGTCGACACTACCGAGTGGTATGTTTCGGGTAAATGAAGTTACCCTCATCTTTCTTCGTGTGGATGTGGCATGGCAAATCCATCACGTCATTTACTTCCTTGTCCTTCACCTTCTTGGGGTTCCAAGATCATTTGGTCTTCCCTTTAAAATTTCCCTGAGTCACGGCCAAGGCTTCTCCAGGAGCAGCTGGCTCGGCTTTCTACTTCTGTTTCCGGCTGGAGTTTCCTCCCCCGGTTTCATGAGCGGTTGGCTTATACTTGCCACTCCGGAGTCGATCCTCTTCTTCACCATTGGCATATTTGGTGGCAATCTCCATCATTCGACTCAGAGTCATGTCTCCGGTCCGACCGAACTTCAAACTTAACTCCCTTTTCTAAACACCTTCCTTGAAGGCACAAACTCCTTGATGATCAGATACATTCTCCACCGTGTGATGCAACGTCATCCACCTTTGGATGTAATCCCTCAGAGTTTCATTCGACTTTTGCACACAAACCTGCAGCTCAGTCAACCCTGCTGGTCGCTTGCAAGTTCCTTCAAATGTTCTGACAAACACTCGGGCAAGATCTTCCCAAGTGTAAATGCTGCTAGGTGCCAACTGATTCAGCCATGCTCTGGCCGAGCCCTCCAACATAAGAGGTAGGTGTTTCATGGCCACTTCATCATTGCCGCCACCAATCTGAACAGCCACTCGGTAGTCCTCAAGCCAAGTATCGGGCTTGGACTCGCCGTGAACTTGCCGACTCCAGTCGCCAACCTGAAGTTGGGAGGAATCACCGCGCCCGATGGCTCGCTAAAACACTCGTCCCGAGACGTGAACTCATCGCTGGTGGGCACATCTCTGTCATGGCCTTCTCGGTGAGCTCGTTCGGTCGACCAAACCTTGCACGATAATGGATCTCGCGTCAAAGCCGGTTCTCGGGGTCGATTGAACCCTTCGCCAACACCGTGTTGACGCTATCATCTTGTTGCCGAGGAGCGATGGCCCACCCTTGGGGAGGAGGGCACTCGACGCCGATCATCGCGATCAAATCTGTCATCATATCGATCACGCCGACCTCCACGCCCTTCACGCCAGGGGCGATCTCGGGCTATGGGCGATCGATCAGATTCGCAGCGACGGATCTGCTGTGAATCTGTTTCGCGATCGTGATACTGAATGAATTCGATCTCCTGCTGCTCGAGCAAATCTCGATTTGTAACAAGCATCCGCCACCGATCGGGAGGGCTGAATCGACTCTGCTATACGGGCTGCAGCTGCTAGATTCTGAATCGGAGTTCGGTATACCTGAGTCGGTTGCGCAAAGAGTTGACGTCGACTGGAGTCGGGAACTCGTTGCCGCACGCGCTCGTCGAGTGCTCGCTGGAGGTTCTCCAGTCGAGTGCGCTCAGCCAAGTTGGCCAAACAAGCGTCCTCCAAAGTACGAGCCTCGGGGGTTTCTCCAACAATAGGAGTATGTAGCGCATCCATGTTCCGGCGGCGAAGATCTTCCCTTTGCAGAGAAGTGAGTGGCTCGGGCTGATACTCTTCGTGGTCCTGTGCTGGGTCGCCTCCGCCATCGACTCCGTCGGTGCGGGGAAAACCGAGAGGACTGCGCGGCCTATTGACCATCAAAACCTCCGCCACTAGATAACTGCTGTCGCACTCAGATGCAGTCTCTACGGAGCCAATCGAACAGGCCGAAGAGAGATTCGCCGGGCTCGATCGCGCGATTTGGGGGTGGCCGATCAAGGGCCACACAGGCCTCACCCACCGCTGAAGCCTCGACCGACCGGAGCGCTTGCGCTGGCGGGAGACAGGGAGGGAGGATGACACAGGGGTCGACCGATACGGGGCCGACGGTTGCTGCAGGAGGACGCCACGGACACACGCGCAAAGTGTGTCGGCGATGAACGTGAGCGCGCCAAGACGGATCTCGCGTCCCTCAACCAAAGCTCCGCCAGAAACCATGATGAAGGTAATCGGAACAATCGCAACTTCTCCAATAAGTCGCTAAGACACCGACCCCACGGTGGGCACCAACTGTCCTGGTTCTAAGTCTGGCAGTAGAATAGGGGGGTAGGTATGGAGAGGCAAGATCCTAGCTTTGGTGTAGTTGTATACGCAAGAGATTTACGAGTTCAGGCCATTCTCGGAGGAAGTAATAGCCCTACGTCTCGGAGCCGGAGGCGGTCGACTGGATTATATGCGTATGAGTTACAGGGGTGCGAACCCTTTACACTGAGGAGGGGGTGCCTTATATAGAGTCTGCCAGACCCCTTCGGCCCTTAGTTATGCAGGGTTTAAGATTCATTAAGGTCTGGCGTTACGGTAACGCCCTACATAAAGTGCTATCATGACCATAAAGGCTACTTAATGATAGACCGTTGCGTGCAGAGTGACTTTAGATCTCCTGGCGGACGAGTGGTTGGCTTCATGGTCGAGTGTATTCGAGTCCATCGAGTGGAATCCTTCCAGGTCAACTGGAAGGTAGTTTCTTCTATAAATGTCCTTGGGGAGGGTACCTTGGACAGGTCCCTGACCCTACCCTAGGTACATGTCTTCATCACCCCCTCCGGTGTCTATATAAACCAGAGGGTTTAGTCCTTAGAGGGACGATCACAATCATAATCATCATAGGCTAGCTTCTAGGGTTTAGCCTCTACGATCTCATGGTAGATCAACTCTTGTAATACCCATATCATCAATATCAATCAAGCAGGAAGTAGGGTTTTACCTCCATCGAGAGGACCCGAACCTGGGTAAAACATTGTGTCCCTTGCCTCCTGTTACCATCAGCCTTAGACGCACAGATCGGGACCCCCTACCCGAGATCCACCGGTTTTGACACCGACATTGGTGCTTTCATTGAGAGTTCCTCTGTGTCATTGCTGCAAGGCTTGATGGCTCCCTCAATCGTCAACAACAACACGGTCCGGGGTGAGACTTTTCTCCCTGGACAGATCTTCGTGTTCGGCGGCTTCGCACTGCGGGCCAATTCTTATGGCCATCTGGAGCAGATCGACAGCTACGCCCCTGGCCACCAGGTCAGATTCGGAAACTTGAACTACACGGCCGATATCCGCGGAGACTTGATCTTCAACGGGTTTGGGCCTGCGCTAGGAGCGCCGGACAGTCACTATGAGCACGGCTTAGACCTGCTGTCGGACAATGCTCGGGATATCGCCCCTGCAGGTGCCCCGGACCTAAATCTGGAGCAGATTGCGTCGCCCGAGGACGGGTGGATGGACCCCGCCCCAGAGGACGCACACTCATCGGCAGTAGTGCCGAACACAGACTTCACCCCCAAGGAAGCCTGTGACACCGACCCCTGCACTCGCCTCTCGATTGTAGGTTCCATCTGCGGCCCAAGCCCGCCAAAATGGTTGGGCCCCGTAATGGAGTTCACCGTGGATATCTTCCAAGACTCGCCCTTTGGCGACATGCTGAACTCTTTAAAGTCCCTCTCTTTGTCAGGATACTCTCGGCCGAACTATGTCCGCTTGAGGGAAGCAAAGCGATTTGGGAATTCGTTGCCCACCCACCACCCACTTCATTGCCACGGTCGATGATTTAACCGACGTGCTTGACCTCGACTCCGAAGACATTGACGGTATGGACGACGATGCAGGAGAAGAACAGGAACCACTGCTCACGGGGCGGTGGACAGCTACCTCCTCATATGATATATATATGGGGGACACTCCGAAGGAAACCAATGGTGATGAGGCAATGGAGGATAACCCCTCAAGGAAGAAAGCAAAGCATGGGCGTCGTCAACGCTGCTCCAAGCCCCGCCACAACACTACCAGCACGGCAGTCAAGAACAATCCAGATGGTGCCGAAGATGAATACAATCCTGATCAGCCTGCCTTCGAGCAGGCCGGACTGGCGACGGACGGATATTTGGAGAGGGACAATCACATGCCCCCCTCCGAAGACGAGGAGAGCCTCGGCAATGATGAATTCGGAGTGCCTAAGGACCCCACGGAACAAGTTCGCTTTAAGCAATGGCTTATGGCCACTGCGAGGAGCCTGCAAAAGAAGCAACAGCAGCTCAAAGCTGACCAAGATTTGCTCACTGATAGATGGACCAAGGTCCTGGCCACCAAGGAAAACGGACTCGACCGCCCCGACAAAGGGCACACATGGCACAATTCGCTACATCAACCTAAGAAGGAGAACCTAAGGCACATACCCCGACGCTAGTATACCACCACGGTCCAGGACAATACGCAAGAAACACGAGGTAGCATTCGCAAGCCCAGGCGCAACCGTCATAAACGTCAGGCCCGAGAAGTTGGTGTCGTATTTAGTGGCCCCCAATCCGGTCAGCGAAAAAGGAACAGCTCAAGCCCATCCGGTCCAAGGAGCATACTCGATCAACCATGTGAAATTCATGGTACCCCCAGAAGGGCGGCCAAGCATACCAATAGAGAATGTCGGACCCTCAAAACAAAATGGCAGGTCGCGAGCCGAAAACAATGAAGGGAGATTTCAAACAATGGAAGACCAAGCAAACATGGTGAGGTCAAAGGAAGATCCCCCCACAGTATAAAAATATGGCCGATCCTCTCTGATCACATCGACCATCCGGACAACATTAGCCATAGCAATTTTATTGCACTCCCTATCTACTCAGTAGTTTGGGGGCTCCATCTTACATGATCCCCCACGGGCATAAAACTATCAATAACATCTCCTCAAAGATGCCAGGTGCAAAGGCCAAGTTTTAACTGGCCCACCACACTAAAGGTTGACTTCGGATCACCAAACAAATACCACGCCGAAGAATAAGTCTTCGGCACTGTCCCCTTATACAGTAATTACTACATACTACGGGGACAAACCACGTTGGCTAGATCCAACGGGGTACAACATTAGGCCAGCCCCGCGTGACATAGTCACAATTATGGGCTAGGCCAAACCCCACCCTCGGAGTGGAAGTCATACCGCTGCTGGAATAGCGAGTCGTGCCTATTTATCAAATTTTGATTCGGTGGCCAACTACCCGGACACCAATTGAGGAGTCCGAGCTACTCTATGGCATGATAGCCTGGTTTAGCCAGGCTCCAATCAGGCACCCGCGGTTCAACCACAACAGTGCATGCAATCGCCTTTAAGCATTTGTCTTTACAGACAAACTCTGGCGCAGAACAGGACTGGCAACACGGAATCAGCTCGGACGCACAAGGCAGGAATGCATAAGGTAGTCCGGATACACCTCAGATCCACACACAGCCTCCTCCAGTCCGGCCACGACAGGTTCCGCCAAAAACACTTCTTTTCATAAACATAAACCGCACTCATATGCATAGACATGTCACTCTACCACAATGCGTAGACTTAAATAACACTTACCGGCCGTCGTTTCTCATTGACGCCTTTTTGTCACAAATGGCACCTACGCCTTGTGTCATACCCCATTATGCCATGGGCTTCATAGCACGTCAACAAAGTCCGGCCACCTTTTCGGTCACTCGGCACCCCGAACTAATAGCATTATATGCATCAGCTCCGAATCATGTCTTGGGTCATTAGTTGGGTTTGCCCGGCTCCCATGTTTTGGTACCTTCCGTTCCGCTCCATCGGCTAAGGTAGCGCTGGGAGAACTACTGCGATTGTGTCCCGGTTCTTCCGGACGAGCACCTCAGTAGAGAAAGCCAAAAACTGACTGTCATGATAAAGCAAGAGCTGGTTAGCTGTTCGAGAGGTTGTAAAATCTTTAAAGATTTATTCCGCATAATGCCATTATAAATGCAAAGTGCGACGGATCGGTCTTCCCACCAGGCGCCGATAGAGCCCCTGGTACGGTCTTCCGAACACCAGGGGCTGCACCCACTATACTCGAATTTCTATGGCTAAGTGAGAGTAATAAAACCCTATAGTCTGATTGCCTGGTTCGTGGTGAGGAACACCTCCTTAAAAGGACCCAACAATGGGATAAAGAGTATTCAGGTATGTCCCGAACACCCCCGTACTTCTTATGTGGGGCCAGAAGCCGACGACTGGCCAACTCTTAGGATTTATATATACTAAACGGCCGCACAGGAAAAACAAACGTTCACATAAACAGGCAATAAATAATAAAAGTGCCATTATCCCGCATTACGAAGAATGGCACGACTGCCTTCAGGGAAAAATAGTGTCTTTGGTACACTGATCCGCCACAAGGCGGGCTCCTTTCAGGACACCTTCATATTATAGCTCGGGCTTGCGATGCTCCTTACCCTCCGGTGGTCCCTCAGTCATCAGCTTCTCAGCATCAAGCTTCCCCCAATGCACCTTCACACGGGCAAACGCCATGCGTGCACCCTCTATGCAAACTGATCGCTTAATGACATCAACTCGAGGGCAAGCGCCAAAAATCCGCTTCACGAGTCCAAAGTAACTGCTTGGAATTGGCTCCGCGGGCCACAGCCGGACAACCAAGTCCTTCAAGGCTAGTTCGGCCGCCTGGTGCAGTTCGACTAGCTGCTTCAGCTGATCGATAAATGGCACCGGATAATTCAGCACCAAATACTGCGACCAGAAATGCTTCTCCGCAGACTTCTTCTCCTCGGTCCGGTAGAATTGGGCAGCATCTGATATGCTGCGCGGCAGATCCGCAAACGCCCCTTGAGAAACAAGAATTCAGCTTGTCGTTTAGAGTTCCTCCCGTTACTATGTAAAAATGACCTTGAGTAGAAAAGGCCTTACCAAATGCCGAACCTTCCTGCCTCTGAATGTCCTCGGGGCACCTCGGCTTCCTCCCGAGCATCCTCTGCGACTCACGAGAGCTTGGGCGAGTTCGATTCCTTCCTCGCTAGACTCTGCCCAAGCCCTCGCTTTCACGGCCTCTGGAGCTCTCGCCAGCCGATGACCACGGCCTCGTGCTTCTCACGAAGAGCCTGTTCGGCGGCGGCCTTATTGTCAGCTTCGGCCACAGCCTTCTTCAGTGCCTCAATTTCGGCACTCGCCCCTAGAGCATGCAATACAAATATTTTTGTTAGGCACAACTTCTAATTCGTGCTCAACTTAGCACAAGGTTTCGACATACCTTGCTTGTCCTCCAACTGCTTCTTCACGCAGCCAAGTTCCTCTTCGGCCCGTTCCAGACGCTGCTTTAGTCCGGACACCTCCGCACTATGAGCGGTGGTCATCTCTACAGACGCCTGTTTTCAAACAAAGGGATACACGTCATTAACTGAGTCTCCTGCACAACAGAAATTTTTGATCCCCGTCCGGCTTTATTTCGCCGGACAGTGCATCAGGGGCTACTACTCATATTATGATAATCTCCCAAAGGTTTCTAGATACGTACCTCAAAGCCCTTTATAAGGCCAAGGCAGGACTCATTCAGCCCACTCTCGGCGGACTGAATCTTTTCAATCACCGCACCCATGAGGGTCCGATATTCATCGACGATAGACGCGCTCCTTAGCGCTGTCAATAGGCCGCCCGGCAGCTCTACTTGGACAGAGGTTGCTGGCGGAGTAGGCAAGCCTTCCCCCGTCAAAGGTGGCTGCTCGTCTGATCCTGGAGCTTTAAAGGTCTCCAGGACTGTGTCCGGCTACAGTCCAAACCTGAGATCGCCCCCGCCGTCAACATGCCCGGAGCCATCGCTCCGTGTGTCCGCCCTGTGGATATGCCCCGGTCCGGTCTCACGAGACGACACCTCGGTGTCGCGCCTAGGCTTCGGGGAAGGGGCCTCTGGAGGCGTCTCACTCGCCAAGGCAACCGAGCTCAGCGAATCCTCCGATGAGGACTGTCCGGCGTGGGACCTCGCCGGGCTGCACAAAATATGGCGACAGTTAAAACTACTACATTCTAATGGCCTCGCGCATTTAGGTGTGTGCAGGTTTCGTATACTTACGATTTTACCAGGGGCTGTACCCTGGGATCCCACTCCGGGCTGCTATCAGCAGCCGTGGTGGACGCCTCTGGAAGGGAGCCTTTCCCCCTCTTTGGCGATTCGGCCTCCAGGGATGAGGAAGCAGTCCTTTTCTTCCCTCCCCCTACGGGGGACTCGTCTTCTTCCTCCTCATCATCATCTTCGGAGGAAGGATGGTCGCTGGAATCCTCGGATGTTACGTCCGAGGCATCACGACGACGAAGGCCACTCCAGGTCTTCTTGACCTTCTTGGAGGCCTCTTTCTGCGGCGCCTCGTAAGGCGCTGGGACAAGCATCTTCATCAGAAGAGGTCTGGCCGGTTCCTCCGGCAGTGGGGCCGGACAGTGTATCCGCTCCACCTTTTTCGTCCATTCCTGGGATTATTGTAGAAAGCATGGTAAGTGCACCTCCCTCAGGATATGCCGGCCAAAACACGGATGGACAGAGCACAGCAATGACTTACCGGACTTGCGAAGCGGGATAGTTGATACCCGCGATCCTCGGCGGAGCCCGGCCACGGTTTGCCGGACTTGAAGAGCACCTTCCAGATGTCCTTGTGGGAGGAGCCATAGAGCTCCCGTGAGGGTCCGTGTTCGGCCGGTCAGATTCCCACAAATTGCGTGCTCGACGCTGGCAAGGGAGAACCAGGCGAACTAACATCACCTGGACTACGTTGACGAGTTTGACGTCCTTGTCGACCACGCTCTAGACGCGCGCTTGGAGAACTGACAGCTCGTCGGATGAGGACCAGTTCAGGCCCTTCTTGGGCCAGGACGTGAGCCGCAGTGGAGCTCCTAATCTGAATTCGGGAGCAGCGGCCCACTTTTTGCCGCGCTGTTCGGTGATATAGAACCACTGCTGCTGCCACTCCTTGACGGAGTCATTGAAGGCACCCGTCGGCCATACAACCTTGGGCATCTTGCTCACCATGGCGCTGCCGCACTCGGCGTGCTCGCCACTCAACACCTTGGGCTTCACATTGAAAATCTTCAGCCATAGGCCGAAGTGAGGCGAAACTCGGAGAAAAGCCTCACACACGACGATGAACATCGAGATATTAAGGAAAGAATTGGGGACATATCATGAAAATCAATCCCGTAGTAATACTTGACGCCGCGAACAAATGGGTGAAGGGGAAACCCGAGCCCGCGGAAAAAATGAGGAAGAAACACGACCCTCTCATGGGGCTCCGGAGTAGGGACGATCTGTCCCGCCGGTGGAAGACGGTGGCCGATCTTCTTGGCCAGGTACCCGGCCCCTCGGAGCCTTTTTGATATCCTTCTCCTGGACGGTAGAGGCCATCCATTTGCCTCCTGCTCCGGATTCGGACATCTTCGGACAACCTCTCTTCGGTGTTGAAGAAGAGTGCTTGGGCGCTAGGGCCTGAACAGAGGGGAATGGACTAGCGGAAGGAAAAGGCGTGGGTAAAAAGAAGAGACCTTATCTCTTTATAGAGGCGGTGAAAGCTTTTGCGCCTCCCCACTTGCCTGGTGGAACCCGCTCGTTTCCCACTTGCCGCAATTAGCGGTACGGTTGGGCTACCCACACCCGTATCGATGAGAATCCCGTGATAAGGGGACACGATCTCTGCTTCGGCAAGACGTGCAGAAGAAACCGCCTCGCAATATGCGTTGTGGCTGGTTATAGGAAAACGGTTCAAATAATAATCCGACCATAGTGTCATGTCACGTTCTCAAAAGTTGTCAGCAGATTACATTTGTGAAATATCATTCTCTCTACGGTGGTATGTGAAGATCATCTTGCAGATCCGGACACGGTTTAAGTGTTCGGTAACTACTTTGGAGTGTTCGGAGATGGAACCCGCCTTGCAATGCCGAAGACAGAATTGCGCGCCGTACTCATCGTCAGTGAAGCCTGGTTCAGGGGCTACTGAGAGAGTCCTGGATTAGGGGGTATCCGGATAGCCGGACTATATACTTTGACCAGACTATTGGAGCGTGAAGATACAAGACTCAAGATTCCGTCCCGTGTCCGGATGGGACTCTCCTTTGCGTGGAAGACAAGCTTGGCAATCCGGATGTTATATTTCCTTCTTTGTAACCGACTCCATGTAAACCCCGAGCCCCCTCCGGTGTCTACAAACTGTAAGGTTTAGTCCTTAGAGGGACGATCACAATCATAATCATCATATGCTAGCTTCTAGGGTTTAGCCTCTACGATCTCGTGGTAGATCAACTCTTGTAATACCCATATCAATCAAGCAGGAAGTAGGGTTTTACCTCCATCGAGAGGGCCCGAACCTGGGTAAAACATTGTGTCCCTTGCCTCCTGTTACCATCAGCCTTAGACGCACAGATCGGGACCCCCTACCCGAGATCCGCCGGTTTTGACACCGACAACTGGCACTTCAGCTCCGTCCGCGTCTTGTCTTCGCGCACCCACTTCGAGGCCGCCGCGTCATCGAGCCCCGGCTCCGTCTTCATGCTGGCGAGCCCTGGCTCCGTCTTCACGACGGCGACCCCCGGCTCCATTTTCGGCTTGACGACGCGGGGAGGAGCCGAGGAGAAGGCGCGCCCGCCCTGGTTGACGACGATGCCGACGTTGCGGGTGTCCTGCCGAGCGGCGTCTCCGCGGGCTCGGCCTTGACGTTGACAGCGCCGGCGACCCGGAGGAGTGGGAGGAGGAGCGGGAGGAGGAAGAAGAGGACGATGTCCTCCTCGGCATCCATTGGCCGCCGCTACGGCGCGAGACCGGGCGGTAGGGTACGTCAACGGCCGCTCGTTGCGGCCCTCGAGGTGCTGGAGGACGGCGTAGAGCGTGCAACCGGGGGCGCCCCACCACAGGCGGCGGCCGCCGCTGTTCTTCGTCCCCCGCACGACCGTCGCGTTGTTGGTGGAGGCCAGCCGCTCCGCCTGCCGGTGTTCAAAGTACGCCGCCCACGCCTGGTGCTTGCTGGCGACGTACTCCGGGAGGGCCCGCTGCTCCTCCGGCAGCGATGCCTGCACGCGCTTCGTTACCTCGAAGTGGTCGGTCGTGGTGGCGTCGCGACGCCGGGCAATGGGCGGGACACCTCGACGCTGAGCCTCCACCGCCCCGGCGCGCGCATGTCGGGAGGCGCTGGGATGTTCGCTTTGTGGAGGAGGTAGGCCTCCCACTCGTGAAGCAAGCGGCGGTCGAAGCTATTGGCCGCCGCCCCGTCGCCGGGGAACCTCTCGCCCATCGTCGCGTCGGGAAGAGGGGAAGAGGAGAGAGGTCGACGGCGGGGCTGTGCACGGGGAGAGAGGGGGCTGCGGGCGGGTGCGGCCACCGGCGAGGGAGGCGCTGCTTTATATAGTGGCCGGGGCGCGACGTCATGTGTACGCGTGGCAGGAGGGGGGCGTCGCCGCGGCGCGCCGCCCGTGAGGAATCAATGAAAGGTTGACCGGCGGCAGCCTTGGCATTAATTCCCCGCGAGAAACCGAGGCGTTGAGGACGACGAGGTGGGGTCGCTGACTCGGCGGGCCCGCTGTTCGTTCGCGCCAAAATCAATCGCCCTGGCGCACTTCGCTGTCGGGTTCGGTTTGATCCGCCAAGATCAGCTTACGCCTAACCTGCGAAAAACGGCCCCTGGACGCTACGGAGATGATGCTTTAACTGATAGTGATCCACACAGCCAGGATAAGATCAAATGCTCTTCATCACAGAATAAAAGACACCAACTACAAACAGAAAAGCACAACGTGACGACGTATACATGATCTCAAAGTCACGCGCCCGTATACATACCTGTTTGGAATTGAGCAATGAAACCTGGGAATCGTATTCCCTGCAAAAACCTTAAAAGGTAAGTAAACTAGATGGGCAAACCGGACATTCCATCGGCATTTGTCAAACTTGTTCTCTTTTTGCAAACATGAGTTTATTTTAGAGAAAACATGAGCTTTTCGTTCGCCGCAAGTGGAGACGTCTGATGGGAACGCTGCATCCATCCATGATCCATCCACACTTGACAACAGGGTGCGGCAGCGCTGGTCCAAGGAGATGTGGCCGGGACCGCAAAGGATTCCAGGATACGGACGGACCTGCTCTGCTGCTCATCTCATTTCCACCACGAGTTCAACGTACGTGCACCCACGGTCGCGCTGTGCGCCAGCCAAGCGTCTCCTACCTGACCACTGACTGATGCATCATGCACGTATGGACCATGGAGACGCGGCGCCGGCGTCCAACTTGGCGAAAACGATTCTGATTTGTGAAACCGACACGTTGAGAACACACGCCGTGATCATATCCAAACGGCTACGCGTGTTGATCGTTGTAGAGGTGAGACCGTGAGAGAGTACCTTGTCGTGGATGCATATATCACTCGGACGAGGGTCCTCTGCAGTTTGGTATGGTGTCGTTCCATCACTGACAGATGGGCTCATTAGAAAACAGGCCCACATGGCAGTGCCACAACTGCAGGCGCCGTACGTCAGGCGAGCCGCTTCCATATCACTCAAAGTTTGCTTCACGAGATTGTCTCAAAAAAAATATCACTCAAAGTTTGCAAAAAAACACCACAATTGCGTCAAAGTTCGCCGAAAACCATCGAAACGCTAACAGTTTGCAAAAATAATTGATTTTCAATATTTTTTTACCAGAACCACTAACCACTCGGTTGAGCACAATTTGACGCGAAATATGATAGGCGGGCCCATGGTCAGCGATGACGTGGCATGAGGAACCTGACACCGCTTGACTCAATAGCTAGGCTAGCATAGGGCCGACCTGTCATCCTCTCTCCCGCACCTTCTATTCAGAAACTTGGTAACAATATTTGATTACATTACATTGTTTGATTAAGAACTTTCATCCCGCTGTAGGACACACGACTAGTAACTTTGACGAGCATCAAAACATTTGGAACTTCTAAGGCACTACTAGCATCAAAGAAGAAATCTGAACATTTCAAATTTCATTACTTGCATGGGAAAAAGGTATCACATCTATCAACGGAGAGACAAAGAGAGAAGAAATCAGAACTTGTGTATCTTTTATCTTTTGATCACATTTATCAGGAAAGGATGCATGTATCCATCATTGAAGAGTCCGGGGTATACCTTCTATTCCAAAAAACATCACATGTATCAACGAGTGAAGGGGCGGCCAGTGTTATTCTTAGTGCAATATTCCTCTCCCCTTGTGTGTGTGTGTGTGTGTGTGTGTGTGTGTGTGTGTGTGTGTGTGTGTCTTCAAGGAAACTGGGGGAGGGGCCAGGGGCCTCCACATCCACTAGTGTCAGCGCTAAATCGAGGCTAAGGGGATCGATGGTGAAGGGTTAGTTCGAGACGCCTTCACTTTCCATGTAGCCTTCTCGTAACGTGGTTTGTTTATGATGGGTGTCGGTGCTACTAGATTTGAGTTGGTATGTATCTTTTGCAAGATATGTGTTTAGAGGATGGGCCTACTAAACATGTGTAATGAAATCATCTAGCAATGTAATCACATAACAATAAAAATAACACATTTTAGGATGCAAAATGTAAAACCAGATGAGAGGACTACAAAATAGCTTGTGTATCTTTTGACTACATGCATCAATCATTTGATCACATTCTCATGGATGCATGAAGCAATTGACACATAGACACGGGTTTAACTTGCCGGTGGAAAATATCGCATTTGTCATTGGAGAGGGGAAAAAAAGAGAAGGAAGTGGAACCATATACCTATCACTATTGTACTACTATTTGCATGCGCTCCTGTGGTCTTTTTAACACTAAGACCTCCTTTGGTTTACAAGAATTTTGCAGGAATTCTAAAGGATGGCAATTTTGTAGGAAAAGTTCCTTTGGAGCCATTTGATTTGTAGGAACGGATTCTTATTCATATGTAGGATAGGAACCAATCCTTTACATTTCGAAGAAAAAAATCATTAGTCTAGACTCAATGGAAAAATTCCTACTCTGTGAATCAAATGGCATCTCTCTCCCAGTAGGAAATGAGATACATGTCATATCATGTCCTATGGTTTTTCTATTCCCCTGAAATTCCTATCCTCTGAACTAAAGGAGGCCCAAGAGATGGCCAGGTGGGGAACCACATATCAAAGTTTGTAAATTAGATTATATTTTTATGCCGTGTGTGTGTGCGCACGCGCGCGCGTGCGTGAGTGTGTGTGTGTTGCTCCTGTTCGAGGAAACAGGGGGAGGGGCCAGGGACCTCCACAACCACTAGTCTCAGCGCTAAATCGAGGTTGAGGGGGTTGATGGTGAAGGGTTAGTTCGAGACGCCTTGACTTTCCATGTAGCCTTCTGTTAACATGGTTTGCTTATGATGGGTGTCGGTGCTACCAGATTTGAGTTGGTATGTAATCTTTTGCAAGATAAGCATTTGGAGGATGGGCCTACTAAACATGTTTAATGAAATTATGTAACAATGTAATCACATAACAATAAAAATAACACATGTCAGGATGCAAAATGTAAAACCAGAGGGGAGGACTACAAAATAGCTTGTGTATCTTTTGACTACATGCATCAATTATTTGAGCACATTGTCGTGCATGCATGAAGCAATTGACGAATAGATAAGGGTATAACTTGTCGGTGGAAAATATCACATTTGTCATTGGAGATTAAAAAAGAGAAGCAAGTGGAACCCTATACCTATCACCATTGTGCTACTATTTGCATGCGCTCCGGTGGTCTTTTTAACACTAAGGCCTCCTTTGGTTTACAAGAATGTTGCAGGAATTCTAAAGGATAGCAATTTTGTAGGAAAAGTTCCTTTAAAGCTCTTTGATTTGTAGGAATGGATTCCTATTCCTATGTAGATTATGAACCAATATTTCAGGCCTCATTTGGTTCATAGGGTAAGAAAATCGTAGCAATAGGAAAATCATAGGAAATGAGATGACATGCATCTTAAATCCTATGAGTAGGACTAGGAAAGGAGATGCCCTTTGAATCACATCATAGGATTTTTTCCATTGAGTCTAGGCTAATGTTTATTTTCCTATGAAATGTGGAGGATAGGAAGAATTCCTCCATAGGAATATGATTCATTCATATAAACCAAAGGGCTCTACAGAAATTTTTCCTATAGAAATCCTATCCTATGAAATTCCTACAAGATTCCTCTAAACCAAAGGAGGCCTCACATTTTGAAGGAAAAACTCATTAGTCTAAACTCAATGGAAGAAATCCTACTCTGTGAATCAAATGGCATCTCTTTCCTAGTAGGAAATGAGATACATGTCATATCACGTCCTATAGTTTTCCTATTCCCCTGAAATTCCTATCATATGAATTGAAGGAGGCCTAAGAGATGGACAAGTGGGAAACCACATATCAAAGTTTGTAAGTTAGATTACATGTGTGTGTGCGTGCGTGTGTGTGTGTCGGGCGATTTCATACTTAATAAAAAAGCCTCATGGCCCCCACCCCATCCTAGTAGGATCATCTTGACGACACTAAAGATTATTGTATTTTGATCATGTGAATAGAAGGCTCTCAACTAGAAGGTTAGTCTTCCGGATCATGTGAATAGAAGGCTCTCAGCTAGAAGGGTTGTCTTCGAGTGAACTTACATGGCAGCGGTAGTGCCACTGGAGTAAACTTGTTTGGTATGTGGTTATGATGTTTTGTTTTTTCAATTATCATGATGTGGTGATTCGCCGGTTTGTTTCTGTTTGTGGTTTCTCAGGTACTTCGGTAGTTTGTTTAAGGCCCTACTTGCATCAAGAACAAATCTCAATATTCAGAATTTATTAGGCTTTACTTGCGTGGGATTGAAACCTCGAAGTTTCAAACAACCCACAAAAGATCACAAGTAGCAATCAAGAGATTAACTCTCTTTTTCTTGCAGAGAATCAAGAGATTAACTTCTGCAAACGGCCACACTGTGAACAAGGACTCAAGAACGAACCTTACTCCCTCCATCCTCAAATAAGTGGACGTTTGGCATTCGAAAATTGTCCACAAAAAAGTGTACGTTTATCTTTTGAATGCACTTTAAAATAGAAAAATAAAAGAGCTTCTCTCATATCACACAGGAATGAAGCTCAATAACATTCAACACACGGTCTCCTCATTTTTTACATGCACAACTCATTAGAGGTGGGGACATTAAAGAAGAGAGAGATAGTGGCTTGCACCATCCCAATGTATTTTCTACTCTGCTCCATAATTTGTCTTAAAAAAATTATATGTCCACTTTTTTGAGGGCCGAGGGAGCATACCTTTCCTGGTAAGGATAGGTAAGTGTTAGGCATGTAATAATATATCTAAAGCTTGTCACCTAGGCAAAAATCTGGAGTGGCAAACTATTTAATGAAGATCGGGCCTGGAAATTTTTTGGGAAGGATCAGGCCTATCATGGACCTCCATGGCCACCAAAGTCGGCGCTAAATAGGGTCAAAAGGGATCGATGGTAGAGGGTTTGATCAAGATGTCAGTTCACTAGAAGCCTTCCAGTAATGTGGTCTAGTGGGGATTGGGCGTTGTAGATTCAAGTTGGGGTGTAATGTGTTTACTAGTTATTCCAAAACAATGTATAATTATGTAAAGGTGTAACTAGTGGTGGAGCTTAGTTACGGCCAACATGGGCAATAGCCCCCAGGTTATTTTCTCTTCGGATTTACACTTAATACTCATCACTATGTAGACCAGATTTGACATAATACCTTAAATTGCCCCCATCATCTCTCTTTTTCGTGAATACGTATGGTGCGTACCATTCCATTGATAAGGGAAAGAAAATACAAGGGTGCAACCCTAGGCCATGTATGCAAGGAAAAGCACGATTGAGGGTTGATTAGCAGCAGAAGAAGGGTTGCTCAGCCCTACTTACTTGAGATTATGTTGTAGGAAAAATCTTGTCTAGTCCTTTGGCACCCACCATGGTCCTGGCACGCATGTGTCCTCCTTGATCTTGTGTGTGATGTGAGCGTGTGAGAAGCTTGCATTGTCGAAGATACACGTGTTCCGGTGCTTCCAAATCGTCCAGGCCGAGAGGTCGACACGTTTGGTTTGTGGTAATGTATTGGCTTCTGATTACATCGGCTCACAAAACCGTTACATGCGTTTGTTTTGGGCTGGGCTGGTTTCTGCTCCCCGTAATCGGATACTACGATGCACGTGAGCGAAAATGGACGTCCCCTCTGGTTTCGAATAACAGTGCGGGTTCCTTCTTTTCTGTTCTTGGTCCGATACTCCCTCCACCAATCCTGTGCTGAACCAAACAAACCAAGTAATCACTGAAACCCCCGGCGGAGGCGGTTGAGGGAGTCCTGGACTAAGGGGTCCTCGGGAGTCCGACCTGTTAGACATGGGCCAGACTGATGGGCTGTGAAGATACGAAGACCGAAGACTTTCTTCCGCGTCCGGATGGTACTCTCCTTGACGTGGAAGGCAAGCTTGGCGGCCAAATATGAAGATTCCTTTCTCTGTAACCGACTTTGTACAACCTAGTCCCCTCCGGTGTCTATATAAACTGGAGGGCTTAGTCCGTAGAGGATGAATAATCATAACCATACTCATACAGGCTAGACTTCTAGGGTTTAGTCATTACGATCTCGTGGTAGATCAACTCTTGTAATATCATATTCATCAAGATCAATCAAGAAGGAAGTAGGATATTACCTCCATAGAGAGGGCCCGGACCTGGGTAAACATTGTGTCCCCTGTCTCCTGTTACTATCGACCTTAGACGCACAGTTCGGGACCCCCTACCCGATATCCGCCGATTTTGACACCAACATTGGTGCTTTCATTGAGAGTTCCACTATGCCGTCATCAAGAGGTTTGATGGCTCCTTCGATCATCTACAATGATGCTATCCAAGGGGAAGTCTTCCTCCACGGATAGATCTTCGTGTTCGGCAGCCTCGCACTACGGGCCAACTAGCTTGGCCATCTGGAGCAAATCGAAAGCTACGCCCCTGGCCATCAGGTCAGATTTGGAAGCTTGAACTACGTCGTGGATATCCGCGGAGACTTGATCTTCGACGAATTCGAGACCACGGCAGCCGCTCCCTGCCACCACGATGAACATGACGTAAATCTATTATCGGACCATACCCAAGAGATAGCACCTGTAACTGCTCCGGCCTTTGATCCGGAGCAGATCGCTCCATCCGAGAACGGGAAGCTCAACCCCGCCACGGAAGCCGCAGACTCAACGACTTTGGAGCCGTTGATGTCTACTACACAACCTTCTTCTTGTAGACGTTGTTGGGCCTCCAAGTGCAGAGGTTTGTAGGACAGTAGCAAATTTCCCTCAAGTGGATGACCTAAGGTTTATCAATGCAGGGGAGGCGAGGGATGAAGATGGTCTCTCTCAAGCAACCCTGCAACCAAATAACGAAGAGTATCTTGTGTCCCCAACACACCCAATACAATGGTAAATCGTATAGGTGCACTAGTTCGGCGAAGAGATGGTGATACAAGTGCAATATGGATGGTAGATATAGTTTTTGTAATCTGGAAATATAAAAACAGCAAGGTAACTAATGATAAAAGTGAGCACAAACGGTATTACAATGCGTTGAAACAAGGCCTAGGGTTCATACTTTCACTAGTGCAAGTTCTCTCAACAATAATAACATAATTGGGTCATATAACTATCCCTCAACATGCAACAAAGAGTCACTCCAAAGTCACTAATAGCGGAAAACAAACGAAGAGATTATGGTAGGGTACGAAACCACCTCAAAGTTATTCTTTCTGATCAATCTATTCATGAGTCCGTAGTAAAATAACACGAAGCTATTCTTTCCATTCGATCTATCATAGAGTTCGTACTAGAATAACACCTTAAGACGCAAATCAACCAAAACCCTAATGTCACCTAGATACTCCAATGTCACCTCAAGTATCCGTGGGTATAATTATACGATATGCATCACACAATCTCAGATTCATCTATTCAACCAACACAAAGAACTTCAAACAGTGCCCCAAAGTTTCTACCGAAGAGTCAAGACGAAAACGTGTGCCAACCCCTATGCATAAGTTCACGAGGTCATGGAACCCACAAGTTGATCACCAAAACATACATCAAGTAGATCATGTGAATATCCAATTGTCAACACCGATAAGCATATGCAAGACATACATCAAGTGTTCTCAAATCCTTAAAGACTCAATCTGATAAGATAACTTCAAAGGGAAAACTCAATCCATTACAAGAGAGTAGAGGGGGAGAAACATCATAAGATCCAACTATAATAGCAAAGCTCGCGATACATCAAGATCGTGCCGAATCAAGAACACGAGAGAGAGAGAGAGAGAGAGAGATCAAACACATAGCTACTGGTACATACCCTCAGCCCCGAGGGTGAACTACTCCCTCCTCGTCATGGAGAGCGTCGGGATGATGAAGATGTCCACCGGTGATGGACCCCCCCTCCGTCAGGGTGCCGGAACAGGGTCCCGATTGGTTTTTGGTGGCTACAGAGGCTTGCGGCTGCGGAACTCTCGATCTAGGTTATGTTCTGGAAGTTTGGGTATATATAAGAGGTTTGGGCGTCAGGAACAAGTCAGGGGGGTCTCCGAGGCGGCCACGAGGTAGGGGGCACACCCCCCACCCTCGTGGGTGCCTTGGGACTCTTCTGGCCCATCTCCAGTGCTCCGTGGGCTTCTTCTGGTCCAAAAATAAACTCCGTCAAGTTTCAGGCATTGGAATCCGTTTGGTATTCCTTTTTTGCAATACTCAAAAACAAGGAAAAAACAGAAACTGGCACTGGGCTCTAGGTTAATAGGTTAGTCCCAAAAATCATATAAAATAGCATATAAATGCATATAAAACATCCTAGATGGATAATATAATAGCATGGGACAATCAAAAATTATAGATACGTTGGAGACGTATCAGCCGCACACAGACCTAACTTCAAGTGACATCTGTGTCGCCTGAACCATGGACTCGTCTCCGGCTACAGGTTCCGAACCATGTGCGTCTGCATACGTCGAGCTTGATCAGACATCGTTCGTCGAATTCAGCTCCGCGGACATCTTACGGCACTTGCCCCTAGGCGACGTGCTAAACTCATTAAAAAATTATCCTTAGCGGGGGACTCACAGCTGAATTATATCCGGTTTGAATTGGAGGCTGATGACGGAGAATTTCGTTTCGCACCCACCGCCCACTTCATAGCCACTGTCGAGGACCTAACCGACATGCTCGATTACTGTTCTGAATACATCGACGGTATGGACGACGATGCCGGAGAAGAGGAGGCCCAAAACCTGCCGTTCACCGGACGATGGACGGCCACCTCCTCATATGACGTATACACGGTGGATGCACCAAAATATAATAGCGGCAATGACAAGGAAAATCTAGTTGAGGACGAGCCTCTTAAGATACAACCAAAGTGTTGGCGTCAGCGGCGGCGCTCTAAATCACGCCGCAGCAAAGACAGCAACACCGGCACAGGAGACGATAACACTCCGGACGGTGCCGAAGAAATAGAAGATCCCGACGAAGAAACTGCCGAACAGGACGATCGGGAAGATGGGCAAGTTAGCCTTGATGAACATGCCATAAACAAAGACTTGGAGGAAAGTAATTATCTTCCGCTCTCCGAGGAGGAGGTGAGCCTCGGCAACGACGATTTTATCGTGCATGAGGAACCTCTCTAGCAGGAGCGCTTTAAGCGCCGACTAATAGTCACTGCAAGGAGCCTGAAAAAGAAGCAGCATCAGCTTCAAGCTGATCAAGATCTGCTAAACGATAGATGGACAAATGTCCTGGTAGCCGAGGAATACGACCACAAGCACCCAGCCAAAAGTTACCCAAAGCATAAATTACTACCTCACTTCGATGATGAGGCGCTGGAGCCCATACCGTCATCGCGCAATGCAGCTGACCGACCACCACGTGGTCGGGACAAAGCGGCAACTCAAGCCGAACACCAGCCCGCCCCACCTCACCGTAAAGGCAGAGATAAAACAGCTCAGGGACATACCTACGACCTGCGGCAGGGCTTGGGCAGTAGACCAGGTCAGAACAGATCAATCTATGGATCACGGGGACGTGCCCCGACACACGACAACGGCTATCTAGTCGGACGCAACAATCACACTCACGCCCTGGCCGAAAAACGCAGACGGACTCCATCCGAGCTACGTCACAACGTGGCCCGATAAATAGGCGCCGCACACCCCCTTTGCTTCACTGATGAAGTAATGGACCATGAATTCCCAGAAGGATTTAAACCCGTGAACATTGAATCATATGACGGGACAATGGACCCCGCGGTATGGATTGAGGATTTTCTTCTCCATATACATATGGCCCGTGGTGATGATCTCCATGCCATCAAATACCTCCCGCTAGAACTCAAAGGACCAGCTCGGTACTGGTTGAACAGTCTGCCCGAAAACTCCATTGGCAGCTGGGAAGACTTGGAAGAAGCCTTCCTCGACAACTTCCAAGGAACATGTGTCCACCTCCGGATGCAGATGACTTAAGTCATATAGTCCAACAGCCCGGAGAGTCAGCCAGGAAATTCTGGACTAGGTTCTTAACTAAAAAGAACCAGATCATCGACTGTCCGGATACCGAAGCCCTAGCGGCCTTTAAGCATAGCATCCGTGACGAATGGCTCACACGACATCTCGGGCAGGAAAAGCCGAAGTCCATGGCAACCCTTACGGCACTTATGACCTGCTTCTGTGCGGGCGAAGATAGTTGGCTAGCCCGTTGCAATAACAATGCAAGCGAACCTGGTACCTATGAAGCAAAGTACAGCAACGACAAGCCCCGACGCAACAGATATAAGCGTCGAAACAATGACAACAATACCGATGACATGGTGGTCAATGCCGGATTTAGTGGCTCCAAGTCCGGTCAGCGGAAGAAGCCAGACAATAGGAACAACTCGGGCCCATCCAGCCTGGACCGCATACTCGATCGTCCATGCCAAATCCATGGCACTCCTGATAAACCAGCCAATCATACCAACAGAGACTGTTGGGTTTTTAAACAGACCGGCAAGTTAAATGCTGAAAACAAGGAGAAGGGATCGCAAAGCAAGGACGATGACGATGAGCCCCGACCACCGAACACAGGAGGACAGAAGAAGTTCCCTCCCCAAGTTAAAACGGTGAACATGATATACACTACCCATATCCCCAAGAGGGAACGCAAGCGCGCGCTCAGGGACGTCTATGCGATGGAGCCAGTCGCCCCAAAGTTCAACCCATAGTCTTCATGTCCGACCACTTTTGATCGCAGGGACCATCCGACCAGTATCCGTCACGGCGGTTTAGCCGCACTGGTCCTCGACCCAATCATTGATGGATTTCACCTCACGCGAGTCCTCATGGACGGTGGTAGTAGCCTGAACCTGCTCTATCAGGATACAACACGCAAAATGGCATTAATCCCTCAAGAATTAAGCCCACAAAGACTACCTTTAAAGGACTCATACCAGGTGTAGAGGCCCGCTGTACGGGCTCAATCACCCTAGAGGTTGTCTTCGGATCTCCGGACAACTTCCGAAGTGAAGAGTTGATCTTCGAAATTGTAGGTGCATCTAGTGCCACCCCTAGTTGGTTTTGGAGTATTGACGACAAAGTTGGTTGAGGGACTAATGCGTTTGTGAGAATTGCAGGATAACGCAGGTAGTGTCCCTCATTGATTCGTTTTACCTACTAGAGATGACCCCTAAAAATGTATGAAGACATTGAAGACAATGTTGGTATGTGAAGATATTCATATTGAAGACAATGACATGAGAAGACATTGAGTGAAGACTATGGAGCGCGAAGACTGTGTTGTTTCGCTGTTTCCTTTTCTTCTTTGTTGACTCATAGGAACCACCGTACTGTTAAGTGGGGTCCAAGTGAACTAAGTCAGAATGACTCAAGTGATGCTCAACCCAAATCCTATGTCTTTGAGCGAAGACAATGAGAGCAAATCTTATCCAGAGATGGATGAGTCAGCTTTGCTTGTAGCCCAAGTAAAGTTGTCGTGTGTGTTTGAAATCTGACCGTTGGAACACGTGTCAGTTCCTTAGTGACCCAGGGTCATTTCGGATATATCAGGTCGGGTTGCCCAGTGGCTATAAATAGCCCACCCCCTACACCATAAATTGGTGGCTGCTCAGAGTTAGTGCACGGCTTTTGTCGTTTGAGAGCAACCCACCTCGAAGCCTTTGAGAGAGAGAGAAATCCTTGCGAGGACGAAGCCCGAACACCCAGAGCAAAAGAGTGTTAGGCATCACTGAAATCTTTTTGTTTGTGTTACATGAAGACTTATTACACTTGAGGACTGTGAATCCTCCAGCCGGTTAGGCGTCACGTTCTGAGCATCCAAGAGTCATTGTGGATTGCCGATGAACGAAGTCTGTGAAGGTTCGGAAGTCTAACTTGAAGACTTACCAGAGTGATTGGGCGAGGACTGTGTGTCCTTAGCTCAAGGGGAATAAGGTGAAGACACGGTCTTCTGAGTTAAATCTCAGCCTCCCTAACCCGACACGTCATAGTTGTCACAAAGAATCGAACTGGTCCAACAAATCCTGTGTCTTCAACAAGTGACTGGTTCTATCCTCTCCCTTCCTTTACTTAAGTTTGTCTTCGTGAAGTCATTGCCTATCTGTCGTATCTGTTTGACTTCATTGCTTGACTACTCCCGTTGATTGGCTTCGTATTATCTTCCATCCTGATCCTTACTACTTAGCTGCTATTAGTCATGTACTTTCACATCATTGCATACTTGACTATGGTTTGCTCATTGTAGTTTATCTTCCGCTGCATATCCATTAGGTCATTTCTACTGTTTGTCTTCGAAACTATCATGTTTTGAAGACTTTCCTAAAAATCGCCTATTCACCCCCCCCTCTAGTCGATACTAGCACTTTCAGAAATCGCCCCCTTTCGCAGTGGCTATCACACACTGCTCGGACGAACCGCATTTGCTCGATTCAACGTGGTGCCACACTACGCTTATCTCAAGCTCAAGATGCCCGAACCACGCGGCGTCATAATAGTCAATGGAAACACGGAACACTCCCTCCGTACCGAGGAGCACACCGTTGTGTTAGCAGCAGAAGTACAGAGCGGCCTTCTCAAGAACAACCTCAATTCGTCGGCCGAGCTCCCGGACACTGTCAAACGAGTCCCGACTACTCTGCTTCAGGACAACCCAGCTCGTCAGGAGCTCAACTAGCAATTTGGCCTCCGTCCCAATCCCAGCCAAGTGGCGGCATTCGTACCGCGCGTACATAACTACGCACTCAAATACCATGGACATAGATGGAGACAGAACTAGCTTGTGATCCATAATACGGCTCGACCACACACATACTTTCAATTTTTCTTTTTTATCCTTTTTAGGTTTCTTTTCAGGCTTCTTCGGACAACCTGATCATCGGTCCTCTCAACAGGATGGACACACCAAGATGGCAAGAAGCACTGGCGTACAAGGGAACCTCTAGGTGGTCTCTTTAACAATCACCCTACCTGTTTTCAGGACCCGCACGCTATTGGGGAACATAGTAATTTCAAAATTTTCCTACGCACACACAAGATCATGGTGATGCATCGCAACGAGAGGGGAGAGTGTTGTCCACGTACCCTCATAGACCGAAAGCGGAAGCATTAGAACAACGCGGTTGATGTAGTCGTATGTTTTCACGCCCCTACCGATCAAGCACCGAAACTACGGCACCTCCGAGTTCTAGCACACGTTCAGCTCGATGACGATCCTCGGACTCCGATCCAGCAGGGTGTCGGGGAACATTTCTGTCGGCACGACGTTGTGGTGATGATCTTGATGTTCTACCATCGCAGGGCTTCGCCTAAGCACCGCTACAATATTATCGAGGACTATGGTGGAGGGGGCACCGCACACGGCTAAGAGAACAAGAGATCAGTTGTTGTCTCTAGAGGTGCCCCCCTGCCCCCGTATATAAAGGAGCCAAGGGGGAGGGGGCGGCCGGCCAAGGAGGGCGCGCCAAGGGGAGTCCTACTCCCACCGAGTAGGACTCCTTCTTCCTAGTTGGAGAAGGAGAAGGGGAAGGAGGAGGAGAGGGAAGGGGGGGCGCCGCCCCCCTCTCCTTGTCCTATTCGGACTAGGGGGGAGGGGGCGCGGCCAGCCCTTGCCTCCTCTCTTCCTCTCCACTAGGGCCCATGTAGGCCCATTAAGCCCCCTGGGGGGTTCCGGTAACCTCCCGGTACTCCGGTAAAATCCCGATTTCACCCGGAACAATTCTGATATCCAAATATAGGCTTCCAATATATCAATCTTCATGTCTCGACCATTTTGAGACTCCTCGTGATGTCCGTAATCTTATCCGGGACTGCAAACAAACTTCAGTTCATCAAAACTCATAAACTCATAATATAACTGTCATCGAAACCTTAAGCGTGCGGACCCTACGGGTTCGAGAACTATCTAGACATGACCTAGAACTGTTTCCGGTCAATAACCAATAGCGGAACCTGGATGCTTATATTGGCTCCTACATATTCTATGAAGATCTTTATCGGTCAAACCACATAACAACATACGTTGTTCCCTTTGTCATCGGTATGTTACTTGCCCGAGATTCGATCGTCGGTATCCAATACCTAGTTCAATCTCGTTATCGGCAAGTCTCTTTACTCGTTACATAATGCATCATTCCGTAAGTAACTCATTAGTTACATTGCTTGCAAGGCTGATAGTGATGTGTATTACCAAGAGGGCCCAGAGATACCTCTCCGACGATCGGAGTGACAAAACCTAATCTCGAAATACGCCAACTCAACATGTACCTTTGGAGACACCTGTAGAGCTCCTTTATAATCACCCAGTTATGTTGTGACTTTTGGTAGCACACAAAGTGTTCCTCCGATAAATGGGAGTTGCATAATCTCATAGTTATAGGAACTTGTATAGGTCATGAAGAAAGCAATAGCAACATACTAAACGATCAAGTGCTAAGCTAACGGAATGGGTCAAGTCAATCACATCATTCTCCTAATGATGTGATCCCGTTAATCAAATGACAACACATGTCTATGGTTAGGAAACATAACCATCTTTGATTAATGAGCTAGAAATAAATAATAACTTTATTATTGCCTCTAGGGCATATTTCCTTCAGTCTCCCACTTGCACTAGAGTCAATAATCTAGATTACACAGTAATAATTCTAACACCCATGGAGTCTTGGTGCTGGTCATGTTTTGCTCGTGGAAGAGGCTTAGTCAACGGGTCTGCAACATTCAAATCCGTATATATCTTGCAAATCTCTATGTCTCCCACCTGGACTTGGTCCCGGATGGAATTGAAGCGTCTCTTGATGTGCTTGGTCCTCTTGTGAAATATGGATTCCTTTGCCAAGGAAATTGCACCAGTATTGTCACAGAAGATCTTCATTGGTCCCGATGCACTAGGTATGACACCTAGATTGGAAATGAACTCCTTCATCCAGACTCCTTCATTTGCTGCTTCCGAAACAGCTATGTACTCCGCTTCGCATGCAGATCCCGCCACGACGCTTTGTTTAGAACTGCACCAACTGACAGCTCTATCATTCAATATAAACACGTATCCGGTTTGCGATTTAGAATCGTCCGCATCAGTGTCAAAGCTTGCATCGACGTAACCATTTACAACTAGCTCTTTGTCACCTCCATAAATGAGAAACATATCCTTAGTCCTTTTCAGGTATTTCAGGGTATTCTTGACCGCTATCCAGTGATCCACTCCTGGATTACTTTGGTACCTCCCTGCTAAACTTATTGCTAAGCATACATCAGGTCTGGTACATAGCATTGCATACATGATAGAGCCTATGGCTGAAGCAAAGGGAACATCTTTAATTTTCTCTCTATCTTCTGCTGTGGTCGGGCATTGAGTCTGACTCAACTTCACACCTTGTAATACAGGCAAGAACCTTTTCTTTGCCTGATCCATTTTGAACATTTTCAAAACTTTATCAAGGTATGTGCTTTGTGAAAGTCCAATTAAGCATCTTGATCTATCTCTATATATCTTGATGCCCAATATGTAAGCAGCTTCACCGAGGTCTTTCATTGAAAAACTTTTATTCAAGTATCCCTTTTATGCTATCCAGAAATTCTATATCATTTCCTATTAATAATATATGATCTACATATAATATAAAAAATGCTACAGAGCTCCCACTCACTTTCTTGTAAATACAGGCTTCTCCAAAAGTCTGTATAAAACCATATGCTTTGATCACACTATCAAAGCGTTTATTCCAACTCTGAGAGGCTTGCACCAGTCCATAAATGGATCACTGGAGCTTGCACACTTTGTTAGCACCTTTTGGATCGACAAAACCTTCCGGTTGCATCATCTACAACTCTTCTTCTAGAAATCCATTCAGGAATGCAGTTTTGACATCCATTTGCCATATTTCATAATCATAAAATGCGGCAATTGCTAACATGATTCGGACAGACTTAACCATCGCTACGGGTGAGAAAGTCTCATCGTAGTCAACCCCTTGAACTTGTCGAAAACCTTTCACAACAAGTCGAGCTTTGTAGACAGTTACATTACCATCAGCGTCAGTCTTCTTCTTGAAGATCCATTTATTCTTGATGGCTTGCCGATCGTCGGGCAAGTCAACCAAAGTCCATACTTTGGTCTCATACATGGATCCCATCTCAGATTTCATGGCTTCAAGCCATTTTGCGGAATCTGGGCTCATCATCGCCTCCTCATAGTTCGTAGGTTCGCCATGGTCAAGTAACATGACTTCCAGAATAGGATTACCGTACCACTCTGGTGTGGATCTTACTCTGGTAGACCTACGAGGTTCAGTAGTAACTTGATCTGAAGTTTCATGATCAATATCATGAGCTTCCTCACTAATTAGTGTAGTTGCCACAGGAACCGGTTCTTGTGATAAACTACTTTCCAATAAGGGAGCAGGTACAGTTACCTCATCAAGTTCTACTTTCCTCCCACTCACTTCTTTCGAGAGAAACTCCTTCTCTAGAAAGGATCCAAATTTAGCAACGAAAATCTTGCCCTCAGATCTGTGATAGAAGGTGTGCCCAATAGTCTCTTTTGGGTATCCTATGAAGACACATTTCTCCTATTTGGGTTTGAGCTTATCTGGTTGAAGTTTCTTCACATAAGCATCGCAGCCCCAAACTTTAAGAAACGACAACTTTGGCTTCTTGCCAAACCACAGTTCATAAGGCGTCGTCTCAACGGATTTTGATGGTGCCCTATTTAACGTGAATGTGGCCGTCTCTAAATAATAACCCCAAAACGATAGCGGTAAATCAGTAAGAGACATCATAGATCGCACCATATCTAGTAAAGTACGATTACGATGTTTGGACACACCATTTTGTTGTGGTGTTCCGGTGGCGTGAGTTGCAAAACTATTCCGCATTGCTTCAAATGTAAACCAAACTCATAACTCAAATATTCTCCTCCACGATCAGATCATAGAAATTTTATTATCTTGTTACGATGATTTTCCACTTCACTCTGAAATTCTTTGAACTTTTCAAATGTTTCAGACTTGTGTTTTATCAAGTAGATATACCCATATCTGCTCAAATCATCTATGAAGGTGAGAAAATAACGATACCTGCCACGAGCTTCAATATTCATTGGACCACATACATCAGTATGTATGATTTCCAATAAATTAGATGCTCGCTCCATAGTTCCGGAGAACGGAGTTTTAGTCATCTTGCTCATGAGGCACGGTTTGCAAGTACCAAGTGATTCATAATCAAGTGATTCCAGAAGTCCATCGGTATGGAGCTTCTTCATGTGTTTTACACCAATATGACCCAAACGGCAGTGCCACAAATAAGTTGCACTATCATTATCAACTCGGCATCTTTTGGTTTCAACATTATGAATATGTGTATCACTACTATCGAGACTCAACAAAAATAGACCACTCATCAAGGGTGCATGACCATAAAAGATATTACTCATATAAATAGAACAACCATTATTCTCAGATTTAAATGAATAACCGTCTCGCATCAAACAAGATCTAGATATAATGTTCATGCTTAATGCTGGCACCAAATAACAATTATTTAGGTCTAAAACTAATCCCGATGGTAGATGTAGAGGTAGCGTGCCGACCGCGATCACATCGACTTTGGAACCATTTCCCACGCGCATCATCACCTTGTCCTTAGCCAATATTAAGCAATTACGTAGTCCCTGCTTCGAGTTGCAAATATTAGCAATGTAACCAAGATCAAATACCCAAAAGCTCTGCGAGCATTAGTAAGGTACGATCAATAACATGTATATCATATATACCTTTGTTCACCTTGCCATCTTTCTTATCCACCAAATACTTGGGGCAGTTCCGCTTCGGTGTCGATCGCTTCACGAGAAGCACTCGATCTCGTGCTTAGGTCCAGATTTGGGTTTCTTCTCTTGAGCAGAACTTGCTTGTCGTTCTTCTTGAAGTTCCTTCTTCTTCCCTTTACCCTTTTTCTTGAAACTGGTGGTCTTATTGACCATCAACACTTGATGCTCCTTCTTGATTTCTACCTCCGCAGCTTTTAGCATTGTAGGGCATGTCACCAAAAGCTTCAGAATGGATTATGGACAGTGGATGCACAAATCAAATGACTGGTGATCGAAGTCTTCTCATGGACTCAACCTTACGTCCATCCGACAAGAGTCACATCACATTTGCTGACACTGGTAAAAGCAAGGTATTGGGTCTAGGTAGAGTTGCTATCTCAAAGGATCAACACATGGATAAAGTGATGCTTGTTGAATCCCTTGGTATCAACTTAATGTCTGTCTCAATGCTTTGTGACTTGAACATGATTGTGCTATTCGGAAAATATCGCTGCCTTGTACTAATGGAATCTGACAAGTCTCTAGTCTTTGAAGGGTATCGAAAAGATGATCTATACATGGTAGATTTCTCAGCAGGTCCACAACTTGCCGTATGTCTTCTCACAAAAGCTTCAGAATGCTGGCTCTGGCATCGAAGGCTAGGGCATGCTGGCATGAGGAACTTACACTCACTCGTCAAGAAGAAGCATGTCATAGGCATCGAGGATGTCAAGTTCAAGAAGGATCATTTGTGTGGTGCCTGCAAAGCTGGAAAGATGACTAGGGCAAAGCACCCCTCGAAGACGATCATGACAACATCTCAACCCTTCGAGCTGTTACACATGGACTTATTTGGACCTACTCACTACTCCACCCTCACAACAACTGCTTGTCTCTATGGCTTCATAATTGTTGATGACTACTCAAGATACACATGGGTGCATATAATTCTCTACAAGACTGAAGTGCAAGATGTCTTCAGACGCTTCGCCAATCGAGCAATGAACAATTATGGCGTGAAGATCAAGCATATCAGAAGTGACAATGGAACTGAATTCAAGAACACCGGACTTGATCTTTATCTGGATACAATGGGAATCACTCATGAGTTCTCTGCTCCATACACACCTCAACAAAATGGCATCATTGAGCGCAAGAACAGAACTCCCATTGAGATGGCTCGAACAATGCTCGATGAGTACAAGACACCAAGAAAGTTCTGGCCTGAAGGTATTGATACAGCATGTCACATCATCAACCGTGTTTACATCCATAAGCTTCTAAACAAAACATCCTATGAGCTCCTAACGGGTAAGAAGCCAAATGTCAGTTACTTCAGAGTATTTGGAGCTAGGTGCTGGATAAAGGATCCCCATCACAAGTCAAAATTTGCACCTAAAGCTCATGAAGGCTTCATGCTTGGCTATGGAAAGGACTCGCACTCCTATAGAGTCTTCAACCTCTATCTCTACAAAATCGTCGAAACTGTGGATGTGCGATTTGATGAAACAAATGGTTCACAAAGAGAACTCCTGCGAAGTACACTAGATGAAGCTCCTCCTAGCGAATCTATCAAGCTGATGGGAACTAGTGAAATCATGCCTTCTGAAGCACATCATGAAGAGGAACTTATCATTTCTGCACCTAACCAACCTGAAGACTATGCTCAGACAGAAGACAATCCTCCCAATGATGACAATGATCAGCAAGAGCAAAGTCTTCGTCCAGTTCATCCTCGTGTTGCAAATGAAGTACAAATTGAGAAGATAATTGACAGATTAATGCACTGGTCCACTCACTCGCCAAGAGCAACACAGCTTAGCAAAGTTTTGTGGGCACTTTTCATTTGTGTCAATATCGTAACCCAAGAAAGTTCTTTGAAGCCTTTATGGAACCTGAATGGATTCAAGCTATGCAAGAAGAACTTCAACAGTTCAAGCTGAACAATGTTTGGGAACTTGTCAAGCGACTGACCCTCGCAAGCATAACATTATTGGCACAAAATGGATATATCGAAACAAGCAAGATGAGCATGGTCAAGTCGTCAGAAACAAAGCACGTCTTGTGGCTCAAGGATATACTCAAGTAGAAGGAATTGACTTCGATGAAACATTTGCTCCTGTGGCTAGGCTCGAAGCTATTCGCATACTGTTGGGGATATTACCACTAGGTGTAAACCAGCCAGCTTGGGCCGAGTTAACTCCATTAGTGGTACAAGCAGAGAAAGGCCCAAGGCCTATAGTCGGTTTAGAACTTGTTGCCGTAAACCGGCCTGATGTATAACTTGTATTGTAAGTTAGGAATAGAGAGATACCAACCGGGATACAGTATGAACGGTTTGGACTCGTGAACCGACAGGCGCCACTCGTGTATATAAGGGGCGACCGGCGACAGTTCAAGGACGATAACCACAACTCGAGCCTAGGCGAAGCTTGTTTGCTCCTAGCCATCGAGACTACATCAATTCCATCACCACTAGACGTAGGCTTTTACCTTCATCGAAGGGGCCGAACTAGTATAAACCCTTGTGTCTTTGTGTCCGCTTTAACCCCTTCAAGTAAACCCGTAGCGATGGCTCCACGACTAAGTCCTTACGCTAGGACATATGCCGTGACAAATCCACGGCAGTTGGCGCCCACCGTGGGGCTATCGCACGATGGTTTGACGATCTTGGAGGGCAAGCTCAAAGGACTCGAAGGCTACGTCGTGGGCCGGATGACCAAGAGTCATCGCGGCCGAATCTACATCGACGACGCCGGATGGGGTCCCTGTTGGGGTCCGGACGCGTATCCGTGGCCTCGAGCACCTATGGGGCACTCGGGGCCCTTCAGGGCAGGGGGCGAGGGCAGCGCAGAGCAGATCGAGGTCGAGCACGCGGGAGACGGGCGATCTTTACCCAGCTTCGGGCTCTCCGAGAGATAACACCCCTCTTGCTTCCGAGTTGTTATAGAATCTAGCTCGAACGCAGCGAGCATATGGTGGTGTTGCGGGTGTCGAATGAATCGAACCCCTTCTACGCGCATGGGCCTCCCTTTTATAGTCTCAAGGGGTACCCACGGTGGCAGCGTGGGAAGAGGGGTAGAAACGAAAACGCAGGTTGGTACAGCGATTGACAACAAAGGTGCCCCTACCTAACTCGACGGCGGGGGACAAGGGCATTAAATGCCCATCCGCCGCCTAACAAAGGCAAGTGGAGTGACCGTTAGGTGAGCCTCCGAGTGCCACGACGGCGCCTTTGTCACTCCGCTTGCCACCTCGCTCTGCATGGTTGCGTAGTATCCCGCCACGTGCTCTTGGGATGGCCTGGTGATGACGCGTCACAGGGTGCGCTGGAGTTGGGTGGCAGCCTTGCCGCGGCGAGTGATTGCCGCGGTCTCTTTGTCGTGCCGGCAAGCTTGCCGCCATCGAACTTGCTTGGCCGGGCGCCGCGGCAAGTTTTCTGGTGATGCCATAGTTAGCCCTCCCGGCAAGCTCCTCTTGCCGGGGCCTTCGTTTTCTGGGCTGGTACTTTGTTCTTGAATGGCAGTGATAAGGAGTGGTGGGGAGCCTTGCCGGGCATCATGCGATCCTCGCCGCGGGGTGCTACGACTGCCCGTGCACAAGTTCGGGGTACTAAGGTGCCCCCCTACTTTAGTACACCGACAGGAGCCCCCGGGCCTGGGCCATACACGGTGCCGAGTGTTGTTGGGCCAGGCCCAGGACAGTGCACGGGCACACATGGCCTGGGTACGCACAGCAACGGGCTCCGTGTCCACCGCGCTCTCCCGTAACGGCACGCGCCGATTGCGGCGTCGTGGGAGACGTGGGCGGCGCGTGCGGTCTTTAGGGCATCCACCCCCGTGATCGTGGTGCAGGGCGAGGTCACTTCACCCGTCGCTCCGGCCCCGCTTTCTCGCCACCCGGCCCTCATGCATGGGGGTCGTGGGCGGCGATGGTGGGAGACCGAGCCGTCACGGGCGGAGATGGTGAGTCGGCCCCGCCCCTCTGCCCTCCTCGCTTCCCGGTTGGCCGGGCGGGGTGGTTGAGCCCCCACCTCGCCCTTTAAAAGGGGCAGAAGGGGAGCACAATGGTCTCACACTTCCTCTTCTCCCCTCGTCTTCAGCTTCCGTTCTTCTTTCTGCCATGGAAGGAGGAAATCCTGGTTCTTCAACGGTGGCAGTGAGGGTCGCCTCTAGGCAGCGCACTTCTCCCTATCCCGCACCTGTGGCGGCGGAGCCGGCCACGAGGGGGAGAGGGAGGGGGCGAGGCCGCGACGAGGCCGAGGGCGCGGCCGAGGCGGTCGGGGAGAGGCGGTCGTGGCGATGTGCCTCCCGTCTCCTCCGGCGGCTCCTTTCTCGAGGCGGTCCATACTGAGACGATCCTGGGAGTTCTTCATCAAGCTGCGCCCGGCGCCTCATCGCCGCCTCCGGCTGCCGGCCCGCTCACGAGCGCGATGGAACCGGATCCGCCCGAGGTGATGGAGTTGCGCATGAGGGGCTGCGGATCAGCGGCACTCGAGTGAGTGTCGTGTCCCCAGCCCCCGGCGTGATGTACTTCGACCGAGGGTGGAAGACGTTCGCCCGCATCCACAGCTTGACGGCGGGGTTTACCCTCCATTTCAAGTTAATGGAGGGAGACCTTCTCGCCGTCAAGGTCTTCGGGGACTCCGGGACCCGGGCGAGATGCCGTGTGGACAGCTCCTCCGATAGCGAAGGTCCCTCCTCGAGCGAGAGTGACGAGGAGGGGAGCGACAGCGACGACGACGAGGATGGCGGGTCCGACTAGGCGTCGGGCGCTTCCTCGCGCGTCACCGGCGACCCCATCATCCGGGTCGCCGGCCTCCTGAACACCCCGGGGCCGTCTCCTTGGGCGGCTGGCGTAGGGAGGCTGCGGAAGAGGAAGAGGGGTGGCGGCAAGGCCGTCATGTCGGAGTACGAGGGTGAGGAGCCCTCGTCAGCGTGTTGACGTCCCACCTCCTCGTCTTCAAGCTCTGCCTCCGGCGCCTCCGTCTCCGCCAAGCTCCTGGCCGGCCCCCGGGAAGTTCTCTTGGTGCCTTCTGGCGCCCGTAGCTCTCCTAGGCGCCCCTTTTGCCCTTCCCGGCGAGCTTCTCTTGCCGGGGACTCCTTGACCTACCTCCTGAACTCCTGAACAGAGAAACGGGAGAGGGATTACGGGCATCTTATCTTTCAATTTGTAAGCCCTCGGGCCTTAGTTGTATTTAAAATATGTTATCCTCTCCATCATGTTTTTCATCCTCTATGGACTTGTACTAAACTAGGATGTTTTTAATGAAAAGAGGGGAACGCTTGTCGGACCGAGTCTTTTACTTGACTTCGTGCCTTGTATGCTCCCATCCTACGCTCTCGGGGAACTTGCCGGCCTAACACGCTTCTTGAGTCGGGACATCAAGAGCCAGCTGGCGGTGTTGCTTCCGCAAGCAACCTTGCGGGCGATTGCAGCGCACTTGTGTTTGTTGAGCGGACTCGGAAACAAACCAAGGGCGCAACTGGGCCACGACCTGGCTCCTCCGCGCATGGGTTTTACAAGACATGCTCGTTCAAGGACGCAGCCCCGCCTTCCCCGGTCCATGAGAGGATGCATGACGAGGGATGAAAAACTTATCTGATTCCACAGCTTTTCGGCGCTATTATCCCGGCCGGGAAGTAATCTTGGCACTCGCAGCCCCCGGCAACTCTGGCTCCGCCAAAATCCAGATGCTGGTGTGCTCTTCTGGTGTCTCCTTGTTGCTGTAATTACAGCCATGAGAACAGCTGAGATAGGTCTGCAATAGTTTCATTTTTTACATGTATATGTATATAAATTCTTTTTTTTTTGCGCGACTTCGCAAGACGATGCCGTGCCTTGCCCTTCGTACGCTTATACTCTACGCTGCTAGGGAACTTGCCGGTGCTAACACACTTGCTGAGTACGGAACGTCAGCAGCCTGCTGGCGGTGTTTTCTCCGGCAAGAAACCTTCTCGGGCTGGCTGCAGTGCACTCGATTTGTTGAGCGGACTCGGAAACAAATCAAGGACGCAACCCTGCCGTGAGTTGGCTCCTCCGCGCACAAGTTTCTCATACGAAGGGCGCCTTACGGCAAGGCCTGCTATGTTACGCCCTCTACCTATTATGTCCTTTGTGCGTTTTTACCCTACGCTTCTAGGGAGCTTGCTGGCGCTAACACACTTGCTGAGTACGGGACATCAGCAGCCCGCTGGCGGTGTTGTTTCTGGCAAGCGACCTTCTCGGGCCAGCTGCAGTGCACTTGCGTTTGTTGAGCGGGCTCGGAAACAAAGCAAGGACGCAACTTAACCGCGAGTTGGCCCCTTCTGCGTGCAGGCATTGCATACAAAGGACGAATGCACAAAAGGGCATAACATAAAAGGAACATGGAACTGTCGGGTGCTATCTACAAAAACTTGGATGACTTAGCTTTTCTATTTCCAATGATCCGCCGAGGCCGTACTCCTTCCCCGATCCTTCCCCCTTGTATGTTCTCGTCCCTACGCTTTCGGGGAGCCCGCCAGCACAAACAAGCTTGCCGAGCGCAGGGTATCAGCGGCCCGCTGGCGGTGTAGCCTCCGGCGGGAAGAACTCGTCGGGCTGGTTGCGGCGTGCTTTTATCGTCGAGCGGACTCAAGATGAGCTGACGGCGCAACCTAACCACGATTCGACCCTTTCGCGTCCAGGTTCTTCATACAGGGTATGGATCTTCAGGGGGGTACGACTCAAAAGTTCGAAGCTTGGCAATTTTCTTTGCCCTGCTGGCCGGTGGACTAGTCGGCGGGGCTCGATGGCGCGTCCTCGACGGCAGCGCGGCGCTCCGGGGAGACGCACCTGCCGGAGTGCGAACCAGAGCCGTCCTCGCCGGGCTTAGTCTTTGGCTGGTCTGTCTTCGTTTTCTCGCACTTGCCGGTGGAGCTCGATGGCGTGTCCTCGACGGCGCTTGCCGGAGTGGGCACCAGAGCTATCCTCCTTGCCGGACTTGGCCTTCTTCTTCCCTCGGGGAGCTTCAGCGGGAAGTGGCTCGCGCTCTGCCGCAGCAGCTGCTTCCCGGTATATCTTGTCGGCGCAGATGAGTGCATCCTTCTTGTCGCCTTGGATAGAAATGACACTCATCGGGCCAGGCATCTTGAGCACATTGTATGCGTGGTGAGAGGCCGCCATGAACTTGGTGAGTGCGGGTCGGCCGAGTATCCCATTGTAGGGTAAAGGGATATCAGCCACGTCGAATGTGACCCTCTCGATCTGAAGTTCAGCTCACGCGAGCGTCACCGGCAATGTGATCTTCCCCTTAGGTTGGCTCCTTCCCGGATTTATTCCTTGGAAGGTGCCCGTCTTTTCAAGCTCGCTGTCGGGGATCTGGATCTTCTTGAGCACTGCGGAGGAAATCAAGTTCAGGCCGGCCCCGCCGTCCACCAACATCTTCGTGACCTTGAGGTTGCGAATCGTTGGTGAGACCAACAGCGGCAAGCACCCGACCGCGGTGATGCGGTCAGGGTGATCCTCAACGTCGAAGATGAGGGGCGTGCTGGACCACTTCAGAGGTCTGCGCGCCTCAACGGACGGCTCCGCTGCATTCACTTCCCGCACCCACTGTTTGAGTTGGCGGTGGGAGGCGTGCAGGGAGGCGCCGCCGTCGACGCACAATACCTCTGTTGCCTTCTGAAATTCTTGGTCCTCAGTCTCATCTTCCTCCATCTCATCATCTTCATTTTCCTCTTCATCCTTGTCGCGGCCGCAGGGAGGCCTGTCTCCTTGCCGCGGCTTGGCCTTGCCGCGGTTCCCTCCCCGGGCGGGAAGTTTCTTGCCGGATCCTCCGCCACCTCCTTGGGCTCTCTCCTTATCGCGGCGCTCGTACTCAGCTTTCTGCAGCTCCGCCATCTGCTCTACTTTTTTGCAGGTTTGGAGGTCATGGCCTTTGGTGCGGTGGATCTTGCAATAACGCTTGCCGGAGCCGCCACGCTTGTCGGGCCGCTCTGCCTCGCCGAGTCGTCGGTCTTGGCTTTGTCGAGCCGCCTCCGTTGTTGGAATGCTCAGCGGCTAGCACATCCTTAGCTTTCCTCTTCCTATTGTTCCGCCTCCGGTTCCTTCTTGCGAGGCGGCATCCTCGCTGTCGATCCTTCTCCCGCAACCTCTCCGGATTTTCCTCCCTCTTCAGCCCGTGCACACTTGTCGGCGAGAGCGTGAGAGCTCACGACATCTCTGATTTTTATCATCACCATCTCCTCCCTCACCTGCTTGTTACGCGCGTTCGATGAAACGCTACTGATAACCGCGGGGTGGACGTCCGGAATATTCGCCGCACCGGCTGAATCTTTGTATATACTTGCGCAGGGGCTCCCCTCATACGGGCGAGCAAGTGTAGGTCACTTTCACAGCCATGAGGCTTGTGGTCACTTTGTGAAGCGCCGACAAACTGATGACACAGGTCCACCCATGAAGAGATGGAGCCGTCCGGCAAGTGCATGAGCCAAGATCTGACGTTGGGCTTGAGTACCAGCGGGAAGTAGTTGGCGAGGATCTTCTCGTCGCGTCGTCCGGCAGCCTGCACCGCGATGGTGTAGATGCTGAGGAACCCCGACGGGTGTATCCTGCCATCATACTTCTCGGGTACATCTGGCTTGAAGTTTTTAGTTTTGGGCCACTGGACTTGCCGCAGCTCGCGGGTGAACGCAGGGCAACCAGCCGCATACGGCAAGTCGCCTGGTTCTCCGGGCGCGTGCGCGTCGACAGCGGGCCCGGCGCGCTGGTCAGATTGACGTCGCGATTCTCTCCGGCGCTCGATGCGAGTGTGAGCGTCTTCGCGTTGCCGTTCTTGGAGAACGTGGCGCTGATCCCGGCGAGTTCGCGGGTCCGATGATGCGGTGGAGTCGGCGTCAAGGTTGGTCCGTGAGCCGGGCGATCTTAACTTTGTGGGGCTGGGGCGCACAAAGCGGTACCCCCAGCGGTCCCGTCGGCGCCATCCTGCGCCGGGGCGTCTTGTCGGGCCCTCGACGCGTTCGGTCGCCGGGGTTTGTCGCCATTGGCGAAGCTGACTAGGCTGTGTATGGCCATCCTCCAGTCGTCGATCTTGTGTGGCGCTGGAGGGAAGTCTAGGAGCAGCTGGGCTCGGGCCAGCGCTTCTTCTGCAGTCTTGGGCAGCGGTGGTGATGGGCGGCGCGAGGAGCGAGACGTGCTCGGACCCCCAATCGGGTTGGGAGGAGCAACACCTCGTCCAGGCGACCGTACTTCACTCGCACCAGCATGCGTTCGTGCATGCTGCCCGCGAGCGCCCTGCGACCCACCGGCTTGGCCTTGTTCCAACGCGAGCACGGTGCTTGGAGAACCGGGGCGCTGTTGGCCTTGAACTTCTTGGGACGGGCGCGGCGTATGCACCGTCGCCGACGCTTGCGGGGCCTTGTTCTTGGATCTGGTGACGACACGAGACCCACCGGCGGCACCGGCCGCCCCGCCGGTGCCCATCTCACCGCCTGTTTGCTCCGGCGGTGGCGGTAAGGTTGATGTAGACGGAGCGGCCACCTCCGAAGGCTTCTTCTTCGGTGGCATGTTGACGATGACGCTGATGTAGTGCGCGTGGAGACCGGATCAGATGCTCACGACCTCGGCGCCCCTACAGCGCGCCAAAGATGTCGGGTCCGGACGCATATCCGTAGCCTCGAGCACCTATGGGGCACTCGGGGCCCCTTCAGTTCGGCAGGGGGCGAGGGCAGCGCAGCGGATCGAGGTCGAGCACGCCTGGGAGGCGGGCGATCTTTACCCAGCCGGGGCTCTCGGGAGAGATAACACCCTACCGCTGCTCTGAAGTTGTTATAGAATCTAGCTCGAGCGTGCGAGCATATGGTGGTGTTGCGGGTGTCGAATGAACCGAACCCCTTCTACGTGCGCATGGGCCTCCCTTTTATAGTTCAAGGGCTACCCACGGTGGCAGCGTAGGAAGAGGGGTAAAACGTAAAAACGCAGGTTGGTACAGCAGTGACTGTGAAGTGCCCCTACCTAACTCGACGGCGGGGGACAAGGGCATTAAATGCCCGTCCGGCCGCCAACAAAGGCAAGTGGAGTGACCGTTAGGTGAGCCTCCGAGTGCCACGACGGCGCCTCTGTCGGCTCCGTTTGCCACCTCGCTCGCATGGTTGCGTAGTATCCCGCCACGTGCTCTTGGGATGGCTTCGGTGATGACGCGTCACGAGTGCGCTGGAGTTGGGTGGCAGCCTTGCATGGCGAAAGTGCCTTGTCGGTCTCTTTGTCGTCGGCGGCAAGCTTGCCGCCATCGAACTTGCCGGGCGCTGGGCGCGCGCGGCAAGTTTTCCGGTGATGCCATAGTTAGCCCTCGGCAAGCTCCTCTTGCCGGGCCTTCGTTCGGGCTGGTACTTTGTTCTTGAATGGCAGTGATAAGGAGTGGTGGGGAGCCTTGCCGGGCGTCATGCGATCCTCGCCGCGGGGTGCTACGACTGCCCGTGCACAAGTTCGGGGTACTAAGGTGGCCCCCTACTTTAGTACACCGACAGTCCCGAGGCCGATTCAATCGAGTACGGATACCGGGTCCGCTTCGGCGGCATACACGTTTTCATCGGCAAGATCGGGGAGCCTGGGCCTGAGCCGGACATCTGCACCGACCTCGTCGAGACGGCTCAGCGTGCGCGACCTGCCCAGGTTAAACCGGCCGTGAAACATGTCTTCGTTGGAGTCATCCACGGAGGAGAACACGCCGCCGGTTCAGAACACGGTAGTGAGACCGTCGTTTATTCCGCCGATGAATCTTCAACAGGAGAGACCGAGTCATTGTACCAGCTGCAGGACGATATGATCGGGGGCTGTTCCGACGGCGGCAAGATTCGGACCCCCATGCCGCTTCAACGGGTTGGAATATTCATGGCGGTATGCGAGCAGCGAACCACTCTTCAACCGCAGCGATGCTTTCCGGATCAGCACGCAGCGGCAAGAAGGCGGAGGCCCGTGCACCCGCCGTTCAAGTTCTATCAGATCTGTTTGATGCACTAGCTGCGCTTATGGCGGAGGACAACCCGGCGGATCGGAGGCTCATAATGCAGAAATTATGAAGGTGAAAGAGCAGATCACGCAAGCCAAAGCGGATCTAGCGTCGGAGAAGGAGCGCATGGCGCAGAGCGGGCCGCTCTGGCGCCTGAGCTTACAAACTCATGCTTGACGGTGTGTCGCGCAGAGGTGTTGAAGCGGAAGTATAGATCACGCCCGCCATTAGGATTTGATCCTAGAAATCTATTTCAGACCCGGAGCGGACCCGATAATCCGCCCCAAAGACAGGGAGGTAAACCGGATTGAGGCATCGAGGAGTAGGAGCGACGGTCCAACCACGCTGATGCAGCCTCAAGGCGAGAATATGGTGGTTCCTCCACCGTCTGAACCCCAGTGCCATTATTCTAATCCTATGGACAACCTTGTTGCGGCCGCCCGCGATTGAGGCTATCGATCGAAGGAGATTCCCCTGGCGCTTGAGACAGGCGGGTTAAGGCTTCTCGGATCTGCGCTGATCGGCAGAGGCGTATTCATACAGCCGTGATCGGATTCATTCTACGCCCGTCCGGAGCTAACTAGGCGATGGATGAACCGCCATATCAAACAGCAGCGGGACCGTGAAGCGGCCCGAGGCAATCACCAGATGGGTGGCGTTCGTGATGCTCAGAAGTGGTGGACCGGGCCGGGCACCAGGGAGGCCGAGTTAGCGGCAGATGATGGCGGGTCAACATACACCGGTTCGCCTACCACCTTCGCTTGACCAGAGCCGCATCCGCTTTAGGGGTGCCTGTTTAATCCCGCTTTCGCAATGTGCGCTTTGCCTAAAGACTTTAAGGGTCCACGCAAGGTGCCGAATTACACCGCTGATCTGTCCCCTGAAGCGTGGGTTGAAAGTTATGAGATGGCCATGGAGATGCTAGATGTCGATGAGACCGCGTGTGCAAAGTACTTCACTATGATGCTGGAAGGCACGGCTCGTACATGGTTGAAGAGCTTACCGCCCAATTCTATCAGCTCATGGGCCCAGTTACGGGTCCGGTTTATTCAGAACTTCAAGGATACGTGTAAGCAGCCCAAGTCCATAGTAGGCTGGCGGCTTGTGTCGAGGAGGAAGAAGTCAACAACCCGTTGGAGTACGCCGTGTTTCGAGATTTTGCATTCCTCCGACAGATCAACGCCGACTCTGCGATCTTAACATTAGAAGGCAATCGCGGTTTGAGCCTTTAAAATTAAAATTGGGGCGCATGAGGCGGTTACAGAATGACATGGGAACCCTCATGGCGCTTTGGTGAAGTATGCTGATTCGACGAGTACCAAGGATCCCGAGGCTGATGATGATGAAGCGAGGAAGGGAAAGAAGAACGCAACTCAAAGGGGCAGCAAGACAAACCGGCGGGTCATGGAAACGGAGGCAAGCGCAAGGCAGATGGCAACCCGGATTTCGTAGCGAACACTAATGCACAGGACAGAGGGCAGCGGCGCAGAGGCAAGGCGAATCGGGGCCAAAATCCTAACACGAGCCGTTTGAATTACTTATTGAATCAACCTTGCCCCAAGCACGGGACGAAGAGTCCCCATCGAACCATCTCTGGAAAGATCGCTATATTATGCAGAGTTCAAAACTCCAATGCTTTCGGTATGACCAGGGGTCGGTGGCGATTCAGATCCGGTTTCACGGGCGGGTCACGATGGAGCTTCGGTTCAGTCTTAATCAAAGCGGTCACAATAGTCGAAATAATCGGGTGGCCAGCAGCAGCAACAAAGAATCGGGTTATCGAGCCAACCAAAGCGGTTGAATAGTGGGCGATCATGTTTTCACAACTAGTTTGGACAAGCGCGATCGGAAGCTTCACAAGCGATAGCAACTTCTCGTTGAACCGGCCTTGCCGCGTTATTTACGCTGGTCGGAGCAGCCTATCGTGTGGAGCAGAGAAGACCATCCCCCCCGGGTTGATAATCCGGGTCAGCTGGCATTGGTGGTAGACCCTCAGGTGGGGGGCTATAAGTTCACTAAAGTACTTATGGATGGAGGAAGCAGTATTAATATACTATACTATGAAACTTTCCGTCGCATGGGTCTAACAGACAAGGATCTCAGACCGTCCAATACGGTGTTCCACGGCGTAGTACCAGGCAAATCTGCTTATCCTGTTGGTAAGATAGCCCTGGATGTGGCTTTTGGAGATGAGCATGATTCCCGGTCTGAAAAGCTAACCTTTGAGGTAGTAAAAATCCGGAGTCCATATCATGCTTTGTTTGGGCGGCCGGCTTATGCTAAGTTCATGGCACGACCCTGTTATATCTACTTGCAGCTCAAAATGCGAGGTTACAAAGGAACGATAACGGTGCATGGAAGCCGCCGAGTTGCTTTGGAATGTGAGGAAGGTGATGCAGCTTATGCAGAGGCGGTGCTGCGCACGGAGGAGTTGAAGTTCTATAAGGACAACGTTGATCCGGCAGATATGACCCCTTTAAAGAAGCCAACTACTGAGCATGAATCGGATCTGAAGTTTAAATCGGCAATGAGACCAAGCTTGTTGACTTCGTGCGAGCGATTCGTCCAAGCAGTTCACCGTTAGTGCCAACTGGATCCCAAATAGGAAGCGCGCTCATCGAGTTCATCCGTGAGAACCGGATATCTTTGCATGGAAGCCATCGACATGCGGGTGTACCAAGGAACTCGCGAGCACACACTTAATGTGGATCCTAAGTATAAACCGGTGAAACAGTTCCTCCGCCGGTTTAACGAAGAAAGGCGCAAAGCCATTGGAGAGGAAGTAGCCAGGCTTTTGGCGGCTTGTTTTGTTATTGAAGTGTTTCATCCAGAGTGGCTTGCTAATCCGGTGCTGGTCCTTAAGAAAAATGGCACCTGGCGTATGTGTGTGGACTACACAGATCTTAACAAGGCCTGTCCAGCGGATCCCTTTGCCCTCCCCCGCATTGATCAGATTATCGATGCCACAGCAGGATGTGAGCGTTTAAGTTTTTTGGATGCGTACTCTGGATATCATCAGATCAAAATGGCGGTTAAGGACCAGGAGAAAACGACGTTTATAACTCCCTTTGGAGCCTTCTGCTATGTGTCTATGCCTTTTGGGCTCAAAAGCGCCTGAGCTACTTATC